>CM076572.1:957612287-958212287 GCA_034641835.2 Pinus albicaulis
ATTTCCGCGCGGTGGGAAACGTTTTTTTTGTCGGGGAGCGTTTGGGAGCGAACGCTCCCCGAATGCTTCCCGCGTTTTAAAAACGCTCCCGAAGCGTTTTTTAAACGTCGGAAGCGCTCAGGGAGCGTTCGCTCCCGAGCGCTTCCTGAAACGCTCCCGCAAAAACAGGGAGCGTTTTTACAGGGTCGGAAACGCGCTCCCGAAAACGCTCCCGTCAGGGAGCGTTTTCGGGAGCGCGTTTCCGAGCGTTTCTGAAACGCTCCCGCACGGAGCGAGTTTCGGAAGCGGGAGCGAAGGGGGTTTGAAGCTTCCCCGCAACCCTGCATCAGAGACTATGTTCAGAAGGGAGTTGTGAAGCTTGAGTATATTTCACTGATGAGCAGGGTGCAGATATTCTTATCAAAGCCTTACCACGGGGCAAGCATGTCTACTTTAGAGACAAGATGGGTGTGGTGAGGAACACCTTCCTCGGTAAGAGGGAGTGTTGAAATTTTGTTACCGGAGGACAAGTGGTTCCCTAAGGCTTTGATCTTTGGTCTAGGGAAAAGTGTCCAAGAGAATTTAATTTCTCCTAAAGTGACTTTATAAAGTTATAAAGTCAAATCTAAGTTAAAAGTGACTTTAAGTGATAAAGTTACTAAGTCTAATTTTAAAGTGACTTTAATAAAGTCAATGTGAAATTAGAAAGTGAAAAGTGACTTTGGAAATAAATGACTAAGTGGGTCTTTATTAAAATGGGTGAATTAAAAAATAGAAAGTAAGATTTAAATGAGCATTTAATCTCAGCCCTAGATCTAAAGCTATCTCAGCCATTAGATTTAGGGATTCCCCAAAAGTCACTTAGGGTTAGGTTAAAGGAGGAAAAGGAGGGAAAAGCTCATTCATTCTTTCATGAGCAGATTGAGAGAGGAGGAGAGAAAGCTAAAGAGAAATTTCTAAGCGAAGGGAGAGCAGCATAGCTACACAGAAAATCCGTACAGCAAGAGGGCACATTTTCCAAGGCAGCATTTCCATACAGCAGCATTTATTGGCATGTTTACCAAGGCAAAAAATCCATACAGCACTGTTTAGCACGTTTTCCAAGGCAAGTAAAGTGTTGTTTTCGAGGAGTAGATTCAGCAGCAATGGGCACAGTTTTCGAGGCAGATTTTCTGGGCACGAAAATCGAGAAAGGTGTTGTTGTACTATCTGTACAGTTCCGTATAGTACCGTACAGGCAGAAATTTGGGCACGTTTTTCAAGGCAGCAAGTATAGTATTTATTGTTGTATTTTTCCTGTAAATTTATGTTTTGTTGTTGGCACGATTTTCCAGATTGGAGGTTCACACGAAAATCGAGATAAGTGGGTTTTGTATTTGCTGTAATTTTTCTATGTTTTCACTGTTCACTGTAAAAGCATATTCAGAAATAAGAAGAGTTTTCGAACTAGTTTTCCCCAAGAGTTGTAGGGGGTTTTTCCAGGGCCAAGTTGACCAAAAATTAGCGTGTCAATTTTCTGTGTGTGGCTAATTTATTTTTCTGAATTTTTTTTCTGTATATCAGCACTATAAAATTTCGAGAATTTGTGTTTTCAGAAAAATATTTATTTTTCCAACTTGTTGAATGTATGGCTATGGGAATGGGCATTTAACTTTATGGGAGAAATAAGGAGAAACTAAAAACCGGGGTTGGGTTATCAAATTTCTACAAAGGCAAGTCCACCTTAGAGTGAAGGGGTTTGCAAGTGCAAGGAAAGTCTCATATAAAAGGTGGATGCCTCTAAAGTGCTAAAGCAAGAAATGATTGTTCATTCACAACTAGTGTAAAAAAGCTCTGTGATTGTGCTATGTTTAGGGTTAGGCGCAATATGGCAAATTGCACTAGTTGAGTGAGAAGAAGAAGATGATAGGACTTGTAGGAGACAGGCTTGTGACTACTTCAAGGGTTGGATAGCAAGTTTGTTCGGCAGTATACAAAAGGCAATAATGCCTTAGACTCATTATACATTTGTAATAGAATTGTAGGAAGAAGGTGGCAATTACCTTATTGTATATCTATGATATTCTTCATATAAGAAAGTTAAGGCACCTTACTTGGGTGATACCTATACATGTGTGTTGTGAACTCTTTATGATTGTTGGATCTTATTGTTCCTTGCTCAGCTTCATCCTGGCTAATATTGAAATATAGACTAAGTGTTAAGATATTATTGGGATGTTTTAAAGGCCAAAGTTGGGCATGTGCCTATTGTTGAAGGAGCTTGGTTAAGTAGGACTTCGTTTTGTTTGAGAGATTGTAACTTAAGGTGAAGTTATGGGCAAACTTTAAGTGAAGAGGCATAGGCTAGTTGTAATAGTCATAAACTGGCTAAGCCCTCTCAGTGAAGGCAAGGCAGTGCTGCACAACCTTTGGTGTTGAAATAGACTGGGGAGAAACTCAAGTTTGAAAAGAAAAATTCGGGTAGACTGTTGGTCCATGACAGGTGGCTTCAAAGCATAAAAAGATGCTATAGCCGAGCTAAATGCTACAAATTGTTCGTTAAAGGAAATTGTATGTCCAAAGCCTAAATTGCGCTACTTATTTGGGTAATGATGTTTTGAATGTCCAATTTATACTAACCCAACATAAAATTTATTCACAAATAAATCCCATATAGTTTATGCTGCCATACCCCATGAAAAGCAATTGATTGTGATTTTTTCCGCTATAGACTATTTTTTGTTAAAAATATTGAGCCAACAATAATTCCACCCAACCCAAAGAAGGAAATTGATTTCTTTTAGAATTAGCAATCTTACAGCGTTTGATTGCAGTACATAAAGGGCCAACTTGGCATATTTTACAGGTACAATGGTTGAACATCACCCAAGGCCCAAGGCCATCCCACACTAAAAAATTAAAAATCATTTAATTCCATTCATTATAGTACTTCTAAATGTAACTTTTACAACATAACAATATAATTTGGTGGGACTTCTATAGAAGAGAAGCATACCATTACATTCCGACAATTAGCAGATCTAGCTGCTTGTACTACAGCTTTTGCAATTGGGTGAAGGGTATTTGACTCAACCCCAGCTGCTAATGTCAGTATCTCAGATTCTGACCAATGAGGAAGATTCGAATTCCTGCATCATAAGACAGACATTTTCTTAGAATAGTCATTTACATGGAATAGGTTTCAATGTATTGCAAACTGAAAATTAGTTAAAACAATCCCACTAGAGAAGAAGCACAATACACTTCAAAGGAAGATAGTTAAATATTGCATATAGATTACTTTGAAGAATATTCTATATCTATAGGATGAATTACCTTAAATTTGAGTCAGAAATTGGAGAGGCATCGTCCCTCTCCTGACTTCCAACTGCAACCACCTTTGTCACAACAGGTTTTCCAATAGTCAAAGTCCCTGTTTTGTCGAAGACAACTGTATCAACCATTGAGAATTTTTCCAGAATATCTCCTCCACGAATAAGGAGGCCTCGCATTGCACCTAGAGAAGTTCCTACCTAGACAAAGAGGGTTGAAAAGAAAGTCATGGAGCTTGGTGAAATACAGTTAAATGCTTCATTAGAATAATGCGTTTCCATTAAAGCTGCAAACTTACCAGAACAGCAGTAGGTGTAGCAAGGCCCAAAGCACAAGGGCAAGAAATAACCTGCAGTGAAAATAAGTTCGATTAACTTCCTCATGATCACATGTTGACCTGATGTAAACCCAACTAAAGATTCAATTAGCACAATACAAAAATAACTAGAAACACCTGTCAAATTGATGATGTAACACATGCATATGTAATCATATGTATATACCTGACACATCAAAGTTATCCAATACCTTAAAGTAGCTGATCTAATCCTGTATTAAGAAGATGCCCAAAGTGTTTTACCTATGATTATATTCTACTTGAAGCTGGGTATCAATTTTACATTTAACATTGTCGGGAATTTATCAGTAGGGGTCCAAAATATAAATTATCAGCAATATGGGGAAGAAAATCAGAAATTATCAGGAAACTTGAAAACATACAAAAATAATCTCTTTTTTTTTTCCATTTTTTAAACTTCTAAATAAACATCAATATCAAACAAACACATTGCTACATAAATATGAAAATAAAATTGATATATAACATGTATAAGATGTCAAGTGGTATATCAGACATTGATACTAAAATATGATAATACCCGGGTCATTAGTTCTAACAAGATGATACAGAATCACATCAAAACAAAAATAAATGTATCTCATGACACTAATCATGCCAATGACAACAATGGAATTCCTTTTGTTTGCTTGATGGAAAATGGTCACAGCACCCTCAAGAATGGTATCAAAACTGGATTAGCCGTCCCCAAAAACCAGATCCAGACTAAAACCAGAAAAAATAGGACCAAAAGACAAGTTGACCAAAAAATACATAAAATATCAATTTTGAAAAAAATATATATTTGTGTACTTCCATATGAATTCAAACCTTATACACAAATATGCAAAGTTTCTCATGTATATAGAGAGTAAGGGTGCATATAACCAAAATAACACCAAGTGTAATCCATCTTTGAACCCAAATATATCGACAAAGATGCTATAAATGGCCTCTAGAGTCGGGAAAAAAAATTATGCTACAAAAAATAGTTACATAACATCAAAATCATTGCCTATATTGGGATTCTCATCATCAATATCACCCTCTAAGCACTAAAATAAGATAGAAAAAGCTTAACATGCCTAATCAGTGATTTTCCTTGACTGAATGGTATATTTTTACCAGGGTCATGACAGAGAGTTCAACAATCATTACCACCAACATTGAGGTACATAGAGGGCTTGGTGCTTCTTATCCATGTTGAAATTGTACCTAGTGTTGGTCTTCATCATGTAATTTTATCATTTATGTATTTATCACTTCCATTATCATTATTATTTTATTTTGGTCAAAGCATGGTCTCCATACTCAAAGAGACAAAAAGAGTCAAAAGAATTTATTACGAGTCAAAAGAGATTGTACTTGAGTCATGTTGATTTTTGGGTAGCATCGAATGTGCTCTAGCTCGGAAACTTTGTGGAGGGGCTAGAACACGAGATCTCCAAGACCCAGAAATCGTTTGGTGAAATTCTACTCAGACCTTCAATTATTCAAATAATTAATTATTCTAATGGAGACCCTAAGTCTAACTTAGGGAAATTAAATAATTAAAGTGAATTAATTTAAACATGTGGATGAGAATGTTCTAAGTGACGAGGATCAAGTTTTTTCTAATCTTAGCCGTCAATTAGAAATTAGATCACAGCGATTGATTCATCAACTGGAAAAGTATTAAAGGAAGGCTTGGGGTCAGTTAGAGAACACACACAGAGTAGCAGCACTTGAGCTAAGTCGATATTCTGGGGCGTGGTTTGCTGAGAATTTCGGAGTGAGCTTACAGTGCAGTGAGGGGCAGTTCGGCAACGGGATTTCGGATCAAAGGCTGAGAATATAGTTGCAGAGAGGCAGATCTATCCAGGAGAGACAACGCAGCCCTTGAGAGGGTGATGCAAGCCCAGCTGGGCTCACACAGAGTTGACGCAGGCCCAGAAGGGTGACGCAGTCCAGGAGGAGGTGACATAGAGCCAGAGGCTGCAGCGCTAGGGTTTCTATGGGGAAGATCGGGCTCAGTTTTAGCAGATCAAAGAAGGGTGACGCAACCACTAGGAAGGGTGACACAATTCCAGCGCAAAGCTTGCTGGGGACTGCATAGGCACCTGTGGGGTTCGTCATTCTGAAGCTGGATCAGCCATAATATCTATCTCCGGATAGAGGTAATTCTGCCAAGGAAATTCTCTGTTGGGTGAGTCGTTTATGGCACCCTAATTTGTATTCAGAAATCTCCATAATAATAAAAACCCTCAAGTGTTGTTGCACCGATTTTCCTGCATTGGGTTTTTACGGAGACATTTGTCCGAAAAATATTGTGTGTCCTTTGTCTGAATGTGCTTATTCTTCAATTCCTGATTTGTATACTTGTGTAGGCTGCAGTGTGTTTACTTCAATGTTTTCATGAATATTTCTGAAAAGAACTTGTTAAGTTAAATACACAAGTAGGAGAAGTAAACCAGTTTTCTGCAATAGGATTTCTGTAATTGAGATTTTGTAATATCCCTTTTCAAGAATATCTCTCAAACACAAGCAAACTCCAACCAAAGATGGACTGGTAGGGCGTTTACCAGATATGTCACCTCTGAAAAGAGGGTGAGATCTGGAGGCTACTTGGCCCTTTCCAGACTCTGTCTAAGAGTATGGGAAAAACACACCAAGTGGTATACTATCTAGAATGCTCAAAGAGAGAAATAACAGTAGTGCAAGCATATATGTAGAACATGTAACAGATACTCAGAAATATAGAGAGAAAGCTAAGCCATTTTATTATGCTGAGAATAGAAATGAGTACAATAGGTGATCAGAGTGATGGCACCTAGACTTGCACCAGGCAAGTGAAGAAAATTTCTCAGAATGACAAAGAAATGGTTGCTCTCTGATCTGTGTCCAAGCTGCGGGAGAATTGTTGTGCTGCTGCTACTTCTGGAACCAAAATGAGTATTTGGGGCTGCTCCCCTACTCGAAAAAAGCTGAAACTCTGGAATCCACCTCTACTCACCAAACCCAGAAAAGCCCAAAGAGCGTTTCTGAAATAGCCAACCCCCGAAAATGACCCCCTTGGGGATCTACGCTATCCTCCAAGGCTCTGCGCTGACACTGAAGGGAATCCACCAAAATACTGCCTCAAACTCTGCCAAAATCTTCCAATAGGTAAGGGCTGGCCCCTTGCTCAATCTCAAAGCTCGAAACCTTCAAAAGAAACCCAATCCGGAGCTCCCAAGAAATGGACTGCATCCTCCCTCTCAAGACTGCGCAATCACTAGATGCCAAGCTCCACCACCAAGCCTCAACTCGATCCTCCTGCAAAAATACTGATGAGACTACCTCACCCGAGCAGGCACTCGAAGTCCCTCGGGGCTGAGGGTGAGATCTCCGAACAAAGACACTCGGTGCACTAAACAGTGCTGCAGACTAGCTAAACAACCAGCATGCTCAAGAAGTCGAAGTGACCAGCTCAATATCATAAACATCGAATGACCAAAATGAGGAGGCTCTCCTCCTTTTATAATGTTGGCCTCTCTCTCAAACCCTAGGCCCATCATCTCCAACGTAGCCTCTCTTGGCCCCACGCTGCCAACTCAACCTGCGCAGTCCCTCCACGTGCTCTAGTGGGTCCCCTCTCTACGTGGTCTCTTGGCCCACCTTGGCCCACTTAAGTTACAACGTTGTGTCTACTAGGGAGTGAACTTTATGTTTAGAGTGAGTTATGTCCCCCTCTACTCACTTTTATTTATAATTTAACTATAGTAGGCAAAATTGATCAAAATTAATATTTCCAATTAGCCATCGCTAATTGGGAATATTACAGATTTAGAAATTTTCACATGGTATCAGAGGGTTTGCAAATCAGGAAGAGCTGAAGCCATCAGCAGAAGATCGAAGAAATTTTTGCTGCAAGAAGGTAGTTGTCCCGAGTGACGGCGCAGATCCAGAGAGAGGCGAAGAAGGGTGACACGATCACCTGTGGAGCGGACGCAGAGCCAGCAAAGAGACACAGACCCAAGAAGAGTGACATTGTAGCTGCGCATAGGCAGCGCAGTGCTTGTTGGGCCAGCGCAGAAATTTTGAGCTCTGGTTGTCATGGCCGGAAGTGCAGATTGTGTTTCTTCAGTGGTTGTTGGTGGGGCATTGTTTCTGTCAGAGCAAAACAATGTCTAGCAAGGCGTGACAAAGTAAGGGGATGCAGTTCCTTAGAAAACTTGTCGCCAAGAAGTCTAGATCCAGTGTTGATCAGCAGCAAAGAGTGATCGGAGAGGGCTGATTCGACATC
Organism: Pinus albicaulis; assembly: GCA_034641835.2. Classification (NCBI taxonomy): domain Eukaryota; kingdom Viridiplantae; phylum Streptophyta; class Pinopsida; order Pinales; family Pinaceae; genus Pinus; species Pinus albicaulis. The sequence goes on from CM076572.1 coordinate 957,620,180, forward strand.
AGTTGGCAGAGGATTTTCGGGAGGGAAATAGGTATTCAAAGGGAGCGTGATTCCTTAGAGGTTTCTAGCACCAAGAAACCCTGATCCGAGTTTTGCTAGGGCAGCAACAAAAGAGGGAGAAGCGAATCAGTTCAACATATTCAGTTGAGCAGAGCTGGTTGCATATGGACTGAGGGATCAAGACAGGTTGGATGGTGCATCCAACTTTGTCATCTAGAAGGCCAAGATCCTGGCGGTTTTGGATGAATATCGCAACAAAGATCATGCCTTGAATACCATGGTTGTTCCTGTTGATGCTGACGCTCTCAAGAAGTACGAGGAAGCTCAAGCGAAGGCTAAGCGCTTGATCATGGATGGAGTCTGGGATCATGTGGTCCCACACATTGCTGAGAAGAACACAGCACATGAGATGTGGAATTCTTTGACCATATTTTATCAAGGGACTTATGTTCAGAGGAGGATGCATCTTGAGAATCAGCTTTGATTATTTCAGATGCCGAAGGGAGAAGAGATCGACCCCCTCCTCATTAGATTGAAGGCGATCTGTGATCAGCTGGTTGTCGTAGGGGCCACACCTGATGAAGGTCTTATGGTGAGGACTGCTCTGAATGTAGTTACCGATGAGTGGGAGAACTTTGTCCAAGGCATTTTGGGTAAAGAAGGAGGAGGAGGAGCAAAGGGAGAAGAAAAGCTGAAGTCATCAGCTGATCCCAGATATTAAAAATTAATATCATTTTTAAGACGGTGAACAAACGGAGAAGAAAAGTTGGGCTATTTAAAGGGAAACGAGGGTTTGTAGAGGGGAGTTCATAATTTCTGAAACACAAGAAGGAATTTCTGAATGTGTTACTGAATGAAAGAAACTGGGAAAATTGAGCCTTAGTTGTTGTTCTTGAATTTTTTGCACACGGGGGCCAGAGTACTTCGAATTGGAAGTACTTTGGGGTTGGGTACTAGATTAGTGCTCAGTTTGGCTAGGTGGTTTTGGTTGTTTTGGTAACGGAAGCGAGAACAAAAGCTACATCAGAGTAGACATCTTCAACCACCGAATTTCAGGTTAGTAGTCAAAAATCAAATTAATGGTTCTTGTATACATATATATATATATATACACTGTAGAGAAGAGTAATCAGAGAGCAATACTGGTTATATTTATTAAATTTCTAATTTCGGTTTCATAGGCTATAGTTTTTGAGTTTAATATCATTCGAATAATCAATCTTACAATTCTGATTCTTACATTCTAGTGAATAATCTGCCTTCTGAAGTTTGGTCACTATAGTGCTTAAAATTCTGAATCTTACATTCTAGTGAATAATCTGCCTTCTGAAATTTGGCCACTAGAATGTGGCATCAGAGCGAAAATTCAAATACTCAGGTACCTTAGGGCAAAAAAAAACAAAAACAAAAACAAAACCAAAAAAAAGAGAGTTTAGAGGAAAATCTTACTCAAATCCTTCATCGCTAAGAGTAGCAACATCTTATTAAATTTATCAAACAATAGAAGTAAACATGTGAAGATCCACTGTACAATTGACAAGGAATAACAGAATTTTGAGGCAAACTGTTCAAAATAATTACAATACTCCAACATCTGTTTCCCAAATAGGATAATTGATTTTTATACCTTCAACCAGATCAAGTAGTAGTGAACAAATTAATATCAGACATCTCTGCATTCTCCAATTGAATTATCACAATGGTGCATCAATTAACAATATGTCGCATATTTACTCCATTTTAATTAAACTGTATGCAACAATTTAGTGCTTTAGTAAAATTAAAAGCACTGTACAACTATGAAGAAAGCTCCTCCACTTCTCTATAAGAATAGATACAATACATTCTGAAGAAGGCACAGGATATATTCCAATTATGTTAGGAGAACTAAAACGTACACTATGCTCTCCTAGGTACTCCTCCATGTTCTGCTCAGACAGACTGCCTGATCTTTAATTTCCTTGGAAAATATTCTGGAACTATATTTGTGATATGTTTCTGAATATGCTGGGTGCCAGATTGAGCTGCACAGTATTTATGTTGTGCTCCATTTCCATAGGAAGACATTTTATGCATCATGAGATTTTCATCTCGTATCATATCATTAACATCCATGTAATTCTTCCAGAACACCGATCCACGGCTAAGATTTTCCTTCGAACGCACCAAGCGCTCGGTACTATTCTTATTGCTATCTATTGCCATATCAAATTTCTGTCCTCATGATGCAAGCAGCAGACCTCCAAATTCCAGGACTTTATTTATATCCAAGCTGTTAAAAGAAAGCCGTGTTGTAGAATTTGAGGTCAAATTCCAACTTGCTACCACAAGTCTTTAATATTCTGATTGGTACCCGATTTTAACAGCTCAGATTCAGCAGTGTCTCTGATTTCATTAATGGATATATGTTTTTGACATTTTCTGCAATGGCACCAATAGCCTGAGTTGCAGCAACCCTTGTATCCCAATTCTTGCTTCGAAGATACTGAGAAACCTTCTTCAAGAGTGCACTTAGATCCTTCTATATACCTAGTACTGAATTTTCCATCAGATGAAATGTCATTTTCTAGCTTTTGAAAATTACCGTAGGAGTGATCAAGTTCCCCATATATCCAAAAGCAAGTGCGTTAACAGCAAATTGAAGTTCTGCGTATGTGTAAATCACCTTCCCCACATAAATTGGATGGGAATCAAACTCTTGAGCCCTTAGACGACTACAGCTTCCTCCAGAGCCAAAACTCTCAGCACGTCGTCAGATCTGTATGCCTAAATAATTATTAAACTGATGCCAAAAATAACTATTAATAAATAGGTCTCAACGTGCTTGGGTTCGTGGCATAAAGAGGTTCAATACAGGACTGTTAGAGATATATGCCTGCGTAGTGTCATGAAAACCAGACCCAATCGACCTGTGGATAGAAAGAAGTGTCATGAAAACCAGACCCAATCGATCTGTGGATAGAAACTGGAACGCGCATCAAAAATTTTCTCTTAATCTAAGTTCGTGGAAGAAATGTCTCGACTTCTAGCAGTAATATGCTGTGTAATGAAGGAGCAATGAGCGGAAGCCTATTTTCACATTGACATCAAAATTATATATAAAAGTCATGCAGACCATATCTAATCTTACAACCTAAAGTTCCATGTTGATGTCCAAGCCCAATGTTCGTTCCACGGACTGTAATTATCCACAGTTGTTCCATCCCATCGGCACGTAACCCATAATGCACACAGTCGAAGGATATGAAGGGTTATTAATTATCGCAGTACAAGTCAACGCACAGCATCAAGTGCCAAGCCACATGAGAACGAAGGGAGGAGCTCGCAGAGACAACCCAGTGCTCGAGTCGAGTGCCAAATGTGAAAGTTTCAAAACAAAAACCCTACTGCAGTATCTAGATCTACTTCACCTACTTGTTTCATTAACATTTAAAAAGTTATTTAACTGAAATATTCAGAAAAAACACTAAACCAAACACTAACTGCAGCCTAACTACAGATCATTTACTGAACAGTACACACATGTGACAAGATTACACACGATTTTTTGGACAAATGTCCCCAGAAAAAACCCAATGCAGGAAAACCGGTGCAGCAGCTCTAGAGAGTTTATATTATTATACGGAATCTAAAAACAACAATCTGGACACCAGACATGGTTGGCTCTACAGAGAAATTACCCAACAATAAGTACCTTTCACTCAGAGACAGAAGATATGGTTGTATCACACTCTCAAATGGGATTTACAGATCACAAGCCCCTTCTAGCCCACTGGAACACTCAGCGTTGCCTCTGCGTCAGCACTTAATTGGCTAGCGTCCCCACTTTGTCACCCTGACTGGTGTTGCACTGCCCTAACTGGGACTGCGTCACCCTGGCTGGTGTTGTGCTGCACTGGCTGGGCCTGCATCACCCTGGCCGGGATTACACAGCCTCTGCATGCAGCTGGTTGAACTGCAACCTCCTAGCTGGTTCTGCGCTGACTGGTACTCACAGTTGAGATTTTGAGTCTTGGGGTAGCATCGAGTGTGCTCTAGCCCAGAAACTTTGTGGAGGGGCTAAGACACACAAGGCCTCCAAAACCCAGAAAGCGTTTGGAGAAATTTCATCTTATGTGTGAGATATTAAAATTATTAATTTTTTTTTAATGAGGACCCTTAGTCTAACTTAGGAAATTAGAAAATTTAAAGTGAATTAATTAAACACATCTGATGAAATGTTCTAAGTGACACGGATCAAGCAGTCTTTTAATCTCAGCCATCGATTAGAGATTAAATCACGGTCATTGATGTGTCAATGAAAAAGTATAAGAGAAAGGCTTGAGGGTCAGTTGGAGACACACACACGGAGGCAGAGCTGAGAGACTAAGTTGGAATTCTAGGGCAGGTTTGCTAAGAATTTCCAGAAGAGTTTAAATTTGTGTGAGTGATACGGCTAAGAGAACGCGATTGGAAGGCGAGCTCTGCGGTAGCTACGAGCACAAAGGGTTTCAGCCGCTACTCAGGCCCAGAAAGGGCAACGCTGAGGCTTCAGAAGGCCATCAGGGTTACGCAGAGGACATCCAAGGTAGTGCAAGGACTGCGTCACCCAGTCTGGGGTTACGCAGTCCCCTTTTGAATAGCGCAGGGGCATGCAGAGGCTAGTAGGGCTGACGCAGGCAGCTTCAGGGCAACGCTGGGGTTTCTAGAGGCAGAATAGGGTTGAGTTCTGTAAATCCTGTTTGAGTGTGTGAATCAATCCAGTCTTCTGTCTCCAGAACAGTAGGTACTGCTGCAAATCTATTTTTTCTCTGTCAGGTCAACCAGTAAGGTGCCCAGATTTGTTGTACTCAGATGCTACTTAATAATAATAAACCTTCATATCTGCTGCATCGATTTTCCCGCATTGGGTTTTTTCGGGGACATTTGTCCGAAAAATCTGTATCACTTTGTTGAATGAGTGTAATATTCAGTAAATGATCTATATGTGTGTAGGCTGCTAGTTGTGTTTACTTCAGTATTTTCTGAAAATAACTTGTATAATTAAATCACAAGTAGGAGAAGTAAATCAAAATACTGCAGTAGGATTTTTGTATTGTTGTATTCAGAAACTTTCACATGGTATCAGAGCGATTGCAGATCAAGTTGAATCTCGAACAAATCAGCTGAAGATATTCTCTACAGGGTAGCAGCTGAAGCAGCAGATCAGGAGAGGGCAGCTCAGTAGCAGGAGGACGTATTCCCAGCATAGGCTACGCATGGGCTGACGCAGTCCCATCTGGGTGATGCAAAGACAGTGCAGTGCCTTCCATACGCACGCAGGAGTAGCCTGCGTTGCGTAGAGGTTACGCTGGGCCGGTCTGCTCACGCAGAGGCCAGCTAGAGGGATGCAGTCCAGATTAATTTTATGTTGTTGAGAAGTAGTGCCGAGATCGGGAAGCAGTGCTTCAGATCTTCAGTAGCTATTAGTGTGGTGGAGATTCTGTCGATGCTAGCTAAGTTGACAAAGAGCGGGTGGAAGACAGTCACTCAGCAGATCTGAGCCAAACAAATCTGAGATTCGATCAGGAGGGTGATCGTAGAGAACTATTTGATTGTTTTTTTGGTTGAAGATTTCCAGGAGGGAAATCAGTTGATAGAGGGAGCAGCTACTATAGAGGGTTTATGATCGCCAAGAAACCCAAATCTAGCATTTTTATTGAGTTTTGCAGCAGAAAGAGGGAGAAGAGTATTGTTTCGTCAGATTTGAGCTAGATGGCTTCTCATGGGCTGAGAGATCAGGACAGGTTAGACGATGGGTCCAACTTCGTCATCTAGAGAGCCAAGATACTGACAGCCCTGGATGAGTACAGCATCAAGAACCATGTGGAGAATGTCCTATCTGAACCTGCAGAACCTGATCCTTTGAAGAAATTCAATGAAAATCAAGCGCTGGCTAAGAGTTTGATTATGATTGGAGTAAAAGATCAATTTGTACCACAGATTGCCGGGAAGAAGACGGAAAATGAGATGTGGACTGCTTTGGAGACGATGTATCAGGGAAGCTCCATTCAAAGAAAAATGATTCTAGAGAATCAGATGAGGTTGCTCCAGATGCAGAAGGGTGAGGAGATAGATCCCTTCCTTTTCCGACTTCAGACTATCCGAGATCAAATGATTGCCATGGGTATGACTCCGGATGAAGTACTCTTGGAAAGGACTGCCCTAAATGCAGTCACCGAGGAGTGGGAAACGTTTGTCCATAGCATATTGGGCAGGGCAGCGTTACCATCCTGGGCAGACATGTGTGCAATCCTCCGTCAGGAGGAAATCAGGAGATTCACCAAGAGGCAAAACAGCGACAGCGGAACTGTCAAGGTGAAGAAAGAAGAGGAAGATGATGCAACCCTTACATCAAAGGAATGAAGGCAACAAGGGAAGAAGAAGAGGGACCTATCCAAGGTCTGGTGCTTTAACTGTGGCGAACTTGGACACTTCGCCAGCACTTGTCCTAAGAAGAAGGACAAAGGAACTTTTGATTCCAAGGCAACGGCAGCAAAGGACGATGGGAGTGATGATGACATAGCCATGAGTGCTCATGAGCCATGTAAGTGGGGCAATATGAATCTGTAGAGCAGCTACAAATGAGTAGGCAGGATCCTTGAGTAAGCCCAACTCTTGGATCACATACAAGCTACAGGAGCCTTACGATGGTAGAGGGACAAGTAGGAGATGGTTGCAGAAGATCACAGTGAAGCAAAAGACACTTCTCAGGTGTTGTAGAGGGAGCAGCGCAGTGCATAGGCAGTAGCAGCGTAGAGGCAGCAGCGCAGAGGCTGATGGGACTTCAGCAGCGCAGAGAGGTAGTGCTCACATAGTGCAGAACTGTAGCAGCGCAGTGGCTACAGGTGGACAACATAGAGCAGCAACCAAGGGAGTTTCGGTGATGGGATGCAACTTGACTTGTTTGTCAACGATTTGGCAGGGGTCTTTCAGTTGCTTACTTCTCAGCAACTGAGTTGCAGTGCAGCAGTTAGCAGTGGCAGTGCTATGGGTAGCATGATGCAGCAATTTGAGAGGGAGTTGCAATACAGAGGTGGCAGTGTCAGTGGCAGTGACATGGGCAGCTATACAGAGAGCAGTAGTGCAGTGGATGGAGGGCAGCAAGCCAACCATCAATAAAGCAGAGACCGATACCAAAATCTTGTGATACATGGTGTGGATGTATTACTAAAGCACACTCCGTGCTAAGAGGGAGTGTTGAGATTTTGAGTATTGGGGTAGCATCGGGTGTGCTCTAGCCCTGAAACTTTGTGGAGGGGCTAAGACACCCAAGATCTCCAAAACTCAGAAAGCGTTTGGAGAAATTTCATCTTATGTGTGAGATATTTAAATAATTATTTTTTTTAATGAGGACCCTAAGTCTAACTTAGGAAATTATAAAAATTAAAGTGAATTAATTAAACACATGTGATGAACTGTTCTAAGTGACGCGGATCGAGCAGTATTTTAATCTCAGCCATCGATAAGAGATTAAATCACGGTAGTTGATGTGTCAACGAAAAAGTATAAGAGAAAGGCTTGAGGGTCAGTTGGAGACACACACACGGAGGCAGAGCTGAGAGACTATGCCAGAATTCTAGGGCGGGTTTGCTAAGAATTTCCAGAAGAGTTTCAGCTACAGCGAGGAGTAGTATTAACTAAGAGGATGATCTGATCCCAGAGCCAAGAGTAAGCAAGAGGTAGAGGAGCAGTAATCAAGAGCAGCGCAGAGGAAGCTGAGACTACGCAGCAGCTACGCAGCGTAGAGGGTTTCAATTGATACGCAGGCCCAGAAAGGGCAGCGTTGAGGCTTCAGAAAGCCATCAGGGTTACAGAGAAGCCATCCAGGCCAGTGTAAGGACTGCGTCACCAAGTCTGGAGTTACGCAATCCCCTTTTGAGCAGCGTAGGGGCACGCAGAGGCTAGCAAGGCTGACGCAGGCAACTTCAGGGCAACGTTGGGTTTTCTAGAGGTAGAACAGGGCTGAGTTCTGTAAATCCCGTTTGAGGGTGTGAATCAATCCAGTCTTGAGTCTCCAGAACAGCAGGTATTGCTACAGATCTATTTTTTCTCTGTCAGGTCAACCAGTAAGGTGCCCAGATTTGTTGTACTCGGATTCTACTTAATAATAATAAACCCTCATATCTGTTGCACCGGTTTTCAAGCATTGGGTTTTTCTAGGGACATTTGTCCAAAAAAATTGTGTCACTTTGTTGAATGAGCGTAATATTCAGTAAATGATCTGTATGTGTGTAGGTTGCTAGTTGTATTTACTTCGGTATTTTCTGAATATTTTCTGAAAAATAACTTGTATAATTAAATCACAAGTAGGAGAAGTAAATCAAGATACTACAGTAGCATTTCTGTATTGTTGTATTCAGAAATTTTCACACTCACTGCCCCTCTGTCTTGTTGTATTCTCGGCCTTGGATCAACTCATCCCTCGTCGATCTCTGCCCCTCACTGCACTGCAACTCGTTTCGAATTTCTCAGCAAAACCCCGCCCCAAAAATTCGACTTAGCTTCAGTGCTCTGCCAATGTGTGTGTGTCTCCAATTGACCCCAAATCTTTCTCTTATACTTTTCTCGTTGACGCATCAACGATCGTGATCTAATCTCTAATCGACAGCTCAGATTAAAAGACTGCTTGATCCGCGTCACTTAGGACATTTCATCACATATGTTTAATTATTTCACTTTACTTTTCTAATTTCCTAAGTTAGACTTAGGGTCCTCATTCAAAAAAAATTAATTATTTGAATATCTCATACACCAGATGAAATTTCTCCAAACGCTTTCTGGGTTTTGGAGGTCTCATGTGTAGCCCCTCCACAAATTTTCAGGGCTAGAGCACACTCAATGCTACCTCAAAATCTCAATACGAAAGCTAGAAAACAAGGCCGAAACCAAGCACCAAGGGACGAACTCATAAGGGGCGTGGAATTTATCGCATAACGTATCTTAGACAGCAAAGAATGAAGCAGACACATATAGCCCACAAAGGGGCCAACAATAGTGCTCAACACGTCCAACGAGGAGCCAATGAGGGCCACCAAGGGACGAGCCCACAAGGGGCATTAAGTCCTCACACAATGTGCCTTAGACGGTAAGTCAGTGCTCGACACAAGCCACCAGAGGTGGAACCCGCGCAAAGACTAGCGAATTACATTGACCGAATTCATTCCAACACATTCCAAATTAGCATTATACTTATATTAATATAATGTAAACCATAAGAACCAATGTTGATGGTGGATTGGACACTATAGTTTTATTATAGATCAAGGTAGGAATAATATGAAAATTAAAACTTAAATATTAAAAAAAAAAAAATTAATTAAATTAAAATTTAAATGTTAATAAAAAAAAAATCCCCTTTAAATTTATAATATTTATACCAATGTTGCGAACATCGGCATCGAGATAAAATCGAAAAGGGTCCGGAAAACCAAAAAATCATAAAAATCGGGAAAATATCGGTAAAAATCGGTAAAACATCGGAAAAATTAAGATACCATAAAATAATTTTTAAAAATCGGCAAACATCGGCTTGGCCAAAAAATCGTGATTTTTAGATAAAATCGGGATGTTCTCGAGATGTTCACAACATTGATTTATACTATTCTAGAAGTATGTCTATAGTATTGTACATATTGGTGAACTATCTTATGCCTATTTGACATACCTTAATAATTTTATGTAACATATAGTAAAACCAAGTCATTTAAATCTTTTTAAAAGATAAACTAAGTTGTCACGAAGAATTTAGCAGGGCCTCATGTAATGTGGAAATCATCATCAGTAGCAGTGGCAGTTGAATATTCCCGTTATGCAAAGGAACATTTAGGGATCAAAAGAAATATCAGGCCGATAGGATCCCCATAGCCTGGATTTCCAGAAAAAATTCCTCGAAATTTTTTAAGGGGAAGTAACTCGAGACCACCTCCTTATGGTAATAGATTTACCCAAAGAGGAGTAGGACCAGGAGCTACCATGACAGTTAATACTATAGCTACTAAATCATCAAACACAAGTCCATGGAAATCTCGAGAAACTACTAATAGAGGGAGAAACGCAAGAGGAAGTAGCACAAGAGGACAAAGTTCCTTGTTTAGAAGCACACAAACTGACTCAAAGGGACCATCCCAAGTTAATTGTTGGGGATATGGAGGACCGCATTTTCAGCGTGATTATCCAGAAGCCTCTTCAAATGTAAGGAATAGAGCAGGAAAAGAACCATCATCAAATACCCAAATCAATCATAGAACCCATGCAGTAGTCAACAATAATCAAGTAGAACATCAGTCCACTGCAGTGGAATCCTCAGGTATTGTTAACAGCATAAAACTCAAAATCTTATTTGATACTTGTGTGACTAATAGTTTTTATTTCATCAAACAGGTGCAAATGGCTTCAGGGGAACTTCAATCCATAGATTTAGGTGTTGAAGAATGCAAAGTGATATAAGAATCTGTTCGACTAAATTAAAAATATATGTCACAACCCAAGAACTTACGAACTCGTCATAGGGATGGATTGGTTAGAAGCCCATCAAGCATGGGTAGACTGTTAAAAATAAAATAAAAAATAAAAACTTTGTATAATGATGAAGGAGAAACAATCCAAATCCAAGGTATTAAGAGGAAAGTATATTTACGCTTCATCTCAGCAATGCAAATGAAGTGTTGCTTAAGAAAAAGGTTGTCAGGTATATGCAGTTCAAGAAGGAAGCAAGGAGAAAGGACCGTCCTTAGAACAATATCCAATGTTATCCGAATTTTTAGATGTTTTTCAAAGGAACTACCAAAATTACTTCTTAAAAGAGAGTTGGATCTCACAATAGAATTAAAACCTAGTACGAAATCAATTTTTAAAACACCTTACAAAATGAAAACTCCAGAATTTCAAGAATTACAAATACAGTAGAAGAAACTATTGGATATAGGACACATTTGACCCAGTATTTCACCTAGGGTGCTCCTATAATATTTGTTAAGAAGAATGATGGTTCCTTGCGACTATGCATAGAGTATCGAGATTTAAATCGAGCTACAGTAAAGAATAGTTATCCAATGCCTCAAATTAATGACCTCTTCGACCAAATAAAAGGAGTTGTAGTCTTTTCAAAAATCGATCTACGATCAAGTTATCATCAGCTAAGAATTAAGGAAAGTGATATTTCTAAGACTGCATTCTGAACACATTTCAGGCATTATGAGTTCATTGTGGTACCATTTGGTTTGACCAATGCACCAACAGTGTTCATGAATCTTATAAACAACGTTTTTCGCAAATATCTTGACCAATTTGTACAAGTCTTCTTAGATGGCATTCTCATCTACTCTAAAAATGAGAAAGAACATAAAGAACATCTACGGATAGTATTATCTTGCCTCAGGGAACACCAGTTATATGGAAAATTATCCAAGTGTTCTTTCTTTCAACAAGAGATTCATTACTTGGGTCATATTATATCTGGTGAAGGGATCTCAATAGATCCTGAAAAGGTAAAAGCAACCATGGAATGGCCGATACCAAAGAATGCACAAGAAGTGTGAAGCTTTATGGATTTAGCGGGCTACTATCGAAGGTTTGTAGAAGGATTCACCAAAATTGCAAAGCCTATCACAACCCTCCAACGTAAAGGTGTTAAGTATGAATGGACTGAGGAATGTCATAGAGCATGATCCAAACTTAAAATATTGTTGACCAGCACACCAATCTTGCGAGTACCTAATATGGACATAGATTCTATTGTATGTACTGATGCATGTAAGCAAGGATTAGATGCAGTATTATGCAAGATAGAGGTGTAATAGTTTATGCCTCAAGGAAATTAAAACGTCATGAAGAACTTTACACCATGGACGATTTAGAATTAGTCGTTGTAGTGCTAACTTTAAATATATGGAGACAATATCTGGTAGGGAGAAACTTTATTCTCAAAAGCGACCATCAAAGTCTACAATATTTGTTTACTCAAAGAGACTTGAATGCCAGGCAAAGACGATGGAGTTAATTCTTAAGTGATAATGACTTTGGAATTTCATACATTAAAGGAAAAGAAAATGCAGTGGCAGATGCTTTAGGTAGAAGACCACAAATATTTTCCCTCATACTTATCAAGGTAGACTTAAGGAATCAAGTACTAGAACATCTCTTGAGAGATAGTTGGTATTTAAAAGTAAGATCCAGACATGATAGTAAAAAATCAAAGGAACATAAATTTGAAGGGTATGAATTAGAAGATGATGGAATTTTGCGATTCTATGGAAGGATGTACATACCAGATAGTGGGGATCTCCGAAACACCATCCTCAAGGAAGCCCACAGAGCATTGTATTGTGCACATCCTGGTGTAAAGAAATATATGCGGATACAAAGAAACTCTTTTTTTGGGAAGGCATGAAACACGACATTGTTCAATTCATTGCAAAGTGTCTAGAATGTCAGCAAGTAAGAGGTTGACCATTGTTACCCGACAGGTCTCCTACAACCTCACGACATTCTTATGACCAAATGGAAAATAATTTCTATGGATTTTATCGTTGGGCTACCCCTTACTCCAGAAAAGCATAATGACATACTGTTTGTAGTGGATAAACTAACAAAAGTGCACATTTTATTCCTGTAAGAGATACTTACGAAGTTGTTGATGTAGCTCGGGTATTTATAAATTAAATTATCAGATGTCATGAAGTACCTAAGAAAATCATAGCAAATAGGGATTCATGATACACTTCAAGATTCTGGACTCGTATGCAATCATCCTTGAGAACTCAATTAAATTTAAGCACAACTCATCATCTTGAGACTGATGGATAAACAAAAAGGGTGAACCAAGTATTACAAGATGTGCTAAGAATGTATGTTATGGACAAGCAATCGCACTGGAAAAAGTAATTACCCTTAGTTGAATTTGCATATAATAATAGTTATCACAATTCAATTGGGATGTCGCCATTTGAAGCATTATACAAAAGACCTTACAGAACACAGTTGAGTTGGGATAGATTAGAAGATCGGATGATAGTGGGACCAGAATTAATTCAAAAGATGGAGGATCAAGTAAAACAAGTTAGACAGTGATTGAAAGAAGCACGAGATAGACAAAAAGTTATGATGACGCTCACAGAACTGATAGGAACTATAAAGTAGGCCATCAGATTTTCGTCCGCATCAAACCAAGCAAAAGTACCATCCGGTTGGAAAAGGGACAAAGTTATCACCCCGATTTATTGGACCATTCAAAAGTTCTAGAAAAAGTCTGACATGTCGCCTATCGTCTTGCACTGCCACCCCACTTACATAAAATTTGTAATGTATTTCATGTATATGTCTTACGACACTATATAACTGACAATTCTCATAACCTTCAATGGAAGGAACTGCAGGTATCGGACGAGCAGACCCTTTCGGTCGAACCATTACCTATACTGGAACCAACTAGTAGATTAAGTTACGGTCCAATGGGACAAATACAGCCCTAGATCGACTACCTAGAAAGATACAGAGACCATATGTCAAAGATTCGCCAACTTGTGCTAATTTTGAGGAAATCAAAATATTATCTTGTATATATTACTTTATTTTAAGACTATCAATTTGAACTATCAAATGTCAAAATGAATTTTACCTTGATGGTACATGGATACCATTAAAAATATGTTGCTTATATAAGCTTTGTTGATACATGATTTATGTTATTTGCTTAACTCCGTTGGTACATGGATACCAATATGAAGACATCTATAAATTTTGTTTCATATTTTGCATATTGACATAATTGATGAGACAAAAATAAAAGAATGACTACATTTTACTTTGAAATCTAACTTGTTGATATATGGGTTGGATAAAACCAAGTATGTTATACCCTAGATGACGACATGTATAAATTATACATAAACTGTGTATTTTGAATATAATGATACATATGCTATGATGTGTGGACAAGTGTTTATATTGCAGACAACATTGTTACCAAAGGACCACATTATGGCAAAAACTTCAAGAACAATCAAGGCTCAATGAGATTCCATGATATAATGTTGACCCTAGTCCCACTAGGAGGGGTGGAGGTGTTACCCACCATTTATCCTCCAAAACTTGGAGTCATGGGAGGGTTTTGCGAGTCACGCTCCCCTAGACGTGTGATGATGACTGTCGGATGCCTACTAGGCAATCAGGTCAATATAATCGACGTTGACACCCTTAAGGTTTATGAATGGTTAAATCAGTATAACTGACGCCATGGCATATTCCAGTAGAGGATGGATAGGATGGGAGCGGAAGCGATTAGGAAGGATAGGATGATTCTAGTACAGCTTGAAAGTCGATTGGGGCAAAAATCGACTCTTAAAAATTTCTAACCAATAATTGTTCAAAATACAAAGCTTAAAGTGTCTTACAAATAAAAATGAAAATTCAATTACAAATCACCATCCCTTCATACCCTAAAATAGTTTTCGATATATCATATAAACCCTTAACTTCGAGACGAAGTGTTCTTAAGGGAGGATGTATAAAACATCCCATCTCGAATCACGTATAACATGGTAATATTAGCATGCATATGATAGCTACATATGCATGCATCACATACAAGGCACTAGTACATATGTTATTTACTCTTGAAGAATGTCTAAATATAGGATAAGTAAACTTATTATTAAAGGTGCTAATCAAATATCTAACCCTCATAAATAAAATGAAGTAAGAGATAATAAAGGGAATAGTGAGTTTTTCCATAACACTACCACCCCGTACATATAACTATACCCAAGTACACTATACTTAAATATATTCTAAATAACTTCATAACTTAAATAGAAAATTAAAAATTATAGATATTACAAATTAAAAAAAAATAAATAGTAATTAAATATTATAATATTACTTGGCTTTATAACATTTTACCAAATTAAAAATAAAGTAACCACTTAAATGAATAATAGGTGATGACACCCTAAGCTATAAGTGCATGACAAGGCAGTCACCGCTTGACCAAAAACTAATATCCTTGTTAAGACGGTGAACAAAGGGAGAAGAAAAGCTGGACTATTTAAAGGGAAAGGAGGGTTTGTTGAGGGGAGTTCATAATTTCTGAAACAAAAGAAGGAATTTCTGAATGTGTTACTGAATGAAAGAAACTGGGAAAATTGAGCCTTAGTTGTTGTTCTTGAATTTTTTGGGCACGGCGGCCAGAGTACTTCGAATTTGAAGCACTTTGGGGGTGGGTACTAGATTAGTGCTCAGTTTGGCTGGGTGGTTTTGGTTGTTTTGGTAACGGAAGCGGGAACGAAAGCTACATCAGAGTAGACATCTTCAACCACCGAACTTCAGGTTAGTAGTCAAAAATCAAATTAATGATTCTTGTACATATATACTGTAGAGAAGAGTAATCAGAGAGCAATACTGGTTATATTTATTAAGTTTCTAATTTCGGTTTCATAGGCTATAGTTTTTGAGTTTAATATCATTCGAATAATCAATCTTACAATTCTGAATCTTACATTCTAGTGAATAATCTGCCTTCTGAAATTTGGCCACTACAATACATCATTGTCACTTCCCCATCATTCACACCAATCAGACATAGCCAATATTCTTAGAGTTTACCATCATCAAAACAGAACTTGACAACCTCGTAAACAAGGACATTACGATTACTTTAACCAATTTTTGCATGGATAGGAAGCATTGTCATAGATTCCAGCAAACTTAAAATTAATTTGTGAATTCCTTTCTAGTATGTTAGTTATGGATTTATCAATTCTTTACTTTCAAGAAGAAATTAAGATTACAACAATGAATCATCACATATCTGAGATGAACAGAATATGCAATAGAAAAAATAATAGATCACTCACCAATACATTGCATGATAATTGTAATGCCAATAGAATCACACCACCCTGTGGTATAATGGATGGAAAGAGCTTTGACCCAAACATGCTCCAGAATGCAAAAGTAGCAGCTGAAAGTGCCATTACCCCATAACTAAAGCGTCCTGCGATCTAAAGAAGCAAGAAAACACAACTCAATTTATCAACACTTCGAATGGAGGGAGATTGTTGGCATGGACTTATAAAAAAAATATAGACCATCTTGACTAGATAACAATGGATTTTCCCATGTACAAGATGGATATGTTTTTCCAAATAAGCCTGAGTGTATCAAATTTCCTAAACCAGACATCACCAATTTGCCCCAAACAATCAATTTCAATTCATCTTCTATCCAAATATGATATCTTCTTTTCAAATATGGTTATTCACATACAAAAGATTGTCCTTTTCATGATGACTCAAACTCCAAAAGGAAATGCCCTTTGAGAGATGTAGCACCTTTTTGGAAACTTGGTAGCTTTCCAGCAACAACTATGATTAGACATTGGCTATTTTTAGTTGTCCTCTATTTTCAGGATACAGCATAAGTTTATATAGGTGATGCTTATAATATTTAACTTTAGTTGACTATTCAGCTAATTATGAGATGATATACTACATAAATTTATATATTATAAAGAATTCCATCACACTTAGATTTTCTTTACTCTCCCTTGTATACATGATAGAAATGTTTGTGGAATTAAACTTCAAATTATAGAAATAGTCCATTGAGAAGCTGAAAACAAAACAAGCAAGAAATTACATTAGTATACATAGATGTCCAACAACAACAGTGGGATTGCAAATTATATTAACATTAATAAATCAAGGAAGCCCATAAGGGATACCTAATCTAAAAGCAATAAAAGAACCATACAATAAAATGCAATACAACTATGACCAGTGTTGCAGGAACATCCCCAACCCAAGGATCCAAACCAGGAATCGCATCCCGTATGGATCCGTGGGGGATCCGTCGTCAGACCTGCGGTTTGGAATTTCGGAACCGCAGATTGGGTCGGAAAAGATGGTTCCTGGAAATTCAGAAAGTTCCTACTTCCTAAATATTTAACTCATGGTTTAAATATAATATACAAACTTTAAAGAATAAATTAGAAAAAGTTATTAAAGATTCAAAGCACCATGATTAAATCCATTCGAATTTGAATTTCATCTCATTAATACAACCCTATCCTCTGACATTTGAAATGACAGCTCTTTATCACCACCTTATCATCTTACATTTCGAATCACACCTCATTAATACAAACCTTATCCTCTTTCTTTTGAATAGCAGCTCTTTAAATACAACCTTATCATCTATCATTCGAATGACATCTCTTTCAAAACATCAATTTCTACATTTATGGAGGTCTTAGCTGGATGGTGTTGTGGCGGTGGGGCAGATTGCTATTTAAACAAGAAGATATGAAGGAGGAAGGGGTCCTTTTTCGGGGAAGAAAAGGGGAGGAAGGCTGTTGTGATGAAATTGAGAAGGTTGCTGTGGTAAAATTTATCAAGAGTGGAAAGGAGACTCACTGTTCTCTGGATTCTGGGCACGGGGGCAGAGGAGGTGTCCTCTGGGTTTAGGATTAAAATCCTAAATTGGCTGGGAGGAACATTTTGTGTTCTGAAATCTGTCCGATCAGCTGGAAAGGAGTATCACGGTTCCAGGTATTCTGGTTTGGATCTCACCGTTTCCAGGTATTTCTCCTCTTAGGTCCAGTTAATTATTATGTTTCAGCATCAGCTAGTCATTGTGAATTAGCAAGTCATTGTGAATTAGCAATAACTGGTTACTGTGATTTTACTTAGAATTAAGTTAGAATCATGTTTAAATTCGCTTTCAAATCAAATCCTGCTGAACTGTTAGGAATCAGATAAGTCTTTTGTTTTATAAGATAAACAGGTAGACCTTACACTTGGTATCAGAGGTTAGTTCAAACTCTTTTGACCTAGTAGGCCCTGAAATTTCTGCAAAATTCCAGTCTATAGCATGAAAATTAGCGAATAGATAAGTGGGGTTATTATTACTCTCTCCCGTTAAATATTGTGCTATCAGTCTAATTCAAAAGCTCTCTGAAATTACTTTGAAGCTGGTCCATAGTTGGTAAAATTTTCAGTGTTTTAAATCTCTAAAAAAAAAAAAAAAAATCTTACTAAAAAAAAAAAAAAGTCAGTTTTTCAAAATAAACTGGGAACCGTTACAGAACAGTTGGGAAATCCTTTACATAAGAAACTAGATTATTTATACCAGCTCTTATCCTTAAACTTGTAGTCTATCAGCTAAGCTATCAAACGCTGCTCAGCCCTCTTTTGATGGTCATCTTTAGCCTTTACTGTAGCTGGCAGTATGACAGCGTTTAACTCCTTCCTTGCTGTGAGGATTATCTTCAGCTCTTTTAAACATTTTAAAATAAAGGCCCTGGACTCGGCCCTTCTTCAAGAGTCAGTTAGGACCTTGATTGGCAGACCCTTGAAAATAGGCAAATATCCGATGCTTTCATCATACATATTGATAGCAGCTGATAACAGCTTTAATATGGATAGAACCCCCTTTTTGCAGACTCTCTAGTTGACGTAGAATCCGGTCAATTTGTTTCTTTTCTTCAAACTCAGATTTCTAAGCTGGAGCCGATCCTTAGCTCCATAAACTGCAGTGCCAAAATAGAAGTTACATGCTGCGGACTGCAGTGCCAAAATAGAAGTTACATGCTGCGGTATCATCATTTCAATTCATGCTAGCAGCAATGCCATAGCCTGTACCTCTATGCTATTGTTTTTTTTTAAAGCCTGCGAGCTGCATACCTACATAGCACAATCAGAGGCATGATTCTGTCTTAGGGAACCTAATCCTCAGCAGATTCTACACCAACTGCTGCTCTACCATTGCAAAACTGCACAATTTAGGCAAAAGCTGATAACAGAACAGCCATTTCAAGATCATTTCAAGAGTTAACACAACATCCAATAAGGCCCCATTAATTTCTACCCAGTTATACTTTGAAGACAAAATATAAACCGGTTCAAACAATTCCCAAAAACAAAAAAAAAAAACAAAAAAACACCTATGTGATTACAGGCATCTAAATCTCTGCAAGACAACTCTTCTAGCTGAGTTTTGGAAATCTCCTCTCTATCACAGTCATAACTCTTTCTTCAAAATGCCCCGCTTCTAGAACCTGTGTGAATGGACAGCTACCATAAGAGTCTATGCACATCAACATAATTTCCATTGCTCATTCATCTAACTAAAACAGTAAAAAAAATCAAATATCTGTGCGGTTAAAATTAGTACATAAGCAACAAGCATAAATAAATTCTCCAAAGCAAAAAAAAAAAAAAAAAAAAAAGGGACATCTACAAATGAGTGCGAGCGGTGGATCAAAAAAAAAAAAAAAAAAAAAAAATCATAGAATCTGGAATTGTCACTGCTATCCTGCCTGTTAGAGGCTCTCCTAAACTTATCAGAAAGTTCAATTTTGTCCTGAGAATTTGGCTTGAAGCACAAAGAACATGGCTGGGAATACCTTAGTGTCTCTGGCAATTCACAAACACCGAACTTTTGAGGTAGTAACGAAGCATATCTCTAAAATTTCTGCGAATTGCTTCGCTCTGTTGGTTGAGCGAAGTTTACCTTACCTTATATAGTTGTTTCCACATTGAAATGAGTCAACATGAGCACTTGAACAATTGTGTCTGGATGTATTTGTGTCTCCATTTAAGGAACGAAATCCAGCGGATGGAAGTGAAAAGGAGAAAAGAGACAGCAGCCATGGATTACCTTCACCTCTGACCGTTCAAGCATCCGCGTAGTATGCAGAGTTTTAATGATTGGAAATGAGGTTCTGCGGGTATAATTATAGTGGGTTAATACCTCCGATTAATTGATAACCGACTACAGCAACACCACCCAGCGTGGCTAGCATGGGTATGGGAGCTCTTGCCACCGAGGCAAACTCATCTCGCAGCGTGTAGTTCCCTAAAGAAAAGGCGTGAGTTACCGATAATTGCCACAAGGTGTCGTGTTGGGCGGGGGTTATGTGTCGTAGTCGTTGGTAAAAATACGCTGAAATATATATCATGCGGTTTTAATATATATATATATATATATCGTATGGATGTAATATATATGGTCGTGACACTTCTGGTATAGTCTTCGAACTTTTTGCCGTCAAATTGATTACAAATTTAGCGGACTCACGTTCTCTATTCCACAACGGAGAAGATCCACATATATATGTTGTTGCGTTAGCCATTTCCAACCTGCAAAATATACGCAACGGTGGTTCAATTCCCACCGGGCTGGGGAGCTTGAATCTGGAATCCCTGAATCTTAATCAAAACAACGTGGTCGGCGAAATATATATCGTATGGTTCTATGGTTGTGAAAACCTGTTCAAATAAATATCAAACTGTGGTTGGTCGGTTGACGACGTGGCTTGTGGAGCAAAGGTCTTAAGTTCAATACCCGACCCCACCTCGTTACCATAAACATTTTGCGCGGAGTACATATAATATCAACGGACCTTTGGTTTCCGGAGAATACGCATGCTTAAACAAACATTGAACCTAGGCTTACGTGGGCATTACACGGGATACTTTGGCAATTCGATTTAACAGGTGGCCATATCGTAGATAATAATAATAACGAAACTCTTTTTCACTTTTAACCCATCACGTGGACCTTACACTAGCCTGATGGTATCTATGGAGTTCGCTCCCATAAGTTGGTTTCACAGATCCTCACTTATGAGCATGAAGGAAATTGGAGCAAAGCTTTGGAAAAATATGATTTAGCTCTAAGAGCAACAGAAACAGATCTTACTGCTGGACTGTCAAACAATAATTCTCGAAGGCATTTTCTATCTGGAAATATATGCCATAATTTGCCATTCAAAGATGAATTTTCGGACTGGAAATACTACAAAGGCCTCATGAAATCATTGCAACAAACTGGCTGCGGCCATGTACTTGAGCTTTATTCTCAGGGCCTGGCTTCCCAAAAGGGCTTCCTACAGCAGGATTTGGAATTTATCGAACTGCAGGTTTCTCTCTTCTTGGTTTTGCTTCATTTTGTACATTTAGAAACCTCACTTCTATGTTATGCTTACAAATAAGGGTTCCATTTTTTTGTGGGGAGGTTTTCTAACTGTGACAGCTTTTAATACAGCACACGAGAATGTTTCTATCCTTTGTTTTTTTAATTTATTTTTCAAATGCTAGCTTCATTGGATGATCAATGATATAATATAAACTACAACAACAGTATGCATGGAGTACACATCCCAGCACTAATGTAAAAATTGTTCTACTTATTTGTACATACATGCAACATTAGATACAACCGGTGGTAAGTATGGGGGTGTGGAGAGATGATTTTACAAAATGTTTCAGAACTAAACCCGAAAGGCATGTTACTTTCACTTTGCAACAAACAAGATACAGATGTTTTTATGACCAGTTTATTGTGCAGTGTGAACACCAGAAATCATATCTTTGTACCAAGGTAGTATTATGACACTGTCCTGACAATCAGTTGTTAGATTTACTAATAGCTTTTTTTCTCTCATAGGCTTATACCTGCCAAATTAAATTGCAAAGTCAAGAGTGGGGACATCACTCCGTTCATCATGTGATTTTCCTATAGGTCTGGAAGAAGAGTTGGAATGTATCCTATTGTCCTTTTTTTGCTTCTACTACAACCCTTGGTTATACTTTTCGATATAAAATGTAACTTTAGAGGTGCCATCATTTGGATTTTGGATCATCAATCACTTCCGTGTGATGGTTCAATCCTGGCTGGACATTCTGTGTTTGCATTTTGCAAATATAAAGGTAGAAATATTGTCAAAATATGATTTGCTGATGGTCTGGTACTTGGCTCAGAAAACAGGCATTTGAGAGGTTCATATACCTCAGATGTTGCACAAAGCTTTGATGTTATCAACAAGATTGATAGGGTGAGGCAACCGTCTGAACAAATCAACCTTAACACATCTGTGAACTTGCCTAGACATGCCTGCAGATAAGTACTTTACCAAACTGTGCTGCTATGAACTTTTCAGAAGTCTTGCCCTGGCCATTAACAGTAATGATGACCTTTCTAATACTAATGCTCTGAAGAATACTGTGTTAGCTCTCTATCAGTTAGGTGAGATTATAAATGCCTCCTACCATAGGAGGTACAAATATAAAATATTGCAGATTGTCTACATTCCACCTTAAGTATCATTATGAACAGGATATGATCTTGCCTTTTTCCATGACACAAATTGCAATAGTCTCATTAGAGCTTTTTACAGATCCTTGGTTTCCTGCCAGTTACCTAGTTCAAGACAAGGAAAACACCCAGCGAGCTGAAAGTGAGAAATCTCTTAACCTGAACAAGTAAATCGGCCAATCACTGTTTCACTTTTTCTGGGTCGTATTTCAATGCGATTCATACCATTAATCGGTCTATAAAATGGATTCCTACATTCTTTATATATTGTTTGTTTGAGATAAATGTGAAAGGTATTATAAAAATAAAGTGTAGCTTTCTTCTGTATTGTTTTTCTGTGAATCAAAATATAAAGAAAATATTAATATTCATAGCAGACAATGTATCTTGGTACCATGCCTGGCTTCAAAATGATTCATCATTCATTGCTTTATACAGAGAATGTTCTTGAGAACTGAACAACTAAATTGAATCTCCCCTGACCCTTCATTCAGTAAGGCTCCCATTAACTGTTGTGAGGTTATGCTAAAAAAATAAAAAAATAAATAAAAAATAAAAATAAATAAATAAATAAATAAATTGTAGGAATATTAATGATATTTACAGCTGCTTTGCTTTATGAAAAGCTGTGGAGCACTGTCATGTCAAAGAAAGATTTTTTTTGTGTTACCAATTCATTAAACTAGTTGAAGGATTAATGCGTCCATGGTTATGTGCTTGGGATGGTTCCCAAATTAGTTAGTAAATGAAATTAACAGGAATACTTGTGCTCAAAGATATCAATATGTGGAGAAATACCATGTACAGATAAGATCCAAAACTGAAAACTACAGTGCTTAGAGAAAGTTATAGAGTTAAATCTATTAGACTCTTACTGGGTGAACCTCTATCTATCATTTGCATGTCTTACATAACATGGTGTGTGGTCTAATGTCCTTGCATTTATAATACATTCCATTTCAATCATATAACTAGTACCACATCAATGATGACAGTATGAAAACAGACAAGAAATTAGAACCATAAGTTGTAGTTTTCTGTAGCTTTCTGATCAAGTCAACAAAATCAAAATGTATTGCGTAGATAACGAATTGCTGCTAACTATAGGTGGGAATGCAATTGGAAAATACAAAATGGAGCGGGACCTTTTCTAGCCTCCCTTTATTACTGAGTTATGATTTTGTGAAATGAGGACAGTGGACATATCCACTTGCCCATTGCTTGAAATTCCCTGCTGACATACCATGGTAACCCTCAGCTGCACTCCAAAATGTCTCATACTTCCAACCTGTGGAGTAAAATGCCAAGGCTGTAACTAGTATATTAAACATTTATCCGGAATTAGCATGCTGTTTGGTGGTCCGACGTTTTTCTTCTGAGTATTATATTAAATTTTAGGTACCTTGTTAGTCATAAAACATCTATAAGACCAAAACTGCTAAATCCTGTATTTTGCTAACCATTTGTGTTTAAACACAACTGGGAGCCTTAGCATAAGTCTATATTCTTAGCAGAGGTTGTGCTACCTTGCAGGCCTTGTTGCATCAAGAAACTAAATTGGATAATCTGAGTTTCTGGTATTTCATGGAATAAATAGCAATTGCTATGTATGTAAACGTCTGGTTGACTTTGGTGTATATAGGATCTATATCAAATTGTTAAATATAGAGCGGCTTTTTCGTATGTCCACATCTTGGTTATAGATTGGACACATATAAGCAAATCTATTGACTATCATAATTATATCAACATTAATAGAAACTATGAGAAGTATGACTATTGGAGCAAATTTTGGATGTTGGCAATCACATGTGAAATATGGCAATCATAACTATAGATATGAATGATCCTCAGATGTTTCCTTTTGAATTCAAGAATCTGGTGCAAAGTAACTGTGTTGGCAATGACTGAAAAAGTAAAATAAACTTGGCATCGACCAAAAACTCTGCTACCTATCAAAAACTCACCATAGATCATTTGTGGATGCTAAAAATGTGATATACCCTATATTATAAATAATATATGCTATATAATAACAACAGATGATATTATCCTTACACAGGGATGTGTTCCTACAGGCTTTGAAGTATAAAATTATAAATACGACACGTGTATTTTCACATCGACCAACATATGTTATATTCAGTATATTCCCTATATGTCTTATATTTTACATGCTTTATGTAAATAATATTCAACTCAGGTTGGTACAAGTGGTACCAGTGAATAGGTTAGAGTGCCATATCTAAGGGGTATAGGTGATTTCAAGTATATTACATAACTTACTCATACTAATCTGCGCGAATAAAGTTAATTAGGTAAATGCTTACTATTGAGATATCCCTCCTTCTCTCTAGTTTAGCTGATCTAAGCTAGTATAAAGCTGTATTGGTAACCTTGTTTGTTTTATATATCACATTACTTGAACTTACACTTATACTTTCTGACTGATATTAGCCCAATCAACATTGTGCTTACTATCCCTATTGATTCACTATGCTTAAATAAGTTACCAGCTTGTTCAAACATTATGGATACATGATTACTTAAACTAGTACTTATTATTAGAATGCTTGATTATGATATTCCCATTACTTTGATTAGTAGTATAAGCTGGTAGCAGATTGCTAGTACAATGGGTTTTCTCATTAGTGTTACCTATTCTCTAAGCTTTGATCTGAATGAGTACCACCATCTCATATGACAAAAAGGATACAAGCCCATGTTCATGGAATAGTGGTGACTCTATCCTCTTAAGGACCTTAGTGGTATCAATGGTTATAATTAATAAGTATCCATAATAAATACTGATTAATGAGCTTAAGTAACACGTATATTGGGTAATAACAAGGAGTGTATAACCATAATCAGAGTGAGTGCAATATTTGAATGACAGTGGACCATAGGATCTTCATAGCTTACTGAGTGTAATACCATATCTAGTTGGATTAGAGCTTACATATAAAAGCTTGGTTTCGAGTACTCTAAGTGATTCCGTAATAAACCTGTACCATTCACTAGTTAAGTATGAATAAGAATAGATGTAATAGCAATCATAGGCTTGATAAAGGTGGAATCCTATCTTCTATTACTTCTACTCGTATATAAGAGAGACTTCTTGCTTCACCTATTTCACACGGTATACTTATTATGGAAATAGCCATACTTGACCTGTAGTGATACTTAGGCTTGTTATAAGATTCTAGTAGTCCACATATTCATAAGATCAGTATTATATAAGCTATGCTATCCAATAAATTCACATGGTTAACCTTTTATAACGGTAATAAAAGCTCTTTTGTATAGAGGTTTATCTCTCATCTTGTTACATAATAAACATGATAGTATTGTGCTAATATGAAGCTAAGGGTAAAGGTTCAATATTCTTTATTAACGTACCACTATCTTCACTGATTCCCATTGATTTTATTAACTATGAAGAGTAAGACATAATCAAATACTAGCCTAACTTCCAGCTTTGTAATCACAATCACACAGCTTATTGGTCATGTATAGAGAGTGGTCATAGCCTATCCATGAATTTGTAAACTTTATTTTGAATTATCTCTTAAGAATGAATTTTACTTGCTGGTACATGGATAACCATAAAGAACGGATGTTACTTAACTCTAGTGATACCGAATATATGCTATTGTTGACCTTACTAAGTGCAGGGATACCAACATGCCTTATGTCATTTAAAATTATCATTTCAGGAATATGAACAATATAGATGCATATGCTGTAATGTGTGTACAAATGTTTACATTTATAACAGTATATTTGGAATGTGTAGAGATTGTTATATGGGTAACAATTTGTTATGAACAATATAGATGCATGTGCTGTAATGTGCGTACGAGTGTTTACATTGCAGATGGTGTACAAGTAATTGCTTTGCAGAATACAGATTACAGAGCCAAAATACGTGATGACAGAATCCCCAGAACAGTTGAGACTCCTGAGATTCCACGATAGGGTGTTGACCCTGGTCCTATTGGGAGGGGTGGAGGTGTTGCCCACCGGTTATCCTCTGATACCTGGAGTCATGGGAGGACTGTGCGAGTCACGCTCCCCTAGACGTGTGATGATGATTGCCGGATGCCTACAAGCGTATCTGGTCGACGTAATCGACGCTGATATCCTTAAGGTCTATGAATGGATCAGTAAAACTGATGCCATGGCATATTCCTGTAGAGGACGGATAGGATGGGAGTGGAAGAGATTATGAAGGATAGGATGATTTTAGAGTGGTTTGAAGACTTGGTGGAGATGGGAAGTAACAATTAATTGCAGATACATGCTTATTCAAACAGAAATTCAATCTTAAAAATCAGCCATCTACAATCATCCTAATCTCTAAAAATACAATCATTGATATGAGCACATGGAACCCTAACTTCGGGACGAAGTTTTCCGAAGGGAGGAAGTATGTAACAACCCTCACCCTAAGTTCCTACTTCCTAAATATTTAACTCATGGTTTAAATATAATATACAAACATAAAGAAAACAAACTTTAAAGAATAAATTAGAAAAAGTTATTAAAGATTCAAAGCACCATGATTAAATCCATTCGAATTTGAATTTCATCTCATTAATACAACCCTATCCTCTGACATTGAAATGACAGCTCTTTATCACCACCTTATCATCTTACATTTCGAATCACACCTCATTAATACAAACCTTATCCTCTTTCTTTTGAATAGCAGCTCTTTAAATACAACCTTATCATCTATCATTCGAATGACATCTCTTTCAAAACATTCATTTCTACATTTATGGAGGTCTTAGCTGGATGGTGTTGTGGCGGTGGGGCAGATTGCTATTTAAACAAGAAGATATGAAGGAGGAAGGGGTCTTTTTTTCGGGGAAGGAAAGGGGAGGAAGGTTGTTGTGATGAATTTGAGGAAGGCTGTTGTGATGAAATTGAGAAGGTTGCTGTGGTAAAATTTATCAAGAGTGGAAAGGAGACTCACTGTTCTCTGGATTCTGGGCACGGGGGCAGAGGAGGCGTCCTCTGGGTTTAGGATTAAAATCCTAAATTGGCTGGGAGGAACATTTTGTGTTCTGAAATCTGTCCGATCAGCTGGAAAGGAGTATCACGGTTCCAGGTATTCGAATTTCGGATAATTTCAAAAAGGTGTTCTCCTCTTGGACTAAATTTAATTATTATGTTTAAGCATAAGCTAGTCTCTAAACACTGAATTAGCAATAAGCTGAATTATTTTGTGATTACCATAAATTAAGTTGGAAAATCATGTTAAATTAATATAGTCAATCCTACTTCCAGGCTATGCAAGGGCTAGGATAAGTCTTGCTATAAGATAATAAGGTGAACATGAAATTAGCAAATGGTTGGGGTTATGGTCTCATATGTGTGTTTTGCTAATTCTGTCATTTGTAGGCAAGGCCATTCCATATGTAGAAATTAATTGTTTTATTCTTCTATAGGGTGAAAAGCGGTGGTGCTAAGTGGTTACATGATCCTTTGGATTCAGCTTTAACGAAAAATCTAGGGTGGTACAGGGTGAAAAAACTAAGAATGAGTTCATGTATTTAGGTGTTGATGCCGCATCCATTCAGTTGAAAACTCTACGAAATCTGGGTGGTGAAATAATAAATTAGGAACGAGAAGAATGTTTTAAGATTTATAAATTACAACATTTTCAATTAAATTGAATAACAAAAATTATTGAAAAACATTCGAGCGGTTTTGTCCGGATAAGTTTCCATAAAAAACATAATACATTTAATATATTACTTTTAATTTCTGCTAACTCATTGTACAAATAACGATAATATTGAAAGTTAAGTAATGCTCTAATTGGAAGACTCAGGTTCACCCCCTCTCGGTGTTTCAACTCTGCTCATATGCCTCGAACTTGACACGGGACATACACAAGAAAATACGAGAGAAAGACGAATATACTGATACATGGTCTGAATTTTAAAAAACAAAATGAAATACGGTTTTAAATAAAATGCAAAGCTCCAGCAGCTGAACTCTAATTAATTAATAACAAACTAAGTGTTTACATGTCGAGAAATAGAAACAAACTAGCTCAAAGTGCATGGTAGCTTATCTCTAAAAAGATGTGTATGTTACATTCTTTTAACGTTGTTACAATGAGGCTCGAGGGCCTATTTATTATTTAGAAACAATGGAAAACCATAAACATCCAAAACCCTAACCCTAGGAGATGAAGCACCAAAACTATAGGCCCTTTTTGGGTAAATTGGTTTTTCAACTTCCCGGGGACGTAACTTTGGCATACGATCTTCGTTTTACGTGCACCATAACTCGTTAGAAATATCTATCTGAGGAATACAAATTTTAATGTGAGAAAAATTAATCTAAGGACCCATGTTGCTCTCGATTTTCCCAAAAAACATCGCTTAGGGCCTCAAAATGGCTCTGGAAGTTCAAGACCCAAAGACAACCAAAAATAGTAAATTGTGCAACAATTAAAGAAACTTGAAAGAAAGAGTCTTGGGGTTCCAACTAGAATAGGTGGTTTGCCACCAATATCCACCTTCCGGATTCGTCCTACTGGAGAAGCAATGGTCCCATTGCGTTGGAGTGCCCTATGAAATGGGAACCTTTTACGAGCTTGGTCCCCGGTGAGCCACTTGCTTTAAGTGCATGAGTCGTCAATTTTGACAACCTCGGATAAAGTTGTATCCTTTGTTTACAGTGCTCTTGATTTGTATGTACAAAATCTCGATCGGGCTTGTGGCCTATTCATGTGTACTGGTTGAGTTTTGTTGGTTTCCAATCACTTCCCAACATTGTCCGATGTGTCCAACAATGGTAGAGTATGGCCGAAGGCGGTCCACATGAATACTGGGCAAGCCATGGAATGGGGGATACCGAGCTCAAAAGCATTGTCTCCCACAACCTTAGTGATGGTAAGTCGTGTTGACCACTGGAGTGGCACCTGATGATAATGAGAAGACTACATGCCCAAGGATGAACCAGAAGACATTTGTACCATCAGATATCATCAGTTCAACAGAGTTTTTAAACTCTACTTCTATTTATCATTTTCTCTTGTACCCAAATTCCACGCCCTATGGGGAATTGTAATAAGTGATGCTAGTAATGATGAATTTGAGTCAGCATTGAGTCTGTAACAGGCCTAGGTAACTTGGGACCATGCCAACAATTGAGTATTACTCCGGGAGTTTTTTTTACTCGGTTAATTATCATCTCCCTATCAAGACTTAATTATTAATTGAGTTTTTTCCTCCAATTTTACCCCAAAGCCGGAGTACGGCTTGATGGTGAGGCCTTGGGTGAGTCCTAGTGTCTAGAGTCAATATATATTACCGTACTATATCACACAAAAAATTTCGTGAAATTTGGTTAAGTCTAGGTAGTGATTTTTTAATTTTTTAGATTTCCCAAATGGATGTATTGAAGCAATGAATTAAATGTTGGAATTTCGTTGTCATTGTTGTCAACCCAAGAAACAACTAGAAGAAGCCCCACTTTACCGAGTAACTTGATTAGGAAAATCAATATTTCCGGCCTGGCTCATCTTCATTTGATTGTTCTTGTCATGCCTATTCCGACGATAGGGCGCACACCCCATAGCTTGATCCGAATTTATATAGGAATGAAATGAAATACGCATTTAAACAAGTAAACAGAGAACTGTAAAGAAACAGAGAACTACAACGAAAACCAAACTTGAATTAAATAATGGGAAGAATATCGAAAACTCATTTCCAAGCAAATGGAAACAAACTAGTTCTCGAGCGATGGTAGCTATCTCTAAGAAGAGATGTCGACTACATACCTTCCGAACTCGTGTTACAATGAGGCTCAAGGGCCTATTTATTATTGAGAAAAAATGGAAAACTCTAAACGTCCAAAAACCTAACCCTAGAAGATGAAGTGCCAAACGTTTGTGGGCCTCTACTGGGTTAGTTGGTACATCAAATTCCCGTGGTCATAAATTGGTGGGGTCATAAATTGGTATACGATCTCCATTCGACGGATACCCGGTTAGAAAGATCTATCCGAGGACTACCTTTCGATTGCAAACATCTACCGCAAGCTATAGGTTTTCCCATTTTCCAAAAAAATGTTGTTTAGGGCCTCAAAACGGCTTCGGAAGTTTAGGACCCGAAAAACTTCCAAAAATAGTAATTTGTGCTACAATTAAGGAAACTAAAAAACTGAAAGAAACAATGGTGGGGGTATAATTGGAATAAGCAGGTCGCCACCAATATCCACCTGGATCAGTCCTCCCACATTAGGAGGAAATGGTCCCCATTGCATTGAGTGCCTTCATGAAATGGTGAAACTTTTACTAAACTTGGTCCCTGGTGAGCCACTTGGCCGGGTGTCGGAGCTGGTCGGTGTTGGGAGGGGCAAGTTTTTTCGTTGCGTATGAGGCAACAGAAAGGGCATCGAATAGCCGAATGACGCAAATATCGCATAGCAGCAAGAGCCGGTGCATAAGCATCAGAAAATTTCGAAAACATAGTTGGGGATTTCTTGATCTCAGAGAGTTTATTACTCAAAGAAACTCGGTTTTTTCCCGTGCAGCAGCAGAAGAAATAAGTTACTCCATAAGGAGTGCGTAAGTCTAGCTGAGCAGAGGGTTAGAGCAAGATATCGACAGTTGAGGAGATGGCCAGCAACGGACTGTGTGACCAAGATAGATTGGAGGGTGCCTCCAACTACGTTATTTGGAAATCAAGGATAGAATTTCTCCTTGATGAGCACGATCTGAAAGCCCTCATAGACAGTGTAGTTGTAGAACCTCTTGATGCAGCACACCTGAGGCAGTTCAAGAAGAATATGGCTAGAGCCAAGGGATTGATCCTAGATGGAGTGAAGGATCATATCGTACCTCATATAGCAGCCAAAGCCACTGCTAGAGAAATGTGGGTAGGGCTGGAAAAGCTATACCAAGGATCTTCCGAGCAGCGGAAGATGTACCTTGAAGAGAAGATGCGGAATATCAGGATGAAGAAGGGAGAGTGTTTTGACTCCTTGTCTCGGATCCAGGAAAATCGAGATCAACTGTCTGCAGTAGGATCTGCTCCTAGAGACTCAGAGCTAGTAAGGCTCACACTGAACTCTGTTTCAGAGGATTATCAAGTCTTTGTCCAAAGTATATTGGGCAGAGAAAGACTTCCAGGATGGGAAGCAATGTGGGCAGCATTACAACAAGAGGAGTTGAGGAGAGATCTCCTAAAAACCCACTTGGCGGATGGCAGTAGCAGTTCAAAGGTCAAGAAGTAGGAAGAAGATAACACTGCCCTTGCATGATAAGGGCAACAGAAGCAGAAAAGGAAAGATCTATCCAAAGTCAAGTGCTTCCGGTGTGGGGAAATGAGACATTATGCCACACAGTGTCCTCTTAAGAAAAAGGATAAAGAGGAGAAGGAAGACCCACAAGCAGGAGCTGCCAAGATTGAGGCAGAAAGAGATTCTGCAATGTTAGCTCATATTCTGAAAGGAGAGAAATGGGCTGACTTGGAGTTTTAGATCCAGAAACTACAAGAAGGTGGGATCCCTGAGTATTTTCCGAACTCTTGGATCACATGTGAGCTACGGCAGCCTAAAGACAGTAGCAGGATGGACAGTTGCAGCAGAAGATGAGAAGACAGTGCAGTGGCTAGCAATACTAGAAGTCTGATCAGCGCAAAGAGGGAGCAGCAGCATCAGCAATTGAGCAGCAGCAGTGCAATTCACACTGGTGCAGCGCAGTGCAGAGCAGCAACAACGCAATAATTTCAGAGAGCTAGTGCAGAAACTAGCAGCAGTCAGTCTTATTTGCAGACTTACTTGTCCAATTTCGGATGTTTTTCTGTTGCAATTAGCAACAGTGCAGTAGCAACAGTGGTTGAGCAGCAGCAACAGAGGAGAAGTAGCAGCGCAGTGCACAGGTGGTGCAGCGCAGAGCAAAGTAGTGCTCACGCAATGCAGAGAAGTGCTCACATAGTGCAGTAGCATGATTGCATAATTTAGAGGGAGTTGCAGTACAATGGCAGTTGGCAGCAGTATGCAGAGTCAGCAGTAGTACAGTTGCAGCGTTTTTGTGTAGTGTTGGTGAGCAGCGTCAACAGCACAGCAGAGATGTTCGAGAAGTCAGATCAGCAGCACATTGAGGTGTTTTGCTAGAGCACTTTCCTCGCTAAGAGGGAGTGTTGATTTATGGTAGCATCAGATGTGCTCTAGACTTGTAATTTTGTATATAGGCTAAGAGACATGTATTCCATAAAACCCAGTAATGGTTTTGGAAAATTCCACATAGAGATGATTTAATTAAATTAATTAATCATTCTTTAATGTTTTCCTAAGTCTAAACTTAGGGAATTTGATTAATTAAAGTGTATTAATTAAATCAAGTGTGAATCTTCTAGATAAAGTCATGGATCACCTCCAAATTAATCTTAGTTCTTGATTATGTTTTAATCTTAGTCGTTGAAGGGTCAACGAAAGATTATAAGGAGGGTGAGGGGCTTATGGAAAACACACTTGACACTTGAGCCATTGGGCATTTTCAAGTTGTGAGAGAGGAGACATAGCTTTTGATCAAGAACAAATCACTAAGGTTGGGTTTGCTAAGTGATTTGATTAAGTGATCAGATCCAGAGAGGGGCAGAAGCAGAGATTGGTCAGGTGGACCAAGAATACATTTCAGAGTGAGGTAGCATTTACGCAGAAGAGAGACAGCGCAGCTCGGTAGAGGTGACATTGTTCTTGCAGGAGAATTACGGAGAGCCGCGTTGTCTCTGGAGCCGGCCCCAAGAAAGCCAGAGGTCAAGCCCCGAGCCAAGAGGTCTAAGATCCGGGCCTTAGATCGCCGCATCAACCGCGTGTGCGGGGTGACACCGTTCGGCTTGCCTATGTGCTTACGCATCCGGCCGTAAGCAATCACGCAGAGGCAATGAGGGCTTCACTAGCGCTGTTTTTGATCAACCGAAGACTTGCTGAGTGAGGTATATTTCATAGCTATTTTTGCTGTCTAGATTTCTCTTAAGGGTTTGCTGGATGTTGGCACCCTAGTTGTATTCAAGATTCTGCTGCTTAATAATACAAAACCTCAGATCTGCTGCACCGGTTTTCCCAAGTTGGGTTTTTCCGAGGACTTAGTCCAAAAATAATAGTGTCAATGTGATTGTTTTTCATTGTATTTTGTTCAGATTGTTTCAACACTTAGATTTATGCTGCGGCATTATTTGTGTAGACCGCTTCAGTATTTACTTCGGTATTTCAATGTAATGAAATAATTATCAAAATAATAGAAGTAATTCAGATTTGTTGCAGTAGGAATCCAGATCTAGGATTTTTCTTGGCTACAGAATCCATACATCCGTGGGTTCTATTGGAAATCAATTTTGTTTAAGTACTTGGCCCCCTTGAGTTGGTCTTGAAGGTCATCAATCCATGGGATTAGATACCTTTTGCCTGATAGTTATTTTATTTAGTGCCCAATAATCAATGTAGAGTTTCCATGTCCCATCCTTGTTCTGTACGAGTACAATTAGGCTCCCACAAGGTGAGGAACTTGATCGGATGTGCCCTTTTTGTAGCAACTCCTGGATTTGCTGCTTGATTTCTTCATTTTCCAGAAGAGAGCGATGGTATATCGACCCATTGGGTAGAGGTTTAGATCGATCGAATGCTTGACCTGACAGTGCAAAGGTGCCTTGGGGTGAGGAGAAGATGTCCCTGTCTTCTTCCACAACCTTATCCACCAGCTTTTGCTGCATGGAGGAACGCTTCCTAGGGACGATGGATATGGGACGATGGATTAGTTTGAGAGCGAATCAAAAAGAAAATAAATTTTTCAGTCTGGTAGATGATCTTACTTCATTGCTTAGTAGAGATCAAAGAAATGGTAGTAGGCGGAAATACCTCTGGAATCATCTATAGCTTAATGCCCAAACTAATAAAAATAGTGCGAGGCTTGGTCTGGTACAAAACATGACACTTTCACAAGTATGGTTGGTCTAATAATACATCACAAACTTCAAGAGGAGCAACATGACACAATACCTTATCCATGAAGGGTTTGATGTTGTAGGGTAGACGACATAGCTGGCTAATGCAGAGATCTCGCCCTTCGTGGAGCCATCCAATGGTGTACAACTGCAGGTGTGGTTTTTCCGATAGGCCCAACCACTTCATGACCTTAGCTAAGATGAGGTTCTTTTGGCTCCCGCTGTCAACAATGAAATGCAACTGAGAACCCTTCACCCACATCCGTGAGTGGAAGAGACGCTCCCCCTCCTCAGGATTTTCGAGCTCAATCTTCTGGACCTTGGTAGTGGCAACGGTGGTGCTAGGCTCTGCATCGGTAATTTTCTTCCCCTTGTTGGGTTTCAACTCATAGTCAGAACATGCATCTGACTCTGAAGTTTTCAGCTCGACCATGAGTGACTATTTGGCACGACACTCATTTGTGTTGTGAGTGGGGCTCTTTTGGAACTCACACCATTTCCCTATGTTCTTCGTCTTCGTGGTGCTATTCTTTGCTTGTGGCATCGATGGGTTGTCCAGGGTCACCCCACCTTGGCTCTATCCTTTGTTCTGAGTTTGTGGGTGGTGTATTTTCCCCGTTTTGGATTCGCAAATCCAAAGTCTCGCTTCTTATGTTTCGATTTCTGCTTGATATTGGCAACATATTGGTATGCGGTGCCAAGCAATGAGATGTCCAGGAACTCCATCTATACCTGGATGTATTTATGTAGACAACCCCGGTACTTGATTACCAATGTCGCTCAGAATCCTTGATACACAACTTCGTGCGGAAGGTATGAAAAATATTTCTGAACTCCAGCACGTCTTGGTCCTTTTCTTGCCACAGTGTGGTCCATTTTATGTAATTATCTTCATAGCTTCTGACACGGTAATGTTGTTGCTTGACGACGTCTCAAAAATAATTCCAAGTGGGTGCGACTGAAAATAGTGAGGGTTCCTTCTCGTCCCTCAGTTCACATTGGTTTCCCTCTAGTCCTTGATGTGGGGGGAAGCATTGATCTTTTCCCTATTGGAAAAATTATAGACCGAAAAATATCCTTCCAGTAGGTTTAACCGTCTATCTACGACATCTGCATCTATCTGGAATTAAAATATGGGAATGTCAAAGTTAACTTGTTCCTTAAAGGGGGCAGTGCCTTCGAAGTGACTGCTGGATGAGGATGCATCGGTTGCTGATACTTGCCGAAGTATATGGGAAGAGTTTTTTAACGTCTCGTTCCCTTGTCACTTGAGGGCCTCTTCGAGCAAAATTTTGAAAGGATCTCCTGCTTCCTCGTCTTTCTTTTCTTCCGCCATGGGAGGGCGTCAAGGTTGGTGAGGCCCGTCTTGCAAGGGCTCACCCTGTTCAAGTCCTCACTCCTTATACCTCGACCTCGTTAGGAACATACACAAAAATACAGAGAAAGAGTGCATCACTCTACTACCACCGATCCGAATTTACACAACGAAACGAAATGTAATACGTATTTAAACAAATGTAAAGCTCCAATGAAAATTGAACTCCAATTAATTAATAACAATACTAAAATTGTTTACAGTGCAATATAAACAAACTAGCTCTCTAAAAGATGGTAGCTTATCTCTAAGAAGATATGTATGTTACATTCCTTCTTAAATTTGTTACAATGAGGCTCAAAGGCCTTTTTATTGTTGAGAAACAAGGAAAACCATAATCATCCAAAAACCTAACCCTAGGAGACTTAAGCGTCAAAATTTTGTGGGCCCCGTTTGTTGATCAACTATTGTCATCGAGTCAACCTGCGCACTGGGGGCTACCCCAATATTGCATGGGAATTTTGACCTATGAAATTAATATATTCTGGGTCAAGAATGATTTTGATGGTTTCTACTTATCGAGATGCTTCCGTTGATATATGGCATGCCATGCAATTTTTCATGGTTTGAGAGATATTCATGTTTAAAGTTTGTACCCCCAGTTAGTGGGCTAAAACCCCATGGGGTTGTGGCATGGGTCATTGAAAAGTCATAATTAATATTTTTTAAGCTCCTAAAATCCCTCCCACGTTCACTTGTTGAAGCCCCTCTCAACCTAAGCATTTATATAAATTGTGATCCTCATATCCTCCTTATGCAAGGGATTTCACCATCTGAAACAAGTTATCGTGGCATTTTTGCTCTAAATTTTTTTCTATGAAGGTTCAAAAGCTGAAATTGTTATGAGGCGAAGCCGAAATCTTAAGGAAGCTCTTGTAAAAATTTCAGATCAAGGTGCGCAATTTTTTCGGAGATATGATCTATGGAAGTCAGTCTTTTTGCAGACTCTTGAAATTCATCTCAAAGAATTGACCTTGAGAAAATCGTCATAACTCTCTCTCTGAGTATTGGATTGGAATTCTGTAAAAAGTGGCAGATAGTGCATGGATTCTAGTTTGCGCTCAATAAATTTCAGAGCCGAATGAAGAAACGGTGACACGTGGCATGCCATACAAGTTTGCTCTACTGAAACAGTCCATAATTAGGGCATTGTGAGAGATTGGGCATAACTCTCCCTTGAAGAATCCAAATTGGGTCAGACTAGTGGCATTGGAAAGAAGAGTCAGAGGACTACTCTAGGACCGAAAATCACATATTGGAGATCTGAAATAACAGAGATACACCAGATTCAACATTGAGCTCCTAGAAGGCAAGAAAAAGCTAGATCATGTGTTGTCAAGGGTTGCAAAGGACCAGACTTTCTAGGGCAGCAAAGCAAAGCAAGGTGTAGCAGAGGGTAGCATGACAAGAGCAACAACTAAGGTGCAGAACAACAGCAAGAAGTTCATCACATGAAGTCTTCAAGTGGGCAGCATTGCATACAGTCACTGTAAAGGTATCATTGTAGTAAGTCATTGTAAATACATTATTGTAAAAACTGTACTATTGTCTATCTGCCAAGAGTTGAAGAGGTAGTGTTGGGAGGTCTAGGATCATCATTAGGTGGTTGTGTCATAGTTTGGGTTATGGTCTAGTGTGTCTTATTTTTCTACATCATTCTATATCATTGTAAAGTGGACCATTTTCCCTTGTATGAGAGTCCATTCTTCTTTTATTCTTCTATAGGGTGGTAGGGTGGTGCTAGGGTGAGTTGTAGCTCATTGGGTGTTGAGGCATCTGTTCAGTTAACTACTAAAGAATCTCAGGCGTTGGAGCGTACATCTAGTGGGAGCTGGAGAAGAATGTTTTTCTATATTCTAGGAAATTGGAGTTGAATATTAAAGAATTATTAGAAAAGCATTAGGTGGTTTTTGTCCCGGAGTGGGTTTCCACCTTAAAAACTATGTGCATTTGTATTCCTTTTGTTCACTGCTATCATTGTACAAACACTAATAATAATTAAAGATCAACTAATGCTCTAATTGAAAGGAACACTGATTCACCCCCCCTCTCATTATTTCCAACACCATTGGGGTTAGTTGGTACATCAACTTCTCGGGGTCGTAACTTTGGCATACGATATTCACTTGACGCGTACGATACCTCGTTAGAAATATCTATCTAAGGACAACAACTTTGGACTGCAAACCCCAACCATGGGTTATGTGTTTGCCCATTTTCCAAAAAAGTGTCTTTTATGGCCTCAAAACAACTCCGTAAGTTAAGGACCCAGAAAACAACCAAAAATAGTAAATTGTGCAACAATTAAAGAAACTAAAAGAAAGAGCCTTGGGGTTCCAACTAGAATAGGTGGTTGGCCAACAATATCCACCTAGATCTGTCCTACCCCTTAGGAAACAATGGTCCCCATTGTGTTGAGTGCCTCTATGAAATGGGGAAACTTTTGTTGAGCTTGGTCCCTTGTGAGCCACTTGCTTTGGTGCATGAGTTGGCCAACTTTGACAACTCGATTAAGTTGTATCCTTTGTTTGTGAGTGTTTTTGATTTGTGTGTACATAATCTGATCAGTTGTGGCCTGCTCAATGCAGTCTGGGTTGAGTTTTGTTGGTGTCAACTACTCAACAATGTCTAATGTGTCCAACAATGGTGGAAATTATGGCCAAAGGTAGTCCACATTGAATAAGGGGTGCAAGCCATGGAATGGGGGGATACTAAGCTCAAAAGCATTGTATCCCACAACCTTAGTGATGGTGTAAGGCCCGTATTGACCACTGGAGTGGAACCTGATGATAATGTGAAGACTCCATTCCCAAGGATGAACCATAAGACATTTGTACCATCAAATATCATCAGATATCATCAGTTCAACAAAGTTTTTAAACTCTACTTCTACTTATCATTTTCTCTTGTACCCAGATTCCACGCCCTACGGGGAATTGTAATAAGTGATGCTAGTAATGATGAATTTGAGTCAGAATTGAGTCTGTAACAGGCCTAGGTAACTTGGGACCTTGCAAACAAGTGAATATTATTCTGGGAGGTTTTTTTTACTCGGTTAATTATCATCTCCCTATCAGGACTTAATAATTAATTGAGTTTTTTCCTCCAATTTTACCCCAAAGACGGAGTACGGCTTGATGGTGAGGCCTTGGGTGAGTCCTAGCGTCTAGAGTCAATGTATATTACCATACTAGATCACACAAAATTTTTTGTTGAAATTGGTTAGGTCTAGGTAGTGATTTTTTATTTTTTTAGATTTCCCGCAAGTCGAAAATTGCAATAAAAAATTGTAATTGAATTTAATAAGTGTTTCCTAGAGAAGTTGTATGGGGTACGAATAATCAAAATTACACCTTTCACCCTCAACTTTCTACTATGACACACTTTGAGGGGTTAAAAATGTGTTTTGAACCCTCTAAACCCATTTTTCCTAAGTTTAGTGGGAAATCTGGCAATTAGTTAAGCCAAAAATTAAATAAATGGAGAAAAATAAATATCCACACATGCTATGTAATATTCCCAATTAGAAAATAGCTAATTGGAAATATTAATTTAGACTATTTTTCCTTCATAGAGTTAAAATATAAATAAATTGGGTGAAGGAACACTTAGCTCACACTTAGGATAAAAATATTTCTTAAAGTCACTTAAGAGACATGTCTATTTGGCAACGTGGGGCCTAGTGGTCAAGTGGCAGCGTAGGAAATGGAGCAACGTAGGCAGCGTGGGGCCCAGCCAGCGCAGAGTGCATTGGACAGTGTGGGCCAAGGGAGACAGCGCAGTGATTGGTGGGGCCTAGGTGAGGGAAAGGCTCACCAAGCATAAAAGGAGGAGGGGTCTCCTCATTCTCATTCATTCTGATTATGCATCTTTGAGATTTTTCTTCTGACATTTAGCATGCTTGCTATTTAGCAAAGTCTGCACGTATTGTTCAGTACATCGGGTGTCTCCGTTCGGAGATCCCAACCTCAGCCCCGGGGGACTTCGAGTGCCTGCTCGGGTGAGGAATTTCATCCTTGTTTTGCCGGAGGGAGTTGCAGCTACCACAGGAGGAGCATCCACTCAGAGAGATAGCGCAGTCAGTGAGAGAGAGGACGCAGTCTGGTGAGGAGGTAGTTCCAGATTAGGGGTTAGTTGGTGGTTTCAGCCCAGGATAGTGGGTAAGGGGCCAACCCTTCCCTATTCCAGCGTTTTAGAGGAGTTAGGGGCCATATTTTGGAGCATATCATTCAGAGCCAGCGTCCCTCCTTGACAAATAGCGTAGTGCCTCAAGGGAGCCATTTTCGGGGGTCGGCCATTTGGGAAAAGCTTTCTGGGCTTTTCTGGGTATTGGGAGTAGAAGCCATTCCCGAAGTTTCAGAATTTTCCGAGGTGGGGAGCAGCCCCAAAGATTTAGTTCGTTTCAGCAGTAGCAGCAGCACAGTGGCAGTGCCAGCAGCTTGGAGATAACGCAGTCTTGAGTTAGCAGCCATTCCGAGTCCCATTCTGAGAGTATTTCTACGCTTGCCTAGTGTAAGCCAAGGTGCCATCATTCTGATTACCTTTGTACTCATTTTCTATCTTTTAGTATTAATAAAATGGCTTAGCGTTATCCATATTGGTTATTGTTCGTGTGATATCTCTCTAGTTGCTGTTTGTCTATGTTTATGTGCTTTATATTGTTGTTTATTTCTACTTGGAATATTACAGTGGTATCAGAGCTCATAGACTTGGCTCAGCCTGTCGAGAAGATTGTCTATGACACCTTCAGGGAAACCATACTTTTGTTACCATACATCACTTACCGGAGGAGAAAATATAAAGACCAAGAGTGGAGGTTAGAGCTCACCTTCGGGAAAGTTGACAGCGTTCCAGTGGTGGACGCAGAGGAAGAGGAACCAATGGCGGAGGACAAAAATGCCGATAAGGAGTTTGGGGAACTTCTCCTCAAATCAGTACAGGATTTGTCGAGACGGATAGAGGATATGGGGCAGAGATTCACAACATAGTCTAGACATCGCGAGACCCCAAGGGGTTTCCATGTTGGAGAGGGCTCAGGCACATCTCATCATTTACAGGAGCACCCCACAGCACAGCAGATGGCATCACACACACCCCCCCATTCCACGATGCCTACATTTCTTGCCGCAGACATTGGGGCAGAAGCATAGCATGAGCAGGAGCCAGCACACATGGGGGATTATTTTGTTGAGTACCAGTCATATGGTCAGGAGTTCAGAGATGCCCTCACTTTCCACGATTTTGTTCAGCTTAAGTGGGACAGCAAACCCCGAAACCATCATAGGGGGAACAGGCATTCACATGACAGGGACTTGCAGTGCACAGTGGGCAGATTCCATTTATCGACATTTGATGGATCATCCAAGTGCTCGGCAAAAGCTTGGGTGGAGAAGCTGGATATATATTTCCAGCTTAATCAGATGGCAGAGCTAGAGGCCATCAAAGTGGTAGCGCTGCACCTAGAGGGCGAGGCCCAGGATTGGTGGTTTCACGGGATGGTTACGCTGGGGCACTCGAGAGTGACAACATATGCCGAGTTTACGCGGAGGTTGGTGGAGCGTTTTGATCGGAGGGATCCAGAGGAGCATTTTGTTGAGCTAACAAAGCTCAAGCAGACCGGGAGGCCGGACACATACATATCAGAGTTTTTGAGACTCTCCGTGATGGTACCAGATCTATCCATCGCTCGTATGATTTATATGTTCATAGATGGATTGGCAGAGCCTCTACGGGGATTAGTCAGATCGACGAGGCCCGCGACACTCCATGATGCAATTGAGAGGACTCGGGATTTGCAGGATGCACTTCCCAGGACTAGAGCTCCTTTTCCCTAGAGATCGACATTCCAGCCGAAGGGAAAGGACGAGAGGGTTCCACCTGCC
Organism: Pinus albicaulis; assembly: GCA_034641835.2. Lineage (NCBI taxonomy): Eukaryota > Viridiplantae > Streptophyta > Pinopsida > Pinales > Pinaceae > Pinus > Pinus albicaulis. The sequence goes on from CM076572.1 coordinate 957,661,525, forward strand.
AAGGGGAACCAGAGTAGAGGGTTTGGAGATGGTGAGGACAGGAGAGACCTGAAGCGGAAGAGATTGTGCTTCACGTGCCAGGAGCCATGGGCACAAGGACACTGTTGTGCCACGGGGAAGGCACATTACATCAAGGTATTCTCCTATAGTAGTGGGGAAGAAGATGAGTATGAGGATGTGGAGGCTAGAGATAGCAGTACAGCGCAGAGAGGGGATCATCTGCCACCTCCACCACCTGGAGCAGGAGGTGCAGCTTTTGCACCTACCGAGGGAGCCCTTGCAGCCTTGCGGGGAGTTCCCAAGTACTTGACATTGCGTGTCCGAGGTACAGTATGAGGGCAGCGTGTGTCGGTGTTGGTAGACAGTGGGGCTACGCACAATTTCATAGATGCTCAACTGGTAGAGCGGAGGGGCATACAAATAGACTTTTGATGGATTTTCGGTGTTGGTTCCAGGGGACCGGAACATGCAGTGTGCCAGGTATGTGCTAGCCTTGGTAGTGACGATGGGGACATACACCCTAACAGATCATTTCTTCATAGTGGACATTCTGGACACCAACGTGATACTGGGGGTACAGTGGCTTATCACATTGGGGAAGGTCACCACTGACTGGGAGACCTTGGAGATGGAGTGGACGGATAAGAAGACTGGGAGGCATGAGAAGATTCGGGGGATGCACACCTACCCACCACAGACAGTTTCAGCACACCGGATGGAGGCAGATTTCCGGAAGGGGGACAAGAGTGGGCAGTGGAACTGCGTGTGTCGGAGGCAGGATCTACAGGGCAGGCCGTACACCCAGATGTACAATCCATTCTTGACAAGTACGCTACGATCTTTGGGGAGATACCACTAGGACAACCACCAGATTGAGGGTTAGAGCACACTATTGAGCTGGAGTAGGGTATCTAGGTTGTTTTCACTACACCGTATAGGCACCCCAAGGCCTATCTGGATGAGATTGAGAGGGCTATCCATGAGCTCTTAGCTCTTGGACACATCCGTCCTAGCACCAGCCCCTTTGCTTCTTCAGTAGTGATGGTGAAGAAGAAGGACGACACGTTGAGGATGTGCATTGATCACAGGGCCCTGAACAAGAAGATCATGAAGAACCGGTACCCCATCCCACGGATTGATGTGTTGATGGATGAGCTGAGGGGGGGCAAGTTCTTCTCAAAGATTGATTTGAGATGTGGGTACCATCAGATTCGCGTGAGGGAGCAGGACATTCCCAAGACCGCTTTCCGGTGTCATTACGACCATTTTGAGTTTTTGGTGATGCCTTTTGGGCTAACCAATGCCCCAGCCACTTTCCAGTCGTGCATGAATCACATCTTCCGCAGTCACTTGAGGAAGTGTGTGCTAGTGTTTTTTGACGACATATTGATCTACAACAGAACATGGGAGGAGCACCTCCAACATATAGAGGCTGTATTGCGCATTTTGGAAGAGCATCAAGTTTATGCTAAGCTCTCCAAGTGCGAGTTTGGGTTGATCGAGATGCTCTACTTGGGGCACATCATCGGGGTGGATGGAGTAAAGGTCCACGAGGAGAAGATCAGGGCCATCAGGGAATGGACGGAGCCGATGAATGTGATGGAACTTCAGGGATTTGTGGGGATCTGCACCTACTACCGAAAGTTCATCAAGGGATTTTCCCAACTTGCTGCACCCCTTACAGTTCTCACCAAGAAAGGGGCATTCAGTTGGACGGATATGGCGCAGAGGGATTTTGATAGGCTCAAGGAGGTGATGAGCAGTTGTCCAGTGTTAGCATTGCCATATTTTATACAGCCCTTTATGTTGGAGTGTGATGCATCAGGGGAGGGGATAGGTGCAGTGTTGATGCAGGGAGGCCACCCCATAGCTTTCGAGAGCCGGAAGCTATTGCCACATGAGAGGTTGTATGCGATATACGACAAGGAGATGTTGGCCATCATGCATGCATTGGCCAAGATTCGTCAGTACCCGGTAGGGAACAGATTCAGAGTGAGGACGGATCACAATAACCTCTGATTCTTTTTAAAGCAGAAACAGTTGCAGGAGAGGCAGCGGAATTGCGTCAGCAAGATCTAGGCTTATGACTTTGACATCAAGTATGTCAAGGGGAAGAACAACATTGTGGCAGACACACTTTCCTGCAGACCGGCAGCGTTGTCATTGATGAGTTTGGACACAGACTGGAGAGCTCGACTGTTAGTAGAGTACTCCAAGGACCGTTTTGCTTGTGAGATTTTGGATGGACAGGTGACAGATAACAGGTACAGAGTGATGGACGAGGTGATCTATTACAGGGACAAGATATTCTTGACTGAGGGCTTCCAGCTCAAGAAGAAGATATTGCACGCCTCGCATGATTCTCCATTATCGGGCCACCAGGGGTTTACCAAAACCTATAGGGCCATCAGGGAAAGGTTCTCTTGGAAGGGCCTCAAGGAGGACGTGCTTCAATATGTCAGGGAGTGCGAGGTTCGCCAGTGTAACAAAGGAGATATGAACCATCCGGCAGGATTATTGCAGCCTCTTCCCATACCTGAGGTGAAATGGGAGAGTATCTCGATGGACTTCATTACAGGGTTGCCCACGGTACAGGGCAAGGATTGCATATTTGTAGTCGTTGATCGACTGACTAAATATGCTCATTTTTTCGCCATATCGGCACATTACATTGCAGCACAGGTAGCAGAGTTGTTCTTCAGGGACGTTTTCAGATTGCATGGTCTCCTGAAGACCATTGTCAGTGACAGGGACAGCCGCTTCATGGGCCGATTTTGGAAGGAGCTTTTTCATTTGGTGGGCACTAAGTTGACACCGAGTACTAGTTTCCAAGTGGCTGGAGGGCTACTTGCATAACTATATCAGCGGGCAACAGAAGGCATGGTTGAGATGGTTGCACTTGGGGGAGTACTGCTACAACAACACTCATCATATGTCCATTGGTATGTCTCCGTTTTATGCATTGTATGGATATCATGCTTTATCTTTTGCTGACATGATGTTTGGAGCTAGCAAGACTCCTAGAGCCAAGGATTGGATCCAAGAGAGTCAGGATATACTCCGAGCTCTCAAGGATAACGTGGCTACAACGCAGAACCAACAGAAGTTCTACGCCGACAGGGGACGAGTTGAGAGGCAGTTTGAGGTAGGTGACTTGGTTTATCTACGCTTGCAGCCATATCGGCAGTCCACGCTGAAGCAGAATGGGGCTGAAAAGCTCAAGCCTCGCTTCTATGGATCGTACAGGGTGATACGCAGAATAGGACAGGTTGCATATGAGTTGGAGCTACCCAAGGGTAGCAAGATTCATAATGTTTTTCACGTATCATGCCTGAAGAAGGCACTGGGGCAGCAGGCGACTGCGACAGAGAAGCTTCCACCCACAGATGATGAGGGGCACTTGGTGCTACAGCTGGAGGCCATTATTGACACTAGGGAGAGGCAGCTATGGAGCAGGATAGTCAAGAAGTACCTAGTGAGGTGGAGAAATTTACCGGATGAGGATGCCACCTAGGAGAGTGAGAAGATTCTGCAACATCCATCATTACAGTTGCTTGAGGATAAGCAACGTTTTGCCGAGGGAGACTGTAATGTTCCCAATTAGCAAATAGCTAATTGGAAATATTAATTTTGACTATTTTGCCTTAATAGAGTTAAAATATAAATAAAGTGGGTGAAGGAACACTTAGCTCACACTTAGGATAAAAATATTTTCTAAACTCACTTAAGAGACATGTCTATTGGGCAACGTGGGGCCTAGTGGTCAAGTGGTAGCGTAGGAAATGGAGCAGCGTAGGCAGCGTGGGGCCCAACCAACGCAGAGTGAGTTGGACAACATGGGCCAAGGGAGACAGCGCAGAGATTGGTGAGGCCTAGGTGAGGGAAAGGCTCACCAAGCATAAAAGGAGCAGGGGTCTCCTCATTCTCATTCATTCTGATTATGCATCTTTGAGATTTGTCTTCTGACATTGAGCACACTTGCTGTTTAGAAAAGTCTGCACGTACTGTTCAGTACATTGGGTGTCTCCGTTCGGAGATCCCAACCTCAGCCCCGAGGGACTTCGAGTGCCTGCTCGAGTGAGGAATTTCATCCTTGTTTTGCTGGAGGGAGTTGCAGCTACCACAGGAGGAGCATCCACTCAGAGAGACAGTGCAGTCAGTGAGAGGGAGGACGTAGTCTTGTGAGGAGGTAGTTCCGGATTGGGGGTTAGTTGGTGGTTTCAGCCCGGGATAGTGGGTAAGGGGCCAGCCCTTCCCTATTCCAGCGTTTTGGAGGAGTTAGGGGCCATATTTTGGAGCAAATCATTCAGAGCCAGCGTCCCTCCTTGAGGAATAGCGTAGTGCCTCAAGGGAGCCATTTTCGGGGGTCGGCCATTTAAGAAAAGCTTTCTGGGCTTTTCTGGGTATTGGGAGTAGAGGCCATTCCCAAAGTTTCAGAATTTTCCGAGGTGGGGAGCAGCCCCAAACAGTCAGTTCATTTCAGCAGTAGCAGCAGCACAGTGGCAGTGCCAGCAGCTTGGAGATAACGCAGTCTTGAGTTAGCAGCCATTTTGAGTCCCATTCTGAGAGTATTTCTATGCTTGCCTAGTGCAAGCCAAGGTGCCATCATTTTGATCACCTTTGTACTCATTTTCTATCTTTCGGTATTAATAAAATGGCTCAGCGTTCTCCATATTGGTTATTGTTCATGTGATATCTCTCTAGTTGTTGTTTGTCTATGTTTATGTGCTTTATATTGCTGTTTATTTCTACTTGGAATATTACATGCTAACTGAGGTGCAAATGAGGTGGAAAATTATGGAGGAGTTAAAGTGAAGTCCCAAGGTGATGTGGACTCCTAAAATCAAAGAAAAGACATGTGCTCAAATAAAATTGAATTTTTGGCATTAAATGAGAGCTGCTTACTTGGAAATTCGAATTTGTGAAGTTAGTGCATATTTGGGAGGATTTGGGAGAATATTTGGTGGAGATGTTTGTGGAAAATTGTCCCCACATGGGTTATCACCCATATACACTTGTCATTCCATCATAAAATTCGAATTTGGCACATAAGGGAAGAAGAAAATGATGTCCACTTGCCAGAATCCGATTTTTACACTTGGCTGTGGAGCTCTACATGTCAAATTTGAATTTGCCTTGTGATCGCCTCCCTCTCACCACTTGGCATTTGGTTCTTCATTGGGATTTGCTCCCAACTTTCTATAGAATGGAGCCATGGGCTCTCATATTGTATCGTTGTTTACTAGCTATTATGCTTGCGGAAGCGCTACTGCCTCGTACACTTTTAGAAATATCAATAAAGACTTCGGGGTTTCATTCATGAGGTGTTCCTCCTTTTGGAGTGTGATGAATTGTTGATCATTGTTATAATTCCTTTTACTCATGCTTTGATCTAGTTATTTCCATATGCTCTTGTAGATTTGTTAATGTAGAGCTATCTTACATTGACATTTGATTTAGAAGTATGCTCTAGGTATAGAATGCTCTAGTTGGTTTCAAATAAATCTCTAGAGTTTCTTATCATTGTTTATTACTAAATCTATATGGAACTAATTCTTGATTGAAGTTTTGTACAGAGACATCTTGTTGGGATCAAAGAAGCAAGTGTTGGGGAAATTCTTTGGAGAGACCAACCCACTCTTGATACATTCTCAAAGGAGCTCTCATTTGTTCTTTGAGCCTTCATAGTCTTATCTTACAAAGTGGTTTTGCAGGGGTTTTGGGGCATAGTTTGTACATGAGATGAGTACTTCTAAATTTAAATATCTTTTAAAACATTGTACTTCATTGCTTTCATTTTCTATCTAAGAGCTTGAAAATGACTAAGCAAAGAGGAGAGTTTACTCGAACTCTTTGGCTTAGCCCTTTGTAAATTGTTGTGCAATATTTTGTAATTTTATCTGTCTAATATTGGGTTGGTTTTGTAGCCCTCTTTCTCTAACTTGTTTACTTGTAGCAACTTGTGCGATTCACTTTGAAGAATTACTAACAAGTTGTCGCAGGACCTTTTGGCTCCGAATTTCAAATGAGGAAGATAACTCTCTTCTTTGGTTGTGGACATAGAAGAGACTTAGTTTCTCTTCTTCTATTGTAAAATCTAAATTCTTTTGAGTCTTTTATTTCAGAAATTCTCATCAAGAAAAAATCTATGGTCTCAAATTTTTATTTGTAAAGACTTTCTTTGGTTTAGAGGAGGCCTCATGGTCATTTCCCTCTTGTAAGGCTAATAAAATTTCTGATTTTGGGAGTGTGGGTTTTACCCTTTGGCATCTCCAGCTCTCCAAATTTTGGAGAAGACTTGTGTTTTGAGTTATTAATTTTTTCTCACTTACATGCATCTCATTTTAATTGACTAATTAACCTAGCCGTGCATTACACTCATTTTGCATGCACTTTAATTTAATTTGCTACAAGTTTCAAGTCTTTTCACTTTCATAGCAAGTTCAAACTTTGGCATGCATGCAATTTTAATTTGAATCCAATTTGTCATGAATCTTGTTCCAAATCTACTTATGATTTACCTTTAATTACATCTTGATCTTACATGCAGAAAGTATTTGACCAAGATTTCTCCATAAAATAACATTCTATTTCATGTCAAGCAAGTACATTTCAAGTTAAAGTTAATTTTCATGTTTGGTTAGTTCACTTACATGCCTCAAGCAACCACTAAAATTTTACCTACAACATAAGTTGGTTGAATAGACATTTTAGGGACCCTCTATTTCTCTATTGACTCCTCACTGTGAGATCCATATCTTTGAGCGAGGGTGAGGTTTGAGGATTGAAGAGTTGAATTGTAATCTTGCTTTAGAACTAATTAATAAAATAAACCAAGAGCATTTTTCATCACATTTACCTTGCAAATTCTAAATTTTTTCTTCTTGATGGTTTAGAGTCTCACATGCAACATCATTTCTTATTTTCAAGAAGCATTTCTTTGATGCAAGTATTTTAATCTCTTTTGCAACAAGTTTAGTTTAATTTTCTTGTACTTGGAACATTGTCTACTTTAGCAAGCTCCATTTCATGATCATCATGTTCATGAATGGTTGATGAGTCTCATTTCCTTTTCAAGTACTCTTATTTCATGTTGCAAGGATAATTGCATGTTGGTTTAACCTTCAAGTCTTTTTATCATCTTGTTTATATTTATATCACTAATTGTAAGTGTTTTAGCAAGATATATTCACATGCTTTGATTCATCAATTTGTTTATTTTAAAAAGCATTTGTGTGTTTTGTCTTGTGCTAACAGTTTCTTGATTCATTTTCAAGATTACATTTGTTTTTTATTTAATTTAAATTTTTTTTATTTTAGAGCAATACTTTGAAGGCACTAGTCTTTCATATGTTTCATGCTTATTTTATGTATTGATGGTTATTGTTCATATCATTTTTGCTTATAAATCTTAAGAAGTAATCTATTTAACTCTAACAACTCTCCTAGAAAACTCACATCTTTTAACTTAGTTTTCCATTTAGGAACCACCCCACATAGCTAATCTAGGAGATAGCCTAAATGGAGAGAGTCGGGATTAGTGTGACACCCCCTTCTCTGAGTTCCTTGCCACCAACCACACCTTGTGGGGTTAAAGGCTTTTCCCGCTAACTGTAGGTGGAAAGCGATAACAACCCATATTGGAGTGGTCAAAGCTTTTGATGGGTTCTAGCAAGGCATTCTTTTTGGAAATGCAACCAAAGTTTGTCACCCACCTCAAACTTATGTGGCACCTGATGTTGATCATGTTGTTGTTTGTCCTTGCCATTGGCTTTATCCAAGGTGTCATGAACTTTCTGGTAGATGTGTTATGTTTGTAGCAACTCCTGGATCTGCTGCTTGATTTCTTTGTTTTCCAAAAGAGAGCTAAGGTATATCGGCCCATTGGGTAGAGGTGCCTCGGGGGTTAGATCGATCGAATGCTTGACCTGGAAGTGCAAAGGTATCCTTGTGGGTGAGGAGAAGATGTCCCTGTATTCTTCCATGAACTTATCTACCTGCTTTTGCTGCGTGGAGGAGCCATTCTTGAGGTCCACGGATGTGGCCACGATGTTCCCCTTACTTTGAGAGCGAATCAGAAAGAAAACAAATTTCCCGGTCTGGGAGATGATCTTACTGCATTGCTTAGAAGAGATCAAAGAAATGGTGGTTGGCAGAACTAAAATTGACACCAATAGATGCACACTCACAATAAAATTAACACCAATATTTTTGGACAATAGTCCCTAGATAAACTACAAAGGGAAAATCAGCGCAATAGATGAGGGTTTATTTTTATTATGTAGTAGCAAAATTTGAGTACATTATCTAGATGCCCAAACTAACAATCCTCATGAAATTAATATAGCCAAAATATTTGTGAGACAATTTGTCTCACCCAACAACTGATCCTGCTCCAAATTTGGCTTTGTTTCGGCCACTCAAATGCCCATGCGCAAGTCTTGCGTAGGCCCTACTCGCTTTGCCTGTGGAGCTACCCAAAAACTGTTGTTCTGCCCGAATCTGCCTCTAGAGATGACTCGCTTGGCCTCCTGGAATTTTTCTCAGCCACTAGCTCCTTAATCGTCCTCTTTAGCTGAATCGAACTGCCCTCTGAAGCTTTTGTGCCACCTTTGCACAACGTCATTGAGAAAATAATCTGGCCCTCTTGTTAATGAATCTTCGACAATGGAACTCCACCGAAAATCACTATTACTGCTCCCTCTTGCTTCTACTTTCCTTCTGGCTCGAACTTTGCGACTGTATAGCTCGATTTTCCAAGGAACTCGCTCTCCCTATGTGTCACGACTGTGCTCAAGTGTATCTTCTTCATCCCCATCGACCTTCTCTTACAATCTCTCTTTGGATCACCAATGAACATGATTAAATCATTATCAATGACTAAGATCATACCAAACTCCATTTGTGGGAGTTTCTAGAGTTTTCTCAACTTTCCTTAATTAATTACTATTAATTAACCGGTTTTCCTAAGTTAGACTTAGGAAAAAATTAAATGATGGCTAATTAATTGAATTAGTGCATTTCACAAGATTATCTCATGAAACCTTTCCTGGGTTTTGAAGATCTCGTGTTCCTTAGCCTCTTTGACACAAAGAGAGGCTAAAACACATGTCCAATGCTACAAAAAATAACACTCCTTATCGAGGAAGGTGTTCTCTCCCATATCATATTCCCTCATGTTGTTGATGTCTGACATCTGTAACATCCTGTTAATGTCCATCAAGCCACCGTGCATACTCTGATTCATTTGCTAACCCTATAGTTGAATCACCCTGCATCTATGCTGCTGCTGACACTACACTGTGCCATCCTGCACTACTGCCAACTCTGCTCTCTGCTACATCTGATCTTATGCCACTGTTGTTGCTACAACTACTGCAACTAAGAAATAATCTATAGATCTACTATGTCTCCAATATTGGCTCTGTAACTGTCTCCTTAGTCTCTGACTGCAACTAGTATCTCCACTGTCTACTGAGTAACTATTTGCGCCCCCTTAGTAATTGACTGCAACAAGTCTTTGCAACTGTTTCTCACGATATGACTATGCCCTTCTGACATTGATCCTCCTGCTATTGAAAATTGTGGGCCCCTATAGTAAGGGTAATGATCGATGACGAAACACTTTTTCTGATGTTTTCCTCCTTGCACCTTGCGCGAACTTGCAACTTCGAAGCCTCACGCTCCTCCTCCATCTGGAAGTATAGCTTCTATCACCCTGCTCTATTACTACGCAACTCTGATCATACACTGTTGAAGCCTTTACACCACTGCTTCTGTGTTGCCACTACACTGTACTACATTCGTGCTGCTGCCATCACTGCAACAGTGTACTAATCACCTCAAATCCTAAAGTGCTAAGCTTCCATAGGGTTGCTCCCTCTGAAGCTAGACTCCCTCTGAAATAGAAATGGGAAATCCCTCTACCTTCCACCAAATCACTCTCGTCTATTGAGATTTTTGAGTGTTGGGGTAGCATCGGATGTGCTCTAGCTCCCAAACTTTGTGGAGGGACTAGAGTACATGAGATCTCCAAGACCCAGAAAGGGTTTTGAGAAATTCCATCATGTTTAAGAGATATTTAATTAATTAATCTTTTTAATTAAGGACCCTAAGTCTAACTTAGGAAAATTAAAAGATTAAAGTTAATTAAATTAAACATGTGATGAAAATGACTTAAGTCACACGGATCAACCTTTCTTTTAATCTTAGCCGTCGATTCAAGATTAGATCACGACCATGGTTTTCCAACGAGAAAAGTATAAAGGAAAGGCTTGGGGTTAGTTGGAGAACACACACAGTGGTAGAGCACTAAGACTAAGCTGGAATTCTAGGGCCTGGTTTGCTAAGAATTTTTGAAGTGTTTCAGCGGCAACAAGGGGTAGTATTGGCAAGAGGGATGGTTTGATCTCGAGCCAAGAGTGCAACAAGAGGCAGAGAAGTAGTAGACTGAGCAACGCAGAGAGGGAAGCAGCTACGCAGAGCAGCCATAGCCCAGCAGGGGCAGCGCAGAGGCTTCACGGACTACACAGGGTTGACGGAGGCCTAGAAAGGGAAGTGCAGAGACAGCAGGAGGCCAGCAGGGCTAATGCAAGCCAAACCAGGGCAGCACAGGGGCAGCGTAACCCAGTCTGGGGTGACAAGGCCCTTCTTGAGCTGTGTAGGGGCTGACGTAGGTTAGCAGAGTTGGCGCAGAGGGCTTTAGAGCAGCGCTGGGGTTTCTGAAGACAAAAAAGTTTCAAGTTCTGTAAATCCCGTTTGAGGGTGTGAATCAGTCAGTTTTTCTGTCTTTGGAATAAAGGTATTGCTGCAGATTGTTTATTTCTCTGTCAGGTTAACCAGTTTGGTGCCCAAATTTGTTGTACTTAATATCTATTCAATAATAAAACCCTCCAGCAGCCAGAAGACCGATTTTCCCGCATTGGGTTTTTCTGGGGACACTTGTCCAGAAAATCCTTGTGTGTCACTTTATCATTTTGCATGTATTCAGTTTAGATCTGTATCTGTGTAGACTGTTAATTTGTTTAATTCGATGTTAATGCTGAAAACTTCAGATTAATAACTTGATTAAGTAGGAGAAGTAAATCAAGAATTAACAGTAGGGTTTCTGCATAAGTAATATTTAGAAATTTTCACATGGTATCAAAGCGATTACAGATCTAGCCTGGATTACCAACAAGAAGATTGAAGAATCTTTGCTGCAGAAAAAGCAACAGCAGCCGCAGAAAGTCGAACCAGAAAGGGCAGCGTAGCAGTAGAAGGAAGTAGAGCCACGCAGAGGCCAGAGTGACGCAGTTTCCAAGCAGGTCCACGCACTTACTGCGTCGAGGAAGCGTAGAAGCAGTGCTAGGAATGTATGCTCACGCAAAGGCCAGCCAGGGTGACACAGTCCTGAAGCTGTTAGCTAATTCAGAGTGCGGAAGTTGAGTTGCAGAGCTTCAGTAGTTGCTGGTGGGGTTAAAATTTTGTTAGTTCAGAATTTAACCTGAGCAAAGTTGACAAAGAGTGGGAGGAGAACAACTTCTCTGAAGATTTCCAGCCAAAAATAGTCTGAAGTTCGGTCAGAGGATCGAAGAGAGTTGATTCATTTTTGATTTGGCAGACTTCCAAGAGAGGAAGTCAGTTGTCAGAGGGAGCAGAGGGTGCCTGTTTCGCCAAGGACCCTAGATCAAGTCTCTAGCATAGAGAGGAGGATTCGTTCCGACATATTTTCTGAGCAAATGGCACCTTAAGGACTACGTGATTAGGATAGGTTGGACGACTTTTTCAAATTTGCAATCTATAAGGCCAGAATCTTGGTAGTCATGGAGGCATACGGTCTAAGGGAGCATGCAGAGAAAGTCCTAGCCATGCCGACCGATGCGAAGCTCCTGGAGAAGCATGAAGAAGCAGCGGCACATGCCAAGCGCTTCATCATGAACGGGGTCAAAGATCATGTGGTTCCTCACATAGCCGAGAAGACAACGGCTCATGATATGTGGGTGGCTCTAACCACATTATATGAAGGAAGATTCGTCCAGAGGAATATGCTTCTGGAGAACTAGCTGAGGTTATTCATTATGGCCAAGGGAGAGGAGATCGACCCTTTTCTTTCCAGACTACAATCGATCAGGGATCAACTGACTGGCATTGGAGTGGAGGTGGAGGACGATGTCATGGTGAGGACTGCTCTCAATGCGGTCACAGAGGACTGGGAAACTTTTGTCCAAATTCTCTCGAGCAGAGCAGACCCTCCCAACTGGGACAATATGTGGGCGATCCTCTGACAAGAAGAAATCCGTTGGATCACCAAGAGACAGTACAAGACCGGGTCGAGTAAAGTGAAGAAGTAAGAAGATGAAGATGCAGCCTTGGCATCAAAGAGGCAGTAAGGGAGAAAGAAGCGAGATTTGTTGAAGATCAAGTGTTTCCAATGTGGCGAACTAGGACATTTCGCCAACAATTGTTCTCAGAAGAAGAAGGACAAGGAAGCTTCTAGCTCCAAGGCTGTTGTGGTGGACGATGCCTCCGAAGATGATGTAGCCATGGGCGCTCATGAACCACGAAAGTGGGGTGACATGGATCTGTAGAGTAGCTATAGAGTGGTGGCGGGATCCTTGAGTAGCCCAAATCTTGGATCACATCTGTGCTACAGGAGCCTTAAGACAGTAGCAAGACAAGTGGAGCAGTGGGTGCAGAGAATCACAGATGGAGCAAAGGCAGAGTAGTTTGCTGAGAGGGAGCAGCGCAGTGCAGATGCAGCAGCAGCGCAGAGGGGCTGATGTGACTTCAGCAGCGCAGAGAAGGCGTGCTTACGCAGAGCAGAGCAGCAACACCGCAGAGGCTTGAGGAGGACAACGCAGCGCTGCAGCAGCGTAAGGGACTTCAGCGCAGAGGCAACATAGAGGAGGTTTGCTTATGCAGTGCAAAGCTATAGCTGTGCAACGACCTCCAGATGATAGCACAGAGCAGCAGCCTATGGAGCTTCAACGATGAGATGCAACCCAACTGACTTGTCTATCAAAGGTTGGGCAGGAGTTTTCAGTTGTTTCTCTCAGCAACTAAGTTGCAGTGCAGCAGTTGGCAGAACGATGCAACAGATTGAGAGGGAGCTGCAGTACGGATGTAGCAGTGGCGGCGGCACCGTCATGGGCAGTAGTACGGGAGAGCAGCAACAATGCAGTGATGAAGGGAAACAGGCCAAGCATCAATGCAAGGACCCACACCAAAGATCAGTGCAGAACTTCGGGGTGAAGTGTTGTGCTAGAGCACATTCCTCGCTAAGAGGGAGTGTTGAGATTTTTGAGTGTCGGGGTAGCATCGGATGCGCTCTAGCTCCCAAACTTTGTGGAGGGACTAGAGTACATTGTTGGCAATATGATGCAGAGTGTTGTCCTTGATGGCAACCCACTTGATGAAGATGATGGCAACCTACTTAATGAAGTTGTTCTTGATGCTTGATGAGTTTATTAATGATGCAAATCTAATGTTCTACAAGTAGCTCAGAAGTACCAGAGAAAGAAATATCAAAAAGGGCCAGAACAATGATGAAAAGTGTGTGACACAAAGCATACGCGGTTTTGTCAAGGAGAAGTCGCGTATGTACGCGGAAAAAAAAGTCGCGTATGCATAATTGCGCTCTAATTGTGTAAAACTAGGGGTTACTTCCATGGTATTGACCCATTGTATTGAGTGCTGGATTGTCTATTTGATCCCGTCCAGGAATACCATCGAAAGTTATGTGGTTTTGGCTCATGGTATTGTCAAAGGCTAAATCTATATAAGGAGAGGAAAATCATTGTGCAAGGTGGGAGCAAGATGTCTGGGTTTGAATGAATACTTCTCTTTGAAGTATATCTGAATGGAATGAGTAACAGTTGAATGATAGATCTGAATTCATAATGCACCTATGAAGAGAATGATGAAGAAGGGTATCTAGATCTGAAATGTATTTGTATTTTCTAGATCTGTTTGTGGAATGTTTAGATCTGAGCTGAGGCGAACATGTTTCTGAAGTGAAGGATAAAATCTGAGCTATGCATCTGTTCTGAAGAATTGCGCTGCCCTAAAATGTCTGAAGATCTATACGCGAGTTTGTAACAGAGGAAGCGCGTATATACGCGGGTTGTATTAAGCGAAAGCGCGTATGGGAATTGAAGTCAATTTTGAAATGTGTGCAGATGTATACGCGGGTTGTTATTTGTGAAAGCGTGTATATACGCAGGATCAGTGAAGAAAAAGCGCGTATGTAATTTAGGGTTTGCTGAAGTATGTGGTATGAAATGTCTGATCTGTTCTGCTGTTTTACTGCTATCTGTCAATGATGATCTGGGTTGTTTGAATATTGATTATGCTGCTATAGAGCAAGATGTTGGTTTGATGAATGTTCCTTGAGCTTAATTCTGTGGGTTGGATCCAGTATGAAAATTGATGAAACGTGGTCCACAAAGGTGCTGAAGGTTGAAGCCTTAGTCAGGGGGTTGTAGCTCCCTTCCAGGTGAGGCTGGTAAACGAGAGCAGGGGGTCGTAGCTCCCTTCCAGGAGAGGCTGGTAAACGAGAGCAGGGGGTTGTAGTTCCCTTCCAGGAGAGGCTGGTAAACGAGAGAAGGTTGTAGCCTTCTGCAGGTGGGTGCCTGCGTGCTGGTATGAGTCTGCGACAGTACATAGTTGTAACATGTTTTCTTTATATAATAAATGTTGAAGACTGAGACGACGACAGCGGTGGTTTTCTCCCGACTTGGGTTTCCACCTTAAATCCTGGTGTTCATGTGTGATGCTTATGTGTGATGGTTTATTCTGTTATTACCTGCACATGCTTATTGTTAACTTAACATCAGATGAATGAATGTTGCAAAGAACTAAGTTAAGAATTATCTGTATAATTAGATCTCTGTGCATACGCGAGTTTTATGAAGGATATCCGCGTGTATACGCTAGTTGGCTTCAGCAAAGTAGCGTATGGGTTTTGAAGTAAGAAAAAGTAAAAAGATTTGATTAAATTCTAAATACTGATTCACCCCCCCCCCCCCCTCTCAGTATTTTTCCCAACAATTGGTATCGGAGCAGGTCCTTCTGCAGAAGCTTGATCGCTTGAAGGAGATCTGTCGCAATGGGAAGTCATGAAGGGATAATGTCTATAAGGCCACCTCTATTCAATGGAAATAATCTGTTATTCTGGAAGATACGAACAAAAGCATATCTGCAAAGTCTTGGTGCAGAAGTATGGGCAATCGTGGAAGGAGGTTATCAGTATTCGGCAAGTATTCCTACTGATGCAGCAGAAAGGAAGAAATATGAAATCAATGCCAAAGAAGTCAATGTCTTATTAGGAAGCATGTCTGAACCAGAATTTGCTAAAGTGATGCAGCTAAATTCAGCAAAAGAAATATGGGACAAAATCATTCTGAGCTATGAAGGAGATACAAAGGTAAAAAGTGCAAAACTCCAAACTCTCATAATTGAATATGAAAATTTAAGGATGCATAGTGATGAGAGTATTGCTAGTTTCTTTTTACGTCTAGATGATATTGTAAATCGTATGAGAAGTTTGGGTGAAACCATAACCGATACTACTCTGGTGGAAAAAGTCTTAAGATCTTTAACTTCAAAATTTGAGTCAAAAGTATCAGCTATTGAAGAAAGGCAAGATCTGCAAACTCTTACTATTGTTCAACTACATGGTATTTTGACTGCTTATGAAATGAGACAAGGAGGTCCCTCTCAAATCAAAGAAGCTGCTTTTAAGGCGTGTGCAAAAGGAAAAGAAAAGGAAGATGTCAAGGAATCAAATTATATATCAGAAGAAGAAGAAGCAAATTTTGTGAGAAGACTCCAACTAGGAACTGGAAGATTCAAAGGTAAGATTCCCTTCAAGTGTTTTTCTTGTGGAAGAGTTGGTCATTATGCTGCTAAATGTCCTTATGAAGAAAATCATGGTAAAGGGAAACAATTTGAAAAGAGGAAGAGTTATTATACAAATGAAGAGAATGATGAGGATGAAGAAGATTCTGACCAAGATCTACAAGTGCTGATGGCAAAGAAGCAAAAGAAGAAGGCTACTCAAGGAAAGGAGATACCTCAGAAAACATGTGCAACAGAAAATGGAGAAGATGAAACAGGTATTGATTGTT
Source organism: Pinus albicaulis (assembly GCA_034641835.2). Taxonomy (NCBI): domain Eukaryota; kingdom Viridiplantae; phylum Streptophyta; class Pinopsida; order Pinales; family Pinaceae; genus Pinus; species Pinus albicaulis. The sequence goes on from CM076572.1 coordinate 957,677,634, forward strand.
GAAGCAGAAATCATCTCTCTCAAAGAAGATCCGGAAAAATCAAATAAGAAGAATGAAGAACTGCTACAAACATGTGAAGATCAAGAAAATTGGTTGAAGGAAGAAATCTTAAGATTAAATGATCAAGTAGAAGAAGAAAAAAGGGTCGAAGAAAGCATGAAGAAGCAATGCCAAAAATTGGAGGTTGAGGCAAACATTCTCAAAGGTAAATTAGAAGAAAAGTATAAACTCTTGAGGTTTCAAGATAGTACTAAGATTCTGGACAATATTCTTAGTAATCAAAGGTCTCCTGCTATTAAACTTGGTCTTGGTTTTCATGAAATTGTTAAAGGAGAATCTAGTTCACAAGGAAGTGCTAAAGATTCAAAGGATGGCAATGCAAAACCTGAAGAGTTGAAAGAAACAAGAAGTCAACCGACAATCATGAACACTCAAAGGAAATCATTCAATAATGTTGAATGCTTTAAATGTCATAATTATGGGCATGTTGCAGCCAATTGCAGAAGTAGATTTTTTCAGTCACAAACAAACAGATTATACACAGAAAGGTACTCTGGTTTCTTCAAGGGAAATTGTTTTTTATGCAGCAAGTATGGTCATAAAGCAGCTGATTGCAATAGAAGGAAGAATAGAACAACACATTATGATCCTTATGCTTATTTTTCTGGTCACATGAGATGTTATTCTTGTAACAAGTATGGACATGTGGAAAAAGAATGCAGGATGAATAGATATGAGAAATTGGATGATTTCCAGCACACATTTCGAAATTTCAAGCAAATTTGGAAAAATAAGGAGGATCAGTCAGAAACGTAGGGAATATTGATCCTACTGCAGTCATCTTCTTCTAAAAAGCTTACTTCTCATAATGCTGCAGAAGTGATGTGAGATACATTATAGGGATTAGTAATGTATCGTCACAGGGGGAGCGATGTATGGTGATTCCCATGATGGTTTTGGTTATTATGGTTATGTTTATTTCTGACAGAGCATCTGATGTGAAGAAGATAGGTACATGTGGTACAAATTCAGGGGGAGATGAAGAAATGTCAAGTTTTCAATATTTCACTTTCCATATGCGGGTTCTGTGAGCTAAAGCCGCGTATACATGCGAGTTCTAGTGGAGACAGCCATGTATGCATTTATGATAAGAAAATTAGTATGACAGCTGAATATTAGGAGCACAGGTTCAGGGGGAGCATCAGTTTGACTAATAATGATTGTATTATTGGCACTGTATCTGCTTATTTCTCAGTTCTAAATGATGATGACATGATACATGGTTTCTTATGATGAGATTATGGATGAGCCCTGTTTGTTTTTTTGTTGAAGAGTATTCTTTGTTTTCACACATGGATGAGATGGAAGTCTTATGATTCAGAGATAAGGACAGATCATGCAGAGATTGTTGCTGATAACTTGCTATTGAAAGAGTTTTAGGTTGCACAAGCTAAGGAGGAGCCTTGGTCATATGGAAAGGATGCTTGGATGCACATTTTCAGGGGGAGCATTAGCCTTGCTGAGTATAATGCATTGTTGGCATTATGATGGTTCTGAAATATGATCTCTCTCTTGAGGTCTTTCTGGTATTGGTCATAAAAAGTCATATTGTAATTTGATGAAAAGGTCATGTTGAGACCTAAGTTGCACGAAACGGGGAAACGGAAACGAATTTCCGAAACGGGAAGCGAAGCGAAACGCGACCTCCCCAAATTTTGGAAACGGGGAAACGCGGTATATATATATATATAATTTAACTTTATATTAGAATTTAGGACATTTAAGAAATATTATGTGAAATCATAAAAGTTAAAAACATACATGATACATGATAAATTCAAAGCATAAACTATTACAAGTTACAACACATTTACTCATGAATGATAACAAACACAATGGAAATAGCAATCTCGGAATATCGGATTGGTGCTCTTGATTAAATATGAGTTCCATACCCTAATACATGACAAAATACAATGAAAACATTGCAATCACCCAACCCTGAAATCCTGAAAAACTGATAAGTCTGCTGGATTTTGAATGAGATCTAAAATTCTACTTTCTCCATATGAAATCCAATGAGGTCGAAACCACTCTCAAACATCCCGAGTCATTTCATGGTAATGTTAAAAATTTAAGTAAAAGGATGAAAATGAAGATTAAGGAGAATGTCACTTTTACTTTAAGAATTTAACATTACCATGAATCACATATAAATACTAGGGCCATAGGCTTTCAAAATCCATCTACAAACATCCATAAACAATTACAATCATGTTACAAAGCACGAAAACCCAAAAAAAACAAAAAAAAAAACCAAAAAAAAACAAGTTAAATCGCTCTAAACGCAAGGAAACGTGGCCGTACGGCCTGGAAACGTGTTTCCGGCCGTACTGGCAACGTTTCCTGTACGGGAAACGTGCCAGTACGGCCGGAAACGCGTTTCCAGGCCGTACGGTACGCGTTTCCGTATCGTTTCCGTACGGAAACGTACCCCTTGCCAGCGTTTCCTGCAACTTAGGTTGAGACCTATGATGTAAAATTGTAATATTCAGTCATGTAAGGACTTGATCAAATATGTAAACCCACTTGGTTGGATACTTGAGTCAAAATGTGTAAACCCTCTTGGTTGGGTAGTTGAGTCAAATTGTGTAAACCCACTTGGTTGGGTATTTGAGTCTCATATGTAAATCCACTTGGTTGGATCTTTGATGTAAGTATGAGTCCTTGGTGATAGGAAGGTCATAGAGTCATGTACTTCATTGAAAAAATATGTTTGAAGATTCAGCATGAACTCAGGGGGAGCATGGTAACTTCAGTGCACATCAGATCTACAGTGCTCTTCTATCTACATGAGGAGAAAACAACCTTGTGTTGGTTTTGATCCACCCTTTGCCCTTGATGTCAAAGGGGGAGAGTGACATTGTGTTTGAATAGGGGAGAATATCATTATGCTTAATGTATCTATCTGTTGTGGTGATCAAACACCATCGTGGTTGCCATCAAGTCCAAAGGGGGAGATTGTTGGCAATATGATGCAGAGTGTTGTCCTTGATGGCAACCCACTTGATGAAGATGATGGAAAACTACTTAATGAAGTTGTTCTTGATGCTTGATGAGTTTATTAATGATGTAAATCTGATGTTCTACAAGTAGCTCAGAAGTACCAGAGAAAGAAATATCAGTAAGGGCCAGAACAATGATGAAAAGTGTGTGACACAAGGCATACTGGGGTTTGTTTAGGAGAAGTAGCGTATGCACATGGAAAAGTACGTGCCAAGTCGCGTATGCTTAATTGCGCTCTAAATTAATAAAACCATGGGTTACTACCATGGTATTGACCCATTGTATTGAGCGCTGGATTATCTATGTGATCCCGTCCAGGAATACTATCGGAAGTTGTGTGGTTTTGGCTCATGGTATTGTCAAAGGCTAGATCTATTCAAGGAGAAGAAATTCATTATGCAATGGGTGTGCAAGATGTCTGGGTTTGAATGAATACTTCTCTTAGAAGTATGTCTGAATGGAATGGGTAACAGTTGAATGATAGATCTGAATTCATAATGCACCTGTGAAGAGAATGATGAAGAAGAGTATCTAGATCTGAAATATATTTGTATTTTCTAGATCTGTTTATGGAATTTTTAGATCTGAGATGAGGCGAACATGTTTCTGAAGTGAAGAGTAAAATCTGAGCTATGCATCTATTCTTAAGAATTGCGCTGCCCTAAAATGTCTGAAGATCTATACGTGAGTTTGTAATAGAGGAAACGCGTATATACGTGGGTTGTATTAAGCAAAAGCGCGTATGGGAATTGAATTCATCTTTGAAATGTGTGCAGATGTATACGCGGGTTGGTATTTGTGAAAGCGCGTATATACTCAGGTTCAGTGAAGAAAAAGCGCGTATGTAATTTAGGGTTTGCTAAAGTATGTGGTATGAAATGTCTGATCTGTTCTGCTGTTTTACTGCTATCTATCAATGATGATCTGGGTTGTTCGAATATTGATTATGTTGCTATAGAGCAAGTTGTTGGTTTGATGAATGTTCCTTGAGCTAAATTGTGTGGGTTGGATCCAGTCTGAAAATTAATGAAATGTGGTCCACAAAGGTGCTGAAGGTTGAAGCCTTCAGTCAGGGGGTTATAGCTCCCTTCTAGGTGAGGCTGGTCAACGAGAGCAGGGGGTCGTAGCTCCCTTCCAGGAGAGGCTGGTAAACGAGAGAAGGGGGTTGTAGCTCCCTTCCAGGAGAGGCTGGTAAATGAGAGAAGTTGCTGTACCGCGGGTGCCTCGCGTGTCGGCATGAGTCTCCAAGGCCAAGATATAGTTGGGTAAATACGTTTTTTTTATATAATAAATGTTGAAGATCGAGACGACGATGTGCCGGTGGTTTTCTCCCCGACTTGGGTTTCCACCTTAAACTCGGTGTTCATGTGTGATGCTTATGTGTGATGGTTTATTCTGTTATTACTACACATGCTTACTGTTAACTTAACATCAGATGAATGAATGTTGCAAAGAACTAAGTTAAGAATTATCTGTATAATTAGATCTCTGTGCATACGCGAGTTTTATGAAGGATATCTGCGTGTATACGCTAGTTGGCTTCAGCAAAGTAGCGTATGGGTTTTGAAGTAAGAAAAAGTAAAAATATTTGATTAAGTTCTAAATACTGATTCACCCCCCCCCTCTCAGTATTTTTCCCAACATACATGAGATCTCCAAGACCCAGAAAGGGATTTGAGAAATTCCATCATGTTTAAAAGATATTTAATTAATAAATCTTTTTAATTAAGGACCCTAAGTCTAACTTAAGAAAATTAAAAGATTAAAGTTAATTAAATTAAACATGTGATGAAAATGGCTTAAATCACCTAGATCAAGCTTTCTTTTAATGTTAGCTATCGATTCAGGATTAGATCACGACCATTGTTTCCCAATGAGAAAAGTATAAAGGAAAGGTTTGGGGTCAACTGGAGAACACACACAGTGGCAGAGAACTGAGACTAAGCTGGAATTCTAGGGCGTGGTTTACTAAGAACTTCAGAAGTGTTTCAATTGCAGCGAGGGGTAGTATTGGCGAGAGGGATGGGTTGATCCCAGGTCAAGAGTGCAACAAGAGACAGAGAATTAGCAGACTGAGCAGCGTAGAGAGGGCAACAACTACGCAGAGCAACCACAACCTAGTAGGGGCAGCGCAGAGGCTTCAGGGGCTACGCAGGGCTGACGCAGGCCCAGAAATGGTGGCTTAGAGGCAACAGGAGGCCAGCAGGGCTAACGTAGGCCCAACAAGGGCAGCGCAACCCAGTCTGGGGTGATGCAAGCCCTTCCTGAGTAGCGCAGGGGCTGATGCAAGCTAGAAGAACTAACGCAAAGGGCTTCAGAGCAGCATTGAGTTTTCTGAAGATAGAAAAGCGCTGAGTTCTGTAAATCCCGTTTGAGGGTATGAATTAGTCAGTTTTTCTTTCTCCGGAATAGAGGTATTGCTGCAGATTGTTTATTTCTCTGTCGGGTTAACCAGTTTTGTGCCCAAATTTATTGTACTTAGAATCTACTTAATAATAAAACCCTCCAGCAGCCAGAAGACCGGTTTTTCCACATTGGGTTTTTCCGGGGACAGTTGTCCAGAAAATCCTTGTGTGTCACTTTGTCATTGTGCATGTATTCAGTTTAGATCTGTATTTGTGTAGACTATTAATGTGTTTACTTCAATGTTAATGCTGAAAACTTCAGATTAATAACTTGATTAAGTAGGAGAAGTAAATCAAGATTTAACAATAGGGTTTTTGCATAAGTAATATTCAGAAATTTTCACATTGTCTGCATGCCTAATTGGACTGCAAGATTTTTCTGCGGGAAATTCAATCTCATCTTTGGAAACCCTTTTCGTTAAATAGTTTGCCTCTTGCTGCATACTGAAACTACTCGTTTTGCCTCCAAATCTCCTCCCAGTACTAGTATATGATCTGTAGCCTCTGCAACACGGACTAGTCATTTGTCTCAAGCTAGAACTGTGTCTCAACTGACCAATTCACACTGCCTCCCTTGGCTTCATTTGCTGGAATTTACTCGACCTCCTTTCCTCTGGAAAACTGAAACCCTCTCTGGTTGGAACTGCACTTGCTACCTACAACTGAGCAATTCTCACTGATTGTGTCACTGCAACTGTCTCTCGAGTACTAACTGCACCTAGCTATGCAACTATCATCTGAATAACTCACTGTGCCTATTGAAAAGCTCTTATGAAAAAGCTCTTAACTTGTCTATCTTATGAAAGGCTCTTAACTAGCTAGATAAGGAAGTGAAAAAACAAGATCAAAAGATATAAATTGTTTTTTGATATTTTGACTTATGCACAAACTATGTAAAAAGGAAAAGCCTGCAAAAACAAGCACTTCGAAAGATTAGACTTATGAGATTCAAATAACGATGAGAGCTCCTTGAAAGCAATGCCAAGAGTGGGTTGGTCTGTTGATCTTTCCCCTCACGCTTGCTAGTTGATCCACAAATGGTCCTCTACAAAACTTCCAACACACATTACCTCATATGGATTAAATCAATAAACATTGGTGAGATAACTCTAGAAATTTATATGAAGACAACTAGAGATAGTCTACACCTAGAGCATATCCATAAACAAATTGTAAATGTAAGATAGCCATACATCTACGATTATATAAAAGCATATGAGCAAACGAAATGCAACTCAAAGGCACAAGGAGAGAAGTTTATACCATCAATGAACCAAACACATGCTCCAATGGAATAACAATCATGAATGAACCCCAAATTCTTTTTATTCAAATGAAGAACAAGAGTACATAGAAGCAAAGATTCCCCAAGCACAATAGCTCATTGCAAAGATACAATATGAGAGCTCAAGGCTCTATTATATAGGAGAATGGGTGGATATCCCAATGAAGAACCAAGTGCCAAGTGTGATGATGATGATCCCAAAGCTCCCTCATGCAATTCGAATTTCCCAGAGAGACGTACACAATCCTTGAGGGGATCCAACTCATTGTTGAAGAGGACAAGTGTATGTAGGAGTTGCGTGGTGGGAGACCACTCTCCACTCATCTCTAGTGGAACTCCAAGTCATAGCCCATCAAAATGATGACTCACTAAAGCAATTTGAATTCCTCTCCTCAATAAATGTGTTTTTCCTTGAGAAATTCGTGGTCCCCTTCAAAAATTTGGTTTTCTTGGAGCATATGTCTTTTCTTCAATTTTAGGAGTCCACATCACCTTCGGACTTCACTTTAAGTCCATGATTTTCCACCTCATTTCCACATCATTCAACTTGTGTGGATATTTATTTTTCTCCATTTATTTAACTGTTGGCTTAATTTATTGCCACTTTTTCAACTAAACTTAGGAAAAGTGGGTTTTGAGAGTCTAGATCACATTTTTAACCCCTCAAAGTGTGTCTTAGTAGAAGGTTGAGGGTGAGAGGTGCAATTGTTTTTAATCATACCCCATACAACTTCTCTAGACATCACTTATTACATTTCATATACAAATTTTATTCCAATGACCCTAGACATTAAGACTCACCCAAGGCGTCACCATCAAGACATACTCCGACTTTGGGGTTATGGTTGGTTGAAAAATCTCAATTAATTATTATGTCCTTGTAAGAAGATGATAATTAACGAACTGAAAAAAAACATCTTAGAGTAATACTCACTTGATGAAAAGGTCCCAGGTCACCCAGGCCTGTAACGTGACTCGACTCGTCATACTAGCATCACTTTTACATTGTCCTCGCAGGTATTGTGGAATTTGAGAACAACAGAAAATGATAAGAAGAAGAAGTAGAGTTGAAAAACTTTGGTAGTATGATGATCTCTGATGGTACAAGCAACCTTTAGTACATCCTTAGGCATTGTGTCTTCAGATAATCTTCAGGTGCCACTCCAGTGGTCAACAAGACCCAATGGATAAATGTGGACCCGGATGGGAAAAGTGATGAATGGTTTATAATAAGTGAGGGGGAAGTTATGTATATGGTGTCGGGAAGTGGGACCATGCAACCGAAATCATGTTTTTCCATGTAGATCCATCCCTAAAGCTAGTAGCCAGTAAAGGAGATCCCATGGGACTAGGACACAAGGTTAACCATCCAATCGGGCATAGGACACAAGAGTACAGACCTATCCCACTCTTTCCGTCGAACTCCCCCACTAATCCATGCACAATAGTGTCCATGATAATTTGTCAAAAATACCGAACTACACAATGAAAATCCATACCTTCGGGGTTTGAAGGCCCACCCTCAAACATACGATCATAACAGATGGGCAAGGGACCATATGGCTGGCTCAGGTGGCAGAGATAATGGCACATCGAACTATCTTGTGGCTGCAAGTCACTGTTGGCTGCCGACTGAGGACTATCTAGGAGAAAAAAAAATTTCCCCATGGATTCCACCCACGGATAGTGGGTAACATCTGGGTCCAACTGGGACATGAGCTCTTAGAAGAGCACACGAACGTACTCGAATGACGACGTCATGAGAACATCAACGATCTCTTGGGACCGCTGACTTGTTACCTGCACATAGCAAAGATCAAGCACATGGGGCAACATGCTTTTGCAATGCCTTATGGTCACCCATGTTTAGTATTAGGCCATAAAATCAATAAACAATAAAAAAATTTCTAAATGCGATTTTAATCTCAATGCATCTTTTCTCAGTAACTTGTAGGTAGATGTAGGTGGCAAGGAGAGTTAACAGGACCAATTTTGGGAGGTCAAAACCAAGGGAAATTCCTTCTGGGTTGTTCTGGGCTTTGTGCAACGAACTCAACCATAATTTCCTAGAATTTTCTGGGCAATTTAGAGGGGGCAAACCAGCAGTTGAAGCTGGCCAGCAGTGCAGAATCATAGGGACAACGCAGCTTTCTGGGCAGCAGAGTTATTTTAGCAGTTGGGCATTCCTATTTTTATCACCTGAGGCTTGTAGCTTGCATTTTGCAAGCCCAGGTGCATTTTTTCCAACTCATTTGTACTCCAATGCTGATTTTTAATAAAATTGGGCCAGTTTGGTGTTTTGGAAGAATTTTTGGTTTTATGTGTGTGATAGCTGAAAAATTTATGTGTTTTTTATTTACATGTCTTTGCTTATCATTGTAAATTTCTAGTAGGAGTATTATAGAACCTTCCAATGAAAATTCCATCAGAGGATCTTGATTATCATTATTCTGCAAATGCTCCTTTCTGTATGATGTATGATGAGGTCTATAATAGATGACTTTCTTTTTCCGATAAGTACTCCTTATGCTTCTAATGAGGTTACCAAGAACTACATCCTTCTATAGGTGACATCCACGGACTTCTATTTCAGCTATCTTTGATGCTTCTTTATGATGATGTTACGAGCTCTTTCTTTCAATCGTATGCTTCTATGATGCCATCTCCTAACACGATGCATCACGCTTTTAATGATTCCTACCATGATAGTTTTATTTTACAATAGAAAGCAGAAACTTGAAAGGAACTAGGTGACGAAGACTTGTCTCAACAATAGTAGAGATCTTTTACTTCATCTTGAATTTCTTTTTTTCAGCTTCTACTTCTTCAAGGATATGGGCTTCTTCCTTTCTTCGTTTGTTGTTGTCCATCTTGAGCTTAGGACAATCTCTCCTGAAGTGCCCATATTCTTGACATCCATACCATTGGATCTGCGACATATTGATCTTCTTTGTTTTCTAAGGACCGAACTTGCCAAATATTCCTTTGCTTATTGACATTACAACAAATGTTTGAACTTTCTTATTTGGTCTTGTATCACATTTTGCCTTCAACATCTTTTCTTCAATCTTGCATAGTGACCACAAATTACTGAATGGGATAGCTTTCTCCACTTTATAGGCCTTTGATACAAGGTTTCCTTGTTCATCAGTTAGAGCATTTAGAAAAATGGTAATCATTTCTTTATCAGATATCATCTCTCCTAGATCTTGAAGTTGATTCCTTATTTGTGATGCTTTAGTAAGACATGTAGATATGCCTTCATCCTTTGATGCTTTCAACTTGTATAGTTCAGATCTTAGTGATATGACTTGTTCTGTCGAGCTTTCAGAGAATAATTCTGCGAGCTTATCATATATTTCTTTTTACGTCTCCAACTCTTATACATATGAGATGTGAGAATCCTTGATGGATTATATAAGAATCCTTTGAGCCCTTAGATCCTTTGTCATATATTTAGATATTGCTTGCTCTTCAGATGGTTTGGAGACTTTACCTTTGACATGATTAATAACGTCATTTTCCTTGAGGACTAGGTCTATCCTCCTTTTCCGTGCAAGGAAGTTCGATGACCCAACCAACTTGTTGTTCTCCTTGCAAAATAAAGTCATTTTACTAGATTTAGATGTAGAAGTATAAATACTTGTCAAGTGAAGATGAACTCTTCAACTTGATGCCTTTGTTGATCATGATAGATGATGACCGCTTGGATGATCTTCTTCAAGGATGTTTGAGATAAGGACTCTATTTTGAGATGAAATCCTTTGCTTGAATGAGAGGGAGATTGCCTTGATATCTTTGATGATGATGACAAGGCCTTTCTTCTTTTACCCTTGAATGTGAAAACTTCAAGATGCCTTGTTTCCCTTTGATGATTGATAGAGCGAGGATCCCAAGAAAGTTTCAAGTGTAGATGCCTTCCTTGAATGTACTAGGGTTTTGACTTCCTTCAAAATGATGATATGATCCTTGTCCTTGAAATACCTTAGAGATAAGATAATCTTCTTGATGCTTTTGATGTCCTTGATCAAGGTTACTTGGGAGCGAGAGCGGGGGCGAGAGAGAGATTTTCAGAAGCTCCCGGTTTGAGAGCGAATCAAGGAGCGAATTTTTATGTAATATATATATTTTTATATTTTGATGCATATATGTCAACAAAAGCATGTAGAATGATGAACTAGATATAAAAAAGCATAAAAACATAGATTGAACCATATAACATCAATCATCTAGAAGTTATAATCTTCATCAACCACGTCCACAAGTTAGTAACATAAAACATATTGAGTCTCATGATTCATCAATCTTAAAGTTGTGAAATTTTCAATCTGAAATACTACTGTAGTGATTGAATTATTTCGCCTACTTATTTATGGTAAGTTATTTACAGATGCTTCAGTAAATTCTGAAATAAAGACAACTGTAGTATTCATTTAATCATAAACATAAGAACAAATTGAACACATATAACACAATAGAAACAATCACATGAACACGGTTATTTTTGGACAATTGGTCCCGGAAAAACCCAATGCGGGAAAACCGGTGCAATAGATGAGGGTTTATATTATTCTTCAGTAGTGGAAATCATTTACAAAAAATATGACGAGCATATGTCTAGCATACACCTGAGATAATTGTTCCGAACCCTTCAAAAGAATTTCTGACACACTGGAGGCACCCTTCCTTCCTCTACGTCACTCTGCGTGGCTTTCTGCACAGCCACTGTGCTGGACTGTGTCACTCTGCGTGGAGGACCAATGTTGCTGCTCAATGCTGCCCCCTCTGCGTCCTTCTTCTGCCTTCTTCCTCTGCTGACTTCCCCTTCCTCCTTCTATCTCTGCAACTCCACCTGTACAATCTCACCCTTTGAAATCGAATCCTCTTACTTCAGAATCGATTTCCTTCGGGTACTGAGAGTGTGCGCGACTTACTTTCCAAATGATCCTCAAGCCTTCTCTTATAGTCTTCTCACTGATGAATCAATGGCCCAGATTATTTCTCTAATCAATTTCTCAGATTAAAATATGACTTGATCTTCGTTTTCTAGAAGATTCATACTCTGCTTTATTAATATCCTTTAATTATTTCACTTTAAACTAATTAATTATTTTAATAAAGCATGATCTGAGTAGAATTTCCATAAACGGTTTCTGGGTTCTCTGGAATACTGATGTCCAAGCTTCTTCCCAAAATATGAGACTTGGAACACTTTCCAATGCTACAAAATCAACACTCCCTCTTAGCGAGGAAAGTGTTCAAGCAAAGTACCAATTGTATCTGCTCTGACCTGAAGCATCTACTGTGTTGATATCATGGCTATTGCCCCTCATCTCTACATTGTTGCCTTCTGTACTGCTGTTTGTGACACTATCTTTGCCACTGCCTCATCCGTATTGCAGCTCCCTCTGAATCTCAAGTCCACCCATTCCTCTACTGGAATGGGTTCTCAACCATCCCCATCTTTTCCCTGAAATAAGTAAACTTAATCTTACCCAGAGCTTTTGTGAGGATATTTGCCACCTGTTCTCCTGTAGGAATGTACTTCAACTGTACAACTCCTCGTTTGACATAGTCTCTTATGAAGTGGCATCTAATGTCAATATGCTTTGACCGGTCATGAAACACATTATTCTAAGAGAGCTTGACACAACTCTGATTATCACACAAAATTCAGGTCAGTTCCATCCTCTTCTTGATCAAGTTCATGAGCAACTTATGAAGCCATATGGCCTCACACGAAGCTAAGCTAGCGGCCATATATTCAGCCTCGGCTGAGCTCAGTGTCATGGATTTCTGTTTCCTACTGCACCGGAAGTCATTCCTGATCCGAGACTGAAACAGTACCCACTGGTACTTTTCCAATCCACTGGGCTTCCAGCCCAATCTGCATCAATAAACCCACTCAACTGAATTTCATTTCCCTCGGTGTACTTCAACCCATACTCGACTGCCCCCTTCAAGTATCTGAGAACATGTTTGGCTACTGCCCAGTGAGCCCTCCTTGGTTCTACCATGAACTAACCGAGGGTATTCACGGCATAATAAATGTTTGGTCTAGTGTTGACCAGGTACATCAATGATCCTATGAGCTGCCTATACAAGGTAGGGTCAGCCTCATCATCTTCGGACGTGTCGATCTTCTTCCAATTTATAATCATTGGCATAGCCATGGGTCTACAGTCCTCCATCTGAAATCTCTTCAGGATCTCTGTAGTATATCTTCCTTGCCCAAGGAAGATTTCTCCCTTCTACTGCCAAACCTCCAAACCTAGAAAATAGTGCATCTGCCCCAGATCCTTGATGTCGAATTCGGTAGCCATATTTTTCTTGCAGTCTTTGATGAGCTTAGATGATCTAGTCAAGAATAGATCATCTACATACAATACCAGAATTAGCAGCTCATCCCCTATTCTTAGAGAGTAGAGGTTGGGATCTGCATCACTCTTGACAAATCCCATCTTCTACAGGTAGCTATCAATTCGCCCATACCATGCTCTAGGGGTTTGCTTCAGTCCGTACAAGGCTTTCTTAAGCCTGCATACATGAGTCTTCTGCTCATGCATCTCAAAGCCCTCTGGCTGTTCTATGTACACTTCCTCTTCTATCACCCCATTCAAGAACGATGTCTTGACATCCATCTGGTGAATTTCCCATCCCATCTGTGCTGCAAGAGAGATGACGGATCTAATCGAAGTGTACCAAGCTACAGGGGCGAAGGTTTCTTCATAATCAATTCCTTCCTTCTGTGCACAAGGTTACTTGGGAGCGGGAGTGCCATTTTCAAAAGCTCTCGGTCCGGAGCGTTTCGGGGAGCGTTTATATTTAGATGCATATATGTCAACAAAAGCATGTAGAATGATGAATTAGACATAAAAAACATAAAAACATAGATTGAGTCATATAAAATCAATCATCTAGAAATTATAATCTTCATCAACCACACCCACAAGTTGGAAGCATACGACATATTGACTCTTGAGTCTCGCGAATCATCAATTTGAAGGTTTCAAGCTTTCAAAATTCAATATATAACATTTATCATCATTGATATATAACATTTATCATCATTGATATATATCATTTATCATCATTGATTCATTGATTTCAAAATTCAATATATACAATTTATCATCATTGATATATAACATTTATCATCATTGATTCATTGATCACCATATAAATTTCATGAAGCATCATATTCATAATTCATAATGACTTGTAAACTTATAAATGCCAACTTCAAAGTTTCACCTTTCAAATTCAAACTTCAAACTTAAATTATCATTAAATATATGAAAGAGTCAAGTTTCAACTGTTCAACTGTCAACAGTTATAAAAGATAAAAACTACTAGAAAATAGAAAAGACTAGTAAACAACAAATCTATTTTATCTATTGGTTGGCCCCTTGCCACGCCCACGAGAAATGTCTAATTTATGTGAGCCACGAGGAAATGATGGTCTTCTAGTACTCTCAGGAGTACCATGTCCATGACCATGACTAGAAGGTGGAGGCTGAATCTGCAAAGGAACAATAGTTTGATATCGAGGAGTGGCACTGGCACTGGCACTGGCACCCGCACTGCTACTGGATGGTGGGACTGGCCCTGTGTGTGGCGGTGTCGCTGATGCTTCATCATCATACCTAAAAAGTTCTGCTTCCAATTCTTCCATATGTATCGTTTCGTTCTCCAAATTATCATCCTCTGGGTTGTCCCAGACTCTGTATGATTGATCCTCATATGCCTGATCACAGTAATGGCTCAACAACCTCAAGTTGTAATGCACATAAACCAAGCTTTCAGCTCAGTTTTCATTTAGCCTATTTCTTCTCACATTATGTATGAAACTGTAGGTGCTCCAACACCTCTCTGCAGAAGAAGTATTCACAACCTGTAAGAGAACTTTTTTTGCCAATTTTGGCAAAAGTCCCGTGCCGCCATATGCTTCCCACCATGTGAGAGCATCAAATCTGTCTCTGTCTTTCATTGCATGGAAAGAACCAAAGTTAGCAGTGCAACTGAAGTATTTACCTAATTCAAGGCACAATCTAGCACACTCCTCCTTGTCAGGTACCAACTTGTCTAATGCCTTCATGTATCCCTGTTGTACCTCTGGATCTGTGTGAGGTTTGATCCTAACCCCACCTCCAGGTGCAGGTTGGCCCAACCAAGATGGAGAGTAGTATTTTGGCATAAGGATATATGCCAAGGCATGTAGTGGAGCATTGAGTTTATTCCACCGTGCACACACACAGTCGTGAATCATTGCATACAAGTTGGGATTATTATCCTTAACAACATCTTTTATTTCGCCCAACATGCTATCCATCTGCTCATAAACCTCCCCAACCACTGGTTTATCTGTATCTGCAGACCGAATCATGTGATAAATGGGCTTGGTGAAATTCAAAATTTCCCTCACACGTGCCCAAAACAAAGGGTCAAGGGCGGTCTCCTCCACATGTTCAAAACCTTGCCTGTCAACTATTGTCGCTGCCCTGTCCTTTAATACCTGCCAGTGTGGGCTTGATACCATTGCAGCCAATGACTCTCTTACCTTCAAAAGGCGCCTGAAGGTGAGGTAATAGCTAGCAAATCTAGTCTTTTCTATCTTAAACAATTCCAATTTGGAGTGAGTACGGAAAAGCCCATGGGTATTGCTATGAGTTGTAATAAATTTTATCATTTTTTTACCTCTCTTGTACAAATCACCAAGCCATTTGAATTGAGGTTGTTTGTTTTTAATGATATCATGCATAAAAAGGTTCATTATGTGAACCAAACACCCAGACCAAAATATGTTGGGGTATTTATCCTCAATAATTGTTCCTGTTGCCTTATAGTTAGCAGCATTATCAGTGATGACTTGTATGACATTGTATGGCCCAGTCTTTTCAATTATTGCAAGTAATGGTTCTGCAATGTTAATGCCGGTCTTGAATTTGTCTGAATAATCATATGCTGACAGGAAGATTGCACCACTAACCGACACAGCCAAAACACTTATAAATGGCTTTCCTTTTACATTGGTCCATCCATCAGAGACAATGGACACCCCATGCTCATTCCACGAATTTGTCATTCTAGCCAAAGAATGGTTTATTTTAGCTTTTTCATGATCAAGACCCACGGTTCTGGCCTTGTCATACCCAGGGCTCCTGTATCCTTTGGGGGCATCATTAATGGTAGAAACGATTTCATGCCAATAAGGTAAGCGAAGAACATTGAATGGCACCCCACATGCATATAGAAACCAGAAATTTTTTGAATCCACATCATTCCTACACCCTTCGTCAAGGAAATCAGATATGGTTCTACGCCTTAATCCAGCTGTGCCACTGCCTCCATAACCACTGCCATAGGTGGAAGTTGATGGACTTCTTTGTCCATGATGTGATGCACCTGATGGTGTATAAGAATCAACGAAACCCCTAGATCTTTTAGATCTCTGTAGGGCAGCCTCCTCTTCCTTTCTATATTTCTCTCTGTGTGTTGCTGGCACACTAACACAAATTTTGATTCCTAGATTTTTGTTTCCTTCCCCTGGCATTTTCCCACAAAGGTGCCTTTTCGCATGGGTGTATGAACCATGGTATTCTTTATTGCAATGGGGGCAAAGAAATTTAGTGGTTCCACCACCTTTCCCTCCTTCCTGCTTCTGAACATATTTCCACAAAGGTGTCTGAGTTTGTTCTTGTCTAGTTGGGGTATCTGTGGCCTCATGTTCTCCACTCCCCCCTTCCTCCTCAGCGTAATCCTCCTCCTCTTCAGGATTTTCATCAAATTCACCATAACCCACTTCTTCATCCTCCTCCTCTTCTCTAATGTGTCTCTTTCTTCAACTCTCCAGCACCATTATTACAAAGAAATGAACCAACACGACGAAAATCCCTAGCCATATAGCCATGATGTTTCAAGTTTCAAGTTTCAAGTTCTAGCTTGCAAAACAAATGGAGAAATGCCAAATGGGAATAGGAAATGCAACATAGGAAAAGAACAATTCAATTTTTAAGTTTTCAACACAATAAAATGCAACATTCAGGAAAAAAATCAAGTTTTCATTTTTGAACAACCTTAAAATTCATCCTAGAAAATACAAAACTAGATTAGAAGACCTACCTCTTTCTTGCTATCCTCCTGTTGCTCTCTTGCAGCTTGCTCCTTGCTCTCTCCTTGGCACTTCCGCAGCTCCGCTCTCCAAACTCTCAAGCTCTCCTTCTTGCTCCTCTTGCTGTCTCACTCACTCAACTAAAAACAATAAACAAAATGAGGGGAGGGTGGGCTTTTATAAACCCAACCCTCCTCCCTCCCCCTCCAAAAAAAAAACGATTTTTTTTAATGAATTTTTTTCCCACCGACGGGAGATGTTATTTTTGCCTGTGGATGTCAAGCGATCGCCGATCGCTCGCCGCGAAACGCTCGGCCGCGGAACGCCGGAAGCGGTCGGGGAGCATTCACTCCCGAGCGCTTCCGGAAACACTCCTGAAAAGGCAGGGAGCATTTTTACAGGCTCGAAAGCGCGCTCTCGAAAACGCTCCCCTCAGGAAGCGTTTTCGGGAGCGCGTTTCAGAGCGCTCCCAAAACGCTCCCGAACGGAGCGCGTTTCGGGAGCGGGAACAGGGGGGGGGGGGTGAAGCTTCCTCGCAACCCTGTCCGTGCATACCCCTTGGCCACAAACCTGGCTTTGAACTCCTCTATGCTGCTATCTGCAGCATACTTAATCTTGTAGATCCACCTTGATCCTACAACTGATCTGTTTTGAGGTCTAGGGACTACTTCCCATACATCATTTGTCATGATGGAGTTGTACTCCTCCACCATAGCATCTACCCACACCTGATGTTGAGCTGCCTCTCGAAAACTAGACGATTGTCCAACCTATGCTACGAGTGCCTGGTATCTGTTTGGTTGCCTGCATACCCTCTTCTCATTTCTAGGGGCTCCAATAAATTCCTCTACATCCCTCAGAGTCTGTTGGAGCTCTCTGCTTGTCCTTCTACTAGTGGTGGGTGGATTTACCTGCTCTCCTTCTTGCACTTCCTCAGAAGAACTTTCCTTAGAATCTTTGTGCCATGGAGAGGCACTAGAGCCATCTTCTGTAGGCCGTTGTGGCTGTACTAGCGGATCCTCCTCAGACTGCGTATCTGTAGACATTTCCTGAGATCTCCTGAAGGCTCTCTCCTCCATGAATTTGACGTCTCGTCTTACTACGATCTTCCTGTTCTTCGGAATATAGATGCGATATGCCTTCGCATTTTCACTATATCCCACAAGGTATCCCTTCTTTGTAGTCTGATCTAATATCTTCCTCTTCTCATCAGGTACGTCGCAATACGCTATACTGCCAAATATCCTGACGTGGCTCACCTCAGGCTTGCTGCCATTGAACACACTCTCAGGAGTAACCTTACCCAATGCTCTATGAGGCACCCTTTTCTGCACATACACTACTATGTTGCAAGCTTCAACCCACAAAAATTTGGCCGTGTCTTGATCATACAACATCACCCTCATAGCTTCCATAATGGTCCTATTATTCCTTTCTGTAACTCCTTTCTGCTCTGGATTGCATGGAGCTGTCCATTCTCTCTTGATGCCTTCCTTTGCGCAGAATCTTGTGAAGTCTTTATCAATGTATTCTCCACCATTATCTGTTCGCAACTTCTTGATCCGTATTCCAGTTAAATTTTCTACCAAAGCCTTGAATTCTTTGAATTGTTCAAAGACCTCATCTTTGGTCTTTAGAAAGTAGATCCATGTCTTCCGGGAATGGTCATCAATAAAGGTGAAAAAATACTTTTCACCACTGAGAGCATTTGTGCACATTGGTCTATAGATGTCTGAGTGTATCAAATCCAACACACTCTTGGCCCTACTGTTGCTTCTATTAAATGCTGCCTTGCCATACTTCCATAGTACGCACCCCCTGCAGACATCGTTTTTCCTTGTGCTAAGTTCTGGAGCTTCCATGACAATCTTCTTTAGGATCTTCAAGGCTCCATGATTTAGATGGCACAAAACTTGGAAATGTTGTCTTAGCATACTTCCCTAGTACGCACCCCCTACAGACATCGTCTTTCCTTGTGCTAAGTTCTGGAGCTTCCATGACAGTCTTCTTTAGGATCTTCAAGGCTCCATGATTTAGATGCCCCATTATTCTGTGCCATAATTCATTCAAATCCCTTTCATCTATATTGCCTATCAGTGCCATTGAAGACTCGAGCTGTAACTTATACAGTTTATGGATCCTTACTCCAATTTGTGCCTTTCTTTTCCAACTAGGGTGATTGACATAAACTTTGTTGGAAATAAAGAATACATCGTTTCCCTTGTTCTGAAGTTGAGACACCGAGAGCAAGTTCATCCCCAATCCCGGTACATGTAGTACGTTGGTGGTCCGAAGCTTGTTACCAACTTTTGTTTGAAATATTATGGTTCCTCTTTCAACAGGGGTACATTTGGCCTTGTTTCCCATCGTGTTCTGAAAATTCATCTGCTCTTCGTGGTAGGTCGAGAAGCATTCGCGAACTCTCCTCATGTGAGTAGATGCTCCACTGTCAATATACCAGACCCCTGGAGAGGTCATGCTTGACACATAAAAAAAATCCTCTTCTAGCCTGGATGCTAGAACTGAAATGTCATGATCCCTTTGTTTCTCTGTGCGTTTTGGAGGACTGCGTGAACCCTTTCGATCTGATGTTGTATCGATGTCGGATCCTAGTTCCATTGCTGAACCTCCTCTTATGTCTCTCGTCTTTTGCTCTGATACCATGTGATTGATTTAGTTCGCCTACTTTTTTATGGTAAGTTATTTACAAATGTTTCAGTAAATTCTGAAATAAACACAACTGCATTATTCACTTAATCAAAAGAAGAAGAACAAATAGAACACATATAACACAATAGAAACAATCACATGAAAACAATTATTTTTGGACAATTGTCCCCGGAAAAACCAATGCGGGAAAACCGGTGCAACAGATGAGGGTTCATATTATACTTCAGCAGTGGAAATCATTTACAGAAAATATGACGAGCAGGTGTCTAGCATACACCTGAGATCATTTTTCGGAACACTTCGGAATAATTTCTGACACACTGGCGGTACCCTTCCTTCCTCTGCGTTACTCTGCGTGGCCTTCTACGCAGTCACTGCGCTGGACTGTGTCACTCTGCATGGAGGACCAGTGTTGCTGCTCAGCGCTGCCCCCTCTACGTCCTCGTTTTGCCTTTTTCTTTCTCTGCTGACTTCCCCTTCCTCCTTCTGTCTCCGCCACTCCGACTCTACAACCTCACCCTCTGAAATCAATTCTCTTACTTCAGAATCGATTTCCTTCAGGTACTGAGAGTGTGCTCGGCTTACTTTCCAAATGACCCTCAAGCCTTCTCTTATAGTCTTCTCGCTGATGAATCAATGGCCCAGATTAGATCTCTAATCAATGGCTCAGATTGAAAGATGACTTGATCTTCGTTTTCTAGAAGATTCACACTCTGCTTTATTAATACCCTTTAATTAGTTAATTTCCCTAAGTTTAGACTTAGGGATCACTCTAAAATAATTAATTATTTTAATAAAGCATGATCCGAGTGGAATTTCCACAAACAGTTGATGGGTTCTCTGGAATACTGATGTCCAAGCCTCTTCCCAAAATTTTGAGACTTGGAACACTTTCCAATGCTACAAAATCAACAAAAGTTTCAAGCTTTCAAAATTCAATAAATAACATTTATCATCATTGATCACCAAAGTTGTACTTGTAAGCTAAGTGTAACCATTACAACAAATAATATCTAACATGAAATGAAATGTTATAAAATGAAATGAAATGAAACAACTTTCAACTTTCACGAAGCATCATATTCATAATTCACTATCAATAAGTTATAATTGCCAACTTTAAACTTCAAACTTAAATTGTCATAGATTGTTTACAAAAAATATCATAATAAATATGAAAGAGTTAATAGTTATAAAAACTACTAGAAACTAGAAAAGACAAGTAAATCTATTATCTATAGCTAATGCTTGGGCCTCTTGCTGCCACGAGGAATGTCTAAATTTTGAGTCTTGTTGGAAAATCAGGATCTTTTTCATTAATATCACCCTCTAATCATTAATATCGAGAGGTATCTTTATCATTACCTCTGGATCTGTATAGGGATCTTTGTCATTAATATCACCCTCTAAGCATTCGCTCCGAGAGTGGGTTCGAGGGAGCGCGCTTCGGGAGCGGGTTCGATAGGGGGGAGCTGCTCCCCCGCAACCTAGTCCTTGATACTTCAATCCATGAGTGTCCTTTATTGAGCTGCCTTTTCTTGACTTGTCACCTTAGCTCTGATACCATGTTGAGAAATCTAGGGCAAAGATATTAGATGATTTCTCTTATAATGATAATTGTTTGTGAGGAATTTTTACTTTTCTTAATTAGGTTCTTCTTGTACTTGATTATTATTATGTGTTCTTCTCCATCAAACAACTACCAAACCATAAAGAATAATGAAACTAAGGACACAAGATGTAGGCGATTAGCCAGGGCCAAAACCTCTCCAACCTGAGAGGAAAACCCACAAGAATTCTTCTTCTTATAGAATCTTCAATTGGCCAATTCCAAGACCAAGAACCCCTTGACCAAGAACCCCTCCAGGACCAAGTCAATGCTTCCACTTTGAATAGCTTCTCCTTCCAGCAACTTCAACTTACTCAGCAACTACAACTGCAACTACAACTTTGACTTGCCCAGAGATTGCAACTTTGACTTGCCCAGAAACTGCAACTTCGACTTGTTCAAAAACTGCAACTTCGACTTTCCCAGAGAACTGCAACTTCAACTTACCCAGAAACTACAACTTCGACTTGCCCAAAAGCTGCAACTTCGACTTGCCCAGAAACTGCATCTTCGACTTGCCCATAAATTGACAACTTCGACTGCAACTTTTACTGCAACTTCAACTGCAATTTCGCTTCTCTGCTTGGGTAGATTCTCCTTAATAGAGAACTTAGCTTCCAAAACAACTCTTCTTGGTGACCTAACATTACTTCTGCAACTCAGCTTCACGGCAACAATATGTGCCCTAATTCCTTCGCATGTGTGGATATAAGTAGCCCAAAGCAAACCAAAAACCTCAACTCTTTCTCCTTCGTTAGCCTTTCTCTTCTTCGCACTTATTTTCATCCTTATGATCGAACTTTTGTGAGAGAGAGAGTGTTCTCCAAATGAGACCGAGTGCGCTATATATAGGCTTCCTTGAGCCTCCTATCAGGATGCCTTGACATGTCCTTAGGCCGACTTGTTGCTCCATTAGGACGACTTGATGCTTACATGTTTGACTTTGTCTTGGAGGGTCTTTTGACTCTAATTTGACTCATAATTTTTTTACAATATGTAACATGCCCAAGAAGGGTTATTCATACATTACAATGACTCCTTTGACTTTATAGACTCGATGACAAATCCTAGAAGCTCACAATGGGAGCTTGAACTCAAAATAAATTTTCCTTGAGCATGAACCCCATCCCTCAAGAACAATAATAATAAATTTATTTCTCTTTACATTGAATACATAAAATCAACATTACATATGTCATTATGAAGACCAAACCTAGTTACATATTTCAACACAAGTCACCCAGTAATCCATACCCAAGTGTGCTCAAGAAAAACAAGCATAAGCACCCAATTACATAATGAAAAATCATACCTTTAGGATCTGATTAGCCCACCTCTAAACATACAATCTCAACAGATGGGTGAGGGTACACAATGGCTGTCTCTGGTGGTAGAGATTAAGTAGCACATGAAAGATATCAGGTGGCTGTCAGGGGCTGCTGCTGCCAGCTGAAGGAGGATATAGCGGAAGAAAAGCTCTCCAAAGTGGTACCCCACTTTTGGTGGGCTACACATCCCACTGTAGTTACTGATTGAAAGGGAGACCTCCAGTTGCTGCAACACATTGAAACAAACTCTTTATATGCTGACGACTGCTACAGCCCTGAAATGCAAGTATTATTTATGTCTCCTTTGTGTATATGTCATTTGTATTTGAAACTGCATTCTGCTGTTGAAATTTCTCCCTGCAAGCTGACTGTTTAGAGTGCTAAGGTAGCCCTGAGATATCTGCATAATGCAGCTGCAGAAGGCCTGGAATGGTGGATAGAAAACAATAAATCAAGAGAAACAATAACTGTCTATTTGATACCATGTAGAAAAGGTATCATCTTCACTCTCCAGACTCAGATATGCCATTCCACCAACAGATCGGTATTGAGTCAGCCGGCCTTATGCATATATAAAATCTGAAGTGAATCCCTTCATTAAACAGAATTTTAACCCCACAACATTTCGATCTCAGACCTCTGTAAAGCAGCAATGTTGAACAAATCTACACAGGATTCCATACCATTCCTTTGGCCACTTTAAATCCCCTGCATACAGAGAATTCGAATTGAGTCATTAATTAAAGGAAGGAAGCACCTGGTTATCGTCAGCCTGAAACAACTCTTACAGCAACATAATTCAGGAAAGGAACCATGGTCCCTGTAAGCATATCTGGCCAATATGAATAATCCTGTAGACTTCCCTCTTTAACAGAATTATCATGTTATCATCTTCTTTGTGTAACCCATTTGACTTCAGGGAATAAATCACGTGCCACAGGACAGCAAGCATAATATATTTCTTCAGAGTAGACTATCAAAGGAAACACAATGATGTTTCATTATCATTGCTATCAGATATCCTCTTCAATAATGTCCTTCAGAAACTGACTCATATCCACTATTAACATTTTCTTTAAAATCTGATCTTCAAGCCTGTCAACTGTTGCTAAGATCTGCCTGTGAAGTTTGAACTAAGGCTCTTTGATCTCTTCAAAAGGCTGATATACCAGAGTCTTCAACTACTATACTCGTTCCTGCTGGAGAAATCACTCAAAGCACGGATGCATTTTGAGGTTTAGCACATCTTTAAGGACATATAGTATAAAGTTTAAACTCACCTTTGGCATATTTTTTTATGCTTCCGTTTTAGATTAAGAGTCTTCCAAACTGATAATGAAGTTGTATATTATAATATTTTTTTCTGCTTTCCAGGATGTCACTAGAGGAAATATCTCAAAGAACAATTGAAGCCTGGGATAGGGGAGCAACCGAGATTTGTATGCAGGTCAAACCTCTGAATTCCACGTTCTTGCCTTGGCTTAAATAGTATTTGTGGTAGAAGTTTAGATTTGTGATTGAAGTTCTTTACTATTTTGTGAATTTCACAATGATTTCAATTTGCCTTTCTGGTTCCAACTTCTTCATTTAACTTTACCCAATTGCGCCTGGCATTAAGGATGAACAATATTAGGGACCCACTCTGTCTGCCTGCAACTGGTAAATAAACAGCATGCAGCAACACTAGTGCAACCATCTAATGTTCCATTATTATTTATTAATGTTTTGGTGGCCTTGGTATTTTTGGCATTTATTTTCTTACTGATAGCTTACTGAAGTGTTCTTTGGTGCTTTAGAACACTCAAAATGATTGTTTTTCTCTCTTACCAAATTCAACTCTTCTTGTATGGAATTCTATTTGACTTAATTTGATTAGACAGCTGCTAAAAGCTGTCATACTAATGTTCAGGCCTTCTGTTCTTTGGTGCTTTAGAACACTCAAAATGATTGTTTTTCTCTCTTACCAAATTCAACTCTTCTTGTATGGAATTCTATTTGACTTAATTTGATTAGACAGCTGCTAAAAGCTGTCATACTAATGTTCAGGCCTTCAGGACTGATATGGGAAAACGTTGATCTTCTGTGAGTTTGGGTGCCATGTAAGGTTACCATAGAGGCACTTTTTGTTGAATGATTTCTAGCAAGAGGAACCAATTTAGTGACACCAGACTCAATTAGCATATAATTGTAGCTTCTGGATGGAAATTGTTATAGGTCAAAAGGTGCATGTTTGAAGTTCACATATTGGAGCTTACATCAAACCATATATGTAGCTGAATTTGAATAATGATCCACCGATAAATTTACAGTGACTAAAGAGCTTACTTAGATAAGCGCAGATAATTTTATTCATGGACAATAGATGACCAGTACCACAATAGTAGGTCAATGGGACTCGTTGCTGCAAAATCTAGCAGGCCCAATGCAAAGCGTCACTAGGTGGGGCTAGACCTTATGGTAGCAAAAGAAAGGGTTGCACTAAAGAGCTTACTTAGATAAGCTAAGATAATTCTAATCATGTACAATAGATGACCGCGATAGTATGTCAATGGGACTTGGTGCCGCAAAATGTAGCAGGCCCAGTGCAAAGGCTTTTTGGTGATTTGAAAGCCTAAATATCAAGCTTAGGGTCTAGGCTACATGTTCCCCAGTTTGGTAGGCATCCACTGAAATTTCATCCATAAAATCTCTTTCCCTAGGTGTTGCACCAAGAGGGAAACCCTAGTTCTTTTCCCTCAATTTGAGGACTTTCTTGAAGGTTGTATGAGCTTAGTACTTGTTGAAGTATATATCAAGAAGCCTTTTCTTTCAGGGCTTGGCCTTATGAATACCTATCACCCTCGAAAAGTCTTGAAACCCTAGGTCTTGAGCCTTCTTTTCTAGGGCTCTTCTTAGAGAGCAATTTGCTTCTTTGAAGCCTTGTACCTTTATTGAGCCTCTCTTTTGAATGAGCTTTTGCTTGATCACTTCATGACCTATACCTAACATGTCTATTCTAAGTGATTTCCTTCCTACCGAGACTCCTCCCATCGGTGAAAGTCTGTAAAGAGAAACGGGTTTTGGCTGAGGTGACATTGGGCCTCTACCACATTGTTAGCACTTGGTCTAGCTACTTGTCTTATAGGGTTTCCCTCTCCAAGGCCTTCTAGATTTTGTGGTAACACTCCCTGGGTAGGAGTGGCAAATAGACCACCATATTAGGTGTTTCCAGCTCCCAAGGGGAAGTGACATGTCCTTGGTCCACCCTTCAATTGATAGGTGTCATGTGGATAATGATGGAACGGAGGTGAGAAAACTTCATGGCTAAGTTCCATGGTCAAAGGGACCAACATGGGGGGGATTCACATCCTGAGTGTATAGATGTGGGGAGTGAGCAATCATGGATGCATGAGTTACCAACTCAACCTTTGTTTTTCAACTCCTCTTGTGCACCTTTTAATTTTTCTTTGTATTACTGTTCGTAACTTAAAGGCTTAGAATCTGCTTTGTATGATGTATTGTAGTGATTACCCCCTTAAGGGTGAAGCAACTCATTGCCTACCAGGGGTTGGGACATGCAAGGGTTCCTTCTCCTCATATGATGAGCAACCGGGATGAGTGAGGTAGAGATCATGCTAGGCTTTGCCCATGTGCTAATGTGTATGTCTTGACCACCCTTCGCATTTTGACCTTATTTTTTTTACTTGTGGCCATCATATGCTTTTTCCTTTTCTTTTAGCTGCATCAACCGCCTAAGGCCAAGTCCTGAGCCCTACCCAAGTATGAGGATGTATGGCGCTTGTTATCGCTTGCTGCCAACACCTACCTACAAGTTAGTGAGAAAAGCCTTTAACCCCACAAGGTGTGGTTGGTGGCAAGGAACTCAGAGAAGGTGTTGTTACACTAATCCCGACTCTCTCCGTTTAAGCTATCTCCTAGGTTAGCTATGGGGGGTGGTCTCTAAAGAAAAACTAAGTTAAAGATGTGAGTTTTCTAGGAGAGTTGTTAGAGTTAAAATAGATTACTTCTTAATATTTATAAGCAAAAAAAGTGATATGAGCAATAACCATCAATACATAAGATAAGCATGAATGATATGAAAGACTAGCGCCTTCAGAGTATTGCTCTTAAAATGAAATTGTATTTTCTTAAATGAAGCAAAATGCTTTCAAATAGAAAGCAGAAGTAATCCTGAAAAGTGAAACAAGAAACTGTTCGCACAAGATATTATAAATGCAAGATATAGGAATGTTTTAAGATAAATAAATTGGTGAATCAAAACATGTGAAGATATCTTGCCAAAACACAAACGATTAGTAATCTGCTTTGGAGAATGTAAATGAGATGATAGAAAATCTCAAATGTTAGACCAAGATAACAACATGCAATTAAATTTGCAACACGAAATTAGGGTACTTGCCAATGAAACAAGATATATCAATCATCCATAAATCATAATGACCATTAAAATGACAACATGCAATGAAGTTGCAAAAATAAACAAATTTCCAAGTACCATAGAATTAAACTTGTTGCAAAATTTAAGAGATTAAAATGTTTGCATCCAAAGTGCTTCTTGAAATAAGATTTGCATGTGAAACTTTAAACCATCAAGATAGCAAAAGATTTGAGAAATTTGCAAGTAAATGTGATGAGATAATACTTTTGGTTTATTTTATCAGTTAGCTCTAAAGCAAGATTACAATTGAACTCTAATCCTCAGACCTCACCCTCACCCTCAGGTTTGGATCCCACAGTGAAGAGTCCATAGAGGTATAGGGTCCCTAAAATGTCTATTCAACCAACTTAAGTTGGAGGTAAATTTTAGTGATGCTTGGGGCATGTAAGATCTAAAAGTAAATGTAATATTCCCAATTAGCAATAGCTAATTGGAAATATTAATTTTGACTATTTTGCCTTTATAAAGTTAAATTATAAATAAAGTGGGTGAAGAGGACACTTAGCTCACACTTAGGATAAAAAGTATTTCCTAAAGTCACTTAAGAGACATGTCTATTTGGCAAAGTGGGGCCTAGTGGTCAAGTGGAAGCGTGGGAAAAGGGGCAGCGTAGATAGCGTGGGGCCAAGCCAGCGTAGAGAGAGATGGACAATGTGGCTCAAGGAGACAGCGCAGAGATTGGTGGGGCCTAGGTGAGGGAAAGGCTCACCAAGCATAAAAGGAGGGAGGGTCTCCTCATTCTCATTCATTCTGATTATGCATCTTTGAGATTTGTCTTTTGACATTGAACACGCTTGTTGTTTAGCAAAGTCTGCACGTACTGTTTAGTACATTGAGTGTTTCCATTTGGAGATCCCAACCTCAGCCCTGGGAGACTTCGAGTGCTTGCTCGGGTGAGGAGTTTCACCTTGTTCTGCTGGAGAGGATAGCAACATCCACACTTGGGAGCATTCTTTGGAAGAGACAGCGCAGTCAGTGAGAGGGAGGACGCAGTGTTGGATAGAGGGAGTTTCGGATTGAGGGTTTATCACGAGATTTTTCCTGGAGGAGTTGGAGAGGGATCAACCCTTCCATATTCTAGCATTTTCACAGAGTTGGAGGCCATCATTTGCATCAGAGCACTCAGGGGCAGCGTTTCTCCTTTGGGGATAGTGTAGTGCCTCAAGGCAGGTATTTTTGAGGGTCAGCCTTTTTCAGAAAGCTCTCTGGGCTTTTCTGGGTTTTGTGTGGAGAGGCCATTTCCAAAGTTTCATACTTTTCCGAGGAGGGGAAGAGCCCCAAATCAGCTTTTCATTCCAGCAATAGCAGCACCAGCACTAGCAGCACTGGAGATTACGCAGTCTTGAGTTAGCAGCCATTCCGGGTCACAATCTGAGAGTATTTCTACGCTTGCCTAGTGCAAGCCAAGGTGCCATCATTCTGATCACCTTTGTACTCATTTCTATCTTTCAGTATTAATAAAATGGCTCAGCGTTTTCCATATTGGTTATTGTTTGTGTGATATCTCTCAAGTTGTTTGTCTTTGTTTATGTGCTTTATATTGCTGTTTATTTCTACTTGGAATATTACAGTGGTATCAGAGTTCATAGACTTGGCTTAGACTGTGGAGCAGATTGTCTATGACACCAGCAGGAAGAGCCCCAAATCAGCTTTTCATTCCAGCAATAGCAGCACCAGCACCAGCAGCACTGGAGATTACGCAGTCTTGAGTTAGCAGCCATTCCGGGTCACAATCTGAGAGTATTTCTACGCTTTCCTAGTGCAAGCCAAGGTGCCATCATTTTGATCACCTTTGTACTCATTTCTATCTTTCAGTATTAATAAAATGGCTCAGCGTTCTCCATATTGGTTATTGTTCATGTGATATCTCTCTAGTTGTTGTTTGTCTTTGTTTATGTGCTTTATATTGATGTTTATTTCTACTTGGAATATTACAGTGGTATCAGAGTTCATAGACTTGGCTTAGCCTGTGGAGCAGATTGTCTATGACACCAGCAGGAAAACCATACATCACTTATCGGGGAAGAAAATATAAAGACCAAAAGCGGAGGTTAGAGCTCACCTTCGGGAAAGGTGATAGCGTTCCAGTGGTGGACGCAGAGGAAAAGGTACCAATGGCGGAGGAAAGAAATGCCGATAAAGAGTTCGGGGAACTTCTCCTCAAATCAGTACAGGATTTGTCGAGACGGATAGAGGAGATGGGGTAGCGATTCACGGCAGAGTCTAGACAGCGTGAGACCCCAAGGGGTTTCCATGTTGGAGAGGGCTCAAGCACATCTCATCATTTACAAGAGCACCTCACAACGTAGCAGATGGTATCACACACACCCCCCCGTTTCACGATGCCTACATTTCTTGTCGCAGACATTGGGGCAGAAGCATAGTAGGAGCAGGAACCTGCACACATGGGAGATTACTTTGCCGAGTACCAGTCATATGGTCAGGAGTTCAGAGATTCCCTCACTTTCCATGATTTTGTTCAGCTCAAGCGGGACAGCAGACCCCGCAACCATCACAGGGGGAACAGGCATTCACATGACGGGGACTTACAGTGCATAGTGGGAAGATTCCATCTACCGACATTTGATGGATCGTCCAAGTGTTCGGAAAAATCTTGGGTGGAGAAGTTGGATATATATTTCCAGCTTAATCAGATGGCAGAGCTAGAGGCCATCAAGGTGGCAGCGCTGCACCTAGAGGGCGAGGCCCAGGATTGGTGGTTTCACAGGATGGTTACGCTGGGGCACTCGAGAGTGACAGCATATGATAAGTTTACGTGGAGGTTGGTAGAGTGTTTTGATCGAAGGGATCCAGAGGAGCATTTTGTTGAGCTAACAAAGCTCAAGCAAACCGGGAGGTCGGACATATACATATCAGAGTTTTTGAGACTCTCTGTGATGGTACCTGATTTATCCACAGCCCGGATGATCTATATGTTCATAGATGGTTTGGCAGAGCCTCGACGGGGATTAGTCAGATCGACGAGACCAGCGACACTCCATGATGTAGTTGAGAGGACTCGGGATTTGCATGATGCACTGCCCAAGAATAGAGCTCCTTTTCCCCAGAGACTGGCATTCCAGCCGAAGGGAAAGGACGAGAGGGTTCCACCTCCCAGGGGGAACCAGGGTAGAGGGCCTGGAGATGATTAGACCAGGAGAGATCTGAAGCAGAGGAGTTTATGCTTCACGTGCCAGGAGCCGTGGGCACCAGGACACTGTTGTGCTATAGGGAAGGTACACTACATCGAGGTCTTCTCCGATAGAAGCGGGGAAGAAGAGGAGTATGAGGAGATAGAGGCTGGAGGCAACAGTACTGTGCAGAGGGGGGATCATCTGCGACCTCCACCGCCGGGAGCGGGAGGTGCAGCTTTTGCACCCACCAGGGGAGCCCTTGCAACTTTGCAGGGAGTTCCCAAGTATTTGACACTGCGTGTCCGAGGCACAGTATGGGGGCAACATGTCTCAGTGTTAGTAGACAGTGGGGCCATCCACAACTTCATTGATGCCCAGCTGGTAGAGCGGAGGGGCATACCGACAGAGACCTTTGAGGGGTTTTTGGTACTGGTTCCAGGGGATCGAACTATCCAGTGTGCCAGGTATGTGCCAGCCTTGGCAGTGACCATGGGGACCTACACCTTGACAGATCATTTTTTCATGGTAGACATTCCAGACACCAACGTGATATTGGGGGTATAGTGGTTGATCACGCTAGGAAAGGTCTCCACTGACTGGGAGACCATGGAGATGGAGTGGACGGATAAGAAGACTGGGAGGCATGAGAAGATTCAGGAGATGCACACCTACCCACCACAGACGTTTCAGCACACCGAATGGAGGAACATTTTTGGAAGGGGGACATAGAGTGGGCAGTGGAGTTGCGTGTGTCAGAGGCAGGATCTACAGGGCAGGCCGTACACCCAGATGTACAGTCCATTCTCGACAAGTATGCTACGGTATTTGGGGAGATACCACCAGGACAGCCACCAGATCAGGGGTTTGAGCACACTATTGAGCTGGAGCAGGGTATCCAGGTTGTCATCACTACACCCTATAGACACCCCAAAGCCTATCGGGATGAGATTGAGAGGGCTATCCATGAGCTCTTAGCTCTTGGACACATCCGTCCTAGCACCAACCCCTCTGCTTCTTTAGTAGTGATGGTGAAGAAGAAGGACGACACGTTGAGGATGTGCATTGATTATAGGGCCCTGAACAAGAAGACCATGAAGAACTGGTACCCCATCCCACGGATCGATGAGTTGATAGATGAGCTGAGAGGGGCCAAGTTCTTCTCAAAGATTGATTTGAGATCTGGGTACCATCAGATTCGCGTGAGGGAGCAGGACATTCCCAAGACCGCTTTTCGGTGTCATTACGGCCATTTTGAGTTTTTGGTGATGCCCTTTGGGCTAACCAATGCCCCGGCCACTTTTCAGTCATGCATGAATCACATCTTCCGTAGTCACTTGAGGAAGTGTGTGTTAGTGTTTTTTGACGACATTTTGATCTACACCAGGACATGGGAGGAGCACCTCCACATATAGAGGTTGTATTACGTATTTTGGAATAGCATCAGTTTTATGCTAAGCTCTCCAAATGCAAGTTTGGGCTGACTGAGATGCTCTACTTGGGGCACATCATCGGGATGGACGGAGTGAAGGTCCACGAGGAGAAGATCAGGGCCATTAGGGTTGGCCGAAGATGAGGAATGTGACGGAACTTCGGGGACAAGTGTATATGCGTGGTAACCCATGTGGAGACAATTTCCCATATAATTTTCCACCAAATATTCTCCCAAATCCTCCCAAATATGCACTAACTTCACAAATTTGAATTTCCAAGTAAGCAGCTCTCATTTAATGCCAGAAATTCAATTTTATTTGAGCACATGTCCTTTCCTTGATTTTAGGAGTCCACATCACCTTGAGACTTCACTTTAACTTCTCCATAATTTTTCACCTCATTTCCACCTCATTTAGCATGTGTGGATATTTATTTTTCTGCATTTATTTAATTTCTGGCTTAATTAATTGCCAGATTTCCCACTAAACTTAGCAAAAGTGGGTTTTGAGGGTTCAAAACACATTTTTAACCCCTCAAAGTATGTCATAGTAGAAATTTGAGGGTGAGAGGTATAATTTTGATTACTCATACCCCATACAACTTCTCTAGGCAACACTTATTACAATTCAATTACAATTTTTGTTGCAATTTTCGACTTGCAAGAAATCTAAAAATTAAAAAATCACTACCTAGACCTAACCAAATTCCACGAAATTTTTTGTGTGATCTAGTATGGTAATATACATTGAATCTAGACACTAGGACTCACCCAAGGCCTCACCATCATGCCGTACGCCGACTTTGGGGTGAAATTGGAGGAAAAAACTCAATTAATTATTAAGTCCTGATAGGGAGATGATAGTTAACCGAGTGAAAAAAACCTTCTAAAGTAATACTCACTTGTTGGCAAGGTCCCAGGTTACCTAGGCCTATTAAAGACTCAACACTTACTCAAATTCATCATTACTAGCATCACTTATTACAATTCCCCATAGGCGTGGAATCCGGGTACAAGAGAAAATGATAAGAAGTAGAAGTGGAGTTTAAAAACTCTGTTGAACTGTTGATATCTGATGGTACAAGTGTTCTTGGGTTCATCCTTGGGCATGGAATCTTCATATAATCATCAGGTGCTATTCTAGTGGTCAACAACGCCAAATCCTAGAGAACCAATGGCCAGTTGAACCCAAAGATGGGATGTGAAATATGAAGCTTGTAATGTATGATGGGAAGTGGTACGTATGAATAGGAAGAGATGGGACTAAACTATCTCAATCAACATTTTCCAAGTAGCGCCCCTCCTATACTGATTGGAACATTAGAGGAGGTCCACTGCACTAGGATGAAAGATTAACTCTCCATTTAAAGTGAGGGATAAAAATGTTTGTCAAAACCCCTCTTCCTTCCAAGTTACCCCATGATCCATGCCAAATGCCCAAAACACAAACAAACATAAGCACCCAATTGCAAAATGAATAAAGTACCTTTTAATTAGAAGCCCACCTTCCAACATGCGCTCTTGGCAAATGGGTGAGGAAACATATAACTGATGCAGGTGGTGGAGATATGAATTGCACATCATCTTCAACTTCTGGTGGCTATTTGGGGTTGTTGGCTAGCTGCTGGAAGAGATGGTAGGAGAAAATTTCTGCTATGGTGTCACCCGCTTTTGGTGGGTAACAGTGACTACAGATTAGCCGTCCTTGTGGTGAAATTCCACTAAATTGTAAGAGGAATATTCTTGAGGTGAGAGTGGCAATCTTTCCTCATTGTTTCCATAGGGTTTGGCCCTTGCCTTATGAGTCCCTTCACGAGGCCTGCTAGATTCTGCAGCAATAGGGATAATTAAGTCTTTGGCCTTAGTCTCTTCATTCTAATCCATTAAAGAAAATAGATAAGAAACCCCATAAGCCCTTGGATAAGGCACTTGTCTTTTCCCATCAACCTCCAAAATCTTTAAAAATCCCAAAATCCTTTTACCCTTTTTTTTAATTGGATATCTAAAAGAAAATGTTGCATCATCGTTTAGTTTAGATTTCTTTTTCAAATTCTAGTGGCTTAAAGAATATTCAATTTCTAGACTTATTAGGGTTTGATTTTAATGTTATTATCTTGAAATCATAACCATAAAATTAACCCTATATTTAGCACTTTTAAAGTTTTTTTTTATTTCTTGGTTATTTAATGTGTTTAGATAAATGTTGCTGCCAATTGTCACTACACTGCAACTGAAAAACATCCAATACTGAACTAATTGTTCAACATGATGCATTTCGGTATTGAATATTTGACTGCTGCTAGTTTCTGCGCCGACCCTCTGAAGCCTCTACAATGTTGCTGACTCTGCACTATGCTTCCCTGCATTGTTGCCAACTCTGCGCTGCGCTGCTCAGTCTTTGGCGCTCTCTAGGCATTGCGTTGTTACTTCTGCACTCCTCTCCACCAACTAAAACTCGTCCATCCTGCTACTTTAGATTTGGGCTCCCGTAGTAAGGTGATGATCCGAGAGATGGACTCCTCAAGGACCCTGCCCAACTCCAGTTCTGCTGAGCTACAACTCTAGATCACCCCAATTCTCCCTAGGAGATATATGGGCAATCATAGCAAACTCTTCTTCTTCGATCCGGGCAGTTGCAACCTACAGATCATGCTTCTCATCTTTGTCCTTCTTCTTGAGAGGACACTATGAGGCGTAACGTCCCATCTCGCCACACTAGAAGCACTGGATCTTTGTGACGTCCTTCTTATGTCTCCGCTGCTCCTGCTGCCCCTTTGATGCAAGGGCTGCATTCTCCTCCTCCTCCTTGGGCTTCAACCCACTGCCACTACTGCTCTCAAGTTTACACTTGAGAATGTTTCTATTGATTTTTGGGTAGCATCGTATGTGCTCTAGCTCTGAAATTTTGTGGAGGGGCTAGAACACATGAGACCTCCAAGACCCAAAAATCGTTTGGATAAATTCTGCTCAGAGTGCATTTTATTCAAATAATTAATTATTTTTAACGGAGCCTAAGTTAAAACTTAGGAATTTAAAATAATTAAAGTGAATTAATGTAAATGTGGGTCAGAAGCCTCTAAGTGATGAGGAGCAAGTAAGTTTTAATATTAGTCGTTGATTAAATATTTAATCATGACTGTTGATCTCTCAACAAGAAAAGTATAAAGGAAGGCTTGAGGGTCAGTTGGAGAACACACACACACAGTGAATCTTGAGATCCAATTCTTCAGACGGAGCAGTGCTCAGATGAAAATAAGGTCTAAGTGATTCAGTGCAATGAGGGGCAAAAGTAGTTATTAGTCAGAGGATCTTCTCTGGGACCAAGAGTACATAGTAGAGAGGCAGCAGAGATAGCAGAGGAAGCAACACAACCACCAAGAGAGGTGACGGAGTCCCCAAAAGAGGTGACGCAGGCCCACACAGGGATTGCGCAGTGTTTCCAAGAGATAGTCCGAGTTTTGTTGGAGATCAAGGTTTATGAGCCGAGAGGGCTGAAACTTGAGTTTCTGAGAAGAAGATCGATTCTGAGAAGAGGTGGCACAGTGCACAACCATCTCTATGCAGGCCTACGCATCTACTGCACAGAGGCAGCACAGAGGGAGTTGGGGTTTCGCCAGTTCAGAATTATCTATACTAGATTGCCCGCAAGGCATCCAAAGATTGTACTCAGAAAATTGCAACTTAATTATACAAACCCTCATATCTGTAGCACTGGTTTT
Organism: Pinus albicaulis; assembly: GCA_034641835.2. Taxonomy (NCBI): domain Eukaryota; kingdom Viridiplantae; phylum Streptophyta; class Pinopsida; order Pinales; family Pinaceae; genus Pinus; species Pinus albicaulis. The sequence goes on from CM076572.1 coordinate 957,712,828, forward strand.
CCCGTATTGGGTTTTTCCGGGGACGTTTAGTCCAAAAATTAGTGTGTCCTTTGTGTGAATTTCTCATCTTATTTTTCAGTACTTCATCTGTATATTGGTGTAGGCTACAGTGTATTTGCATTAATATTTACTGAAGAATTTTTTAAATAACTTGTTAATTGTAGAACACAAATAGGAAATGCAAATCAGTTAACTGCAGTAGGATTTTTGGTTGTTAGATGTAGAAATTTTCACATGGTATCAGAGTGATTGCAGAGCGAGGAGGACTGAAACCATCGACAAAAGGATAGAAGAAAATATGTTGTAGGAAAGCAGTTGTCCCGAGAGACAGTGCAGTTCTAGGCCAGAGAGGCAAAGGAAGGGTGACATAGTCACCAAGGAAGGCTCACACAGAGCCTGCTAGGGTGACGTTGTAGTTGCAAAAGGTGGCGCAATGATTGTTGGGCGAGTGCAGAGGAAATTGAGTCTCATTTTTCCGGTTGTCGTGGCTAGAGGTGCAGCACAATTTTTTTTTGGAGTTGTTGGTGGGATGCTGATTCTGTTGGTGTAGAACAGTGTCTAGTGGGGTAGAAGCAGAGGGAATCAATTCCCCAGAAGATATCTAGCCAAGAAGTTTATATCCAGTGTTGAGTAGCAATGAAGAGAGATCAAAGAGGGGTGCTTCAAATTTGTTGGTAGTAGGATTTTCGTGAAGGAAATTGAGATTCAAAGGGAGCTCGTTCCTTAGAGGATTTCTAGTGCCAAAGAAATCCAGATCTGAGTTTAGATGAGGCAGTAGCGAAAGAGGGAGAAAGGAACTTGTTTGACATTCAGTTGAGCAGAGATCATCGCGAATGGACTGAGGGATCAGGACAGGTTGGATGGAGTATCCCTTTTAGGTCCCCTGTTGGATTGAGTGGTAACAAGACCTTTAGATGCGAGGGCCACATTCTCTTCCTCCTTCACCTGCTTCGATCCACTACTGCTGCCACTGATGGAGCTCTTTACCAAGTCTCGTCTCAACTCCTCCTGCTGCAAATCGGCCCACATCCTGTCCCACCTTGGCAAGGTGTCTTTGCCCAAGATACTTTGGACAAATACTTGCCACTCCTCTGAGACGTTGTTGAGTGCCAATCACACTAGCTTTGTGGATTGAGTCGTTTCCCCAACAACTGCAAGATGGTCCCAGATCTCCTAAATCCTAGTGAGGAAGGGGTCTATGCGTTCCCCTTTCTGCATCCTTACACATCTCAGCTTCTCCTCCAAGTGTGAAAATTCCTAGATCTAACAATCTGAGGAGTCCTACTATAGCCAACTTAATTTACTACTACTATTTTGTAAATTACATTACAGAATTAATTCATATTTCTTCATGAATTATTCCAGTGAATTACTGACGCAAACTACACTTAATACTTTATGATTTTGAAACAAGGAAACTGAGCAAAGAACAAATCACACATAGGAAACCATTATTTTTGGACGAAAGTCCACGGAAAAACCCAATGCGGAAAAACCGGTGCAGCAGATTTGAGGGCTTGTTATTATTAAGCAGCAGTTTTTGAATACAATCTCTGGATGCCTTGCTGAATATCCAGTACATAGAAATCACAACAGACAAAAATATAGTGAGTTTTATCTCACACTGCAAGTCTCGGCTGATCCGATAGCTGAATTGATGAAACCCCAGCACCCTCTGTGTTGCCTCTACATAGTAGCAACGTAGGCTTGTGTGGGGACCTCTGTGGACTGCCTCACCTCCTCTCTAGGATCAATCTGATCCTCGGAAAGTCGAGTTCCAACCGTCTTGGCTCAGAACCCCGATCTCTTGACAAATCTCGGACTGTCTCTCGAAAACACTGCGCAACCTCTGCATGTGCCCTGTGTGGCCTACATCACCCCTTTTGGGGCCTATATCACACCTTCTGGAGGTTGCGTTCCTTCCTCTGCTGGTTCTGCTACCTCTCTGCTATGTATTCTTGGTCCCGAAGAAGATCCTCTGACAAATAACTATCTTTGCCTCTCACTGCAACTGGAATCATTTAGATCTGATCTTCATCCGAGCACTTGCTCCGTCATAAAAATTCGATCACTTCACTTGGTGCGTCTTTCCAAATGACCCTCAAGCCTTCCTTTATAGTCTTCTTGTTGAGAAATCAATGACCAAGATTAGATCTCTAATCAACAACTAAGATTATGTTAGACTTGATCTTTTCTTTTTCTAGATCATTCACACTATGTTTTATTAATACCGTTTAATTATTTAATTCCCTAAGTTAGACTTAGGGTCGCCATTAAAATAATTAATTATTTTAATAAAACATGATCTGAGTGGAATTTTCACAAACAGTTTATGGGTTCTTTGGAATACCAGTGTCTAGTCCTCTCCACCAAATTTGTTGAGATTTTGTGTATTTGGGATAGCATCAGTTGTGCTCTAGGTCCCAAATTTTGAGGAAGGACTAGAATACACCTGATATACAAGACCCAAAAATGGATTTGGGAAATTTCATTTGGTTTAGGAGATATTAAATTAATTAATTATTTTAATGTATTTCCTAAGTTAAAACTTAGGAAAATAAAATAATTAAAGTGAATTTAATTAAACATGTGATGAAATTGTCTTAAGTCACACGGATCAAGCTTTCTTTTAATCTTAGCCATTGATTCAAGATCTGATCATGGTCGTTGATTTGTCAACGAGAAAAGTATAAAGGAAAGGCTTGGGGTCATTTGTAAAGACTCACAAAGGCAGAGCACTGAAGCTAAGCTGAGATTCTAGGGCAGGGTTGGCTAAGAATACTCAGAAGTGCTTTAGCTGCAAAGAGGGGAATTTAGACCAAGGGGATGATCTGATCCCAGGGTCTAGAATACACAAGAGGCAGAGAAGAGATCAACTCAAGGACAGCACAAAGGAAGGCAGCAGCAGCAGCAGTAAGGACAACGTAATTTTCAAGAAACCCTTCAGGGGCAGCGTAGTGACTGCGTCACCCATTCTGGGGTAACGCAGTCCCTTCCAGGAGCAGCATTGAGGGTTTGGAGGCCATCCAAGGCTGACGCAGAGGCTTTCAGGGGCTTTAGAGGCTGACGCAGTGCATTTCATGGACAGTGCTGGGGTTTCTAGGTCTAGATCTGACTGAGTTTTGTAAATCCCGTTTGAGGGTGTGGATCAGTCAGTATTTTTGGTCCTAAATCAGCCAAGAGCTGTAGATCTAGAGTTTTCTCTGTAGGGTTTTCCAGATCCAGAACCCAGAGTTATGTATTCAAAAAAATTCTTAACCATAGAACCCTCCAAAAAGCCAGAGACCGGTTTTCCCACCTTGGGTTTTTCCGGGGACAATTATCCAGAAATAACTATGTCACTTTGTCAATTTGTGCATGTGCTTATTTTAGATCTCAATTGGTAGAGATCTGTTATGTGTTTTGTTTCGATTTTAACTTGAATTCATTCAATTAATAACTTGTATAAGTAGGAGGAGCTGAACTGGATTAACAGTAATAATTTCTGCATAAGATATAAAATTCAGAAATTTCTACAAAATTTGGGGCTTAGATCACTTTCGATGCTACCAAAAATCATCACTCCCTTTTAGCGAGGAAAGTGGTCTAACAATATGCCTGCTGCATAGTGTTTTGACCTTGAAGCATCCTATGCGTTGCTGATGTCTAACAAGCTGTCCACCAACCTCTGCACTGTTGCTGCAACTGCACTATTGCCCATTACACTGCCACTGCCACTGCTACATTCGTACTACAACTCCCTCTCAAGTGTTGCATCTGCTATGCTGCTAGCACTACAACTCAGTTGCTGAGAGAAGCAACAGAAATCACCCAACAAGCGTTCGATGGATGCACCTCAGTGTTGAAGACTCTAACTGTTGATAGCTACTGCGTTGTCCCTCTGATGCACTGTGCTGCTGCTACTTTGCACTACGCTGTTGCTGCTCTGCTCTATATTGTTGTTGCTCTGCTCTGCACTACTCCGGAAGTAGGTGCTGCTACCTACTGCAACTATCGCTCCATCACTCCTTGGCTCCATTGAAAACTCCTCCATCCCGCTACTGATGATCAAGGGCACTCGTAGCAAGGTTGTGATCGAAGAGGTGGGCTCCTCTAGGATCCTGCCCAACTGAAGTTCAAGACGAACTACATTACTATGTCGCCCCATTTTTCTCCTGGAGAAGCGTGGGCATTCATGGAAAAATCATCATGCTCGATCTCTGCGGCTGTAACTTTAGGATCATGTTTTTCATCCTTGTCCTTTTTCTTCCAAGGACACTATAATGCAAAGTGGCCCATCTCGCCACATCTGAAACACTTCACCTTCGAGACATCTCTCTTCTGTCTTTGTTTTCCTTGTCCCTTTGATACGAGGGCTGCATTCTCCTCCTCCTCCAGATTCTTAGATCCGCTCCTGCTGCTGCCATCAAGTTTGCACTTGACTAGATCTCTCCTCAGCTCCTCCTCCTGAAGTGCTGCCCACATTAGCTCCCAACTAGGAAGCGTAGCGCTGCCCAAAATACTTTGGACAAAAACTTGCCCCTCCTCCGTGACTGCGTTAAGGACTAGCCTCACCATAGTGGTGGATTCCACGGCTGCCAACTGGTCTTGAATCTCCTGAAGTCTCATAAGGAATGGAGCAATGCGCTTCCCCTTCTGCATCTAGATCATCCAGAGCTTCTTCTCCAAGTACATCTTCCGCTACTCGGAAATTCCTTCGTATAGCAAGGACAAGGCCTCACATATCTCCCTGGTGGTGTTCTTGCCAGATATATGAGAGACTATGTGATCCTTGACACCATCAAGGATTAGTCGCTTGTCCTTTGCCATATCGGACTTGTACTTCTTGTTTTGATCTAGATCTGTAGGTACAACAACCACAATGTCCACAAACGCTTTGAGATCATATTCATCTAGAAGGAATTCAATTCTTTCCATCCAGATTACGTAGTTGGAGGATCCCTCCAACCAGTCTTGATCTCTTAGTCCGTGAGATGCCATTTTAGCCGAAACTGTCGAACTGCTCCTCTTCTTCCCCCACTACACAGCACTAGGTAGGCTTACGCACTCCTTGCGGAGCTCGTAGATCTGCTGCTCAAATCTTGGAAAAATGTTGAATTCCACGGCAAGGAACTCACTAAGGAAGAATTCCCCACTATGTTCTCTTCTTCTTCTTCTAATGCTTCTCTGCCCAGCAACTGCCTGCAGAATACTGCGTCCCTTTGGCTCTGCGTGAAGGCTCTGTGCTGCTCCCTCTGCCTGGGCAAGATCTCAATTTGGAGGTCTTTCCTCTCTGTCGACTCACTCAAAGAGAGACAACCTCAAAGATTCAGCCCTTCTGGCTAGAACTGCGCAATCCCTCTAGGGATTTGATCTACTATTGCTGCAGCAATTCGGCCATCACTTCGGTGCTCAGATCTGCTCTTCCTTTTTCACATCAAATTCTTTGATACCATGTGAAAATTCCTAGATCTAACAATCTCAGGAATCCTACTGCAACCAACTGAATTTACTACTCCTATTTTGTAAATTACATTACAGAATTAATTCATATTTCTTCATGAATTATTGCAATAAATTACTGAAGCAACCTACACTTAATACTTTATGATTCTGAAACAAGGAAACTGAGCAAAGAGCAAATCACACATAGGACACCATTAATTTTGGACGAAAGTCCCCGGAAAAGCCCAATACGGGAAAATCAGTGCAACAGATCTGAGGGTTTGTTATTATTAAGCAACAGTTTCTGAATACAATCTTTGGAAGCCTTGCTGGCTATCTAGTACAAAGAAATTACGATAGACAAAAATATAGTGAGTTTTACCTCACACTGCAAGTCCCGACTAATCCGGTAGCTGAATTGACGAAACCCTGACACCCTCTACGCTGCCTTTGCGCAGTAGCTGTGTAGGCCTGCGTGGGGACCTCTGTGGACTGCATCACCTCCTCTTTGGGATCAATTTGCTCCCCGGATAGTCGAGTTCCAGCCCTCTCGACTCAGAACCCCGATCTCTTGACAAATCTCAGACTGTCTCTCCAAAACACTGTGTAGCCATGCATGGGCCCTGCGTGGGCATGCGTCACCCCTTTTTGGGCCTGTGTCACACCTTCTGGAGGTTGCGCTGTTTCCTCTGCTGGTTTTGCTGCCTCTCTGCTATGTATTCTTGGTCCCGGAGAAGATCCTCCGACCAATAACTGTCTTTGCCCCTCACTGCAACTGAATCACTTAGCTCTGATCTTCGTCCGAGCACTTGCTCTGTCAAAAGAATTCGATCACTTGATTCGCTCGGTTTGTCTTTCCAAATGACCCTCAAGTCTTCCTTTATAGTCTTCTCGTTGAGAAATCAACAACGGAGATTAGATCTCTAATCAACGGAAAATATTATATTAGACTTTATCCTTGCTTTTTTTAGATCATTCACACTCTTTTTATTAATAGCTTTTAATTATTTAATTTACCTAAGTTAGACTTAGGGTCTCCATTAAAATAATTAATTATTTTAATAAAACATGATCTGAGTGAAATTTTCACAAACAGTTTATGGGTTCTTTGGAATACCAGTGTCTAAGCCTTTCCACCAAATTTGGGGCTTAGGGCACTTTTGATGATACCAAAATTCAACACCAAGTACATATTCCGCTGCTCGAAAGTGCCCTTTTACAACATGGAAAGTGTATCCCACATCTCTTTGGTCGTTCGCTTGGCCGCTATATGTGATACAATGTGATCTGGAACACCATCAAGGATCAACCTCTTTGCCTGCGCCATCTCCTTTCTGTACTCCTTTAGCTGCATCTGTGGGAACCACTACCACTGCATCAATATATGTTTTCAAGCCAAACTCGTCCAGAAGGAAGGACATCCTTGCCTTCCAAATATCATTGTTGGAAGCCCCATCCAACTTGTCTTGATCACAAAGCCCAATTGTGGCCATCTCAAACAATGTCGAAAATATCCTCTTCCCTTCTGCTCAGCTGCTGCTCAACTGTTCGCACTCCCTTATGGAGTGAGAAAATCTGCTCACAATGACTGTTGATCTGAAAGGGAAATCAAACTTCTTGAGACTAGAAGTTCCTTGAGGAAAATTTCCCCTCAGTGTATGCTCTTCTTCCACGCAACGCTAGTTCTACTCTAGAAAACTGCTACAAAACTACTATGTCAAGCTAGAGATCTGCTCTGTGAAAAAATACTAGTTGCTTCCTCTGCCTCTGGAAACACTCGATTTAGAGAGATCGAATTATTTTACCCCTCTCTTAGAAAAATTGAATCTCCTCAAGTGACTCGGCCTCTTGGCAAAGTGACTGTGCTGCCCCCTGGGAATTTCAATCTGCTGCCCACATTTAACATCAAAATTCCTTCTTTTTGCCTCTGAGCTCTTTGGCTAATCAATTGCACTTTGCTACCATGTGAAAATTCGATGACCTGAATCCTATTACAACAATTGGTATTATTTCTTCTAAATATTAATTCTATTTAACAAATTATTTGTTGTTTCCTACAACACTGCAACATTCACAAATAAGAATTGTGGAAGAAATAAATGCTAGAAGAAATGCTAGCACACAAACATAAATTTACACAGTTATTTTGGACAAAAGTCCCCAGAAAAACCCAACTTGGGAAAACCAGTACAGTAGTTGAGGGTTTTATTATTATGCAGCAGGGAAATAATATGAGTACAACTGGATGCCGAAACTGGCAATGCTATAGAGAAAAACTAGCAAGAAAAATCTAGCGAGGAATTTCCTCACTCCACAAGTGAATCCAGGCACTGACCTCAGCTCAAATCGAGTCATCCAAATGGGCTTTCCACAGTCACTACGTTACCCTAACACAGTCACTTCTGCACTCACATCGGAACAATTTCTCCTCAAGTTGTCTGGTTAGCTGCTATCTGGGAAAACGTCCCTCCTGGTCTCTAGAACCTCTACCCAACTTCTGGCACTGAAACTCTGCTTCCCCTAGAAAATACGAAATTGCCTCTAGAGTCTACTGCGTGTTGCTATACGTCAGCCTCACTATGGCTCCTCTGCCTTTCTGCAAATGCACTCACCAGAATTGGAATGCCTTCTTCGACTTCATTGTCTCTACCCCTCTCTCATTGCCTCGATCTCACTAAGTCTCTCTCTGGGAACTGATAGTTGCTACTCTGGAAATCAATCTGCCTATGAAATCGAACTCCTCAAGTGATTTCCCCAAGCCCCGTCGATTTCTTCTTATAATCCTCTGTTGAGACTTCAACGTCCAAGATTAAATCTTAATCGATGGCTAGGATTAACTTGAAGTCAATCTGTAGTTTCTAGATCATTCACACCCCGACTTAATTAATTTTGATTAATTAACCATATTCCTTAAGTTTAGATTTAAGATATATTTAAAAACTAGATAATACTCTAATTAAGTCATTTCTAGGCATAATTTCCAGAAACGATTGTTGGGTTTTGGAAATCTCATGTATTCTAGCCTCTCCACAAAATTTCAAGGCTAGAACATATCCGATGCTACAAAAGCTAACAGGGATGATGTGGATTGAAAGGTGGTTTGGTTTCTTTGACTTTGTGGTGTACCATTCAATGTGCTTTTCTCTCCCCATTGGCATAATATGGTTAAGGACATCAATGAAGCCCCAAAAGGATACAAGAGCACCAACTATGAGAAAGATAGAACTACATTATTAGAAGGAGAGAAAGCGAAGGTTCAAAGAGCTTTGACACGTTTTACAAATGAGTGGGTGGATTTTGGGTTATCCATTGTATCATATGGTTGGATACATGTTAGAAACCAACATTTGATAAATGTTCTTGGTTTTCTTGCTAGCGGTGTCGTGTTTCCTGCAAGTCATGACTCTTCCATCAATGCATCTTACCAAAACATTGTAGATTTCCTATTGAAAACAATCAAAGATGTTGGTCCTATTAATGTGTTTCAACTTTCAAGTGATCACTGATAATGCAACAAATTGTAAGGAAACAGGAAAAACCATTGAGCGTACTCATCCACACATCTTTTGGTTTGGGTGCTTGGTGCACACATTGAACCTTTTAATGCATGATATTGTGAAGCATAAAGAATGTGGATGGATTAATCGAGTTTACAAGAAAGGGAGGCAACTCATTAAATATGTCACAAGGCATACAAGGGTAAACTACTTTTATGGCACTTTAAGTTGCAGTTGCTTAAACTTTCAAGAACTAGATTGGCTATCTAGTACCTCATCTTTAGGTGGATAGTGAAGGTGAGACAACCTTTAACTAATATGTTAACATGTGAATCATGGGATGACATAAACATTGATAGAGATGGTGCTAATGCAGTGAAGGACACCATTCTTGACAGTTACTTTTGGTCACAGATTAAATATGTTTTGCAATTCACCAAACCAATTTGTTACATGATCATGTTTGTCGATTCAGGTCGGCCTATAATTAGGGAGTTGTATGAATAGATGGATAGCATGTTGGAAAAAATTAAAGACATTGTTGAGCCTAAGGGTATCACCTTGGACAATTATATTCGTGCAGAGGTGGAAAAATGATGTGAAATGCTAAACATTCCATTGCATGCCTTAGCATATGTTTTGACACCTAAATACTATCATCCATGATGGCTTTCAACACCAGCACCTGGTGGGGGCTGGGGGCAGGGGCAAGAGAAAACCACACCTAGATATAGAGGTTTTATTTGGTTATCTGAAAGCATTGGATAAATTAGTCCTTGATGAGGAGGAGTGTGGCATGGTACATAAACATTTGAGTAACTATATGGTTGGCATTGGTCCATTTGGGACCAATCATGTAATTAAATATTGAGAGAATTTGTCTTCTTTTGAGTGGTGGGACATGCATGGAGATGTTACTTCGTTTCTAAAATCTTTGGCATTATAGGTGCTATCACTAGTGGTAAACACTTCTTCTGCAGAGAGGTGTTAGAGCACTATTCTTTCATCCACAATGTTAAAAGGAAAGCATTAAATGTAGATTGGGCAAAGAGCTTTGTTTGTGTTCACTAAAACTTGTGATTGTTGTCCCATTACTGTGAGGATGTAAAGAATAATAAAGAATTGAAGGTTTGGGACAAATATCGAGAGGAGGCCAATTTGGAGGATGGAGTTTTGCAATTAGAGCAATTGTAGATTGCGTTTAATCTGGGATGACGAGGATCGATTTGAGACGACACCCCCATTTGGTCCCATGGTCCCCAGGTTCCATTCCTCAACTAGTGTAGTTGGGTCTTCATCTTCAGGGTAGCAGTTCCACAACTTCCATGGCCACCATCTTCTCCACTGCCACCACGTGGACTTGGAGGCTCACGTGGTGGTCATGGTGTAAGGAGGAAATATTAAAAAATATATTCACAGTGTTCTACTTTTGTCATAGATTACACTCTAGACTCTAGAGTGTTAATGTTGTGAATTTGAAATTTCCTATCTTACTCTTCCTAGGTCAGTGTGTAGTTGGTGGTGGCCAGGTGGGCTATTTTGTAAACATTATTATTTGAATTTTAGTTATTACTCATGTTGACAGTTGCTCACATGCTAGATCAGTTATTTGAATGTTTTATGATTTTATCTTCTAAATGTCTACTTTCTATTATATGCTTAAAATTTTGGGACTTTCTACCTTCTATTATCTATGACATGCTTAAAAATTTGATGCATGTTTGTAATTGCTAGAATATAGATGGTTGATGCTTGAATAATTAATTATTGATGTACAATGGATGCCATATTGTTTGGCGCAGCCCAACTTGGTACATTTTTGGTCAAAAGACTCCGCAACTCAAGTAGTAGAGTGCGCGGTACCGTGAAGCTAGATCTACCATGCGGTGTTTAGGGGCTTCATGATGGGTCCAAGCCCCTCATTTTGTAACGTGTTTTGGGTTTCAGTCTATTGTTTTGTCGGCCCATGGTATGTGGACAATGGTTGTGTGTCAATGTAAAAGCTATATAAAGCAATGTAAGGCTTTGTCGAAGTCATGATCGATGATGTAATAGTTGATGAGCACAAGCACTTGACATATCTGTTTTAGTCTGTTTTGGGCCTTAAGGGAAGGCTCCACAACTGTGTGCATGGAGGCCTTGAAGAGTCTGCAGCTTTGTGCACAAACCACCTGTAGTTATGTGCGCAGATCGGAGAAGTGAATGTACTGAAGAGATTTATCATAATAAAGAAGTAAGTTTGGAGCATATTCTATGTCTTTATGTGTTATGTTTTCTTTCTATCTATTTATGCGAAGTTATGGTTATAGCGCAGTTTATTTTATGCTGAAATGTGTTTATGTTTATCTGAATGATATGAAATAATTAAGATATAACCGTGCAATAATTGCTTTTATGTTAGAAGATTGGTTAAGTTTAGAAAAGCGAAGAAAGCCACCTTGTGCAGACCCTCAAGGCTGCAGAGACCTGGTTCTGCAACCAGCCATAGCCACCTCGAGTGAGACTTCGATCGTCTTGCAGGTCGTTGCCAAAAGGGTTAGTGTTTGGGCTTTTGTTGGTGCGAAGCACAAATCAAACCTAGGTCAAGCCCAACCGAGCCAACAAATGGTTTTGTTGTCAGGACCGGGATCTGTTTGAGGGATATGTGGATGTGGCATCCATCAAGGAAGGAAATACAAAATTGGGTAGATCTGAAGGAGCGAGAGTTCGTAGTTCAAGAAAACAGAAATATGCCGTTGTCGACTGAACCTTGGTTATAGAGGTATCTTTTCACAAAACAACATGAGATTTTCTTCGCTACCTTTGCGAATGAACTGCATGAATGGTTATCAAGGCTGACTGAGAACAAGACCTGTTTTAAGAACGACAAGCCTACTGCATGGAGCCCTGAATTGGTACAACGACTCAAGGAAACTAATAACAACATATAAAGAAATGTTGATTTATGGATCAACAGTATTCTGGGAGGATTCATCACTGTGTTCACGATAAACACGTCTATATCTTACAGTGAAGTTGAGCAAATATTTTTCAAGGGTCCGTGAGGTATCTAAATTCTCTGAAGTTGTGGATTAAATGCTTTTATGTGAAAAGGGCATACTACAAATGTAGTCAGATTAATGTTTGGAAGAAGTAAGTTTGGAGCTATGCGAAATGGAAAGTGATATAGGGTAGATCGCAAGAAGTTCATTGAGACTGATTACAGTCTGTTGTTGGGTGAATTTGAAAGTGAAGGAGAAAGCAATAACCCCGCAACCCCTAGAGGTGTGTCGCAGTTAGGAGTTGAGAATAATCAGGGCACCTCTGGGATTTGCCATCCCGCTACTCCCCTTACCCCCCATCCCCATCTCCATACTTCCCCTCCCCCTCCCCCACCCCTAGGAAACATTGCCAATGATATCAAGCTACCACTCTTTAGAAGACTTGGATGAGAGGATCCTGAGAAATTTTGGTTTATAGCTGAAGCAGTATGGAAGCAAGACAGATTACTGACAAAGATGTGAAGAAGGCGCAACTTGTCACAACGCTGCAGGAAAGAGCACTAAAATGGTACATAAAGTGTTCTACAACGAATCGGGCTGCTTCACTGGATGATACAACGAAAAAACTAACTTCAGAATTTAAGAAGCGCAAATCTCAGTCACAGTGTATTATTGAACTGAAGGGGATCATGCAACTGGAAAATGAGTCTATTTGGGAGTTGGATTAAAGGTTTAAAATGTTAATGGGACAAGTGAGCTTTAGCATTCCTGAAGAACATCATAAGGAGTGGTTTATAGTTGTGCTATTGCCACTTATCAGGCTACCTTTGAGTCTTGACACAACAGAAGATATCAACACAAGCCGAAGCTCTGGAAATTGCGATGAAGTTGGAAGCTTCGCCGGTCGCAGATACACATGTCGGAGTACAACAGATTCAGAGCCAACTAGCAAGTTTGCATTTGGAGTTGCAAGATCTGAAGAAAGGTAAGGAAGTCATGCTATAAATTCGATCAGAAGTATAGTTCATAAAGTGTAAGGCAGAAGGCCATTATAAGGAGCAATGCCCTGTGTTCAGAGAGTACTTCGCTAGTGGAGTACCTAATCCATTGAATCCAGGATCGAGTGTATGGTGTTAAATATGTAAAACCATTGATCAACATCGCTCGAAAGAATGCTACTTGTTACAAAAGTATGTGAAGACCCCAAAGCAGTTGTTTTGTAACTTTTGTAGATTAGTGGGGCATGATGAGAAGAATTTTCGCAGTTATGATTTGATGATGGAGCAAACTGCAAGTGCTTATAGCATGCAAGCTGAGGGACGTGCACATGAGTATCAAGGTCAGCATGCGATCAAGGAGGATTCCGAGGACGAAGATGAGGACGAGGCACTGGTCGAGGACATGGCCAGCTTATCTGTTAAAATAGTAGAGAAGCAGGACACTTCACGAGGGATTGTCAGAATCCTACCTCAACTTGTAAGTACTGTAAAGCTTTTGATCACGTGATAGAAGAATGTCTGGTCCTTATGGCGAAAATGCAGGAGAAAAGAAACCAACAGTGTGAAAATTCCTAGATCTTACAATCTTTGGAATCATACTGCAACAACTGAGTGTACTTCTCCTGTTATATACCTCAGCAACAAATCGATCTGACTGGCGGAATCATAGATCTAGGCCTCCCGGTCTCACACCTCGGCTTTTGGCTTCTGGAACTGATCCGACAACTGAATCTCAGAATCCCTATGAACCTCTGCGCAACCCTGACTGGCTCTGCGCTCTCTCTGCTAGACGTCTTCTAACCTCTCTCTACTGATGATTCTCCGGCTGAGAAAATCTTTTTCTTAGGAAGCTACTCTGCCCCTCCCTGCACTGAATCACTTAGATCTGATATTCATCCAAGTACTGCTCCATTAGAAGAATTGGATATCAAAATTCACTCAGTGTGTGTCTTTCCAAATGACCCTCAAGCCTTCCTTTATAGTCTTCTCTTTGAGAAATCAACAGTCGAGATTAGATCTATAATAAACGACTAAGATTATAACATGACTTGATCTTTGCCTTCTCTAGACTATTCTCACTATGTTTTATTAATGTCCTTTAATTATTTAATTTCCCTAAGTTTAGACTTAGGGTCTCCATTAAAATAATTAATTATTTTAAAAAAACATTAATCGAGTGGAATTTTCACAAATGGTTTCAAAGTTCTTTGGAATACTCGTGTCTAAGCCTCCCCACCAAATTTGGGGCTTAGAGCACTTTTCAATGCTACAAAAATCAACACTACCTCTTAGCGAAGAAGGTGCTCTACAGTTTGCCTATTTCATACTGCTCTGACCCTGAAGCATCCTTCGTGCTGTTGAAGTCCATCAACTACTGCACTGCTGCTGCCACTGTACTGCTTCCCATGACACTGGCACTGCCACTGCTGCATCCGTACTACAGCTTCCTGTCAAGTGATGCATCTGCTATGCTGCTAACACTGCAACTCAGCTACTGAGAGAAACAGCTGAACTCACCCAGAACTGAACAAGTGTTTAGTGGATGCACCTCAATGTTGAAGACTTTTACTGTTGGTAACTACTGCGTTGTCCCTCTGATGCACTGCGCTGCTGCTGCTCTGCAATGCGCAGAACTAATTTGCACTGCGCTACACTCTTGTGCACTGTGCTACTACTACTATGTTGTTATTTCTCTGCTCTGCGGTGCTCCAGAAATGACTGTTGCTACCCACTGCACTGTCGTCTCCATCACTCCTCGACTCTCACTGAAGCTCCTCCATCCCGCTATTGCTGATTATGGGCTCCCGTAGCAAGGTAGTGATCCATGAGGTGGGCTCCTCAAGTGTCCTTCCCAACTGAAGTTCAAGGTGAACTACAACTCTATGTCACCCCACTTCTTACTAGGAGAAGCATTGGCACTCATAGCAAACTCATCCTGCTCAATCTTTGCAGCTGCAACTGTTGGATCATGCTTCTCATCCTTGTCATTTTTCTTCAAACGACACTGTGATGCGAAGTGGCCCATCTCACCATATCTGAAGCATTTAACCTTCAAGACATCTTTCTTTTGTCTCTGTTGCCCTTGCTGCCCTTTTGATGTGAGGGTTGCATTCTCCTCCTCCTCCAAAGTCTTCGATCCGCTATCGCTGCTTCCGTTAAGTTTACACTTGACTAGATGTCTCCTCAGCTCTTCCTCCTGAAGTGCTGACCAATCTGCTCCCAACTAGGAAGCTTAGCTCTCTCCAAAATGCTTTGGACAAAAACCTGCCACTCCTTCGTGACTGCGTTAAGGGCCAGCCTCACCATAGTTGCTATAGTTGGGGTGGATCCCACGGCTGCCAACTGGTCTTGAATCTCTTGAAGCCTCGTAAGGAATGGAGCAATGTGCTACCCCTTCTGCACCTGGACCAACCAGTGCTACTGCTCCAAGTACGTCTTATGCAGCTTGGAAGTTCCTTCATACAGCAAGAACAAGGCTTCCCACATCTCCCTCGCAGTGTTCTTGCCAGCTAAATGTGAGACTATGTGATCCTTGACACCATCAAGGATTAACCTCTTGCACTTTGCCATATCGGACCTATACTTCTTAAGTTGATCCGGATCTGTAGGTACAACAACCACATTTTCCACGAACGTCTTGAGATCGAATTCATCTAGAAGGAACTGAATCCTTTCCTTCCAGATCACAAGTTGGAGGAACCCTCCAACCGGTCCTGATCTCTAAGACCATGAGTTGTCATCTTAGCCGAAAATTGTCAAACTGCTTCCTCTTTCTCCCCCTCTGCATAGCCTAGGCAGGCTTACACACTCCTTTTGGATCTCGTAGATCTGCTGCTTAGATCCTTGAAAAAATGTTGAATTCCTCAGCTAGGAATTCATTGAGGAAGAATTCCTCGATATGTGCTTTTTCTTTCTTATGACGCTTCTCTGCTCCGGCAACCACCTACAGAAAAACTGCGTCCCTTTGGCTTTGCGTGGAGGTTCTGTGCAGCTCCCTCTGCCTCAGCAAAATCTCGAACCGGAAATCCTACCTCTCTGTCGTCCCACTCAGAGAGAGACAACCTCAAAACTTCAACCCTCCTAGCTAGATCTACGCAATCCCTCTAGGGATTCGATCTGCTGCTGCTACAACAATTCAGCCTTCACTTCAGATTCAGATCTGCTCTTCTTGTTTCACATCAAACTCTTTGATACCATGTGAAAATTCCTAGATCTTACAATCTTAGGAATCATACTGCAACAACTGAGTGTACTTCTCTTATTATGTAAATTACTTTTACAGAATTAATATAGATTTTAATTATTGAAGTAGCTATTGAAGCAGCCTATATTGAATAAAATGTGATTTCGAAACAAGGAAACTGAGCAAGAAAATTAGAAATCAATCACATATAGGACGTAAGTCCTTGGAAAAACCCAATGCAGGAAAACCTGTGTAGCAGATCTGAGGGTTTGTATTATTAAGCAGTAGACAATCCTGAATACATCTCTAAATACCTCAAGGGTTATTCAGTTACAAAGAGAAATACTGGCAAAAGGAAATTGTGAGATTTACCTCACACAATCATTGGAAAATCCGGTTGATCCGATCACCAGAAAAGCTACCTCTGGAGGTCTTTGCGCAGTGACTGTGTAGGCCCTGCATCACCTCCTCTAGGCACTGCATCACCCCAACAACAAATCGATCCGATTCCCAGAATCATAGATCTGGGCCTCTCAGTATCACACCTCAGCTTCCGGCTTCTAGATCTGATCCGATAGCTAAATTTTGGAATCCCTTTGAACCTCTGCAACCTCTAGGCAACCTTGGCTGGCTTTGCGTAGCCTCTGCGTCACCTTGACTGGCTCTTTGCTGGCTCTGCTGGACGTCTTCCTGCCTCTCTCTGCTGATGATTCTCCGACTGAGAAAATCCCTCTCCAGAAGCTACTATGCCCCTCACTGCACTGAATCACTTAGATCTGATCTTCGTCTGAGAACTACTCCGTCAAAAGAATTCGATCTCAAGATTCACTCCATGTGTGTCTTTCCAAATGACCCTCAAGCCTTCATTTATAGTCTTCTCATTAAGAAATCAACTGCCGAGATTAGAGCTTTAATCAATGGCTAAGATTATAACATGACTTGATCTCCGCCTTTTCTAGATCATTCTCTCTGTTTTATTAATGTCCTTCAATTATTTAATTTCCCTAAGTTTAAACTTAGGGTCTCCATTAAAATAATTAATTATTTTAATTATTAATTATTTTAATAAGACATTAACTGAGTGGAATTTTCACAAACGGTTTCTGGGTTCTTTGGAATACCCGTGTCTAAGCCTCTCCACCAAATTTGGGGCTTAGAGCACTTTCTGATGCTACAAAAATCAACAAACAACCCACGCAAAATCTACAAATGATGACTGTTGAATCAAGGAGAGATGACCCATGCATCAACATAGTAACAAGAAGTGGTGCAACGATAGGAGATGATAAAGCCGAAGGTAAGAAGCCAATGGAAGATACATGGGTTAGGAAGACCGCAAAAAAGGTCCCTGGATTCAACACGCAGAGGGAAAAGGAGACATTTGTGGATGCAAAGTGAAGCTTCATGGATATTGGAGCTTCCACATCTAAACTGCAGTCACGGCAGAAATTAATACTAGAAAAGGACAACGTTAATGTATCTACTCAGCTGAAAGAATTTGATCCCGCTATATTAAGATCATTCTTTCAGACCTGCTTGAAGCTATTGAGAGATCAAAAGGTTGTTGAATGACTCCAGGGGTTGATAGACTCCTGCGCTGGTAAAGAAGAATTGCGAAGCAAGCATTGCGCAGTAAACGATTTGCATCGACATAAGAAAAAACAGGAAGAGAGATGAGACTAACTGCGCAGATCATGGAATACGAGATGGATTAGTTAATCGTAGATTTGGGATCTGATGCCAACGTATTACCTAAGAAAACTTGGGAGTGAATGGGAAGGCTGAAGCTGCAATGGTCTCCAATTCAGTTGAGGATGGCCAATCAACAGAAGATCGTTCCTATGGGAAGGTTACCAGGGCTGATAATAGACATTGAAGGAGTGCGCGTTGTTGCAGACTTTGAGGTAATTGAAATTGTAGATGATAGCAATCCCTATCCGGCGTTGCTTGGATTGGATTGGGCTTTTGATAGTGACACAATAATCAATTTGAAGAAGAGGAAGATGGTGTTTGAAAAAGGTGATCTGAGGGTCATTGTTCCTTTAGACCCATCAGAAGGAGTGCGCTATACAGAGCTTGTCCACGGCGCAGATATTGACAATATTTACAAGATAATAGTTAAGGAGGAAGATTAGATTAATCCCACTGCAGATAAAAGACTAAGCTGGGAACAAGAAAATTCCTGTACTTCAGATTCTGAGGAAGACCTAGAAAATTGGCAAAACAGGCTACATGAAATATCCACTAGAAGATGTAACAAAATCACAAGATCACTTCGTTACATAACTTCAGAGGTATGTGATCTGCCTTATTATGATGGGATAGGAGATATACGTCTTTTTCTTGATGAATTTGAAAGAAAAGTACCCGAAGAACAAAGTTTCCAAGCTTTGGATGTAGCTCTGAGATCTACACTTGCTAGATGGTGGGGTTCTCATAAAGAGAATATAGGGAGTTGGAAAGAGTATCGCAGACTGATGAAGGTCAGATTTGGCCCTGTAAATACCAAAATCGAAGTAAAATATGATGACAAGGCTGACCCCTGAGAGCATATTTTTCGCTGGACTTTAGTTTTGGGGAGAAGATCCAAAACCTGAGTGGGTACATGTGTTTTTTCACACATTGGGCATGATAACTATGAATTGGTATCTCGAGACAGAACTACGACATGGAACGATGAACTGGAAAGATTTGGTTGAAAGGTTACTACTGACATTTAGTTTTGAAGATGACTGTATGTGCATAGATGAAGCCCTATGTTGAGATTTTGTGTATTTGGGGTAGCATCAGTTGTGCTCTAGGTCCCAAATTTTGAGGAAGGACTAGAGTACACTTGATCTACAAGACCCAAAAATTGATTTGGGAAATTTCATCTGGTTTAAGAGATATTAAATTAATTAATTATTTTAATGTATTTCCTAAGTTAAAACTTGGGGAACTTAAATAATTAAAGTGAATTTAATTAAACATGTGATGAATTATCTTATGTCACATGGATCAAGCTTTCTTTTAATCTTAACCATTGATTAAATATTTAATCTTGGTCGTTGGTTTCCCAATGAGAAAAGTATAAAGGAAAGGCATGGGGTCATTTATAAAGACACACAGAGCCAGAGCACTGAAGCTAAGCTGAGATTCTAGGGCGGGTTTTCTAAGAATTGTCAGAAGTGTTTCAGCTGCAGAGAGGGGAATTTAGGCCTAGGGGATGATCTGATCCCGGGGTCTAGAATACATAATAGGCAGAGATTAGCTCAGAAGACAGAATAGAGAAGCAAGGAAGCTGCAGCAGCAAGGACAACGCAGTCCCTCCAAGGACAGTGTGATTTTCAGCGGGAAACCCTCAAGGGTTACGCAGAGACCCTAAGGGGCAGCGTAAGGCCTGCATCACCCAGTTTGGGGTAACACAGTCCTTCCCGGAGCAGTGCTGAGGGTCAGAGGGACTTCATAGGCTGACACAGAGGCTTTCAGGGG
Organism: Pinus albicaulis; assembly: GCA_034641835.2. NCBI lineage: Eukaryota > Viridiplantae > Streptophyta > Pinopsida > Pinales > Pinaceae > Pinus > Pinus albicaulis. The sequence continues at coordinate 957,732,383 of CM076572.1, forward strand.
CAGCGATGGGGTTTCTAGGCCCTAATTTTGGCTGAGTTCTGTAAATCCCATTTGAGGGTGTGGATCAGTCAATATTTTTGCCCTAGATCAGCTAGTGAGCTGTAGATCTATTTTATCTCTGTCGGGTTTTCCAGATCTGGAACCTAGGCTTGTTGTATTCAGAAAAATTCTTAATAATAAAATCCTCCAGCAGCCAGAGACTGGCTTTCCCGCATTGGGTTTTTCCAAGGATTATGTGTCTAGAAATAACTGTGTCACTTTGTCTATGTGTGCATGAACTTGTTCTAGATCTGGATTGGTGGAGATATGTTATGTGTTTTGCTTCGATTTTAACTTGAATTTATTCAGTTAATAACTTGTCTAAGTAGGAGGAGCATAACCAGATTAACAGTAAATAATTTCTGCATAAAGTGTAAAGATTTAGAAATTTCCACATGGTATCAGAGCAATTGCAGATCTAGGAGGGTCTCCAGCAAGAATCTGAATGTTCTAGCTGCAAGAAGCAGCTAGAAAAGCAGCAGAAATGCAGATCTGAAGGAACATCACAGTTTTCAGAGGCAGATTGACGCAAAGGGAAGGGTGACGTAGTCTAGCGCAGAGGCAGCTTAGAAATAACGTTGGATTGGTCTGAAGCCTACCAGGGTGACGCTGATCTGAATTTGTCAGATCCAGAAAAGACTGAAGAAAAGATGCAGAAATTCAGAAGGTGCTGATGGGGTTAAATTTCTGAAGTTTTTAGATTTTTAGCCTAAGCACAAGTGACAAAGAGCGAGAGGAGATCAACTTCTCAGAGAGTTTCTAGCCAAATGAAACTTGCAGTTTGATCAAAGGGTCAAAGAGAGCTGAATCAGTGTTGATTTGGCAGAATTCCAAGGAGGGAAATCAGTTGTCAGAGGGAGCAGAAGGTGCATGTTTTCACCAAGGGCCTTAGATCCACTCTAGCAAAGAGAAAAGGAAGTTCCGACACATTTTGAGCAGATGGCTCCTCATGGACTGCGTGATCAGGACAGGCTGGATGGCCTCTCAAACTTTTCAGTTTGGAAGGCAAGGATCAGGATAGTCCTTAAGGCATACAATCTTAGAGACCATGCAGAGCAAACTCTGGCCACACCGACAGATCCGGTTCTCCTTTGGAGGCACAAGGAGGCTGTTGGGCATGCCAAGCAACTGATTATGGATGGAATCAAGGACCATATTGTACCACAAATAACTGAGAAGAAGACACTTAATGAGATGTGGAAGGCCTTGATCTCCCTATATGAGGGAAAATCTGTCCAAAGGAAGATGTTGTTGGAGACACAGATGAGGCCATTCATGATGGCCAAGGGAGAAGACATGGACCATTTCCTCTTCAGACTACAGTCGATCAGAGGTCAGTTGACTGCAACTGGTGCTAAGGTGGAAGACGATGTGATGATTAGGACTGCCCTCAATGCAATCATGGATGAGTGGGAAACCTTTGTCCAAAGTATCTTGGGCAGAGCGAACCTCCCAGATTGGGGCAGCTTGTGGTCATTACTGCGTCAAGGAGAACTCGACATACACTAAGAAGCAGTATAGCTCTGGATCGAGCAGAGTGAAGAAGGAAGATGAGGAGGATGCAGCCTTGGTATCGAAGAAGCAGCCAAAGAAGAAGAAGGATCTCTCAAAGATCAAGTGCTTCTAGTGTGGTGAAATGGGACATTTTGCCAACAATTGTCCTTTGAAGAAAAAGGACAAGGAAGCCTCTTCTTCCAAAGCTGTTGTGGCAGATGATGGGTCAGAAGATGATGCAGCCATGGAACCACGAAGGTGGGGTGACATGGATATGTAGAGGAACTACATAAAAGTAAGGCGGGATCCTTGAGCAGCTCATCTCTTGGATCACATGCGAGCTACGACAACCTTAAGACAATAGCGGGACAAGTGGAGTAGTGGGTGCATAGATCACAGATGAAGCAGAGGCAGATCTGAAGATTGGAAGGAGCAGCGCAGTGCAGAGCAGCAGCAGCGCAGAGGCTGATGTGACTTCAGCAGCGTAGAGCAGAGCTGCTTACGCAGCGCAGAAGGCTTCAGAGGGACAGCACAGTGCAGTAGCAGTGTGAGAGATTTCAGCACAAGGGACTGATGTGACTTCAGTAGTGCAGAGGGAATCTTCTTACGCAGTGCAGAACTGTAGTTGTGCATCATCCTTCAGATGCTAACATAGATCTGTAGCCTATGGAGCTTCAGTGATGAGGATGCAGCCCATCTGACTTGTCTGTCAAAGATTGGGCAGGAGATTCAGTTGTTTCTCTCAACAACTGAAGTTGCAGTGCAGCAAATCAGCAGTGGCAGTGCTATATTAAGAGGGAGTTGCAGTACAGATGTCGCAGTGGCAGTGGCAAAGTCATGGGCAGCAATACAAAATGGCAGCAGTAGTGCAGAGTTGAGTCGCAGCGAGCCAAGCTTCAACAGCACAAAACCAGTACTCAAAGTCATGTAATGCATAGTGTGATGTATTGCTAAAGCACACCCTTGATGTTAAGAGGGAGTGTTGAGATTTTGTGTATTTGGGGTAGCATCAGTTGTGCTCTAGGTCCAAAATTTTGAGGAAGGACTAGAGTACACTTGATCTACAAGACCCGGAAATTGATTTGGGAAATTTCATCTGGTTTAGGAGATATTAAATTAATTAATTATTTTAATGTATTTCCTAAGTTAAAACTTAGGGAACTTAAATAATTAAGTGAATTTAATTAAACATGTGATGAAATTGTCTTAAGTCACATGGATCAAGTTTTCTTTTAATCTTAGCCATTGATTAAAGATTTAATCTTGGCCGTTGGTTTCCCAACGAGAAAAATATAAAGGAAAGGCTTGGGGTCATTTGTAAAGACACATAGAGGCAGAGCACTGAAGCTATCTGAGATTCTAGGGCGAGTTTGCTAAGAATTCTTAGAAGTGTTTCAGCTGTAGAGAGGGGAATTTAGGCCAAGGCGATGATCTGATCCCGAGGTCTAGAATACACAAGAGGCAGAGATCAGCTTAGAGGACAGTGCAGAGAAGCAGGGAAGCTGCAGCAGCAAGGATAGCGCAGTCCCTCCAAGGACAACGTGATTTTCAGCTGAAAAACCTAAAGGGTTACGCAGAGACCATAAGGGGCAGCGTAAGGCCTGCGTCACCCAGTGTAGGGTAACACAATCCTTTCCGGAGCAGCGCTGAGGGTCATAGGGGCTTCAGAGGCTGACGCAGAGGCTTTCAGGGGCAGCGCTGGGGTTTCTAGGCCCTAATTTTGGCTGAGTTCTGTACACCCCGTTTGAGGGTGTGGATCAGTCATTATTTTGGCCCTAGATCAGCCAGTGAGCAGTAGATCTATTTTATCTCCGTCGGGTTTTCTAGATCTGGAACCCAGGCTTGTTGTATTCAGAAAAATTCTTAATAATAAAATCCTCCAGCAACCAGAGACCGGTTTTCCCGCATTGGGTTTTTCCGAGGACTATTTGTCCAGAAATAACTGTGTCACCTTGTCTATGTGTACATGAACTTGTTCTAGATCTGGATTGGTGGAGATCTGTTATGTGTTTTGCTTCGATTTTAACTTGAATTTATTCAGTTAATAACTTGTCTAAGTAGGAGGAGCATAACCAGACTAACAGTAAATAATTTCTACATAAAGTGTAAAGATTTAGAAATTTCCACACCCTTTAAGAAGTCAGAGCATGGGTTTTTAAGAACACAATTGCGCTAACTTGGATGCAACCAGATTGGACCGCGTAGTTGCAGCACACACTGGAATGCTATAATGTGACCGCAGATGAGGATGATGAGGATCCGCACAATAGTGATATCCCAGAGTCAGAAGGACATCGTGAAGTTGTTGGACCAGAACCTGAAATACATGACATAAGGCAGCCCTCATAAACGAAGAAGGTGAATATTGGGTCAATAGAAGAGCCAAAATTTGCAATGGTTGGATACTATTGGGATGAAGACACAGTTAGCAAAGTTGCAGAGCTCTTGCACGAATATCAAGAGCTTTTTCCCACGAAGTTTTCTAAATTAAAGGGCATAGTAGGGGACCTAGGAGTTATGAGGATTACTCTGAAACCTGATGTGAAGTCAATAAAGCAAAAACCCTATCGATTGAATCCGAAATACAAGGAAAAAGTGAAGGTGGTGTTAGAGAAAATGATCAAAGTTGGGATCATTGAACCGGTCGAAGAGTCTGAATGGGTGAGCTGTACAGTAGTCGAAGAAAAGAAGGCGAAAGACGAGATCAAAATATGTGTGGACCTAAGGGAGTTGAATGATGCATGTTTGCATGACCCTTTTCCCACCCCATTTACAGACGAAGTATTGGACAATGTCGGAGGACAGGAGGTCTATTCTTTCACAAATGGATTTATAGGCTACCATCAGATCAGGATTGCGCCAGAGGATCGACATAAGACCACTTTTGCTACAGAGTGGGGATCTTATCAGTACACGGTGATGCCTTTTGGTTTGAAGAATGCTCCTGCCATATTTTCCAGAGGTGTAGTTGCAACGTTCAAGGAGTATATCCACAAAATTTTGGAGGTTTACTTTGATGATTGGACAGTCTTTGGGTTGTTGAAGAAGCATGTTTTAAGCTTGAGATTGATGTTGGATACATGCAGGCAGTCTCAGATATCGTTGAATATGTAGAAGTGTATCTTTTGTGTACCTTTCGGTATATTACTGGGACATTTTGTTTGTAAGCAAGGACTCATGGTGGACCTTGCGAATATTGTTGTTATTGTAAACTTGGAACCAACTAAGACAGTGAAAAAATTGCGCACAACACTTGGACATACTGGCTACTACAGAAAGTTTATAAAGGCGTATGGGCAGATAACTGCGCCAATGGAGAAGTTATTGAAGAAAGATGTTATTTTTCACTAGGACGAAGAATTCCAAAAGAGTTTTGACATACTAAAGGAGAAGATGGTAACTGCGCCTATTCTAGTTTTTCCGGACTAGAACAAGGAATTTCATGTACATGTCGATGCATCTTGCATAGCGTTGGGTACAGTATTGGCAGAGCCAGGAGAAGGAGAAATTGATCACCCCATAGATTTTGCAAGCATAAAACTGTGCAAGGCAGAGATGAACTATTCTACGACAGAAAGAGTAGGGTTGGCTATGGTTTACGCATTACAAAAGTTCAGGCATTATTTGTTGGGAGAGCACTTCAAAATGTTCATTGATCACTCCGCGCTAAGTATTTGGTGATAAACCTGTTTAAGAGTATAAATTTGTCGATGGTTGTTATTGTTCCCGGAATACAATTTCGAAGTTGTAGTCAAACCAGGACGATTGAATTCCGAACCTGATCATCTATCAAGGATAAAGATAGGAGACAAACGCACCAGTATCGAGGATAACTTGCCTGATGCGCAGTTATTCGCGATTCAGGTCGTAGATGATCACTTCACAGATATTATTCAGTTTTTGGCTAAAGGGATGGCGCACGCGGAGTACACTACGCAACAAAAGTAGGAGTTGGTAGTCAAAGCAACTGATTTCTCGTTGATTGCAGGATATTTGTACAAGATGGGACTAGATGAAATACTACGCAGATACGTCCTTGAGCATGAAAGGCAGAGTATTTTGGCAAAACCTCGTGGAGGAGTTGTAGGAGGATATTATGCAGGAAAGGCCACTGGGCAGAAGATTTTGAGAGCTGGGTTATGGTGGCCCACATTGCATAGAGATGCAAAGGAGTTTTGTAGAGCTTGTGATGCATGTCAAAGAACAAAAAGCCATCTAGGAGAGATGAAATGCCATTGGGCCCACAGGTAACGTTGCAAGCATTTGATAAATGGGCTATTGACTTTTTTGGACCTATCAATTCACTAGGAAAGAAGACTGGCGCAAGTTATATAATCACTGCAACAGATTATTTGTCGAGGTGGGCCGAAGCAAAGCCAGTGAAGGATTCATTAGAGGAAGTTTCAACCTAAAAGTGCCCATGAAATTTTCATGTAATTTCCATGTCATAATTTGTAAACCAATCAAATCCTTTAAATTTAAAAAGAGGCACATGTAAATATTTTGGAGGGAAAAGAAGAAAAACTACACTTTTTAATTGTATTTTTGTCTTATCGCATTATAGGTTTACTCAAATTTCAAGTGTAGACACTCGTTGGATGCAGAATTAAATTCCACATCCAACGAGTACCCATTATGCATACCTTTTAAAAGACCCACATTGTTAAAAATTGAAGATACATTAAAAATGCGTGTTACATCCAACGAGTACCCATTATGCATACTTTTTAGAAGACCCACATTGTTAAAAATTGAATACGCATTTTAATGTATCTTCAATTTTTAACAATGTGGGTCTCTAAAAGTATGCATAATGGGTACTCGTTGGAAGTGGAACACCCATTTTTAATGTATCTTAAATTTTTAACAATGTGGGTCTTCTAAAAAGTATGCATAATGGGTACTCGTTGGATATGGAATTTAATACGGCATCCAATGAGTGTATACACTTGAAATTTGAGTAACCTATAAGGAGATAAGCCAAAAATACAATTAAAAAGTAGTTTTTTTATTTTCCCTCCAAAATTCATAAATATTATTTTATTATTTTAACTATTATTTTATTATTTTTCCTTAGAAGCCCACTTTTAGGCTGAAATTTCCTCTAATGGCAGCGCAAATGCTGTTGCGAAGTTCATGTTTGAGTATATTTTGTCCAGATTTGGGTGTCCAAAGATCTTGATGAGTGACAGGGGTTCACTTTTCTTGCATAAGGCTACTAAGGCGCTGACTGAAGAATTTCAAGTATATCATCAAAAAAGTACACCATATCATCTTGTTGTAGTTGCTACAACACCACCCAAAATTTTGGGCATATTCAAATTTTGGGTTCCCCCCTTATGTTTGCTTAACCCATTAGGGTTTCGATTTGATTCACAATCAGTTGCTCTCCTCCCCCCTTCTCTGTCGAACCCTGATGTTGTCCTCGTTCTCACTTTAACTGTTGCACCCACACAATATGTGTTGCCTCATATGTTGACCTTATGAATGCATTATGGCTTCGAAGGCATGTCGCTCTAGTGACGTGCCAAGCAACTCCCATAACTTTGAAGCTTATCTTTTCCATAACCAACAGAAGCACCACATGTGGATAAGCAGGTTTTCGTTTTGGGCTCCCCTTTTGTCGACCATAGTAGGGTTTTGGAGAACCCTTAATGCAGTGAGACCTCCTTTCTATTATTAACCTAATTCTCATGCCTCTGGGGGAACATTTGCACTGCACTTTCGTCAGAATCATGGCAATTCATTTTCCCCTAATTTATTGGTTGGCCCTTCCCCTCAACATGTGCATTAGGGTTTGTGAGAATGGTTCGCTCCCCTTGCATCCTTGTAACCCTAGATGCGTGATTTATGAGGTCCAACCCTGCTTTGAAATAAATCCTCACACTCCGGGGTGCTTTTTATCTTCCCCTGCTCCTCTCACCTCGCAGCTCGATCACTCATATGCATTAGGGTTTACAAGGTACCTCATGTCACATTAGTCCCCATGCCCTCTAAGTTTGTTAAGGTTTCATCAGATAGTCGTTGTCAAGAGTTATCTTCCCATCAACATGCATCTGCAGGGGATATGTTCGTGCCATTGGTCATATTGTGCATGTGCCCTTGTATCCTCAAGCACTTTTAGGTGTACAAAGATTGTTGCTTTGCCCGCATTTCTTGAAACCCTAAATCCTCATGATGAGAGTCTTGACCATATGTATCCCTAGCCTTTAACACACTTTTCTCTTGAGCATTCAATAGGTTGTACCTATCATCCCTTCATAGGGAGAAGATAACTATATACTGCATCAATTACAATCATCAAGTTTATTTTGGGGCCCAACTGGCAAATTGGTAGTGGCATGTCAAAATAAATTGAACATGTATGTGTGCATTCTTGTCATGCCCCTTAGTTTAATTTTAAATACATGCGTTATTACGTGATATCACTTCATTAACTTGTGGCCACTTTATGCCACGCAGAGCCAACAAAAGCAGTGCACTAATGACACTTGTTAAGGCACAATTGAAGGTTCTACTCCTAATACACATGTGGTGAAGGAATGTATACATGAAGGTCCCACATGAAGTAAATGCCTTCTATAAACTTGTGCCTGGCACGATCTGCGCTTGGTATATATTTCAGCTGATATCGTGGAGGGGTCGATATCACAAGGGCATGTTGAAGGTGATAGCGGAAGTGTGGAATGAGTACAACCGAAACCATGGGACTATGAAAGGGAGTTTTGAGGCTTTTGACGACCCATACGCTGCCACCTTGCAAACAACAATTTGAGGGACATGCTAATATGTCAGGCGTTTGAATAAGGCATTGGCCATCAATTTAAAATAAGTTGTAGACTGCCCATAAACTCGTCCAAGCAATTAGGCACGAATCTTTCGAAAACAATGTTTAAGGAAAACACAAGCCCATGTGTTGAAATGGCGACCATGCCAGCGCACAAAGAGCTATTAACCCATACATAGGTGAGAGATTGAAAGGTGATGCCATAACGGTTGTATTGGAAATCCGCAGCGCCATCGTCACAGAGGTAGGGGGTTGAGACATGAAGCCTCTTGCCACACTATAAGATCACAAGGAGCAACTTCGTCACAATGCTGGAAACATGATGGAGTTATACGATGTGTTCCAATGTAGTCGCGCGATTGTCTAGCAAGCACGACCCTGGGCAACATGACTAGCGCGCATGGCGAGGGATTGTTAACAGTGGTGCCTCTTGATGCAAAATGTTTCTGGGAGAGAAGCAAATGAATCTGAAATAGGCCTACAGTTACCCTCAGAAACATAAAGAGGCCCATCTTCGAATAGCTGAAGCAGTTGCAGCTCGCGTGGAGTGTCACCACTGAGGTGCTGGTGTGGTTTCGAAAGCCAAGCTGTGCTATGAAAATAAGCTGAAGGTTGATTTCAAATGCTTCACGTTGGGGATTTGCCGCCATTTAATTGAACAATTTTTGTGCTTTGATTTTGTTTGAAGAATACACCGGACAATGCCAGATGAACTGCATTTTGTTTTCTTCAGTTTGAATAAGATTTGCAGGTTTCACCTCCAGCCTTAGCTACCAAAGGCCTATCCTGGTCAGTGAATGCCACTTGAATGATCGCCTCTGCAGATTTGCGACTAACTTGGGTCAAACACTACAGGTCGCAATGGTTAGGATGTTGGAGATGCAACACAGAGGTGCGACTGTTGTCCCAATACGACCAGTCGCTGAGTCGCAGATATTATGGAGCCATCCATCATTGCGACCTTGCGACTACCAGGAGGTCGCACTCTCCCTCAAGTCGCTGAGTCACAAATGTCAAGGAGCAGTCCAACATTGTGATTTTGCGACTACTAGGAGGTTGCACTCTCCCTCGAGTCGCTGAGTTGCAGATGTCGAGCAGTCCATCATTGTGATTTTGCAACTACCAGGAGGTCACACTCTCCCTCGAGTCACTGGGTTGCGTTACAAGGCCTCAGCCCAAATTTCAAATTTGTCTGATATGCGACTCAGCGACTTCTAATGAGTCGCATTGCCACTTTGGTCTCACCATCTCACGATAGAAAGAGAAAGGGGGCAGCTAGACTTGCGACCTCTTTTAAATAACGACAGTGCATGCTTCTGATATTTATGATGTGAAGGTTTCCTCTGTTGAAGTTTGAGAAAGGGAGTGCAATGATTGGTGCTACCTTGGTGTCGAAACAATAAACATATCAATGCACAGACTTGTGATCGTGAAATTGCAAGAAATTTCTAAGAATTCTTGTTTATAATTTACTTCTTGTATTTAATAAAAGTACATTGGTCTCGATGCTTCTGTCTATGTGTAGAATTAAAGCTACCAAGGCAGATCCCTGGCATTTAGGCGAGCACTCAAGTCGAGTTGGTAGCTAAAGCGACTTGAGGGGCTGATATTGCGAAAATACATGATCCTAGTTAAACAACAGTTATTGAAGTGTAATTAGTTTCAAAGGCAAAAAGAAGGAAGTGAGATTTTGGTATGTGCAGAAAAGCTAAGGCTTATCGTGGAGATTGCATGGTTGGGGTTTCCTCTGGCGAGCAAGGTGGTTCCTTACAAAACGCCGAGAACCTCGTAATAAGCTCAAAGGCACATCTAGCACTCGGTCATTTGCGCAAGGAAAGGCATTTTGTTTCGCAAGGTCTGAGCTCGCCAAAAGAGAAGTGTAAAAGGGAAAAAACCCTAGGTCACAAACCTCCCTAGGTCGCAAATGATCTCAAGTTGCGAATGGCCTTAGTCGCAAGCCAACCCAACAGTCGAGAAGACCAAGAGTCAAGGAAAACTCAAGAGTCATCTCAGCTTATATGTACAACTTTGGGAAATTTCGCAAAGGAATTTTAGCACTTGAGTTGAGGCGAGGACGAGATAGCGAATTCGTGCTTGATAGCTAAAGTCACTTAGCTCTTGGTATCAAGGAGAGGGAGTTGTAGCGAGGCTAGGGTTTTGGTATCATACATTGAGATGAATAGCCCATGTTCCACTATTGGGTTTTGACGAGTTGCAAAATATGTATTTGAAGTTGCAGCAGAATTAATAATATATTCTCTTTTCCCGGCACCGATTCAGATGCTTGCTTATGGTGGTAGTACTAGCTGTCTAATATTTCACTATGTTTGTACGTGTGCTTTCATACATGCAATTGGTTATGGATTGATTCATAGTGGTTGCATGTACATTTTGCTTTCGAATTGGTGTTTACTTGTTTCTTGCCATGTTAGTGATCTATTGCGAAATATTTTGCAGTTAACTTCTGGCATGTTCTCTTTCATGTACATCTGACTGGGTTTTGGTTCACCGATCCCTCTCATGGCATACCTCTCTTTATTTGCTACTTAGACTTTCTTATATCTCTGTCTGTGGTTCGTCAATCTTGCGTTTCTTTTGCTTCACAGATTGGTCATTTTACTTGTCTTCGCTTCGTCACCTTCCCATCTGACAACCCAAAGCGGAAACACTTATGGCAGCAGTCGAGCCCACATACCGGATGGGGCTCCTATCCCAAACGGTGTGAGGCCTAATTGGGACCTTTCATTGGGGAGACCCCCTTGTTGTTGGCGGTACAATTTTTCTCATCAACACAACCTCAAGCGAATGGAATAGTCAAAGCTTTCAATAAGATTCTGGAAAATGCGCTCACAAAAGTCTGTAATGTGAACAGAAATGATTGGGATCTGAGAATTCCAGCAATGTTATGGGCATACATGACAACATGCAAGAAACTGACAGGACAGACACCTTTTAGGTTGGTCTAGGACAAGAAATAGTGATGCCTATGGAATATATAGTGGCTAGTTTGAGAATTGCAGCATTCACAGACCTAGCAGACCGCGATACAATGGAAGAAAGGATGGAGCAATTGCTTGCTTTGGAAGAAGACAAGTTTATAGCAGGGTTTTATCAGCAAGTGAAAAAAAGCAAGGGAGAAAGCCTGACACGACAGACACATCAAGCAGAAGACATTCAAGGAAGGAGATCTTGTCCTATTGTATGATAGAAAATTTGCGAAGTTCCGCATAAAGTTAAAAACACATTGGTTGGGACCATATATCATAGGGCACGTCTTTGATGGAGGCACAGTTCAACTCGCGAAGTTAGATGGTTAGTTGATGCCAGGATTGTGAATGGTAGCATATTGAAGCTATACAAGGACGACTTTGCCCCTCGAACTTCACACTGAAATGAATGAAAGGAGCAAGTCTTAGTGTCACCTGCAGTTGAAAGTGCACACTGGAATATAAACTACTCTACAAAAAGGGGCTTCGTCAAAGAAAGATTGCTGCTTGATATTCAAGAGTATGCCGAAGTCCGAAAGAACTGCGCTGAAGTCCCAAAAGAACTGTGATGAGGAATGAATTGTTGCAACACAAGGGAAGGTTCGTCGAAGTTTGCCAGAAATATGACCATTGGAAATAAAAAATTGACGTGGAAGGAAAGTTTCCATTAAAAGCAGAGGGGGAAACACATTTAATAGGCACAACTGGTCAAGTCTAGCACCATATCTGCATTAAATGAGCCTAATCTGAAGATGATCACGAGGTTTGAAATTCAAATTCATTATAAAAGCAAGGTCCTGCTCCATATTTTGACACTTTGCTTCCTAAGAATTCAAATTGAGAATTTGCGCCTAAGTGAGAACAGAGAGATTTGATGTATCTCTAAGAAGAGCTTTGAAGAGATTGCCAGGGAATTTTTCAAGAAAGGACTCGCAGGAATCATGGAGGCTACCGCACCAAGTGTAACAGGCCTAAGGTCGCCGTGAAAGCCAACAACCGCAAAAGAAGCGCAATCGAAGAAAAAGCAGGTAAAGAGACTAGTTGCGACCCCTGGAGTAAGACAATCTCCAAGGAAGAAAGTAGCAAAGGAGCAATGCACCGAACAATGACAGGACAAGAAGCAAAAGAAACCAATGGAGATTCAGGATAGTGAGGAAGAAACTAAAATCCTAGACGTGGAGATGCCAGAAGTTGAGGTAGAAGGTGCGGAAGAACTCTCTGTACTACCACCATATGTACTAGCAAGAAAGTCGGATGCTAAGCCAGTTAAAGACCTTGATAATGTGAAGTTCAGTTTTTTCACACCGCTGCTGCCAGAACAACTGCCATTTGAAGGAGAACCATTGGGGAAAAATCCGCAGTTGAAGATGGAGGATTAGGACTTCAATGACAGAAGCAAGTATCCCCAATTTGAACCAAGCAAGTACCTACACCAATTGTATTACCCAGAGGCTAAAGTCACCAAGTTGGAGCCACACTAGTGGGCAGAAGGGTTGCAGTGAGCAGGGTTGTTAAATATTCTGAATGTGCCACACTTCGGTCAAAGTGCCATCAACACAATATGCGTTCAACAACTTTTGGCTTTAGTGCATGACGGATACCTCTTGTTGGGAGAGAGGATCCCAATAGACGAAATGTTGAACAGAAGAATCACCGCGCTGCCATACCAGGGAAAGAACCTCACCGAGGAGTTGGTGGGCAAGAGTCAGGATAAGGCAGTTGTTAAAGACATGAAAAAGGAATATGAGTTGATCAAGGAGTCACGGGGCTATGACATCAATTTTATCAATGACCAAGCAATGCGCTTCACCACGCACATTCTTGGAGGAAAAATTAAGTGCAAGTGTAGATCAAATGAAGTCCCAACAGCCATGGTCTCTTTGGTTGCGCAGTGCAGCAAGGGGGTTCAGTTTAACTGGGTCAGCTACTTTTGCAAGGAATTTTTGGAGGACTGCTGAGAAGCGCAGGAGGAAAGCAAGACGTTCCACTATGCATGGTTGCTATTGATCATTGCATTGTTGGTGTGGAAGGAACCAACAGAGTCATAGTTTGCCACAGTTGACCCAAATGTGTGCGAAGCCGCGAGGTACGTCTCGCTCTGGTTTTCCAAGGAACCAATGCGCGCAATGGAAAACAAGACTTTTTGGGTCTTGATGGAGATGTATTTGTGAACGGTGATGAATAAGCGTCCCAAGCTGTCACCCAGTTTGTATGAGTAGTATTGAAGCATCGCAGGTTTTAAGGCCTATTTTCACAGAGTATACGTTAGAACTAAAGATGGATCCAATAAAGGAATGACATCTCTTGGCATATTTGGTCGCAGAGGATGACCTTTTGGACGTCATAAAGAAATGGTCGATAGACTGGATGACTCCACCCATTGGAGGAAGTAGAGGAGCAGAGATAGACACTGCGCAGCATGCGGGAACCAATGGAAAAGACATAGCTACAAGGAAAGATACAGAGCAAGTCACAAAGAAGGACGAGGAAGAAACTGAAGGCACATAACCAGATCAGGGTAGCCAGGACCCTCCTAGTGATGTCAAAATGGTCCATTCCCCATTTATCATAAAGAAGAGGGTACCTACAGCAACTACGTCAAGCACGCGGAAGAAGCACAAGGAAGATCGATCCAAGCACGTAGATCCCATGATCCTCACTGAAGGGGACATTGATGAAATTGGGGACAAGGTACAACAAATCACAAAAGAAACATGGAACAAAATCAAGGATCAATACAAAGCAGTATTGTCAGAAGTACAGGAAGGCATGAAGGAACTCAAGGTGTTGGCCCAAACAACGAGACCACATGAGCATCCAACCAGCCAATTAGCACAGACAAGTCAATCAACACAGCCAAAGTGATGATTAGAGACCCAATTTGGTTTGAGAATTTTGTAGGTACTCGAAGGAGCACTACAATTCGAAGCAGCTGAAGACAGGGAACGCACCAAAGGATGGGAAAACATCAGTATGAACCTCGCCGCGCTCCCCAGCCCAACATTGCACGAATTTCACCAAGGGATCATAGAAGAGTTGAAAGGGCGAGAACAACGTATGTTGTAGTCCAACATACAAGTGCAACAGGAAAGAACTATGATGATGATGCAACTTGATCAGGTGTTGAAGGAAAGAGACAAGGTGCGTCAACAGTAGCAGCAGTTGGGAGAAGCCATTAAAAGGAATTGCAGTTTAGTTTCGAACGTTCAGGTCCGTGCAGAGGAACCACTAGCAGCCAAGGTCACGAAGCTCGCCCTCATGATCAAGGAATCAAATAATAGCATGGAGAAGATAAAGTTTGAATACTAGGTACAGATTACTAAGCTGCACCTCAAGCCGCAGCCAGCCACGCCACCGGAGTTGCGAGAGCAGAGGGAAGCAGATCTCAAAAACGCACTGGAATGTATCTCCACCATAGTAAAGGACTGTGGTAAGCTTTTAGATGACACCATGGAGATTTGAACCTCATTGCAGGAGGATCCAAACATTCAGAAAATTGAAGATGAGGTACAAGCGAAGTAGAAGCAGTTGGATGAGATCCGGGCAACTGTGACGACCTTAGCAACCGTGAAGCAGCTCGCTCAGATCAAAGAAGGAAAGAATCTTTAGGGGCAGATTGAAGATCTTCGGCGAAAAGAGCAGTTGATAACAGGAAGGACTTGGCCATGGTAGGATGAGGCCATTCAACTGTCTCAGGTGGTAAATGGAAAGCTGAGGAGATGCGACAAAGGCAGAAAGATGTGCTTCAGAAGACAGTCGACCCGACAACAGAGAAGCAGCTCGAAGAAGTGCGCCAGGAAGAAAAGAAGATTGCAGAGATACTACAACCCTGCAACAAGGCCTACGACAGCATATCAACGAAGATTCAAGGCATACCAGCTGAGTGACTCAAGATGAGTCACATGTGAGTGTTGGGGGCTTCTTGGGCGCAACCCAACTTGGTCCATTTTTGGTCCAAAGGCTCTGCAACTCAAGGAGCGGAGTGCGCGGTACTGTGAAGCTAGATCTACCGCACAATTTTTAGGGGCTTTAGGGTGGGTCGAAGCCCCTCATTTTGTAACAGGTTTTGGGTTTTAGTCTATTGCTTTGTCCACCCATGGTATGTGGACCATGGTTTTGTGTCAATGTAAAAGCTAAATAAAGCAATGTAAGGCTTTGTTGAAGTCATGATCGATGATGTAATAGTTGATGAGCTCAATCACTTGACGTATTTGTTTTAGTCTGTTTTGGGTCTTAAGGGAACGCTCTGCAATTGTGTGTGCAGAGGCCTTGAAGAGTCTGTAGCTTTGTGCACAAACCACCTACAGCTATGTGCGCAAGTCAGAGAAGTGAATGTACTGAAGAGTTTTATCATAATAAACAAGAAGCTGTTTTGGAGCATATTTTGTGTCTTTATGTGTTATGTTTGCTTTCTATCTGTTTATGTGAAGTTATGGTTATAGCGCAGTTTATCTTATGTTGAAATGTGTTTATGTTTATCTGAATGATGCGAAGTAATTAAGTAAGCTATAACCGCGCAGTAGTTGCTTGTATGTTAGAAGATTGGTTAAGTATAGAAAAGCGAAGTAAAGCCACCTCGCACAGTGCCTCAAGGCTGCAAAGTACAAGTCGAAGCAGGGTCAAGCCCAACCGAGCCAACACATATCTATCTTGATTTATGTAAAAATATGCATACTTTCATATCTTCTACAACTAATTTGGTATTTTGGATGTTTTTTTAAGATATATATATATATAGAGAGAGAGAGAAAGAGAGAGAGAGAGAGAGAGAGAGAGAGAGAGAGACGCTTCGCTTCCTAGATTATTGGAAAATGACACTTCCGACACTTCGCTTCCAAAAAATGTCACTACTTCATCTACACTTTGTGCAACATTATCCATGGTTTCTCCCTCCTTACATCTATACACCTAGGATGAGGTACTCCATCCTAGTCAATCCCTTTGACCATGGCACTTGGCAATGGAGTATTTTCCCCTTTGTTCCATCATTATTCACATGGCACCTATTAATTGAAGGGTGGACCAAGGACATGTCACTTCCCCTTGGGTGTTGAAAACATCTAATAATATAGTCTATTAACCACTCCTACTTGGGGAGGTAACACCATTATGTGACTAAGACACCAATTTTGGAAGAGAAGCCTTATATGAAGTGTTAATTTGCTCATTTATTTCAAGCTTAGTTCACTTAGATGCAACAATGATTAAATGTACTTAATGGTGAAAGTTGCAACACTAGATATTGTGTGTAATTGATAGGTGGTTCAATCTATAGGTCTAGGCAACTTAACTGAGGTCCAGGTCCTCTAGAGGGACATATTGACACCAACAGGTGATGCGTTGGGAGCCATGGGACTCTAGATAGTTGTAGAACATCATTTGTATCCATGTGCCCCTTCATCACCCATAAATCCCCTACCCTTTGAACTATATCATTTATGGGATGATGCTTCTGGACCAGCATGCCCCTAACTGGCTTAGCATTACTACATGGTCAGGCAGTTGATCCAAGGCCCAGATGAGGCTTGTCTCATACCCTGAGACATGGGATGGCTAGCACCATCTTCAATGCTGTAATGTTCCCAATTTTTGTGAGTGCAAAATTCATTAAGGAGTTTTGCCAACTTTTGGTGATATTAAATAAAAAAATTGAGAAACTATTATTTTGTGGAGAAAAGCGGAAATTATTGTTTTAATGGAGAATGGCGACAAGTAATATTTTATTGGAGAATGGAAAAAAATTATTATTTTATTGGAGAATGGCAACAAATTAATATTTTATTGAGAAAGGAGGAAAATTATTATTTTATTCAAAATGGCGGCAAAAAGTCTCCTAGTGGGAATTAAGTCCTATCAATCAAATAATAGGGAAAAGGAGAATCTAGAAGCTAGAGGGAGGCTCCATGTAGAATTATAAAAGGGAGGAGGAATTCAATGAAAGACATTCTATTCCTATCTATCTCATTGACAAATTGAAAGGAGCTCAAGCGAGTTCAAGAGTTTCAAGTGAAACTCAATCTAATTTCAGTGAATGTTATTTGAACCGGATTGGAACCGGCCGGTCCGATGGTTTTTGGCCCAAAACTGGTCTGAATCGAAATACGCCAGTTCAGTACTGAACCGACTAGTTTTGTAATGGAACCAGCCAATTTGGTACTGAACCAACCTATTCCACCGAACCGGTTCCATGTGGTTTGTACCTTTTCAGGTCGATATAAAAATTTGCCTATTTTTTTAGTTTTTTATTTTTTCATTTGGTAGGCCCACTTCTAATTCTTCCCTAGGGCAGCCTAATATTCAAGCCTATGGTCCTCAACGTAATATCTAAGCCTATGGTCCTATTATTTCTATGTAATTCATGGTAATGTTTAAGAATTCTCCTTAATTTTTAATGTTATAAGTAAAAGTGACGCTCTCCTTAATTCCATTTCCATCCTTTTACTTAAAATTTTAACATTACCATGAAATGAGTCAGGATGTTTGAGAGTGGTTCCAACCTCATTGGATTTTGTATGGAGAGAGTAGAATTTTAGATTTTACTCAAAATCTAGCAAACTTGACAATTTTTCAGGATTTCAACATTGCGAGGATTGCAATGTTCCCATTGGATTTTGTTATGTACGAGGTTAAGAAACTAGTATTTAATAAAGAGCACCAATCCCTCTATGTACTTTGATGTTAGTGGCATTGGTTGTCGAATTCCTCTATCATGACTACTAAAAATATACCCATCACTCAAACAAAATATTGACTTGACATGCTACGTTTTTTCTATCTTATTTTAATGCCTAGAGGGTTATATTGATGAAGAAGATCCCAATATAGGCAAATGATTTTGATGATATGTAGGTATTTTTTGTAGCATGATTTTTTTAGGATGCTAGAGGCGATCTAGAGCCTATTTGTTGATGTATTTTCAGTTCAAGGTTGGATTGCACTCAATTCTATTTTGGTTATGTGCACCCTTACATACTATATAAATGAGATTTTTTCTTATTTGTGTATAAATGGTTTGGATTCATATGGATGCACATGTATATATATGTTTTTCTTTAAAATTTGAATATTTTATGTGTTTTTGGTCAACCAGTTTTTTTTTTCCGGTTCCGATCGGTTCCCAATCCACAAGGTTTTTCGGTTCTGATAACATGATTTTAGTGGACTTCAAGTGCCACCCTAGTTATCTCTTGGGATAAGATTATCTCAGATCTTTGATTGATTTTATTGGTTTGGTTGTTTGATTCATTCCCTGCAGATCTAATCATCATTGTTGTACGAGGCTCCAACATTGGGGTTTAATTTTATTGCAGCGTCATACCATCTCTAAGAAGGTTGAGTCCATCTCTTTAAGTGGGGTCTAATATCAAATGTTGAGTGAACGATTCTGAAGTTTTCTTCAAGGCAGAATTGTATCAAGACCGAATTTGTTGCCATATCCATAAGGTTGAGTTGCTCAGATTCAAGGAGGAATAATCGTTGCAATTTGCAGATCTTGTTGTGCTCAAGGTACCAAGATAAATTCACACTTCTCTTGTGCCATTGCCAAAGAACATGTTCAAAATTTATAGAAGGGCTGAATTAATTATGATCTCTGAGTTATTATAACTAGAGGAACCCATACAATTGTTCCAATTATTTATCAACACTAGGAGGCCAAGTGCTCTTGTGAAGGAAGTTGATCTTCATATAACCAAGAGGGGCTGAGATTGACCAGGTCGTTAGCTCAGTCCATTCCTGAACCATATACTCTAGATCTGAAGCAACAATAGTGAGAAGGAGTGCATTTTCCAGATTTATCTTAAGCAGGGATATGACCAGAAGAAGGCCGCGTTGTCCATTACTTCACCAAGGGATTAGTTGTTTGTCATTTTCAGAAATTATTGTGCCCAACTTGTAATAATCCTGCTAGGAAATAATAGTGATAAACAAAGCAAAACTCCGCATGCAACACACAAAATTTAACATGCAATTAGACACCCACAAATTCAGCCATAAACTGCGACAACCTAAGCCATTTTATTATGAAAGAGTGTACAAATGTGTGTGGAATATGTGCACCTGGACTTGCTAAAGCAAGCTAGACAAACCTAGGTGAGAAATTGTGTTTCCCAGATGCTAGAAAACAATTCCTCTCCAAGCTCTGCGCTGGCCCTGGAAATCTGCAACTGCTAGCTGGAAAGAGATTGTTGCTTGACCCATATAGATTTCTCAAAAAATTCTGCAAAATTAGCCTTGAGCTCTCCTCAATAAACCCACAAAGACCCAGAAAGGGTTGGGCCTAGTTCCAACCTCCGAAATTACCCCCAATTCTAGCGTACCTCCTCTAGCTACGTAATTCGTGCAACCCGAAAATGTTGCTGGAAATGCCCTTTAAAATGTTGAGAAAACTCCCCAACAAATCTCCTTATATCCTCCAACAAAACTCAACCCCAAACTCTTGGCCAAGCCTTGGTCCAGTCACCTCTGCACATGCCCAGGAATGATAAATTCATCTTGAGGAATGGACCCTCAATACACCAGTAAACCCTTGCAAAAATGTTGCTAAACACCAAGAGAGTACGCCCCTAAATTCTCGAAATCAACTCTGAATTGTAGCTCACTCCCCACAAGAGTGTGTGGTCCTTTTCTACGCCTAGTATGCTCCTGAATGGCTCGAATCTCCCTGAAGAATCCTCCCTGGAACAATTCCACAATATAGCAAAGGCTCGCTTAGGGTGTCACTCAAATTCCACCGCAAGAGTTGAGATTTCCCCTCGGAAATCTCATGTGCTGAACAACAATCGTAGACTTGGCTCAACAACTCAAGCGTACAAGATGGGTTTGTTTGTCAAAGGTTCAAAAGCCCCTAAATGAAGTCTTCTTCTCCTATTTATCATTGAGTTTTCCCCTTTCCAAGTGGGCCCCATACAAATAACCCATTTTCCCTTTTCCTCTCTCCATAAGTACGCCTTCCTCCAAGGGGTGCGTATTCCTCTTGGGTGGCCCGCACTTCCCACTAGGAAATCGATTTGTCTTCCTTTCTCCTATGCTGAAGCCTCCTTAAGTCAAAAAAATTCCAAGTGAGGTCCTCCTAACCCACTCTTCCTAAGTCTATGATGGAAAAATTGCAAAATTGACAAAATTGGTAATTACTTAGCAAAATTGCTAAGTAGGAACATCACAGTCCTCCTCACCTAAATGTTGCTTGTCCCCAAACAACTACAATGACGGGTGTTGAAGTACTTGTTCACCCTCCTAAGTGGCATCCTCCTCTGTCAAGTCCTTACACTTCTCTAAGAACTCCCGAACTATCTAGTTCTTGAGCCTCCTCTCTCTCACCTCCAAAATGGCCTCTGGCCCAAACACCGAATGCCCCTAATCGTCCAGAGGAGGTAAATCAGTAGTTGCTATCACCAGCGGCACCAAAGCATTTTTCAGGCATGAGACACAAAACACGTTGTGTACCTTGCTCCCTGGCGGGAGTTCCAACTCGTAGGCCACCTCTCCAACTCGCCTAGTCCACCCTATTGATAGTTTCTATAGCATCGAAGGTGTTCTAGTCTTGACACTTCATGGAGAGGCTAAAACGCATGAGTTCTCCATAACCCATAAATAGTTTTTGGAAATTCCACCTAGAAGTGTTTCAATTAGATTATTAGCCTATTTTTAAATATTTCAAGTCTAAACTTAAGGAATATGGTTAAGGTGAAAATCATCTAGAAACTCACACAGATCATCAAGGAATTAATCTAGGCCCTTGATTAATATTTTATCTTAGTCGATGGAGGTCCAATGGAGGATTATAATAAGTCGATGGGTACATGGAGAACACACTTGTGGAGTTCAATTTCCTGGGTAGCTCGATTTCTATGGAGCACCAACAATTGCCAGAAATATAGAGAAGGAAGCAAAGACAGTGAGGAGCAGGAACAATGAGGCCGGAGGAACTTTTCCAAATCCGGTGAAGTACATTGCAGAAAAAGGCTAAAATTTCTCTAGGAAGTTGTACAGAGACAATGCAGAAGCTTCATTGGGCAGTTCGATTTGTTGGAGAAGGAAGAAATTTTCAGTTCCAAAGGCCAAACAAAGGTTCTAAAGTACCGGAGATGCGTTTTCCCAGTCAGCAGAAGGCAAGATGGTTTGATTAGCAGACGATTCAAGCAGCACGTGTGGTAGGCAGCTTCAGGTTGGTGCAGGTACCTGCGCAAACCGAGTTGGACAAATTGCTTTTCAGAGGGAGTCTAGTGCCGTAATTACCCGGAGTGAGGGTAATTTCCCTCAGATTATTTTTGCCGGTATATTCTCTGTAAGATAACCAGTATTCAATATCGATATTGTACTCAGAATTTCTCAATGTTGCATAATAATAAAAATCCTAATCTCCTGCAATGGTTTTCCCAAGTTGGGTTTTTCCTGGAACGTTTGTCCAAAGATAATTGTCATATTTTATGTGTGTGTATGCTATATTTTCTCAGTTTCCAGCGCTCTTTTTCTTCCGCAGTTTATTTGTGAAGGTTGCAGTGTGAATTATTTGATATTTGTCGTAGCAGATAAATTGTTAAACTAATTAACAATTAGAAGAAAAAAAAATTGGTTGTTGCAATAGGATTTCAGTAGTGAAATTTTTGTTGATTTTTGGTAGCATCAAAAGTGCTCTAAGTCTCAAATTTTGTGGAGAGGCTTAGGCACTAGTATTCCAAAGAACCCAGAAACCCTTTATGAAAATTCCACTTGGATTATGTTTTATTGTAAAAACTATTTATATTAATGGGGACTCTAAGTCTAAACTTAAGGAAATTAAATAATTAAAAGGTATTAATAAAACAAAGTGAGAATGATTTAGAAAGTGAAGATCAATTCACGTTATAATCTTAGCCATTGATTAGAGATCTAATCTCGGTCGTTGATTTTGTTGATTTTTGTAGCATTGGAAAGTGTTCCAAGTCCCAAAATTTGTGAGGAGGCTTGGACATTAGTATTCCAAAGAACCCAGAAACTGTTTGTGGAAATTCCACTCGATTCATGTTTTATTAAAATAATTAATTATTTTAATGAAGACCCCAAGTCTAAACTTAGGGAAATTAAATAATTAAAGGGTATTAATAAAACAAAGTGAGAATCTTCTAGAGAACAAAGATCAAGTCATGTTTTAATCCTAGCCATTGATTAAAGATCTAATCTGGGTCGTTGATTCATCAATGAGAGGATTATAAGGGAAGGCTTGAGGGTCATTTGGAAATCAAGCCGGGCACACACTCAGTACCTGAAGGAAATTGATTATGAAGGAATATAATTAGATTTCAGAGGGAGAGTTGCAGGGCATAGTAGCAGAGGAAGAAGAAGGAAGGGGAAGTCAGCAGTGATAGATAAAGGCAACAGGAGGACGCAAAGGGACACAGAGAACAGCGCTGAGCATCAGCACTGAGTGCCAACGCAGAGTGACGTAGTCCAATGTAGGGACTGCACAAAGGATCATGCAGAGTGACGTAGAGGGACACTCAGTACCTGAAGGAAATTGATTCTGAAGGAATATAATTAGATTTCAGAGGGAGAGTTGCAGGGCATAGTAGCAGAGGAAGAAGAAGGAAGGGGAAGTCAGCAGTGACAGATAAAGGCAACAGGAGGATGCAAAGGGACACAGAGAATAGTGCTGAGCATCAGCACTGAGTGCCAACGCAGAGTGACGTAGTCCAATGTAGGGACTGCACAAAGGATCACGCAGAGTGACGTAGAGGGACATAGGGTGTCTTTTGGGTGTCAGAAATTCTCCAAGAGGATTCAGAGAATTTATCTCAGGTGTATTCTTTGTAGAAATTTTTGAATCTTATATCTTATGCAGAAATTATTACTGTTAATCCGGTTAAGCTCCTCCTACTTATATAAATTATCAACTCAATAAATTCAAGTTAACATCGAAGCAAAACACATAACAGATCTCTACCAATCCAGATCTAGAATAAGCACATGCACACATTGACAAAGTGATACAGTTATTTCTGGACAAATAGTCCCGGGAAAAACCCAATGTGGGAAAATCAGTCTCTGGCTGCTGGAGGGTTCTATTATTAAGAATATTTCTGAATACACAAATCTGGGTTCCAGATCTGGAAAACTCGACAGAGATAACACTAGATCTACAGATCTCTGGTTGATCTAGGGCCAAAACAATGACTGATCCACACCCTCAAACGGGAATTACAGGTTTCAACCAAATCTAGGCCTAGAAACCCCAGCGCTACCCCTAAAAGGCTCTGCATCAGCCTCTGAAGCCCCTGAAAGCCTTTGCATCAGCCTTGGATGGCCTCCAAACCCTCAACGCTGCTCCAAAAGGGACTGTGTTACCCCAGACTGGGTGATGCAATCACTATGCTGCCCCTAAGGGTCTCTACATAACCCCTAAAGGGTCTCCTGAAAATTACGTTGTCCTTGCTGCTGCTGCCTTCCTCTGCATTGTCCTTGAGTTGATCTCTTCTCTGCCTCTTGTGTATTTTAGGCCCTAGGATCATATCATCCCCTTGGTCTAAATTCTCCTCTCTGCAGCTGAAACACTTCTAACTATTCTTAGCAAACCCTGCCCAAGAATCTCAGCTTAGCTTCAGTGCTCTGCCTTTGTGTGTCTTTACAAATGACCCCAAGCCTTTCCTTTATACTTTTCTCGTTGACAAATCAACGGCCATGATCAAATCTTGAATCTATGGCTAAGATTAAAAGAAAATTTGATCCATGTGACTTAAGACAATGTCATCACATGTTTAATTAAATTCACTTTAATTATTTAAGTTTCCTAAGTTTTAACTTAGGAAATACACTTAAAATAATTAATTAATTTAATATCTCCTAAACCAGATGAAATTTCCCAAATCCATATCTGGGTCTTGTAGATCAGGTGAACTCTAGTCCCTCCACAAAATTTGGGACCTAGAGCACAACTGATGCTACCCCAAACACACAAAATCTCAACATTCTTAAGAGATCTGCCCATCTATTTCTTGTAAATATTTTCATTGCTGAAGAATAATACAAACCCTCATCTGTTGCACTGGTTTTCCCGCATTGGGTTTTTCCTGGGAACAATTGTCCAAAAATAACTATGTAATGTGATTGTTTCTATTGCGTTATATGTGTTCTGTTCTATTCTCTGCTTCTGAATAAGTGATTACTGCAGTTGTATTTATTTCATAATAATAATTAAGCGAAATAAATATATCACTGCAGTAGTATTTCAGATTTGAAATTTTCACATATTTCTCAACGAGAAGACTATAAAGGAAGGCTTGAGGGTAATTTGGAAAGACACACCGAGTGAATCAAGTGATCGAATTCTTTTGACTGAGCAAGTGCTCAGATGAAGATCAAATCTAAGTGATCCAGCACAAAGAGGGGCAGAGTAGCTTCCAGAGAGATGTCCAGCATAGCAAGTGCAGAGCCAGAGCAAAGCCACACAGGGCTATGCAGAGACTGCGTAGTGGCTAAGAGGGTTTCCAAGATTTTACAGTCGGATCAGTTCTAGAAGCCGAGAGTCGGGCTGCGAGATTGGGAGCCTGAGATTTGAGATTCCGAGAGTCAGATCGATCCATAGCTGGGGTGACACAGTGCCCAAAGAGGGTGACACAAGGACTGCGTAGGGGTTGTGCAGTGGCAACACAGAGTCTGCCAAGGGCACCTCCTCCAGTAACCGGATCAGCCAGATTTTCCACCAATTGAGTGAGGTAAAACTCACATTATTTCTGCCAGTATTTATCTCTCTGTAACGAAATCACCCTTGAGGTATTCAGCAATGTATTCAGAAATTGCTACTGCTTAATAATACAAACGCTCAAATCTGCTGCACCGGTTTTCCCGCATTGGGTTTTTTCGGGGACTTTCGTCCAAAAATAATGGTATCCTATGTCTGATTTGTTCTTTTCTCAATTTCCTTGTTTCATAATCATAAAGTATTAAGTGTAGGTTGCTTCAGTAATTTACTGCAATAATTCATGAAGAAATCTGAATTAATTATGTAATGTAATTTACAAAATAGGAGTAGTAAATTCAACTGGTAGCAGTAGGATTCCTGAGACTGTTAGATCTAGGATTTTTCACTTAGTATCAGAGCATCTGATGTGAAACAGGAAGAGAAGATCTAGCATTGAAGTGAAGGCTAAATTATTGTAGCTGCAGTGGATCGAATCCCCAAAGGGATTGCGCAGTTCTTACCAAGAGGGCTAATTTTTTGAGGTTGTCTCTCTCTGAGTGAGTTGACAGAAGCTAGGACTTCCGGTTTGAGATTTAGCCAAGGCAGAGGGAGCGACGCAAAGCCTTCACGTAGAGCCAGAGGGACGTAGTTTTTCTGCAAGAAGTTCCTGGTCAGAGAACCGTCAGAATAAGAAGAAGAGCACATAGTGGGGAATTTTGTTCTCAGTGGGTTTCTTGCCCAAGAAACTCAGATTTCCCGTGCAGTAGTAGCAAGATCGTGACTTCAATAGGGAGTGCCTAGAGCTAGCAGTGCAGAGGGTTAGAGGTAGCATTCGACATTTGGTTGGGCGAGATCGTTTTCCTTCTCCAGCTTTAAGTTTTAATATTTTTGCAGCTCTGCAGGGATGATCGTACAAGATTTTCAGAGAAGGTTGTGCAAGTTATCCAGAATGCAAATCTGGGCAATAGATTGACTTCCAGTTGCCGGAAGAAGTTATCAGAGGAAGTGTGAGTTTTCTAGTGCGAGTTGCAAAGAGAGGAAGGCTCCCAACCAAGGACTAGGCCTGAAAGGGGCACCATACCCAAGAGGAGGAGTATAAGACTCCAGAGTACCATATTGGGCAGGATCCTTGAGGAGCTCACCTCATGGATCATCACTTTGCTACGAGAGCCCATGATCAGTAGTAGCGGGATGGAGGGGTTTTTAGTGGGAGCCAAGGAGTGATGGAGTGACAATTGCAGTGGGTACCAGTGCTTACTTTTGAGCACCGCAGAGCAAGGCAGCAGTAGCGTAGAGCATAGCAGGAACAACACAGTGCACAATACTGCAGAGCAGCAGCAGCGCAATGCATCAGAGGGACAGCGCAGTAGCTATCAGCAATCAAAGACTTCAGCACCGAGGTGCATCCACTGAACACTTGTTCAATTTTTGGGTGATTTCAGTTGCTTCTCTCAGCAACTGAGTTGCAGTGCAGATGCAGTGTTAGCAGTGGCAGTGCTAGCAGCATAGCAGATGAAACACTTGAGACGGAGTTGTAGTACAAATGCAACAGTGGCAGTGGAAGTGTAATGGGCAGCAGTACAGTTGCAGCAGCAGTGCAGTTGCCGATGGACAGCTTGTCAGATTTCAGCAACACAGAGGATGCTTCAGGGTCATAGCAGTATGCAACAGGCATGTTGGTAGAACACTTTCCTCGCTAAGAGGGATTGTTGATTTCTGGTAGCATCGAAAGTGCTCTATGTCTCAAATTTTGTGGAGAGGCTTAGGCACTATTATTCCAAAGAACCCAAAAACGGTTTGTGAAAATTCCACTTGGATTATGTTTTATTGTAAAAAATAATTATTTTAATGGGGACCCTAAGTCTAAACTTAGGGAAATTAAATAATTAAAGGATATTAATAAAACAGAGTGAGAATGATCTAGAAAGTGAAGATCAAGTCATGTTATAATCTTAGCCGTTGATTAGAGATCTAATCTCAGTCATTCATTTCTCAACGAGAAGACTATAAAGGAAGGTTTGAGAGTCATTTGGAAAGACACACCGAGTGAATCAAATGATCGAATTCTTCTGACGGAGCAAGTTCTAAGACGAAGTTTGAAAATTTTTGAACCTATGTTACAAAAACCCTACTGGAGTTTTGTGATTTACTTCTCCTATTTGTTTTGTTTAATTAACAAATTATTTTTCTGAATTATTCAGCAAAAACATCAAAGCATATACTACTGCAGCCTACACATACATATAGATCATTTACTGAAGCATAATGCACATATGACAAAGGAAATAAATTATGGTTGATTGGAAGCACTCCTCTGAAATGCACTGAATACGAGCCCTTTTTGGCCCACTGGAACCCCAGCGTTGCCCCTCCTGGCTCTGCGTCAGCTTCTCCTGCCCGACGTAGCCATTGCGCAACATAGGCTACCCCTACATCACGCCTATGGGCTCTGCGTTGCCTCTACGTCACTCTGAAGGCCTTGCGTCAGCCTCTACGTTGCACCTGCGTGAGCCTGGCAAAGTTGCGTCCCTCCTGCTGGTCTCTATGCTGCCTAGTATGGATCTGCCTCTCGGCCTCGGATCAGAATAATCCCTCGCCGATCTCCCCCTCTCAAGCACTGCAAGCTTACTCGAAAATTATCAACAAACTACGCCCCAGAATTTCGACTTAGCTCAAGTGCTATCGATTTGTGTGTTTTCTCCAACCAACCCCAAGCCTTCCTTTTGTACTTTTCTCATTGAGAAATCAATGGTCGTGATCTAATCTCTAATCGATGGCTAATATTAGAAAAGAATTGATCCACGTCACTTAGAACATTCTCACCCACATGTTTAAATTAATTCCCATTAATTATTTTATTTCCCTAAGTTAGACTTAGGGTCTCCATTAAAATAATTAATTTATTGAATAACTTTCACACTGGGTGGAATTTCTCCAAACGATTTCTGGGTGTTGGAGATCTCATGTGTTCTAGCCGCTCCAAAAAGTTTTGGAGCTAGAGCACATCCGATGCTACCCAAAATATCAACACTCCCTCTTAGCAAGGAATGTGCTCTAGCAACACTTCACCCCAGAAGCGTTACTCTAATCTGGCATCGATCCTCTGCGCTGTTGATGCTCGACCTGTTGTCGTCCATCCACTGCGCTGCTGCTTTCTGTACTGCTACCCATGTCATGTCCACTGACACTGCCACATCTGTACTGCAGCTCCCTCTCAAATTGTTGCATCATGCTGCCTATAGCACTGTCACTACTAACTGCTGCATTGCAACTCAATTGCTGAGAAGTAAGCAACTGAAGGACATCACCCAACATACTAACAGACAAGTCAGTTTTGCTGCATCTCATCACTGAAGCACCCTTTGCTGCTGCTCTTCGCTGTCTTTCTGAAGCTTTGCACTGTCTGCTGCTCTGCACTGCGTAAGCACTGCCTCTCTGCTGCTGAAATCGCATCAGCCTCTGCGCTGCTGCTGCCTCTCCTCTATGCTGCTCCAGTCTTCAGCTTCCCAACACTGCCATGTGCCTCACCATGATCTTCTACATCCACTGACTCCAGTCATCCTGCTACTGTCTTTAACGGCTCCCATAGCTCGTATGTGATCCAAGAGTTTGGGCACCTCAACGATCCTGCCGTCACCATCTATAGTTAACTCTACAGATCTATGCCACCCAACCTCTTCTCTCGAGGTACATCAGCACTCATGGCCACATCATCATCGTTCTTGTCATCCCCTTCCACTGCTACTGCCTTGGAATTTGAATATTCCTTACCCTTCTTCTTAGGACAAGTATTGGTGAAGTGTCTCAATTTGCCACATCTGAAGTATCGGACCTTGGATAAGTCCTTCTTCTTCCCTTGTTGCCTCTTTCCCTTAGATGCTAGGTCTGCATCTTCCTCCTCCTCTTTCTTAATCTTGACTCCTCTGCTAGTGAATTCCCTCTTGGTTATTTTTCTGATCTCCTCCTCTCTAAGGATTGCCCACATGTCCCCCCAGTTTGGAAGTTGTGCTTTGCCCAAAATGCTTTGGACAAAGGTCTCCCACTCATCGATGATTGCATTCAGGACAGTCCTCACCATGAGTCCATCATCAGGAGTTTCCCCCATGGCAATCTGTTGGTCTCAGATATTCTGCAATCTAAAGAGGAAAGGATCAATCTCCTATGACTTGTACATCTGGAACATCCACATCTGATTCTCCAGAAGCATCTTCCTCTGGACGAAGCTACCTTGATACAACGTGGTTAATGTTTTCCACACCTCCTTTGTCGTCTTCTTCTTGGTAATATGTCGAACCACGTGATATTTCACTCCATCCATGATCAAGTGTAATATCCCCAAAGGGAAATAACCAGTAATACACAGAAATATGCCAGACAGATATACATAAACAAATGCTGGAACCAGATAATAGATCAAGTACACATAGAATGCCAGAATACTAAGCCATTTTATTAATCTCAGAACACATAGATAGGAGTACAAGATAATCAGAATGAGTGCACCTATCCTTGCCCTAGGCAAGTGGAGACCCTCTCAGAACAGATAATGGCTACAAATAAGGACAACGTCCTAGCTGGCTGAAGAAGAGCTGCTGCTGGAATGCAATGGAGCTACAAACTGAAGACTAGAAGATGGCTGATCTCAATCCTCCAAACCCTCACCAATAAAAACGTTGTCTCTGCTAGTGACAGCGCAGAAGACAGATGCAATACAGACCACAGAACCTCCAGATGGCAAGATCAACTCCTCCAGGCTGAAAACACTGAAAACGCTGTCAAATCTCACTCACCAGACTCTGCTCATCAGATCAGCGTCCTCCCTGACTGGATTTGCGTCCTCTCTCCCTCAGATCTGCTAGATCTGAATCCTCCTTTCCAGATCTGTGTCCTATCACTCCAGATCTGCGTCCTCTAAGGCCAAATCTGCTGCTATCTTTTCAGATCTAGGCTGGATCTGACAGTATCTCCTCAGATCTGTATCCTCCAAGGCTGGATCTGATGCTATCTCTCCAGATCTGCACTCTCCAAGGCTGGATCTACCAATATCTCCTCAGATCTGTATCCTCCAAGGCTGGATCTGATGCTATCTCTCCAGATCTGCACTCTCTAAGGCCAGATCTCTCAGATCTGCGTCCTCCAAGACTGGTTCTGCCAATGCCTCCACAGATCTGCGTCCTTTCTGCCTTAGCCAACTGGATCTGCGTCCTTCCTTCTCTCTGGAACAGCGTCCTACCTCTCAGATCTGATCTGCGTCCTTCCTCCCTCTGGAACAGCGTCCTACCTCTCAGATCTGCGCAGACACCAGAAGGGTTTTCCTCCTCTCTAAATCTCCACCAGAAAACTGCTGCTACTTACCACTGAAACTGAAGGATGATGCTCAGAAATAACCTTACCAGGGCAGGCACTCGAAGTCCCCCGAGGCTAAGGGTGAAACCAGAAAATAACCTTACCAGGGCAGGCACTCGAAGTCCCCCGAGGCTAAGGGTGATATCTCCGACCGGAGACACTCGGTTGCACTAAACAGTGCTGCAGACCGACTAAACAACCGGCGTGCTGAAGCAGACAGAAGTCTAGCTCTCCAAATCAATATCAAATCATGCATACCAAAATGAGGTGAGAACCCCACCTTTTATAGTGCTAAACTCCCTCCAAAACTTTGACTGCGTCCTTCACTCTCCTTGGCCTGCGCAGTTACCCTTGGGTCAGCGTGAGGCCTTCCCTCATATCCATGTGGACCCCCAAGGCCCCCTCTCTAAGTTATAACGTTAATCAACTAGGAAAACACTTTATTTTATAAAGTGAGGTGACTAAAGTGAGGTGACCCCTCTTATTTCTCACTTTATTTATTATTTCTAGCTAAAGCGGCAAAATTAAACAAAAATGAAATATTCCAATTAGCAAGGCTAATTGGGAATATTACATCAAGCATTTAACCTGCGTCTGATTTTCATTGAACTTCTTCAGAGCATCAGCATCGGTCGGCACAGCCAGGATGTTCTCGGTATGGTCCCTGATGCCATACTCCTCAAGGACTGTCAGGATTTTGGCTTTCCAGATAGCAAAGTTAGACACTGTCTAACCTATCTTGATCTCTCAGTCCATACGAGGCCAATTTCTGCTCAAACTGTCGAAGCAAGTGCTCTTCTCCCTTCTATTGCTACACTCAGCAAAAGACCAGATCTGGGTTTCTTGGCGATAGAAACCCTCTAGAGAATGTGCTTCCTTTGACAAATGATTTCTCTCTCGAAAATCCTTCACCAATTCTGTCGAATCAACCCTCTACAATCACTCCACTTGATCAAATCTAAGATTTCTTGTCTAGAAAATCTGCTGAGGAACTGTTTCCCCTTACTTTGTCAACCCTGCTAGGCACTGTTCTGCATCAGCAGAAACAATACCTCACTAGCAACTTCGAAGATCAGAAAACTGCACTTCCAGCCACAGCAACCGGCACAACGTCACTCCCTCTTGGACTACATCAACCTCCTGGGCCTGCGTCAGCTCAGCGTGAGCTTGATAGGCTATGCGTCACTGTTTTGGGCTTGCGTCAACTCTGCGTGAGTAGAATGGCTCTGTGTCACCCCTGCAGGGCCTCTGCAATGTCCCTCTAGTGCTGCACTGCCTCTTTCTGAATTTGTGCAACTTCAGCTGCCCTCCTGCAGCAAAAAATACTTCAGCCCTATGTTGATGGCTTCAGCTTGATCTGCAATCGCTTTGATACCTTGTGAAAATTTTTGAACCTAAGTTACAGAAACCCTACTGCAGTTTTCTGATTTACTTCTCCTTTTTGTTCTGTTTTACTAACAAATTATTTTTTTGAATTATTCAGCAAAAACATCAAAGTAAATACTATTGCAACCTACACATACATACAAATCATTTACTGAAGCATAACGCACATATGACAAAGGAGTCAGGATAGTATTTTCTAGACAATGTCCTCAAAAAAACCCAATGCGGGAAAATCGGTGCAGCAACTCTTAGAGGGTTTGTTTATTAAGCATAATATCTGAATACAATCAAGGGCACCAGTAATGGTTCGCCCAACAAAGAATTCACGGCACATGTACCTATCACTCGGAGACAGAAAATATGGTTGATTCAGCCGAGGAAGCACTCCTCTGAATTGCATTGAATATGAACCTTTTCTAGCCCACTAGAACCCCAGCGCTGCTCCTCCAACCTTCATGTTAGCTTCTCCTGCCCAGCATAGCCACTGTGCAGCCTCTGCGTAGCACAGGCTGCCCTTGCGTCACCCTTGTGGGCTCAGCGTTGCCTCTGCGTCACTCTGAAGGCCCTGCGTCAACCTCTGCGCTGCCTCTACGTCACTTCGAAGGCCCTGCTTTGTCGTCTGTGTTGCCTTTGCATGAGCCTGGCTGGGCTGCATCCCTCCTACTGGTCTCTGCGTTGCCTGGTACGGATCTGCCTCTCTGCCTATGTATTCTCAGCCTCGGACCAAAATAGTCCCTCGCCGATCTGTCCCTCTCAAGCACTGCAAGCCCACTCAAAAATTCTCAGCAAACCGCACCCATTAATTTCGACTTAGCTCAAGTGCTACCGCTCTGTGTGTTTTCTCCAACTGACCCCAAGCCTTCCTTTAATACTTTTCTCGTTGAGAAATCAACGACCGTAATCTAATCTCTAATTGACAGCTAATATTAGAAAAGACTTGATCCACGTCACTTCAAACATTTTCACCCACATGTTTAAATTAATTCTCTTTAATTATTCTATTTCCCTAAGTTAGACTTAGGGTCTCCATTAAAATAATTAATTTATTGAATAACTTTCACATCGGGTGGAATTTCTCCAAACAATTTCTGGGTCTTGGAGATCTCATGTGTTCTAGCCCCTCCACAAAGTTTTGAAGCTAGAGAACATCCGATGCTACCCAAAATCTCAACACGAAGATCATGTCTAAGTGATTCCAAAGCAAAGAGGAGCATAGTAGCTTCTGGAGAGAGTGATTTTCTCAGCCGGAGAATCATTAGAAGAGAGAGGCAGAGAGACATCCAACATAGCCAGCGCAAAGCCAACCAGGTTGACGCAAAGCCAATGCAGAGCCACGCAGGGCTACGCAGAGGCTCCGCAATGGCTGAGAGGGTTTCCAAGATTTTATTGTCGGATAAGTTCCAGAAGCCGGGAGCCGGGGTGTGAGACCAGGAGGCTGAGATCTGAGATTGCGGGAGTCAAATCGATCCATAGCTAGGGTGACGCAGAGCCCAAAGAGGGTGATGTAGGGGTTGCGTAGTGGCAACACAGAGTTTGCTAAGGGCACCTCATCCAGTGACCGTATCAACCAGATTTTCCAGTGATTGAGTGAGGTAAAACTCACATTCTTTTTGCCAATATTTCTCTCTCCGTAACTGAATAACCCTTCTGGTATTCAACGATGTATTAAGAAATTGCTACTGCTTAATAATACAAACCCTCAGATCTGCTACACTGGTTTTCCCGTATTGGGTTTTTTCGGGGACTTTCGTCCAAAAATAATGGTTTCCTATGTGTCATTTGTTCTTTGCTCAGTTTCCTTGTTTCAGAATCATAAAGTAAGTGTAGGTTGCTTCAATAATTTACTATAATAATTCATGAAAAAATATGAATTAATTATGTAATGTAATTTACAAAATAGTAGTAAATTCAGCTGGTTGCGGTAGGATTCCAGAGATTGTTAGATCTAGGAATTTTCACAATTTTCACATGATATTAGAACGTGAGTGATCAGCCAGGAAGCTCAGAAGCGGAGAAGGGAATTTCTTTGTTCAGAGGGAATAGCAGGCTGAAATTCTTAGAGACTGTGCATTACCTAGATAGGAAGATTGAATTGTTGGGCAAGGATTCGATTTTCAGTTGTAGGTAGGCAGAAAAGTCGATTTGTCTAGAATAGTGATTCCGACAGTTAGAGGGAGCAACAACAACTTTGATTTTCGCTGAGCAAATTCCTTTGTTGGACACAAAGGGTTTTGCAGCAGTTTTACAATTGCAGAATCAACAACCGGTGGAAGAGAAAAGCACACACAGTAGAGAGAAAATTTCTCTCAAAGGACTTCGAGTTTTAGAGGTCCGATTTTCCGGAGCAGATTGGCAGTAGTTGAGTGCATTTTTCCTCTCTCCAGCAGGGAGAGTGTATAGCAGAACCAACAACCAAGCAGAGGGAAAGAGGGAGTTTTCGACAGTTTTCAAGATGGCCACAACTTGGCTTTGAGTTCAGGATAGGTTTGAGGGTGCCCCTAACTACATCATCTGGATGGCTAGGATGTCCTTGTAATATTCCGAATAGGAAATAAACAACAATATAAAGCAGCATAAACAAAAACTACAACATATAGAGACACACATAAGAAACACTGCAAATAAACCAGAACAACTGAGCCCCTTTATTAAATTTCTAAAATGAAATATACAAAGTGTGCTTAGAATGATAGCACATTGGCCTGCTCAAGGCAAGCTGAAATGATCACTCCCTCCTCTATCAAAATCTTTGCTCAAGCTCTACTCTACGTTGCTCCTCCTCTACGCAGCCTTGCTGGAAAATACTGCTACTGGTTGGAAAGGGACTACAAGATGGGGTTGCTCTGCTCCTCGGACAATTCTGAAACTCAAACACCGGCTTCTCCAAAAACCCAAAATAACCCGTGAAGGAATTCTGGAAAGGCTGACCTCGGAAATTCACCCTCTAGGGATGGCTACGCTCTCCCGTTGGGTACGTTGGCCTATATGATGAAAACACTGAAAGAAAGGCCTCCAACTCTCTGAAAAACTCAACTATGGAAGGGTTGATCCCCTCACAATCTCCCAAGCTGAAATCTCATGAAGTTCTCCTCCCCCTGAGCTTCTCTCGTCTATGATTGTGTAATCTCCCTGGAGGACTGTGTTGCCCTAGAAGTGACTGCGTAATCCTGTGGCTGAAATGATGATGCTACTCTCCAAAAACGGATGGAATGGCTCCTCACCTAAGCGGGCATGCGAAGTCCCTCGAAGACGAGGTTGGGATCTCCGCTCGAAGACACCCTTGTGCTAAACAGCACTGCAAACTCATCTAGACAGCTTGAGCGTGCGCTAGTCTTGATAGACAGAAAATCATAAGATGCAAGAATGAATGAGAAACGCTGCCTTCCTCTCCTTTTATTCTTGTGAACCCCTAAACTCCCTTGGGCCCACCTATGTTGTGTTGTCCCTCTGTGCCACGTTGTACCTTGCAACACTGTGCTGCCTCGCCCCACACTGCCACTGCGCTATCCTAAGTGCCTCCTCTCCTGTGCTGTCACTTGGCCTCATGGGCCCCACTTCATCTTTTAATTAATCTGCCCAGTGACTTTAGGAAAGTGCTTTTATTCTAATGTTTTATTCATGGGTCCCCTCGCCCCTTTATTTGTTGTTAAACGTAGGAAAAGCATAAATTAATCAAAAATAAATATTCCAATTAGCTATCTACTAATTGGGAATATTACAGTCCTCCCCGCCAAAATGTTGCTTGTCCTCAAGCAACTACAAGGATGGATGCTACAGGATCTTCTCCCCCTCATCATCTGGAAGGTTCCTCCACCTAATCAGATTTTCCTTGACTGTCCTGCTCCTTATCTGTCTCTCCCGGGTGTCTAGAATGGCTTCTAGTTGTAGCACCAAATGCCCCTCATCATCTGTAGGCAAAAGCTCCATAGTGCCAGTCACCTGCTATCCCAGAGCTTTCTTCAAGCACGAGACATGGAAGATGTTATGGATTTGGCTCCTTGCCGGTAGCTCTAGCTCATATGCCACCTCACCAACTCGTCCAATCACCCTGTATGGCCCATAGAAGCGAGGTTTGAGCTTCTCTACTCCCTTCTGCTTCAGCGTGGACTGTATGTATCGCTGAAGGCGAAGGTAAACCAAGTCATCTACCTTGAATTGTCTCTCTACACGACCTCTGTCTGCATACATCTTCTGTTGGTTCTGTGTTGTGGCCAAGTTATCCTTGAGAGCCCTGAGGATGTCTTCGCTCTCTTGAATCCAATCTTTAGCCCATGGGGCCTTGCTTGCTCCAAACATAACATCAACAAAAGTTAGAGCATGATATCCATACAAAGCATAAAATGGAGACATACCGATCGTGACATATGGAATGTCGTGTTGTAGCAGTATTCCCCCAAGTGGAGCCAGCACAGTCACGCTTTCTGCTACCCCGAGACATAGTTTCGCAAGTAGCCCTCCAACCACTTGTTCACTATCTCTGTCTATCCATCTGTCTGTGGGTGATAACTAGTACTGGGTGTCAACTCGGTACCCACCAAACGAAACAACTCCTGCCAAAATATGCCCATGAACTGACTGCCCCTGTCACTGACTATGGTCTTTGGGATACCATGGAGCTTGAAAACATCCCTAAATAACAACTCGACTACCTGTGAAGCTGTGTATCGCGCGGAGATGGCGAAAAATTGTGCATACTTTGTTAATCAATCCACGGCTACAAAGTTGAATTCCTTGCCTTGCACTATGGGCAACCCTGTAATGAAATCCATGGAGATGCTCTCCCATTTCCCTCCAGAATGGGGAGCGGTTGTAGCAAACCTGCGGGATGACTCAACTCCCCTTTGGTCCTCTGGCAAACCTCGCACTCCCTGACATGCCGAAGTACCTCTCCTGAATGGCCCTAAAAGTCTTGGTGAACCCCTGATGACCTTAAAGTGGTGAGTCATGGATTGCACGCAAGATATTCTCCCTGAGCTGGGAGCTACTTGTCAAATAAATCCCGTCCCGGTAGTAGATGACCACATCCATCTCCCGGAACCTGTCATCTATCACCTGTCCATCCATCACCACACAAGTAAAACAGTGCTTGGAATACTCCCCCAACAACTAGGCTCTCCAATCTACGTCAAGGCTCATCAAGGACAACGTTGCTGGCCTCCGTGACAAAGCGTCCGCCACCACATTGTTCTTCCCCTTGACATACTCAATGTCAAAGTTATAGGCCTGGATTTTGCTGACCCACTTCTGCTACCTCTCTTGCAACTGTTTCTGCTCAAGGAAAAACCGAAGACTGTTGTGGTCAGTCCTCACCCGAAATCTATTACCCCCCAGGTACTGTCGAAACTTAGCCAACGCATTCATGATGGCCAACATCTCTTTGTCATATATCGGGTATAGTCTCTCATGCGGTTGCATCTTTCGACTCTCGAAAGTAATAGGGTGGCCTCCCTGCATCAAAATTGATCCTACCCCTTCTCCTGAAGCATCACACTCCAGCACAAAGGGCTGCATGAAATCCGGCAATGCCAACACTGGACAGTTGTTCATCACCTCCTTGAGCTTGTCAAAGGCCCTCTGTGCAGCATTAGTCCACCCAAAAGCCACTTTCTTGGTGAGGTCTGTGAGGGGTGCTGCAAGTTGTGAAAAGCCCTTGACAAACTTCTGGTAGTAGGTGCAGATGCCTACAAACCCCCGAAGTTCTGTGACATTCTTCGGTGCTGGCCAATCCTGGATGGCCTGGTTCTTCTCCTCATGGACTCTTACCCTGTCACAGTGGCCAGACATCAGCAACGTGACAGAGGGGTGATACAAAGACAGGGTGTTGTAGCATTACGACACTAGAACACCTTCCTTGCGAAGAGGGGGTGTTAGTTTTTGTAGCATCAGAGGTGTTCTAGACTCGAAACTTCATGGAAAGGCTAAAACACATGAGTTCTCGATAACCCAAAAATCGTTTCTAGAAATTCCACTTAAAAGTGTCTCAATTAGATTATTAGCTTATTTTTAAATATTTCCTAAGTCTAAGCTTAAGGAATATGGTTAATTAATCAGTATTAACTAAGATAAGGTGAGAATCATCTAGAAACTCACATGGATCGACAAGGAATTAATTTGAGCATTTGATTAAGATTTAATCTTGGCTATTGGAGGTCAAAAGATTATAAGAATTCGTCGATGGGTAGATGGAGAACACACTTGTGGAGTTCAATTTCCTTCGTTGTTCAATTTCTAGAGAGAAGCAGCAATTTCCGAAAAGCCAGAGAAGGAGGAAAGACAATGAGGGGTAGGGACAGTGAGGCCAAAGGAAGTCTTCCAGATCCGGTGAATTGCATTGCAGAGAAAGGCCAAAATTTCTCCAGGAAGCTGCATAGAGGCATTGCAGAAGCTTCATTGGGCAGTTTGATTTGTTGAAGACGTTTTCAGTTCCAGAGGCCGGAGAAAGGTTCGAGAGTGTTGGAGAAAATTTTTCCTAGTTAGCAGCAGGCAGTATAGCTTCATTAACAGACGATTCGTGTAACACGTGTGGCGAGCAGCTTTAGGTTGACGCAAGGCCTACACAGACCCAGTTGGACGACTTGCTTTTCAGAGGGAGTCCAGTGCCAAAATTGCCTGGAGTGAGGGTAATTTCCCTCAAATTATTTTTGCTAGTCTTTTCTCTGCAGGATAGCCAATATTCGACATCCAAATTGTACTCAAAATTTCTCACTGCTGCATAATAATAAAAACACTCACCTGCTGCACTGGTTTTCCCAAGTTGGGTTTTTCTAGGACATTTGTCTAAAAATAATTTTCATATTTTATGTGTGTGTGCTAGATTTTCTCAGTTTCCAACGTTATTTTTCTTCCACAGTTTATTTCTGAAGGTTGCAGTGTTAATTATAATATTATTGATATTTTTTCGTAGAAGATAAATTG
Source organism: Pinus albicaulis (assembly GCA_034641835.2). Classification (NCBI taxonomy): domain Eukaryota; kingdom Viridiplantae; phylum Streptophyta; class Pinopsida; order Pinales; family Pinaceae; genus Pinus; species Pinus albicaulis. Next base: position 957,770,991 of record CM076572.1, read on the forward strand.
TTAAATTAATTAATAATTAGAAAAATAATTACCGGCTGTTGCAATACGATTTCAGTAGTGAAATTTTCACATGGTATCAAAGCATGAGTGGCCAGCCGGGAAGCTGAGAAGCAGAGAAGGGAATTTCGCTATACAGAGGGAACAACAGGCCAAAATTTTCAGAGACTGCGCAGTACCTAGACAGGTAGATCAAATTGTTGGGCAAGGGTTCGATTTTCATTTGCTGGTTGGCAGAAAAATCAATTTGTCCAGAATGGTGATTCCGACAGTCAGAGGGAGCAATAGCTCTGATTATCAATTATCAGATTCCTTGTTTGGACACAGACGATTTTGCAGTTGCAAAATCAACATTGGGTGAAGAGAAAAGCACACACAGTAGAAGGAAAATTTCTCTCAGGGGACTTCGAGTTTTAGAGATTTGATTTTCTAGAGCAGATTGGTAGTAGTTGAGTGCAGTTTTTCTCACTCTAGAAGGGAGTGCATATAGAAAAACCAACAACCAAGCAAAGGGAAAGAGGGAGTTTTCGACAATGTTCGAGATGGCCACAATTGGGCTTTGAGATTAGGATAGATGAATACGGCCTGAAAGCCCACATAGATAATGTGGTGGTAGTACCCCAAGATGTTGATCAGCTCAAGGAGTACAGGAAGGAGATAGCTACGACGAAGCGGTTGATCTTGGATGGACTCTGAGATCATATAGTCTCGCATATATCTGGCAAGAATACTGACAAAGAGATGTGGAATGTTCTCTCCATGCTATACCAAGGTTCTTCCGAGTAGCGGAATATGTTTCTCCATGAGGAGCTCAGGACATCAAGATGCAGAAGGGTGAAGGCATAGATCCCTTCCTCACAACGATTCAGGAGGTCCGAGATTTGCTAGCAGTGGTTGGGGGGGCGCCCCAACCCATAGATCTTGTACGATTGGCACTAAACAGTGTCTCAGAGGACTGGCAAGTGTTTGTCCAAAGTATATTGGGTATAGACACTTTGCCTGGATGGGACAGGATGTGGGTTGATATACAACCAAAGGAGGAGGCAAGCCCTAGTAAAGAGCACCATCAACAGGAGCAGTAGCAAAGCCATGAAGAGTGAGAAGGAAGAAGAAAATGTTGTCCTAGCATCGAAGGTTCGAAGTCAATGTGAAAATTTCTAAATAGAAATCCTACTGCAGTGTCTTGATTTACTTTTTCTACATGAATTAAATTACAAGTTAATTTTCTGAATTATTCAGTAAAATCAACAAAGTAAACACAAGTGCCGCCTACACATTTACAGATCATTTACTGAACATCATGCACACATGAAAAATTGACACAGATTTTTCGGACAAATGTCCCCGGAAAAACCCAATGCGGGAAAACTAGTGCAACTAGTTCTAGAGGTTTCTATTATTATGCAGAATCTTAATACAACAATATCTGGGCACCAAAATGGTTCATCCTATAGAGAAATTACACGGTAGTAGTACCTCCTTCACTCGGAGACAGAAAATATGGCCAATTCACACCCTCAAACGGGATTTATAGAACTTGAGCCCTTTCTGGCCCACCAAAAACCCAAGTGTTTTCCCTTAGCCCTCTGCATCAGCCTCTGCGCTGCCCTGGATGGGCCTACGTCAGCCTCTCAGGGCTTACGTTGCCCCTGCGCTGCCCTGGCTGGGCCTTCGTCACCCTTGAAGGGTTGATGCTGCCTCTATGCTTCCTTCTGCGTGGCTCTGGCTGAACTGCGTATCTCTAGCCAGCCTCTGCGTTGCCTGGTAAACTGCCTCTCTGCCACTATTGTATTCTTGGCCTTGGATGAGATCATCCCTTGCCAATCTCTGCCCCTCACTGCACTGCAAACTCGCTTCGAAATTCTTAGCTAACCACGCCCTAGAATTTTGACTTAGCTTCAGTGCTCTGCCAATGTGTGTGTGTTCTCCAATTGACCCCAAGCCCTTCTCTTATACTATTCTCGTTGGAAAACCAACAATCGCGATCTAATCTCTAATCAACGACTAAGATTAGAAGTTGCTTGATCCACGTCACTTAGAACTTTCTCATCACATGTTTAATTTAATTCACTTTAATCGTTTAATTTTCCTAAGTTAGACTTACGATCCTTAATTAAAAAGATTAATTATTTGAATAACTATCAAACCAGATGAAATTTCTCCAAACGCTTTCTCGGTCGTGGAGATCTCATGTACACCAGCTCCTCCACAAAATTTCAGAGCTAGAGCACATACGATGCTACCCCAAAATCTCAACACTCCCTCTAAGCGAGGAGTGTGCTCTAGCAATACTTCCACACTGAAGCATTGCTTTGATCTCTAGCATTGATCCCCGCGCTGATGCTTGGCCTGTTGCTGCTCTCTGTACTGCTGCCCATGACTCTGCCACATCTGTACTACAACTCCCTGTCAAATTGCTGCATCATGTTGCGTATAGCACTGCCACTGCTAACTATTGCACTGCAACTCAGTTGCTGAGAAGTAAGCAACTGAAGGACCTATTGTATCTTAAGAGACAATTCCTTGGCTATGGAAAGGAATCAATGCCTAAGACATGTTTTAAAAATGTGTCACAAAAGTAATTATATCAAGTGGTCTTCATTCAATCCCTTTAGAAAATAATTCTTTAAAACCCTTAATAATCTGGTATAATGAAAGACTTTACAATGCCATTAACTGTTGATATCTGAATGGAAAATAAGAACTGTAAAAGAAACTCAAAATGATATGTTGTAACACAAAATCTAATTTCAGAATGAATTTATGGAGAGAGAGGAAACTCAAAATAATATGTTGTAAACACAATCTATTAGTTTTAAGTTCCAGAGATAATTTGTGAAGGGAGAGGAGTTGGAGTGAAGGAGCGCAAATTAAGGTTATTTAACTCTTACTCACAGATGTAATTAAGAGACCGACAGCTACTTTACTTCACTTCATTCCAGGAAGAAGGGACACAAAATTGCACAGGAAAAACGAATCACCATCAACAGTTGCAGGAAACTTGATGCTTCTTTCATTAATTCCTCAGAAAAGTAAGTACCAAAGTTTTAGTCCTCCAGAGGTCCAAAACTCGGAACCTTTCTTCTTTCTTTTTTTCTTGCTTAATTACATCAAAAACAGTCTGTAACTGCTAGAACTTCTTGAAACTACTTCGACTACCTAAACTGTTAAAACTACTTATTACATTGCAATTGAGGACATCACTATAGCTTCGATCTTAACAAACAAAGAAAACGAATTAAAACTTGTAATATTATTCTTTTTGTTGAATCTGATTTGTTACTGATGCGTCTCCGTGAAGTGTTGATGTGTCTCCCTGACAGATCGGACATCCTTGCCCTGTATTTCTTCTAGAGTTCAATATTTTTCTTTTCTGCTTGCTGTCATGTCTTTTCTGTTTCTGATGTGGTATTCGAATAGTTCTGCAATAACGCCTCTTTGCCCGACTTGACCCAGTTGTTGCGTTTCCAACAATGCCACTATATGCTCCTTTTGACTGACTCTGCCTATGCCTCTACGTTTCAAAAAATGTTCTCATGTCTCCTTCTGCCCGACTCTGCCTGTTCTACTCGTGCCCACAGCGTTCAGTCTTCCATTTATTTATAAGGCGCCACCGCATACAACATTGTTCTGCATGGGGTCGGGCGTTACCCGAGTCTACTGTCTGTGTTCACGTTTCTTCATAAAACAACGCAACTACAAATAATCCTGGAGTTTAAATAAATTTAAATTAACCTTTGAATGGTATCGCTTTCACTTTTCCGTCGCATTTCGGCTTTCCATGCTGCCCCATTATAAGCCTCCTCTTACCTCTGATGCGATTTCTCAAAGGAAAGGCCCTTACTTCCGAATTTGAAATCCTTTGCAATTTAACTCTGAAACTACATTGCATCCGCCCCTTATCGCATTTTGGCCTTCGACGTTTCTTTTGTGAGTTATTCCTCCTGAGCTTTGCGATTGCAATGTGCGATATGCGATAAAGGTAGGGATGACGTGGCAAGTGGAGGTGGGGCCGATCGCAAATTGCAATCAACGATATAAAGCTTATCGCGAATCGCATTTCGGCCTTTATAACATATTCCTTAGCGCCATTCCTCCTGAGCTTGCGATGTGCGATGTGCGATAAAGGTAGGGATGACGTGGCAAGTGGAGGTGGGGCCGATCGCAAATCGCAATCGGCAATATGAAAATTTGTCGCATTTCGCATTTTGGCCTTTATAACATATTCCTTAACACCATTCCTCCTGAGCTTGCGATGTGCGATGTGCGATAAAGGTAGGGATGACGTGGCAAGTGGAGGTGAGGCCGATCACAAATTGCAATCGGCGATATGAAACCTTGTCGCATTTCACATTTTGGCCTTTATAACATATTCCTTAGCGCCATTCCTTCTGAGCTTGCGATGTGCGATGTGCGATTGGAATATAATAAATCATAGTTTTGAGCTGCATCGCATCCGACCCTTATCGCATTTCGCATTTCGGCCTTCATAACATATACCTGAGCACCATTCCTCCTGAGCTTTGCGATTGTGATATGCGATATGCAGGCAGGCCTTCCACGTGTGATTGCGATTAAGCCTGCGAACACTGTTCTGCACGTATATTTGCACGACTCGACCCTAACCTGTGTGCAATGTTCTGAACGCGTCAATCGACCCGAGTCTTGAACTGCTCTGCACGCGAATAAACCCAACTTTACCTTTGCTACACGCTTTTCTTCTTTGCTGCTCCTCTGGCTTAGATTACACTTCCAATGCTACTGCTTCCCTGATTTTGGTCCCAGTGCACATGTGATGATGTATCCTCGTTGAGCTTGTGGTTATCCTTTCAGGCATATTACAAGTCTTCTTGGAATTTTAACAACTGTTCCTCAACAACCTTGAATTTCTCAGAACCTCTCTTGACTTTTAGCTAAGTCAAATTATGCTACAACATCTGGCTCCAATTGGGGACAACACTTTGGTAGCAAAGTGCTGAGAACTTGTAGATCAGTAGCCTTTATTGGGCATGGAGTCAAAGAGAGCTTGCAGATCAGTAGTTGTTATTGGGCATGGAGTTAATCCCAAATGGGAGCTAATCCAGTATGAAATCCTCTCGAAACCTGCTATGCTTTGGACTTCTTCCTTTATTATTAAACTGAAAATACCGAACTAGAAATACTACAACTAAACATTCTCAACTTTTGAGCTTATTTATGCACAACTCCTATATATGTATTCATGTCTGAACTTAATCAGGTGGAGTCAATCTTCCAATGGCACCAATCCAACATCTGCATGATAGACCTGATGCCTCCATACTGTTGAAATTTGAAGATCACAATAGGGAGGTACCATGAAAGTTTTTCAGATACAAAGTTTTGCACATACCTTAACCTTGGATTCATAGGTGGCTTGAAGGTGCTAACTGCAACTGCTAAAGAATCTGCCAATCTATTCTCCTCCCTCGAAACAAACTGAAGATTGAAGGATTTTGGCGATATCAGCAAGAATCCAACTCCTGTGCCTTCCTTGGAGTAGGCACCATCAAAGTAGCATTTCCAAATCTTTTTTGAGTGCAGCTCATTATTTACAACTGCTGAAGAGAGTTGCTTCCCTGCGTCTTCAGCAAATTATGCATCTTCATGCAGCATGAAACATGAAAGGTCTTCTGTTTCTTGACTATAAATAGGGGAATATCCTGCATCTTTCTTGGTAGTGGTCTTCACGAACCTTGTTTCCCCGTACAATCTCCTTTCTTCCCCATTGAAAACAGGAATGATAGCATAAGTGAAATCCAATTTTAGAACACCTCCCAACTTTGCTCCTCAAGATCTTGACAGGAGCATTCCAAACCTGGCTGGAATGTCAGCAACAACTACATCCATGACTATACACTTTGCTGGAATTTGTGCCAACTAAACTACTTCATCTTTAATTAACCAGACGCATTTCATCCTTTTGCAATCAATTGAATACAGATCCTTGTAAGGTTTGGTAATTTGCAAGTTTAGTTCCTTCATAACAGTCAATGGCATGAGATTATGGGATGCACCTGAGTCCAGCATACAATTATGGAGAGTAAAATCATGAAGCAACAGAGAAATATAGAATGGTGGAACAGAAGGATCTACTTCTTCTACATGAGGACCAAAGGTGACCACTCGCTTTTCTTCTTGTAAGTTCACAGTGTCACTTATATCTTCAATCTGTGTGAGATTAATAAATTCTGAAATTTCTTTCTTGTAGACTGGGATTTTAGCTAATTCTAGAAGAGGTACCTGAATTTTTATCTTCTCCAATTTTTTTTTTCCAACTAAACGCATGAGTTTGTTTAACATTCTTTTCAAGTTCTTCTTCACTCTTTCTAGAATTTGCCGCTCGTTCAGGTACAGGAACGACTCTCTCCAAAGTATTAGTATCAACTGATTTGCTCTGGGAAGGTTCACCTTGCTACACATCTGTTCTATTAAATGAATTTACAAGTTGCTTCCCATTACTTACTTGTTTTACAGGGTCCTTTTGTTGTGGAGTCGCCATTGGAGGAGGAATAGAATCTTGTTGTTCACCTTCATTATCTTGCACTCTAGATCTCTTTCTAGACCTTAAATAATACTTTTTATGTAACTCAGCTTGCATGACATCTGTGAATTGTCTACAGTATTCATCCATTTCATCTTGATCAAAAGATACTTCAGCTTGAGCATATTCTCCCTCACAATCTTCCTCTCCATCCTCTTCTATTGTGTACATAGCAAATATTTGATCTTCAGCTTCTTTTTGGTCATCTTCTGTTGACTCTCCGGGTCCTGCTTCTATATACAATTGTGCTTGAACTTGGTCTTGATCTTTTCTTTCCCTCTGCAAAATTTGCAGGGGTTGTCTTCTAAATTGAGAGTTAAATCCTCCTCGGTTTTGTTGTACTTGTCTTTGGGAGTTTTTACTTTCCAATTCCATCTTAACTAGTTTATTTGACAATTTTTTTATCACTTTGTCATATCTTCAATTCTTTGATCTTGTGATGATTCTTCTTTTTCTTTCCCCTTCTCTTGGACTGGCTATTTCCCTTTTGCCTTCCCAGTTGCAGTCATATTAGCTTCAATTTCTAAAGCATCTGTTTGTATCTGCTCTAGAGTAAGGGATCTCCTTTCTCTAAGCGAGAAACTAAAATCGACTTCAAAAGCCCTAGCAAAAACCACCTTTGCTCCAAAACGAAGGGGTCTCATTTCTACAGGCAAACTGTTATACAATTTATTGAATCTTTTGATAAAATCTAATATATTCTCATCTGGTTTTCTTTTGATTGCATTGAATTCTGTTAGTGAATATCCATGATCTATTTTTTCACCCCATCTCTGATTGAATTGATTTTCCAGTTCTTCCCATGTATTTAAAGAATTATTTGGCAATCCCTTAAACCAATTTGTTGCCTCTCCATCCAAAGGCTGAAAAAAAAGCCTCATTACAACATCAAGATGTTCTACATTCAAATTTTCAACAAAATTACAAAACACAATCCAGTGTTTTTCTGTAGTTATTTCATCTTCTCTAGTAAAACGTGGGAGTAATTTAAGATACTCTTGAGGCATTGCATTCATTGGTTGTGGAAGGTTCAGTGGAGCATATATGTTCAACAAAAAGGCTGGTGCTGCCATGTTTGCACCTTGATTGACTGTTCCTTGGTTAGATGCAATCGATGAACTTGCTGTGAAAATGAACGGAGGTGGAGGTAAAACTAATATGGAAGTGGGTTGATGGACAATGGTAGAGGGACCAACAACTTGAGTTTGTTGAGCTTGAGTAAAAGTAAAAGAAACAGACTCAAAGGAGTGTTCTTCCAACTTAGGTTCTTGAAAATAAATTGGTGTGAAAGGTGAATCTTGCTCCAAGAAAGGAAGTACTTTAGAGATATCTTCAAACAAAGGATTACTAGAACTACTGCTAGGAGTAGACAGTGTAGGACTAGGTGTTGAGGGGGTTTTGGGTTTCCGAACCCTTTTAGAAACCAATATTTCGGGGTCTGACAAATCAGGGACCTTCTGTTGTGAGGTATCTGACCTCGTGTGAGGCCTTTTGTGAGCCAGAATTCTGAGAATAACAAACATAGCCAAATATTTCCTCCTCATTGAACAACCAGAGGAAATAATGTGAAAAACCCAGGTAAAATAAACTTCGTCTCTTCGTCCCCGGCAACAGCGCCAGAAAATGTTGTATCTTAAGAGAAAATTCCTTGGTTGTGGAAAGGAATCGGTGCTTAAGTCATTTAAAAAAAAAATTGTCACAGAAGTAATTATATCAGGTGGTCTTCGTTCAATCCCTTTGGAAACTAATTCTTTAAAACCCTTAATAATCTGGTATAATGAAAGACTCTACAATGCCATTAACTGCTGATATCTAAATGGAAAAGAAAAACTGTACAAGAAACTCAAAATGATATGATGTAACACAAAATCTATCACTTTAAATTTCAGAATGAATTTATGGAGAGAGAGGAAACTCAAAATAATATGTTGTAAACACAGAATCTATTACTTTTAAGTTCCAGAGATAATTTGTAAAGGGAGAGGAGTTGGAGTGAAGGAGCGCAAATTAAGGTTATTCAACTCTTACTCATAAATGTAATTAAGAGACCAGCAACTACTTTAATTCACTTCATACCAGGAAGAAGGGACACAAAATGGCACAGGAAAAAAGAATCACCATCAACAGTTGCAGGAAACTTGATGCTACTTTCATTAATTCCTCAGAAAAGTAAGTACCAAAGTTTTAGTCTTCCAGAGGTCCAAAACTCGGAACCTTCTTTCTTTCTGTCTTGCTTAAATACATCAAAAACCGTTAGTAACTGCTAGAACTTCTTGAAACTACTTCAACTACCTAAACTGTTAAAACTACTTATTACATTGCAATTGAGGACATCACTATAGCTTCAATCTTAACAAACAAAGAAAATGAATTAAAACTTGAAATAATATTCTTTTTGCTAAATCTGATTTGTTGCTGATGCATCTCCCTGAAGTGTTCATGTGTCTCCCACACAGATCAAACATACTTGCCCTGTATTTCTTCCAGAGTTCAATATTTGTCTTTTCTGCTTGTTGTCATGTCTTTTTTGTTTCTGATGTGGTATTCAAACAGTTCTGCAATAACGCCTCTTTGCCCGACTTGACCCAGATGTTGCGTTTCCAACAGTGCCACTATATGTTCCTTTTGCCTGACTCTACCTATGCCTCTGCGTTTCAAACAATGTTCTCATGTCTCCTTCTGCCCGACTCTGCCTCTTCTGCTCATGCCCACAACGTTCAGTCTTCCATTTATTTACAAGGTGCCACCACATACAACACTGTTCTGCACGGGGTCAGGCGTTACTCGAGTCTACTGCCCATGTTCACGTTTCTTCATAAAACAACGCAACTACAAATAATCTTGGACTTTAAATAAATTTAAATTAACCTTTGAATGGTATCGCGTCTGCCTTTCCATCGCATTTTGGCTTTCCATGCTGCCTCGTTATAAGCCTCCTCTTACCTCCTATGCGATTTCTCAAAGGAAAGGCCCTTACTTCCAAATTTGAAATCCTTTGCAATTTAATTCTGAAACTACATCGCATCAGCCCCTTATCGCATTTCGGCCTTCGGCGTTTCTTTTGTGAGTTATTCCTCCTGAGCTTTGCGATTGCGACGTGCGATATGCGATAAAGGTAGGGATGACGTGGCAAGTGGAGGTGGGGCCGATCGCAAATCGCAATCGGCGATATAAAACTTATCGCGAATCGCATTTCGTCCTTTATAACATATTCCTTAGCGCCATTCCTCCTGAGCTTGCGATGTGCGATGTGCGATAAAGGTAGGGATGATGTGGCAAGTGGAGGTGGGGCCGATTGCAAATCGCAATTGGCGATATGAAACCTTGTCGCATTTCGACCTTTATAACATATTCCTTAGCACCATTCCTCCTGAGTTTGCGAAGTGAGATTGGAATATAATAAATCATAGTTATGAGTTGCATCGAATCCAGCCCTTATTGCATTTCGCATTTCGGCCTTCATAACATAATCCTTAGCGCCATTCCTCCTGAGCTTTGCGATTGCGATTTGCGGGCAAGCCTTCCACGTGCGATTGCGATTAAGCCTCCGAACACTATTCTGCACGTATATTTGCATGACTCGACCCTGACATGTGTGCAATGTTCTGAACGCATCAATCGGCCCGAGTCTTGAACTGCTCTACACGCGAATAAGCCCGACTTTACCTTTTCTACACGCTTTTCTTCTTTGCTGCTCCTCTGGCTTAGATTACACTTAGAATGCTGCTGCTTCCTTGATTTTGGTTTGAGTGCACATGTGATGATGAATCCTCGTTGAGCTTGTGGTTATCCTTTCGAGCATATTACAGGTCTTCTTGGAATTTTAACAACTATTCCTCAACAACCTTGAATTGCTCAGAACCTCTCTTGACTTTTAGCTGAGTCAAATTATGTTACAATAGGACCCCTGCGCAATCATTGACAGACAAGTCAGTCAGGTTGCATCTCATCACTGAAGCTCCCTTGGATACTGCTCTGCGCTGTCCTCCTGAAGCCACTGCGTTGCTACAACTCTGCACTACGTAAGCACTGCCTCCTCTGCGTTGCTAAAGTCCCATCAACGCCTCTGTGCTGCTACTTCCACGCCGCTGCTACCACTGCATTGCGTTACTCATCTCTTCAGCGTCCTAGCTTTGCTCCATTTTACTGTGATCTTCTACAACTACTGACTCTAGTCATCTTGCTACTATCTTAAGGCTCCCATAGCTCGTATGTGATCCAAGAATTGGGCACCTCAAGGATCCTGCCTTCACTCTATAGCTGCTCTACAGATCAATATCACCCCACCTCTTATCTCGAGGCACATTAGCACTCATGGCCACATCATCATCAGAGCCATCATCTTCTTTAGCTGCCGCAACCTTGGAATCAACTTCCTTGTACTTCTTCCTTAGAGGACAAGTGGTGGCGAAGTGTCCAAGTTCACCACACCTGAAGCATCAGATCTTGGATAGATCCCTCTTCTTCTTCCCTTGCTGCTTCTTGGATGTAAGGGTTGCATCTTCCTCTTCCTCCTTCTTCAGTTTGCTGGATCCGGTGTTTGTTTGTCTCTTGGTCATCCGACAGATTTCCTCTTGTCAAAGGATAGCCCACATGTCGTCTCAGCTTGAAAGGTCCTATCTACCCAAGATACTTTGGACAAATGTTTCCCATTCATCTGTGACTGCATTTAGAGCAATCCTCACCATGACATCATCCTCCACTTTAACCCCCATGGCAATCAACTAATCCCGGATCGACTGCAACCTGAAGAGGAAGGGATCAATTTACTCTCCCTTATTCATCACAAATAACCTCATCTGGTTCTCCAGAAGCATCTTCTTTTGGACGAATTTCCCTTGATACATTGTGGTCAATGGTGTCCACATAGCATTAACCGTCTTCTTCTCAGCAATGTGTGGGACCACATGATCCTTGACCCCGTCCATGATGAAGCGCTTAGCATGCGCCTCTGCTTCATTATGCTTTGCGAGAAGAGCAGCATCGGGTGGTGTAGCCAAGACATTCTTTGCATGTTCTCGTAGTGTGTATGCCTCCAGGACCGTCAGGATTCTGACCTTCCAGATAGCAAAGTTGAACAAGCCATCCAACCTATCCTGATCACGCAGTCCATATGGCACCATCTAGCTCAAAATAATCTGTCGAAACAGATACTCCTCTCCCTGTTGTTGTTGCTACTCTCAACAGAAGCCCGAATCTAGGGTTCTTGGCGAAAAGGCACCCTCTATAGTAGTTGCTCCCTCTGGCAACTGATTTCCCTCCTCGGGAATCTGCCAAATCCCTTGAATCAGCCCTCTTCATCACCCTCTTGATCGATCCTTAGATTTCTTTGGCAAAACTCCTGATGAGCGGTTGTTCTCCTCCCACTCTTTGTCAACTTAGCTAGGTACGATTCTGCATTGATAGAACCTCCACTACACCAACCACATGAAGATCCAAAACTCCACCTCTGGACTACAGAAAATCTGCACAACAACCTCAAAACTGCACTGTGTCCCTCTGGTTGGCCCCTGCATGAGCAGACTGGCTCAGCGCAGCTTCTGTGCAGCGCAGGCTGCTCCTGCATCACTCTGGAAGGCACTACGCTGCCTCTGCGTCAGCCCCTACGTGGCCTTTGCTGGGACTGCGTCCTCCAGGTGTTGCGCTGCCCTCTCTGGAACTTTGTTGCTTCAGTTGCTTTCTTTGCAGCAAAAAATTCTTTAGCCGTTTTACTGGTGATTCAGCGTTATCTACAATCCTCTACCATTTGAAAATTTCTAAACAAAAATCCTACTGCAGTGTCTTGATTTACTTTTCCTACTTGAATTAAATTACAAGTTAATTTTCTGAATTATTCAGTAAAATCAGCAAAGTAAACACAACTACAGCCTACACATTTACAAATCATTTACTGAACATCACGCACACATGACAAAGTGACACAAATTTTTCGAACAAATGTCCCCAAAAAAATCGAATGCGGGAAAACCAGTGCAGCCAGCTCTAGAAGGTTTTATTATTATGCAGAATCTGAATACAACAATATCTGGGCACCAAAATGGTTCGTGCTACAGAGAAATTACACAACAGTAGTACCTCGTTCACTCAGAGACAGAAAAATATGGCTGATTCACACCCTCAAACGGAATTTATAGAACTCGAGCCCTTTCTGGCACACTCGAAACCCCACCGCTGTCCCTCAGCCCTTTGCGTCAGCCTCTGCTCTACCCTGGATGGGCCTGCGTCAGCCTCTCAAGGCTTACGCTGCCCTAGCTGGACCTGCGTCACCCTTGAAGGGTTGTTGTTGCCTCTGTGCTGCCTTCTGTGTGGCTCTGGTTGAACTGTGTATCTCTGGCTGGCCTATGCGCTGCCTGGTACACTGCCTCTCCGCTGTTGTTGTATTCTTGGCCTTGCATCAGATCATCCATTGCCAATCTCTGCCCCTCACTGCACTGCAAACTCGCTTCGAAATTCTTAGCAAACCACGCGCCAGAATTTCGACTTAGCTTCAGTGCTCTGCCAATCTGTGTGTGTTCTTAGCAAACCACGCCCCAGAATTTCGACTTAGCTTCAGTGCTCTGCCAATGTGTGTGTGTTATCCAACTAACCCCAAGCCCTTCTCTTATACTTTTCTCATTGTCAAACCAACGACCGTGATCTAATCTCTAATCAACGGCTAGATTAGATACTGCTTGATCTATGTCACTTAGAATATTCTCATCACATGTTTAATTTAATTCACTTTAATCTTTTAATTTTCCTAAGTTAGACTTAGGGCCCTTAATTAAAAAGATTAATTATTTGAATAACTATCAAACTAGATGGAATTTCTCCAAACACTTATTGGGTCTTGGAGGTCTCATGTACTCCAGCTCCTCCACAAAATTTCGAAGCTAGAGAACATCCGATGCTACCCCAAAATCTCAATAGTTAGGAACAGGGGAAAAAGAAGAAGAAGAAGGACCTATTAAAGGTCAAGTGCTTCAGATGTGGTGAGTTCGTTCACTACAACACACAGTGTCCTCTCAAGCAGAAGGACAAGACAAAGAAGTAAGACCAAGCAGCAGCGTCCGTTGAGATTGACAAGCTGTCTTCCAAGATGGAAGAAGAGTTTGCCATGTTTGGAGCCATACCTCCAGGAGAGAGGTGGGGCGACTTGGAGTTGTAGTCCCAGAAATTGCAGAGATTGGGCAGGGTCCATTGAGGATTCCACCTCATGGATCATTACCTGGCAACTAGGGCCCACAATATTCTGTAGTAGGATGTATCACTGTCAGAGATGCAATCAGATTCCGGAGTGACAGTTGCAGACTAGTAGCAGTCAGATGCTGAGTAGTGCAGTGCAGTCTTGACAGCAGAGCAGGTGGCTTCTCTGAATGAATGAATCTCTTTGCATATATTCTGGTCTGCATTCTCTCCCAATATTCTTTTGTGATCTTCCGTACAACTGATATGCCTGAACACCATTTACCTCCATATTGACTGTAATATTGCAATTACTAAGATGCCCGTAAATTATTTTTTCTTTCACACAACTAGGCTTCATGTATTATCATCTCGTTTTTTCCTTGTAATGCTCTTATCTATGGGTTTTTATTAATCCAGTAATAGGTCTGTTCCTACAGCTGCATTAGAAAGCCTAGCTTCCAAATATTCTGTACATGCGCTTAATTGCACAGCAGCTGTGGATATTGGATGTATGGATTGGAATAACATGAAAAAACACCTTTATGTTGTTTGTTTGTTCATTCCCACAATTATAAATAAAACAGAAAAAAGTTGTCTATTCTAGATGTATTAATATTTTCGATGTTAACAATTTAAATGTTGCATTCTTGGTTTGCATGTATTTGGGCATTACTGTGATTCCTGTATGCATGGATGTATAAGGTTGAAGAAGGCATGCAGTGATTAACTTTGAGTGGCATGTGAAGGAATCATCTAATTCATTCTCATACTGACATTTATAGACTTTGGTCCTTTGTCCCATTTACCTCATTTTCTGTTCTTATCATTCTCTATTAACTGGAAAGTATGAATGCTTTAGAGCAATACTAATGTTCACCAATCTTAGAAAAGAAGGAAGGTTCCATTTGGTTGGTAAAGACAAGTTTTTGAATTCGTGGTTTAGTGTTAACAGTGTTACTGATATCTCCAGTTACTTGAAAGCAGGGAGGTATCCATCCAGCATACTCTGGGAAGACATATCTGGATATTCTGCATGCTGTGAAGAGCGTTGTTCCTCATATTCATGTTCATGCATTTTCACCCTTGGAGGTTTTTCAGGGAGCAGCCACGCTGGGTATCAGGTTCTCGGTTTCAGTGGATTGATATGAATTCCTCATTCTATAGTTAATTTTCAAGCATTACTATATTGAAATTGTCAGTCTTAGTTTACCATTTCACTTGTGTTTTCAGTGTTGGAGAATTCCTTTCACAGTTGAAAGAAGCTGGGCTTGGTTCACTTCCTGGTACTGCTGCTGAGGTAATTAAATTATGTCGATTTTGAAACATTCTTGATTTTGTAGTCTGATGTTTGATGCTTTATTTTAAACAAAATATCAACTCCCCTGATATATATATTATAACTCCAGAAATCTGCCAACTTGCAAGTGAAAGCCTACCTGTGAATGAGCTAAAGGATATAATAATTAATAGAGGAACATCATATGGAATAATCTGAATGATTTTGTAATGTCCCTTACTAAATATTTTTCTAAGGTGAGAGAACCCAATTTTGTAAATTTTGTCAATTTTGGTTTAAAGGCAAAATTTGAAGGAACATTACAGTGGTATCACTGTAAAATTTCTATTAGGAAACATTACAGTGGTATTCGAGCATGTTCTTGGTCAGGGTGGGGAACGGGAGCAAGTGATGCCACCTAGATATCAAGGATTTATTTTCCAGAGAGGCTGTTGTAGAGTTAGATGCAGGGGTCGAGGTAGAGAAGGAGGCCCAAATCCATTTTTGGACACCGAAGTGGAGAATATTAGAGGTAGGATGGACAACCAAGAGGACAACGAGAAGCCTAGGCAAATGGGAAAAACCCAGATTTTGGAGGAGCTGCTGAGAACCAATCAGCAGATGTTAAGAAAAGGGCAGCTCATGATGGACATGATGCAGCGGGTGATGGGGCTGCAGATGGGTGGAAGGCCGGAGGGGGAGCCTCATGGTGATGGATGTTCCAGAACAGGAGGGGGCAACCATACTTATCAGCCCCCACATACTCCCCAATGTGGGCAGGCGGGTCGTCCTACTATGTCTCCCTTTGTGGATGAGCCAGAGGCGGTGATGGACCCAGACCTATTGCAGTCTTGGTCAACTCAGTTGCGTCTCGTATTGATGAGTATGAGGGGTTGTATGCCTGGATTAAGCGGGTGATGACTTTTGGGGAGTACATACACGTCAAAGAGAGAAGTACTACAGGGACTGGAGCACGCTATAGAGGGGGACCATCCAACCAGGATGTGTAGAAGATAGTAGGGAAGGTTACACTCCCTAACCTTGATGGGTCGGCCAAGAGTTCATCTAGGGCCTGGATTTAGAAGTTAGACACATGTTTCCACCTGAACCCCATGCGGGAAACCGATGCTATACGGTTTGCTACTCTTCATTTGGAAGGGGATGCCCAAGAGTGGTGGTATCATGGGCTAATCACATTGGGACACATCCATATCACCTCTTACACAAAGTTCACCTAGAGGTTGTTAGAGAGATTTGAGAGGAAAGACCCGGAGTTGCATTTCAGGGAGTTAGCCCATCTGATTGGCAGTGCAGAGGCTTACATTTCGGAGTTCCAAAGATTGGCAGTGATGGTGACAAACATCTCAGAGGCCCAACTGATCATGATATTTGTGGAGGGGCTTGTTGAGCCTTTGCGTGGTTGGGTGAGGGCTTACAAACCCATATCACTTACGGATACTATCTCCAGGACTCGGGATATGATTGACGCAGTGCCCAAGACCCGGGGTTTTGCTCCCACTAGATCCATGGCCCCACAGGGGAACCGAGACACTAGACCACCTCAGAGGGATGGGAGACGTGGCCAAATGGATGAGGAGACCCAGAGAGACCTTAGGAGGAGGAGGTTGTGCTTCACATGCCAGGAGCCTTGGGCACCCGGGCACAAGTGCACTAAGGGAAAGGCCTATTTCATTGAGGTGTATTCAGACAATGAACCAGATGAGGAGTCTGAGATGGGAGCAGAGCAGGGAGATGAGGGAGGACAGTAATCAAGAGGGCCACCACCAACACAACCTAGAGGAGGATCGTTTGCCCCATCCGAGGGAGTCCTTGCTTCACTTCGAGGAGAACCGAAGTACTTGACACTCAAGATCAGGGGACAGTACAAGGGGAGCAAGTGTCAGTCGTAGTCAATAGTGGGGCCACCCACAACTTTATTGATGCTCAGATGGTGGAGTGTAGGGGCATTCAGACACAAACATTTGAGGGGTTCACTATGACGGTGCTAGGAGATCGAACCATGCAGTGCACGAAGTATGTTCGCTGGTTCACGCTGAGAATGGTGAACTGCTCGCTCACTGATCACTTTTTTGTAGTTGATATCCCAGACACCAACGTGGTGTTGGGTGTCCAGTGGTTGTACTCATTGGGGAGGGTCACCATTGACTGGAAGAAGTTAGAGATGGTGTTTATGGGGCCAGATGGGAAGCTAGTATTATTGAGATAAATGCACTCTTACCGACCCCAGACAGATTCAGCTCAACGGATAGAGGCAGATCTATGACATGGGGATGTAGAGTGGGTAGTCGAGTTGAGGATCTCAGAGATAGGGGATCCAACACAACATGTGCATCCAGACATACTGGCCTTGTTGGAGAGGCACTGGGGGGTTTTTGGGGAGATCCCACCAGGCAGACCACGAAATTGTGGGTTCGAGTGCTCTATTGAGTTGGAAGATGGGGTGAATGCAATCATCACCACTTCGTATAGGCACCCAAAGGCCTATCGGAATGAGATAGAGACGGCCATCCAGGAGCTGATGAGGTTGGGTCACATCAGGCCTAACTCAAGTCCCTTCACTTCTTTCGTGGTGCTGGTGCAGAAGAAGGATGGAACTCTATGCATGTGTATTGACTACAGGGCCCTCAATAAGAAGACACTTAAGAACCGATATCCCATCCCGCGCATTGATGAGTTGATGGATGAACTTAGAGGAGTGTAATACTTCTCTAAGATAGATTTTCGCTCGGGGTATCATCAAATCTGGGTGAGGGAGCAAGCCATCCCTAAGACTGCCTTTTGTTGCAACTATGGACATTTTGAGCTCTTGATGATGCCCTTTGGGCTAACCAACGCTCCAGCTACATTCCAGTCGTATATGAACCACGTGTTTCGTGGGCAATTGAGGCACTTCGTCCTTGTTTTCTTTAACAACATACTCATCTATAGCAGGACTTTGGAGGAGCACCTTCAGCATTTGGAGTTAGTGCTTTGCATACTTGAGGAGCAGCAGCTATATGCAAAGATGTCCAAATGTGAATTTGGACTAACTAAGATGTTGTACCTTGGGCATGTGATTGGGGAGGACGGATTGAAGGTACACCAGGAGAATATCAGGGCCTTCTTAGATTGGCCCACACCCAGGAACATGATGGAGTTGAGAGGGGTCCTAGGAATTTGCACATATTATAGGAGATTCGTGAGGGGATTCTCACAGCTTATAGGACCCCTCACCGATTTGAGAAAAAGGGGGGCTTTTGAGTGGACACAAGTGCCACAGGAGGCCTTTGAACGCCTCAAGAAGGTGATGAAAATTGTCATGTTTTGGCTTTGCCAAACTTCACACTGTGAAATTTTCAAAACAGAAACCCTACTACAGTGTCTAGATCTACTTCACCTACTTGTTTAATTTACTTAACAAGTTATTTAACTGAAGTATTTAAAAAAACATTGAAGCAGACACAAACTGAAGCCTACACATCTACAGATCATTTACTGAACAATACACACATGTGACAAGATTACACAGATTTTTCGGACAAATGTCCCTGGAAAAACCCAATGCGGGAAAACCAGTGCAACAGCTCTAGAGGGTTTTATTATTATGTAGAATCTGAATACAACATTCTGGGCACTAGAAATGGTTGGCCCTACAGAGAAATTTCACGGCATAAGTACCTTTCACTCGAAGACAAAAAAATATGGCTTTATCACACCCTTTATCGGGATTTACAAATCACAAGCCCTTTTTGACCCACTAGAACCCTCAGTGTTGCCTCTGCAGCCTCTGCGTCAGCCCTCACTAGCCAACGTCCCCACTACGTCACCCTTAATGGTGTTGTGCTTCCTCTGCGCTGCTCTAGCTTGGCCTGCGTCACCCTAGCTGGTACTGCATTGCCCTGGCTGGGCCTGATGCACCCTCAATGGTGTTGTGCTTCCTCAATGCTGCTCTAGCTTGGCCTGCGTCACCCTAGCTAGTGCTGCGTTGCCTTGGTTGGGCCTGTGTCACCCTGGCTGGTGTTGCGTTGCCCTTGCGCTGCGCTGGCTGCGTCTACGTCACCCTGGTTGGGCTTATGCAGCCTCTGCGTGGTGTTGTTTGAACTATGTCTTCCTGGCTGGCTCTGCATTGTCTGATACTCACTACCTCTCTGTTGTTGTATTCTCGGCCTTGGATCAGATCATCCCTTGCCGAGCTCTGCCCCTCACTGCACTACAAACTCACTTCGAATTCCTTAGCAAACCCCACCCCAAAAATTCGACTTAGCTTTAGTGCTCTGCGTATGTGTGTGTGTTCTCCAACTGATCCAGCCTTTCCTTTATACTTTTCTTGTTGGGAATCCAAGAGCCGTGATCTAATCTCTAATCGACGGCTCAAATTAAAAGACTACTTGATCCACGTCACTTAGAACACTTCATCACATGGTTTTAATTAATTCACTTTAATTTTTCTAATTCCCTAAGTTAGACTTAGGGTCCTCACTAAAAAAATTAATTGTTTGACTAATTCAACACCAGATGAAATTTCTCTAAACGCTTTCTGGGTTTTGGATATCTCGTGTGTCTTAACGCCGCCACAAAATTTCGGAGCTAGATCACACCCGATGCTACCCCAAAATCTCAACACACACGACCATTTGTGTGGAGTGTGACACTTCTGGCAAGGGATTTGGGGTCGTGTTGATGCAGGGAGGCCATCCTATTGCACTTGAGAGCAAGAAATTGCTATCCCACGAGTGGTTGTATTCCATTTATGACAATGAGATGCTAGTCGTGATGCATGCACTGGCCAAGTTCAGACAGTATCTGGTGGGAAACCGCTTCAAAGTGAACACTGACCACAACAGTCTTTGATTTTTCCTAGAGCAGCAGTCATTGGAGGGGCGACAACAGAAGTGGGTGAGCAAGATCCAAGCCTATGACTTTGAGATTGAGTACGTCAAGTGGAAGCACAACATAGTAGCAAATGCATTTTCTTGGAGGCTCGTAATACTATCTTTGATGGATGTTACTCATGACTAGAAGGCTCAACTTTTGGTTGAGTACTCCAAAGACGAGCAGGCTTGCGAGATTCTAGATGGCACACATAGGGATGACAAATTTTGGGTGATGGATGACATGATATACTATAAGGACAGGATATACTTGGTGCTAGGATCTCATCTCAAGGAGAGGATTATGCAGGTAGTCCACGATTCCCATCTAGCAGGGCACCGAGGGTTCCTCAAGACATATCGTGCCATTAGGGAGAGACTCTCATGGAGGGGGCTCAAGGGAGACGTGTTGAGGCACGTGCAGGAGTGCATAGACTATCAAAGGAACAAGGTAGAGTTGTCACATCTCGTAGGTTTATTACAGTCGCTTCCCATTCCGAAGAGGAAGTGGGAGAGCGTGTCCATGGACTTTATCAAGGGGCTCCTAGCTGAACATGGGCGAGATTGCATTTATGTTGTGTTCAACAGATTTGTCAAGTTCGCCCATTTCTTCGCCATCTCATCGATATCTTCAGCTTCCCCGGTGGCCTAGTTTTTCTTTCAGGAGGTCTTCCTATTACATGGTCTTTCCAAGACCACTGTTAAAGACAGGAACATCAAATTTATGGGGGCTTTCTGGCAGGAGTTGTTTTGGTTGGTGGGGACAAAGCTTACATCCAGCACTAGCTATCACCCACAAACATATGGGCAGACCAAGATCGTGACCAAGTGGTTGGAAGGGTACCTACGCAACTATGTGATGAGGCAGCAGAGAGCGTGGGTAAAGTGGCTTCATCTAGGAGAGTTCTGCTACAACACCACTTATCACATGTCGATTGGTATGTCTTCTTTTCAAGCACTTTATGGATATGATGCACTTTATTTTTCTGATATGATGTTTGGAGATAAGGCCCCAAGGGCAAAGGATTTGGTTCAAGAGAGTCAGGATATTCTCCGAGCTCTCAAGAACAACTTGCAAGTGGCTCAAAATCAGCAAAAGATGTATGTTGATAAGCACAGGGTGGAGAGACAGTTTGAGGTAGGGGACATGGTCTACCTTCGTTTGCATCCCTATAGACAGTCTTTACTTAAGAAGAAGGGGGCAGAAAAACTTCGACCACGATTTTATGGTCCGTACAAGGTGATCAGGAGAATCAGAGAGGTGGCTTATGAGTTGGAGCTACCTTCAGAGAGTCAGATCCACAACACGTTCCATGTCTCGTGCCTGAAAAAGGTATTGGGGCAGCAGGTTACATCAACAACTGAGTTTCCTCCCTTGGATGATGAGGGGCGTTTAGTTTTGACACCAGAGTCCATATTGGAGACCCGAGAGAGGAGACTGAGGAAGCGGGGAATCAGAGAGCATTTTTTCAAGTGGAAGGATTTGATGGAAGAGGATGCTACATGGGAAAGTGAACTAATCTTGCAACATCCAACTTTGCAGTTGCTTGGGGACAAGCAACATCTCAGAGGGGAGGACTATAATGTCCCTTCCTAAATGTTTTTATAAGGTGAGAGAACCCAGTTTTGTAAATTTTGTCAATTTTGGTCGAAAGGAAAATTTTGGAGGAAAGACTTAGGAAAAGTGGGTTGAAAAGATTTTAGCGTCGAATGTGGGGACCACTCTCTCACAAATAATACACACCACTTAGTAGAGAGTTCGAATTTCCTAAGGGAGGTCGAAATCATAGGGGGGACCCACTTGAGACGAAGGGCCAACAAGTATAAATAAGAGGAAAGAAGTGTCATTTTGGGCTTTTGACATTCTGATAATCAATTGTTACTATAGTTGTTCAGCTGAGTTACAAGTGTATCTTAGCAAAAGAGCTTCCCAAGGAGTGAAGCTCATCCTTTCTTTGGTGGACCTTTGTGAAAATTTCTGAATTTTATACTTATGCAGAAATTTTTATTGTTAATTTGGTTATGCTCCTCCTACTTAGATAAGTTATTAACTGAGTAAATTCAGATTAAAATCGAAGCAAAACACATAACAAATATTCACCAATTCAGATCTAGAACAAGTGTATGCACACATAGACTAAGTGACACAGATATTTTTTGGACAAATAGTCCCCGGAAAAACCCAATGTGGGAAAACCGGTCTTCTCACTGCTGGAGGGTTTTATTATTAAGAATTTTTTGAAAACAACAAATCTGGGTTCTAGATTTGGAAAACCCGACAGAGAAATAATAGATCTACATCTCACTGGCTGTTCTAAATCCAAAATAGTGACTGATCCACACCCTCAAACAGGATTTACAAGACTCAGCCAAAATTAGGGCCTAGAAACCCCAGTGCTATCCCTGAAGCCTCTGCGTCCCTCAGAACTGCTCTGGAAAGGGTTGTGTTACCCAGACTGGGTGGCGCAGTCGTTACACTGCCCCTTAGGGTCTTTACGTAACCCCTGAGGGCTTCTAGCTGAAAATCACGTTGTCCTTGAGGGAATGCATTGTCCTTGCTGCTGCTGCTCTCCTACTTCTCTGCACTGCCTCTCTGAGCTGATCTCTACCTCTTGTTGATTCTAGACCCTGGGATCAGATCATCCCCTTGGCCTAAATTCCCCTCTCTCCAGCTGAAACAATTCTGAAAATTCTTAGCAATCCCACCCTAGAATCTCAACTTAGCTTCAGTGCTCTGCCTATGTGTGTTTTTACAAATGACCCCAAGCCTTTCCTTTTTTTCTCGTTGGGAAACCAAAGACCATGATCAGATCTTGTGTAATATCCCTTTTCAGGAATATCCCTCAAACACAAGCAAACTCCAACCAGAGATGGACTGGGAGGGCATTTACCAGATATTTCACCTCTGAGAAGAGGGTGAGATCTGGGGGCTACCTGGCCCTTTCCAGACTCTGTCTAAGAGTATGGGTTAAACACACCAAGCGGTATAGTAACTGGAATGCTCGAAGATGAAAATAACAGTAGTGCAAGCATACAATAGCATATATAGAACATGTAACAGATACTTCAAGAAATGTAGAGAGAATGCTAAGCCATTTTATTATACTGAGAATAGAAATGAGTACAATAGGTGATCAGAGTGATGGCACCTAGACTTGCACCAGGCAAGTGAAGAAAAGCTCTCAGAATGACAAAGAAATGGCTGCTCTCTGATCTGCGTCCAAGCTGCCGGAGAACTGCTATGTTGCTGCTACTGCTGGAACCAAAATGAGTATTTGGGGCTGCTCTCCTACTCGGAAAAAAGTTGAAACTCTGGAATCCTCCTCTACTCACCAAACCTAGAAAACCCCAGAGAGCATTTCTGGAATAGCCAACCCCCGAAAATCACCCCCTTGAGGATCTACGCTATCCTCCAAGGCTCTGCGCTGAAACTGAAGGGAATCAACCAAAATACTGCCTCAAACTCTACCAAAATCCTCTAATAGGCAAGGGTTGGCCCCTTGTTCAATCTCCAAGCTCGAAACCCCCAAAAGAAACCGAATTCGGAGCTCCCAAGAAATGGACTGCGTCCTCCCTCTCAAGATTGCGCAATCTATGGATGCACTGCTCCTCCACGAATGCCAAACACCAATCCACCTGCAAAATACTGATGGGACAACCTCACCCGAGCAGGCACTCGAAGTCCCCTGGGGCTGAGGGTGAGATCTCCGAACGGAGACACTCGGTGCACTAAACAGTGCTGCAGAGTGGCTAAACAACCAGCGTGCTCAAGAAGTCGAAGTGACCAGCTTAATATCATAAACATCGAATGATCAAAATGAGGAGGCTCTCCTCTCTATATAGCGTTGGCCTCTCTCAAACCCTAAGGCCCACCTCCTCCAACGTAGCCTCCCTTTGCCATGTGCTCAACTCAACCTGCAGTCCCTCCATGTGGCCTACGTGGGTCCCCTCTCTACGTGGTCTCTTGGCCCCCTTGGCTCACTTAAGTTACAACATTGTGTCTACTAGGGAGTGCACTTTATTTTTAGAGTGAGTTATGTCCCCCTCTACTCACTTTTATTTATAATTTACCACACACCATTCAGCACTGTTCTTATCATTGTCCTCTCAATATCACCCCTTTAAGAAATGTTGCTTGACCCCAAGCAACTGTAGTGATGGATGCTGCAAGATCTTCTCACTCTCCCAATTGGCATCCTCATCCGGCAAATTCTTCCACCTCACCAAGAACTCCCGGATTGTCTTGTTCCGCAACTGCCTCTCCCTGGTATCAATAATGGCTTAGGGCTGTAACACCAAATGCCCCTCATCATCTGTAAGTGGTAGCTACTCTATCACTGTCACCTGCTGCCCCAATGCCTTCTTCAGGCATGATACATGGAAAATGTTATGAATCTTGCTACCTTGGGGCAGCTCCAACTCATAAGCAACTTGTCCAACCCTGCGTATCACCCTGTATGGCCCATAAAAATGGGGCTTGAGGTTCTCAGCTCCTTTCTGCTTCAGTGACGACTGTCGGTATGGCTGCAAACGTAGGTAGACCAAGTCTCCTACCTCAAACTGTCTCTCCACCCGACCCTTATTGGCATACAGCTTCTACTGGTTCTGTGTTGTAGCCATGTTATCCTTGAGAGCTCGGAGAAAGTCTTGAGTCTCTTGGATCCAATCTTTGGCTCTCGGAGCCTTGCTAGCACCAAACATCACATCAGCAAAAGATAAAGAATGGTATCCATACAAAGCATAGAACAGAGACATACCAATGGACATGTGATGTGTGTTATTATAGCACTACTCCCCTAGATGCAGCCACTTCAACCACGCTCTCTGTTGCCCACTAACATAGTTACGCAAGTAGCCCTCCAGCCACTTGTTAACTATCTCTGTCTGCCCGTCTATCTGGGGGTGGTAGCTGGTGCTCGGTGTCAACTCTGTCCCCACCAGCCGGAAAAGCTCTTGCCAGAATCCGCCCATAAAGCAGCTGTCCCTATCACTGATGATGGTCTTGGGAAGACCATGTAACCTGAAGATCTCTCTAAAGAACAGCTCTGCCACCTGTGGTGCTAAATAGTGTGCAGATATGGCGAAAAAATCTGTGTACTTCGTCAGCCGATCAACGACGACGTATATACAGTCCTTACCCTGCACCATGGGCAACCCTGTGATGAAATCCATCGAAATGCTCTCCCATTTCCCCTCCGGAATGGGAAGA
This sequence comes from Pinus albicaulis, assembly GCA_034641835.2. Taxonomy (NCBI): domain Eukaryota; kingdom Viridiplantae; phylum Streptophyta; class Pinopsida; order Pinales; family Pinaceae; genus Pinus; species Pinus albicaulis. Next base: position 957,796,073 of record CM076572.1, read on the forward strand.
GGCTGCAACAAACCTGCGAGATGGTTCATCTCTCCCTTGTTTCTCTGGCAAACCTCGCACTCCCTGATATGCTGGAGCACGTCCTCCTTAAGGCCCTTCCATGAGAACCTCTCTCTGATGGCCTTGTAGGTTTTGGTAAACCCCTAATGGCCGAACAATGGTGAGTCATGTGATGCCTGAAGTATCTTCTTCTTGAGCTGCGAGCCCTCAGTCAAGAAGATCCTATCTCTGTAGTAGATGATCTCATCTATCACCCTGTATCTGTCATCTGTCACCTGACCATCCAGAACCTCACAAGCAAATTTGTCCTTGGAGTACTCTACCAAGAGTCGAGCCCTCCAATCTGTATCCAAACTCATCAAAGACAACGTGGCTGGTCTACGTGAAAGTGCATCGGCTACCACGTTGTTCTTCCCCTTAACATACTCAATGTCATAACCCTGGATCTTGCTGATCCACTTCTGCTGCCTCTCCTGTAGCTGCTTCTACTCCAAAAAGAACCTGAGGCTATTGTGATCAGTCCTCGCCCTGAATCTGCTAACCACCAAGTACTGCCGGAATATGGCCAATGCATGCATAATGGCCAGCATCTCCTTGTCGTATATAGCATACAACCGCTCATGAGGAAGGAGCTTCCAGCTATCATAGGCTATAGGGTGGCCTCCCTGCTTCAACACTGCACCAATCCCCTCTCCCGACGCATCACACTCCAAAACAAAAGGCTGTGTAAAATCTGGCAATGCAAGCACTGGGCAGCTGCTCATCACCTCCTTGAGCCTGTCAAAGGCCCGTTGCGCTGTATCTGACCAACTGAATGCCCCCTTCTTCGTTAAATCCGGTAGCGCGTCGAGAGAAACTCTTAACAAACTTCCTGTAATATGTGCAGATACCAACAAATCCTCGAAGTTCCGTCACGTTTCTCGGCTCTGGCCAATCTCTGATGCCCTTGATCTTCTCCTCGTGGACCCTCACTTCGTCCACTCCTATGATGTGTCCCAAATGCAACATCTTCGTCAACCCAAACTCACAGTTGGAGAGTTAGCATAAAACTGTTGCTCCTCCAAGATATGCAGTACTGCCTCTATGTGCTGGAGATGCTCCTCCCAAGTCCTGCTATATATCAGTATATCATCGAAAAAAACCAACACAAACTTCCTTAGATGACTGCGGAAGATATGGTTCATGCATGACTGGAAAGTGGCTGGTGCGTTGGTTAACCCGAAAGGCATAACCAAGAACTCAAAGTGGCTGTAATGGCACCTGAAAGCGGTCCTGGGAATGTCCTGTTCCCTCATGTGAATCTGGTGGTACCTGGATCTCAAATCAATCTTTGAGAAGAACTGTGCTCCTCTCAACTCATCCATCAGCTCATCAATCCGCGGTATAGGGTACCTGTTCTTCATGGTCTTTTTATTCAGGGCCCTGTAATCAATGCACATTCTCAATGTGCCGTCCTTCTTCTTCATCAACACCACCAAAGAAGCAAAAGGACTGGTGCTAGGCCGAATATGTCCAAGAGCCAGCAACTCCTGGATGGTCGCTCAATCTCATCTCGATAGGCCTTGGGGTGCCTATAGGGTGTGGTAATAACTGCCTGAATGCCCTGCTCTAGCTCAATAGTGTGCTCAAACCCCCGATCAGGTGGCTGTCCTGGCGGTATCTCCCCAAACACCGTGTCATACCTGTCAAGGATGGCCTGTATATCAGGATGAACTATCTGCCCGGTAGTCCCTGCCTCTGATGCCCGCAACTCTACTGCCCACTCTATGTTTCCCTTCCGGAAGTCTGCCTCCATCCGGTGAGCTGAAACAGTCTGGGGTGGGTAAGTGTGCATCCCACGTATTTTCTCATGCTTCCCGGTCTTCTTATCATCCCACTCCATCTCCAAAGCCTCCCAATCTGTGGTGACCTTCCCTAGAGTAATCAACCACTGTACACCCAATACCACATTGGTATCTGGTATGTTGACCACGAAAAAGTGGTTGGTCACTGTGTAGGTACCCATCGTCACAGCCAGCTTTGGAACATATCTGGCACACTGCATCGTCTGATTTCCTGGGACCAACACTGAAAATCAATCGAAGCTCTCTGTCGGTATGCCTCTCCGCTCAACCATCTGTGCATCGATGAAGTTGTGGGTTGCCCCACTATCTACTAAAACTGAAACTCGCTGTCCACGTACTGTCCCTCGGACACGCAGCGTCAAATATTTGGGTACTCCCCGCAATGTTGCAAGGGTCCCCCCTGTGGGTGCAAAAGCTGCACCTCCTGCTCTTGGAGGTGGAGGTGGCAAATGGTGCTGCGCTGCCTAATTGTTTCCTGCCTCCCCATCCTCATACTCATCCTCTTCCCCGCTGCTCTCGGAGAAGACCTCAATAAAATGTGCTTTGCCAGCAGCACATCTGCGTCCCGGCGTCCACGGCTCTTGACAGGTAAAACACAACCTCTTCTTCTTCAACTCCCTCCTGGCATCCCCGTCTAGCTGTCCCCTACCCGGATTCCCCTTAGGAGGTGGAATCCTCATCCTTCCCCTTTGGTTGGAAAGCCTGTCTTTGGGGGTAAGGTGTCCTGGTCCGGGGTAAAGCATCCTGCAAATACCGGGTCCTGCCAACTACATCCTGGAGTGTGGCTGTTCTGGTGGATCTTACCAAACCTCGAAGTGGCTCTGCTAACCCCTCAATGAACATGTATATCATCTGTGCCGCGGATAGATCGGGCACCATCACTGAAAGCCTCAAGAAATCTGCAATATATGTCTCCGGGCTCTCGGTCTGTTTGAGCCTCGTCAGCTCAACAAAGTGCTCTTCCGGATCCCTCCGGTCAAACCTCTCTATCAGTCTCCGGGTGAACTCGGCATATGTGGTCACTGTCGAATGCCCGAGTGTCACCATCCCATGGAACCACCAATCCTGGGCCTCTCCATCCAAATGCAGCGTAGCCACCTTGATGGCCTCTGTCTCTGCCATCTGGTTGAGCTGGAAATATATATCCAGCTTCTCCACCCAAGACTTTGCTGAACTGTTTGATGAACCATCAAACGTAGGCAAATGGAATCGGCTTGTTGTACGCTGGGTGTCTCCATCATGATAATAACGACGCCCTCTGTGATGGTTGCGGGGTCTGCTGTCCCGCTGGAGCTGAACAAAGTCTCTGAATGAAAGGGCATCCTTGAACTCCTGCCCATATGCCTAATACTCAGCAAAGTAATCACCCATGTGGCCAAGCTTCGGCTCCTGCTGTGCTCCTGCCCCTGTGTCTGCACCCAAAAAAGTGGGCATAGTGGAACGTGTGGGTGCATGTGATGCCTGGTGCGGAGTGACATCCCGCTCCTGCAAATGGTGGGATGTGCCCGACCCCTCACCAACATGGAAACCCCTTAGGGTTTCACGTTGTCTAGCCTCCACAACAGTGAATCTCTGACCCATCATCTCAATCTGCCTTGACAGATTCTGGACTGACTTGAGGAGGGCTTCCCCAAACTTCTTTGCATCACTGTCATCTGCCATCGGTACTTCCTACTATGAATCTACCACAGGCCTCTCTTGTTCTGCATCCACCACCCGAACGCAGTCACCCTCTCCGTAGGTGTTCTCCAACCTGCTCAATATCTCTGTACTTCCTACCTCTATAGCAGATGTAGGGTTTCTCCCCTAGTGTCATAGACAACTAGCTCCACAGGCTGAGCCAGATCTATGCTTTGATACCACTGTAATATCCCTTTTCAAGAATATCCCTCAAACACAAGCAAACTCCAACCAGAGATGGACTGGGAGGGCATTTACCAGATATTTCACCTCTGAGAAGAGGGTGAGATCTGGAGGCTACCTGGCCCTTTCCAGACTCTGTCTAAGAGTATGGGGAAAACACACGAAGTGGTATAGTAATTGGAATGCTCGAAGATGAAAATAACAGTAGTGCAAGCATACAATAGCATATATAGAACATGTAACAGATACTTCAAGAAATGTAGAGAGAATGCTATGCCATTTTATTATATTGAGAATAGAAATGAGTACAATAGGTGATAAGAGTGATAGCACCTAGACTTGCACCAGGCAAGTGAAGAAAAACTCTCAGAATGACAAAGAAATGGCTGCTCTCTGATCTGCGTCCAAGCTGCCGAAGAACTGCTATGCTGCTGCTACTGCTGGAACCAAAATGAGTATTTGGGGCTGCTCCCCTACTCGGAAAAAGCTGAAACTCTGGAATCTTCCTCTACTCACCAAACCCAGAAAAGCCCAGAGAGCATTTCTGGAATAGCCAACCCCCGAAAATAACCCCCTTGAGGATCTACGCTATCCTCCAAGGCTCTGTGCTGACACTGAAGGGAATCCACCAAAATACTACCTCAAACTCTACCAAAATCCTCCAATAGGCAAGGGCTAGCCCCTTGCTCAATCTCCAAGCTCGAAACCCCCAAAAGAAACCCAATTCGGAGCTCCCAAGAAATGGACTGCGTCCTCCCTCTCAATACTGTGCAGTCTATGGATGCACTGCTCCTCCACGAATGCCAAACACCAATCCACCTACAAAATACTGATGGGACAACCTCACCAGAGCAGGCACTCGAAGTCCCCCGGAGCTAAGGGTGAGATCTTCGAACGGAGACACTCGGTGCACTAAACAGTGCTGCAGACTAGCTAAACAACTAGCGTGCTCAAGAAGTCGAAGTGACCAGCTTAATATCATAAACATCGAATGATCAAAATGAGGAGGCTCTCATCTCTATATAGCGTTGGCCTCTCTCAAACCCTAAGGCCCACCTCCTCCAACGTAGCCTCCCTTTGCCACATGCTCAACTCAACCTGTGCAGTCCCTCCATGTGGCCTACGTGGGTCCCCTCTCTACGTGGTCTCTTGGCCCCCTTGGCTCACTTAAGTTACAATGTTGTGTCTACTAGGGAGTGCACTTTATTTTTAGAGTGAGTTATGTCCCCCTCTACTCACTTTTATTTATAATTTAGCTACATAAGGCAAAATTGACCAAAATCGATATTTCCAATTAGCCATTGCTAATTGGGAATATTACATCTTGAATCAATGGCTAAGATTAAAAGAAATCTTGATCCGTGTGACTTAAGACAATTTCATCACATATTTAATTTAATCTACTTTAATTATTTAATTATTAGACTTAGGAAATACATTAAAATAATTAATTAATTAAATATCTCCCACACCAGATGAAATTTCCCAAATCCCTTTCTGAATCTTGTAGATCAAGTGTACTCTAGTCCTTCCTCAAAATTTGGGAGCTAGAGCACAACTGATGCTACCCCAAATACACAAAATCTCAACGCTCCCTCTTAATATCAAGAGTGTGCTCTAGCAATACATCACACTATGTATTACAAGATTTTGGGCACTGGTTTTGTGCTGCTGATGCTTGGCCTGCTGCCACTCAACTCTGCACTATTGCTGCCATTCTTTATTGCTGCCCATGACTCTGCCACTGCGACTACAACATCTGTACTACAGCTCCCTCTCAATTTGTTGCATATGTGTTGTTCATAGGACAGCCACTGCTGATCTGCTGCACTGCAACTTTAGTTGTTGAGAGAAACAATTGAATCTCTTGCCCAATCTTTGACAGACAAGTCAGTTGGGTTGCATCCTCATCACTGAAGCTCCATAGGCTATTGATTTGTGCTAGCATCTGAAGGATAATGCACAGCAATAGCTCTGCACTGCATAAGCAAACTCCCTTTGCACTGCTGAACTCACATCAACCCCTTATGCTTGAATTCTCTCACGCTACTGCTGCACTGCGTTGTCCCTATGAAGCCTTCTATGCTGCTGCAGCTCTACACTGCGCTGCTAAAGTCACATCAGCCTCTGCGCTACTGTTGCTTCTATGTTGTTGTTGCTCTGCTCTGCATTGCTCCTTCTAGTCTTCAGATCTACCTCTGCTTCATCTGTGATCTATGCACCCACTGCTCCACTTGTCCCGCTACTATCTTAAGGCTCACGTAGCTCGTATGTGATCCAAGAGATGAGCTACTCAAGGATCCTGCCCTAGACTCTGTAGCTCCTCTACATATCCATGTTGCCCCACCTTTGTGGTTCATGAGCGCTCATGGCTGCATCATCTTCCAATCCATCATTCGCCACAACAGCCTTGGAAGAAGAAGCTTCCTTGTCCTTTTTCTTTTGAGGAAAATTGCTGGCAAAATGTCCCATTTCACCACACTGGAAGCACTTGATCATTGACAGATCCTTCTTCTTCTTTCCCCGCTACCTCTTTGATGCCAAGGCTGCATCTTCTTCATCTTCCTTCTTCACTTTGCTTGATCCCCTGTTGTACTGCTTCTTGGTGAATCTATGGAGTTCTTCTTGACGCAGAATTGCACACACGCTGTCCCAATCTGGGAGGTCTGCTCTGCCTAAGATACTTTGGACAACGGTTTCCCACTCATCTGTGACTGCATTGAGCAGTCCTGACCGTCATATCATCCTCCACTTTAGCACCGGTTGCAATCAACTGATCTCTGATCGACTGCAATCTGAAGAGGAAATGCTCCATGTCTTCTCCCTTGGTCATCATGAATGACCTCATTTGTGTCTCCAACAACATCTTCCTTTGGACAAATTTTCCCTCATATAGGGAGATTAAGGCCTTCCACATTTCATTAGTTGTCTTCTTCTCAGCTAAGTCTAGTACAATATGGTTCTTAATTCCATCCATAATCAGCCGCTTGGCATGCCCAACAGCTTCCTTATGCTTCCATAGGAGATCTGGATCGGTCAATGTGACCAGAGTTTGCTCTACATGGTCTCTAAGATTATATGCCTTAAGGACTATCAGGATCCTTATCTTCCAAACTGAAAAGTTGGAGAGGCCATCCAATCTATGCTAATCACGCGGTCCATGAGGAGTCATCTGCTCAGAAAAGTGTCAGACTCCCTTTCTCTTTGCTAGAGAACTGGATCTAAGGCCCTTGGCGAAACAGACACCTTTTCTTCCTTCTAACCACTGATTTCCCTCCTTGGAAATTTGCCAAATCAATAATGATTTAGCTCTCTTTGATCCTCTGATCAATCTGCAAGTTTATTTGGCTAGAAACTCTCTGAGAAGCTGATCTCCTCCCGCTCTTTGTCACTTGTGCTTAGGCTAAAAATATGAAAACTTCATAAATTTAACCCCACCAGCACCTTCTGAATTTCTGCAGCTAACCTTCAGTCTTTTCTGGATCTGACATTCAATTCTGCAACACACTGGCTGGCTTTAGACCAATCCAGCGCTATTTCTGAGCTGTCTCTGCGCAATAATTGTGTGGGCTTGCTAGGAGCCAGCATTAGACTGTGTCACCCTTCCCTCTGCGTGAATCTACCTCTGAAAATTGCACTGCCCCTTTAGATCTGCGTTTCTGCTACTTTTCAAGCTGCTTTCTATAGCTAGAACCTTCAGTCTCTTGCTAGTGACCCTCCTAGATCTACAATCGCTCTGATACCATGTGAAAATTTCTGAATTTTATAATTATGCAGAAATTTTTACTGTTAATCTGGTTATGCTCCTCCTACTTAGATAAGTTATTAACTGAATAAATTCAGATTAAAATCGAAGCAAAACACATAACAGATCTTCACCAATTCAGATCTAGAACAAGTACATGTACACATAGACAAATTAACACAGATATTTTCTGGACAAATAGTCCCCGGAAAAACCCAATGCGGGAAAACCGGTATTCTGGCCGTTGGAGGGTTCTATTATTAAGAATTTTCTGAATACAACAAATCTGGGTTCCAGATCTAGAAAACCCGAACAAAGAAATAATAAATCTACAGCTTATTGGCTGGTCTAAAGCCAAAATAGTGAGTAATCCACACCCTCAAATGGGATTTACAAGACTCAGCCAAAATTAGGGCTTAGAAACCCCAACACTATCCCTGAAGCGTCTGCGTCAGCCTCTGTGTCCCTCAACGCTGCTCCGGAAAGGGCTGCATTACCCTAGACTGGGTGTCACAGTCCTTATGATGCCCCTGAGGGTCTCTGCATAACCCTTGAGGGCTTCGAGCTGAAAATCACTGTTCTTGAGGGACTACGTTGTCCTTGCTACTGCTGCTCTCTTGTTTCTCTACGCTGCCTCTCTGAGCTGATCTCTGCTTCTTGTTGATTTTAGACCCCGGGATCAGATCATCCCCTCAGCTTAAATTCCCCTCTGCAGCTGAAACACTTTTGAGAATTCTTAGCAAACCCACCCTAAAATCTCAGCTTAGCTACAGTGCTATGCCTCTGTGTGTTTTTGCAAATGACCTCAAGCCTTTCCTTTATACTTTTCTCGTTGGGAAACCAACGTCCATGATCAGATCTTGAATCAATGGCTAAGATTAAAAGAAAGCTTGATCTGTGTGACTTGAGACAATTTCATTACATGTTTAATTTAATTTACTTTAATTATTTCATTTTCCTCAGTTTAGACTTAGGAAATACATTAAAATAATTAATTAATTAATTAAATATCTCTCAAACCAAATGAAATTTCCCAAATCCCTTTCTGGGTCTTTTAGATCAAATTTACTCTAGTCCTTCCTCAAAATTTGGGAGCTAGAGCACAACTGATGTTACCCCAAATACACAAAATCTCAACAACCTTGAGTGCCACCCTAGGAAGGCTTTTACCTTTGTTTGGAGGCTGGGAGAGAGGCATCACACAGGTACCACGCCATTCTAGCTCAGTTGGGATGCAGAAGCAAGAGCCACGCAATCATTGAGGGAGATTGGTGCCGGAGCTAAAAAATTACAATGTTGTTGTGGTGTTTCTTGGCCAAATTCCAAGTAAAGGAGGAGGATTTTGCAGGAGAAGAGAGAGTCCCTCACGCAGTATGGATTTCTGGGAGTAGAGACTACGTCATCATCTACCGGCCTACGCAGTCATTTGTGGGTGGCAAGTGAGGGGAGACTTGGGTGGAGGTTTGAGGAGTTGGGTTGCTCAGATTTTGGTTGGAGGGTGATTGTGGGGAGTTGTCTAGCAAAGTGGGAGCAACAAACATCACTCTCTGCTTCAGGTGATATTTTATGGTTGTGAAGAAGCTCCAAGCTTTTTGGGGCCGAATTTTGAGTTTCAAAACTAAAGCAAACACTTTCTAGGTTTTTCTAGGTTTTTGGCAAGGATTTCAGCCCTAAATTTACAGATTTTTCTTGGCAGATTTGAGGGGTTGAATCAGGGTCTCAAGACAACGAACAATGAAAAAAAATTAGGCAAGCGCAAATTTCTAGAAGACGAATTTCTAAAGCAGTTGGGCACTGATATTTTGACCACATAAGGCTTGTAGCTTTCCTTGTGCAAGCCCAGGTGCACTCCTATTTTCCTATTATACTCCAGCAGTTTATATAAATAAAATTTCCCATTTTGGTGTTCTGGGAGCAACTTATGTTTTGTGGGTGTTCATTGAAATTTTTTTGTGTTGAATTTATTGCATGTCTTTGGTTATCACTGTAAAATTTCTATTAGGAACATTACAGATTTGACATCTGTAATATTCCAAATTAGCAGACAGATAATTGGAATATTAATTTTGGTTTATTTTTGCCTTATCTAATGTTATGCAGAAATAAAGTGGGTAAGGGGACCCACAAATAAAACTAGGCAGCTAAAATTCTTCCCTATAGCCACTAAAGGAAAATATTGAGGCTGAATTGGGGTCCATGTGGCCACCCAACGAATGGACCAATGTCCTTGGTGGCTGTGTGGGAGAGGCAGCACAGTGGTAGGCCGAAGAAGAGGCAGCGCAATCCCTGTGGGTCCAAGAGAACGTTGGGGGCTCGGTTTGGACAAAAGGGAATGAGAGCAGTTCATTCCTCATTCATTGATCCATCTAATTTATGTCTTGGCTGAATGAAGCACACTTGAGCTATTTAGCCAAGTCTATAGTGTTTTTTAGCACAGATTTTTCCAAGCAGAGATCTCAACCTCTGCTTTGGGGGTTTTCGAGTGCCCACTCAAGAGAGTACCATCAATTTGTGGAGAAGCTTGCAGAGAAACATTCCAAGCATACGTAGTCCCTTCAGGACGGCGCAGAGGCCATCCTGACTGCGCAGTCCAGCTGAGAGGTGTTGGGTAGCAAGGAAGCAGTGCAGATTCAGCTGGAAGATTTGGAGGGGAGGCTAACCACCTCCTACCAGAGATTTGGGCGGAGTTTGAGGGCATTTTCCAGCAGTTCAGCTAGGAGACCGATTTCCCTAGTAGAGCAGCGTGCCAAGCCCAAGGGGGCTATTTTCCAGGGTCGGGATTTCTAGAAACCCTCTACGGGTTTTTGTGGGTCTTGTGAGTAGAACCTGGGGTTAAAAGCCCAAAATTTTCTGAGCATGGGAACAGACCCAAACCACAGTCCTATTCCAGCCAACAGCAACAGTTCCAACACTGGCAGCGCAGAGAGGGAGCCATGCAGAGCAATATTTCCAACAGTGTTTTTGTTCGGGTTTGAGTAATACTTCATCTTGTCTTGTGCAGGCCCAGGTGCGATCTTTCTGAGCACCTCCATTGTAATAAAATGACTTCGGTGATTTTGGCTTCATTTACTGTGTCTTAATGTCATTTTCTATTTTGATGTAGTTTTTAGTCTTGTGTGCTTTGTATTACTATTTGTTTCCCAATTTGGGATATTACAATGGTATCAAAGCTCATAGACTTGGCTCAGCCTGTGGAGCACGTACTCTATGACACCAGAGGATAGGAAAAACATCAAATATCGGAGGCAGAGATACAGAAGCAGAGAAAGGAGGCTCAAGATTACACTCGACCAGGTTGACAGTGTTCTGGTGGTAGAAGAAAGAGGGGAGGCACCTATGGCAAAGGAAAGAGATGAGGGGAGGGAGTTTGCTCAACTCCTGAAATCAGTACAAGACCTCACTAAGAGGATTGAGGAGATGGGGCAGAAGATTGGTGGAGACAATAAGCAAAAGGCGATTCAGGGGAATTCCAGAACGGGGAAGGATCCGACACTTCACATCATCCACCCAGTCCTAACACTGCATAGCAGGTGGTGCAATGCACTCCATCACGCTCTACCATCCCCACGTTTCTAGCTTCGGGAGCAGGAGCAGGAAGTATGCAAGAGCCGTAGGTGTCTCACTACGATGATTATTTCGCAGAGTATCAATCCCTATGGGCCGGAGTTTGGAGGTTGTAATATCCCCAAAGGGGAAATAACCAGTAATACACAGAAATATGCCAGACAGATATAGAAAATACAATACTGAACCAGATCATGGAACAAATACACATGGAGTGCCAGAAAACTGAGCCATTTTATTAATCTGAAAGTACATAGAGAGGAGTACAAGAAAAATCAGAATGAATGCACCTATCCTTGCTCTAGGCAAGTGGAGTCCTTCTCAGACAAATAATGGCTACAACAATGACAAACTGGCCCCAGTCGGTCGAAGACCGTTCGAAGACCCAAGCTCCCCGGACGTCGGAAAACGCCGTTGCCCTTTTCTAACACAAGTCCGCTCTCGCATCGGGCCGTGCTCCCACTGGGTGGATCCGCCTTCCGTATGCCGTGACCACCGGATCCGAAGCTTCCAAACCAGATCTCGCGTCTCATCCCTCCCGGACCGCGTCCTCCAGATCGGATCCGCCACCAACCTTTCGCATCTATGTCGGATCCCCACCACATCTTCGTATCCGCAACCCAGTCGCTGATCCATGTTGTCTCTTCGCATTTAGTCATAAATAATACGTATCTCCTCAGATCTACAATCTCCCAAGCTGGATCTAGTGCTATACCTTCAGATCTGCACCATACAGAACCAGATCTGCAAATATCTGCTCAGATCTACAACCTCCAAGGCTGGATCTATCAATGTGCCTTCAGATCTGCGTCTTCCTCTTCCTGCTGCACAACGTCCTCACTCCAAGATTGATCTGCGTCCTTCCTCCTCCTGGAACAGCGTTTTCTCTGCTCAGATCTGGACTGCGTCCTCCCTGGAACAGCGTCCTCACTCTCCAAGGCTGATCAGCGTCCTCTCTTCTCCTGAAACAGCGTCCCTCCTCCTCAGAACTGCGCAGCCACAAGAGGGCTTCTTCCTCTCCAAATCTGCACTTAAACCACCGCTACTTGCTACCGAAATCGAAAGGTGTACTTAACATAACCTTACCAGGGCACCGAAGTCCCCCGTTTAAAAGAAACTTTGTAAATAACCTTACCAAAAGGTGCACCGGGAAGTCCCCCGTGCTGGCATCTCCATCGTGAGACACCTTTTGCCACCATACAAGTACGTACCGACTAAACAACCGGCGTGCTGAAGCAGACAGAAGTCTAGCTCTTAATAATAATATCAAATCATGAATGATCCAAATGAGGTGAGAACCTCTCCTCATATAATGCCAAACTCCCTCCAAAACTCAACTGCGTCCTTACTCTCCTTTGACCTGCGCAGTTTACCTTGGGTCAGCCTGATGCCTCCCCCATCATACTCATGTGGACCCCCAAGGCCCCCTCTTTAAGTTATAACGTCAATCTACTAGGAAAAGAACACTTTATTTATAAAGTGAGGTGACTAAAGTGAGGTGACCCCTCTTATTTCTCACTTTATTTATTATTTCTAGCTAAAGCGGCAAAATAAAGCAAAAATGAAATATTCCAATTAGCAAGGCTAATTGGGAATATTACAGAGGTGCTCTCACCTTCATTGAGTTTTGTCATCTGAAGAAGAACAGTAGACCCAGGGGCCAAACTAGAGGAGGGTACACGCAGGCCAATGACCTGCAACATACCGTGGGAAAATTTTTTCTGCCAACTTTTGATGTGTCATCAAAATGTTCAGCCAAAGCTTGGGTGGAGAAACTGGACATCTATTTCTAGCTTAACCAGATGACGGAAGTAGAGGCCATCAAGGTGGAAACGCTACACCTAGAGGGAGAAGCCCATGATTGGTGGTTTCATGGGATGACGATGCTGGGTCACTCAGGAGTGACAGCGTATGATAATTTTACCAAGAGGGTGTTGGAGAGATTTGATCGGAAGGATCTGGAGGAGCATTTCATGGAGTTGGCCAAGCTCAAATAGTCGGAAAACCCGAAGACCTACATTTTAGAATTCCCGAGACTCTCGGTGATGGTTCCAGATTTGTCGGAACCAAGGAGGATTTACATGTTCATATACGGTCTGGCAGAGCCTTTGCATGGGCTAGTGAGGTCTACTTGGCCCACTACGCTGCAGGACGCAGCTGGGAGGACTAGAGATCTACAAGATGCATTACCTAGGATGAGGGCCCCCATACGCAACAGACCGGCTTTCCAGCAGAGAGGGAGGGATATGAGAGCTCCACCCCCGAGAGGGAACCAAGATCAAGGGCCATTGGATGATGAGACTCAGAGGGATTTGAGGCGGAAGAAGCGTTGCTTCACTTGCCAGGAGTCGTGCGCACTGGGTCACAGGCGTGCCGGAGGGAAGGCACACTACATTGAGGTTTTCTCCGACAGTGAGGAAGAAGAGGATACCTTCTTTGAGATGGGAGGAGATACCAACACAGGAGCACCAAGAGAGAACCCCCCACCACCTCCTCCTCCAGCAGCACGAGGATCAACGTTTGCACCTACCAGAGGGGTCCTTGCATCTTTGCGACGGGTACCCAAGTACCTAATGCTGAGGGTCCATGGACAACGCTTTTAGGTGCATGTCCAACTTTGTTTTCTAGAGGGCCAGAATCCTGTCAGTTCTGGATGAGTATGGTCTCAAAGATCATGCAGAGAAAGTTCTAACTGTACCAACTGATGCAACTCCTCCAAAGAAGTATGAAGAAAATCAAGCGCGGACTAAGCGTTTGATCATGGATGGAGTCAAAGACCACGTCGTGCCTCATATTGCCGGAAAGAATACGGCAAATGAGATGTGGGTAGCATTGGACACGATGTATCAGGGAGGCTCTATCCAACGAAGGATGCTTCTGGAGAATTATATGCAGTTGTTCTAGATGATGAAGGGTGAGGAGATAGATCCATTCCTCTTCAAACTTCAGACTATCCGGGATTAGCTGATTGCCATGGGTGCAAATCAGGATGAGGGGCTCCTAGTGAAGGACTGCCCTAAATGCAGTCTCAGAAGAATGGGAAACGTTTGTCCAAAGCATTCTGGGCAGGGCAGCGTTACCATCATGGGCAGACATGTGGGCAATCCTCCGTCAGGAGGAAATCAGGAGAATCATGAAGAGGAAAAGCAACGGAAGCAGATCAACCAGAGTGAAGAAAGAAGAGGAGGATCATGCAGCCCTTGCATCAAAGGAAAGGAAGCAGCAAGGGAAGAAGAAGAGGTACCTTTCCAAGGTCCGGTGCTTTAACTATGGCGAACTTGGACACTTCACCAGCACTTGTCCTAAGAAGAAGGACAAAGGATCTTTTGATTCCAAGGCTACAGCAACAAAGGATGATGGCTCTGATGATGATGCAGCCATGAGTGCTCATGTGCCTCGAGAGAAGAGGTGGGGTGACATGGATCTGTAGAGCAACTAAAGGCAGGAGGGGCAGGATCCTTGAGTAGCCCAACTCTTGGATCACATACGAGCTACGGGAGACTTAAGACAGTAGCGGGACAAGTGGAGCAATGGGTGCAAAAGATCACGGATGAAGCAGAGCCAGAGCTGACACGCTGATGAGGGAGCAGCGCAGTGCATATATAGCAGCAGCGTAGGGTACGCAATGAAGTGGTTGTAGCAGCGCAGAGGCGTTAGGAGGACAACGCAGCGCAACAACAGCATAGGGGACTTCAGTGCAAAGGAGGCCTTCTTACGCAGTGCAGAGCTGTAGCAATGCAGTAGCCTTCAAGAGGACAGCGCAGGGCAACAACCTATGGAGCTTTAGTGATGAAGATACAACCCAACTGACTTGTCTATCAAAGATTGGGAAGCAGTCCTTCAGTTGCTTACTTCTCGGCAACTGAGTTGAAGTGCAACAGTTAGCAGTGGCAGTGCTATGGGCATCATGATGCAGCAATTTGAGAGGGAGATGCAGTAAAGATGTGGCAGTGTTAGTGGTAGTGACATGAGCAACAACGCAGTGGATGAAGGGCAGCAGGCCAAGCATCAGCAGCACAGAAACCAATACCAATATCTTGTGATACATGGTGTGGATGTATTGCTAGAGCACACTCCGTGCTAAGAGGGAGTGTTGATATTATGTGTAGTTGGGGTAGCATCGGGTGTGCTCTAGCACTAAAACTTTGTGGAGGGGCTAAGAACCACATCCACTCCAAAACCCAGAAAGTGTTTTGAGAAATTTCATCTAGTGTTAAAGATATTCAAATAATTAATTATTTTAATGTATTCCCTAAGTCTAAACTTAGGGAAATTAAATAATTAAAGTGAATTAATTAACACATGTGCTGAAATGTTTTAAATGACGTGGATCAAGTAGTATTTTAATATCAGTTGTTGATGTGTTCAACGAAAAAGTATAAGAGAAAGGCTTGAGGGTCAGTTGGAGACACACACACACAGATGTAGAGCTGAGAAACTAATCTGGAATTCTAGGGCAGGGTTTGCTAAGAATTTCTGGAGGATTTTTCTATAGCAAGTGGTAGTATTGGCTGAGGGGATGATCTGATCTCGGAGCCAAGAGTCAGCAAGAGACAGAGGAGCAGCTTTCAAGGACAACGCAGAGGAGCAAGGGCAGTAGCAGTAGCTGTGTAGCGCAGAAGCTTCAATGGCTACACAGGTGCTATGCAGGCCCAGGAAGGGACAACGCTGCAGCTTCAGAGGGCTTCAGATTTACGCAGAGGCCTCCAGAGGCAGCGTAAGGACTGCGTCACCCACTCTGGGGTTACGCAATCCCTCTTTGAGCAACACAGAGGCACGCAGAGCCTAGCAGGCTGATGCTGGAGCTTCAGGGGTAGCGTTGGGGTTTCTAGGGCCAGATCCAGGCTGAGTCTTATAAATCTCGTTTGAGGGTGTGGATCAGTCGGAATTTTGGTCTTAGAACAACAAGTTAGTTGCAAATCTATGGTTTTCTCTGTCGGGTGAACCAGATCTGGTGCCCAGATTTTCCATACTCAGAATGTACTTAATAATAATAAACCCTCATATCTGTTGCACCAATTTTCTCGCTTTGTGTTTTTCCGGAGACTTATGTCCAAAAATCAATGTCACTTTGTTTGAATGAGCGTAATATTCAGTAAATGATCTGCATGTCTAGGTTGTTAGTTGTGTTTACTTCGGTGTTTTCTGAATATTATTTCTGAAGATAACTTGTAGAATTTAATCAAGTAGGAGAAGTAAACCATGATACTGCGGTAGAATTTTCACAAGAGGCAGCATGCCACATTTGGTTGGGCAAGATCGTTTTCCTTCTCCAGTTTTGAGTTTTCATATTTTTGCAGTTCTACAGGGATGATCGTACGAGATTTCCAAAGAAGGTTGTGTGAGTTATCCAGAATGCATATCTGGGCAGCAAATCGACTTCCAGTTGTCGGAGGAAGTGCGAGTTGTCTAGTGCTAGTTGCAAAGAGAGGAAGGGTCCCAACCAGGGACTAGGCTTGAAAGGGGCACCAGACCCAAGAGGAGGAGTATTAGACTCCAAAGTACCATATCGGGTATGATCCTTGAGGAGCCCATCTCATGGATCATCACCTTGCTACGAGTGCCCAGGATCAACAGTAGTGGGATGGAGGTGTTTTCGGTGGGAGCCAAGGAGTGATGGAGCAACAATTGCAGTGGGTAGTAGCGCCTACTTCTGAGCAGCGTAGAGCAGAGAAGCAACAACATAGTAGTAGCAGCGCAGTGCAGTGCAGTGCATGAGAGAGACAACGCAGTAGCTATCAGCAATCAACGTCTTCAGCACCGAGGTGCATCCACTGAACGCTTGTTCAGTTTTGGGTGGTTTTTAGTTGCTTCTCTCAGCAGCCGAGTTGCAGTGTTACCAGTGGCAGTGCTAGAATATGTTTTATTTTAAAAATTAATTATTTTAATGGAGACCCTAAGTCTAAACTTAGGGAAATTAAATAGTTAAAGGGTATTAACAAAACAGGTTGAGAATAATCTAGAAAAAGCGAAGATCAAGTCAAGTTATAATCTTAGCCGTTGATTAGAGATCTAATCTCGGCCATTGATTTCTCAACAAGAAAGACTATAAAGGAAGGCTTGAGTGTCATTTGGAAAGACACACTGAGTGAATCTAGAGATAGAATTCTTCTGACGGAGCAGTGCTCGGACGAAGGTCAGATCTAAGTGATTCCAGTTGTAGTGAGGGGCAAAGACAGTTATTGATAGGAGGATCTTCTCCGGTACCAAGAATACATAGCAGAGAGGTAGCAGGACCAACAGAGGAAGCAGCATAGCCTCCAGAGCGTGTGATGCAGGACCCAAAATGATTGACTTGGGCCTACGCAGTGCTTTCGAGAGACAGTCCGAGATTTGCTGGAGATCATGGTTTCTGAGTCGGAAGGGCTGAAACTTGACTTTCCGAGAGGCAGATTGATTCAGAGAGGAGGTGATGCAGTCCACAGAAGTCCCCACGCAGGCCTATGCATCTACTGCACAGAGGCAACACAAAGGGAGTTGGGGTTTCGCCAGTTCAGATTGGATTAACTGCGAGTTGCAGTGTGAGGTAAAACTCACTATACTTTTGTTTGTCGTGATTTATTTGTACTAGAAATTGCTGCTTAATAATATCAAACCCTCAGATATGCTGCATTGGTTTTCCCGCATTGGGTTTTTTTCTTGGGAGTTAGTCCAAAATAAAGGTGTCCTATTTGTGATTTAATTCTTGCTCAGTTTCCTTGTTTCAGAATCATAAAGTAGTAAGTGCAAGTTGCTTCAATAATTTACTTCAGTAATTCATGAAGAAATTTGAATTAGTTTTGTAATGTAATTTACATAATAGAAGTAAATTCAGTTAGTTGCATTGGGATTCCTGAGATTGTCAGATCTAGGAATTTTCACACAACTACTACTGCAGTGCAACTCTGTTTCTTATTGCAACAGACAAACATTCAGTTTTTGAACTAAGTGTTTAGCATGATGCATCTGGTACTGAAGATCTGACTGCTGCTAGTCTCTGCGCTGACCCTCTGAAGCTACTATGTTTTTGCTGACTCTGCACTGTGCCTTCCTGCACTACTTCCAACTCTGCACTGTGCTGCTGAGATTCTGGCGCTTACTAGCCGCTGCGTTGTCACTTCTACACTCCTCTACACCAATTGATACTTGTCCATCCTGCTATTTTTTATTTGGACCCTTGTAGCAAGGTAGTGATCCAAGAGGTGGACTCCTCAAGGATCTTTCCCAATCCGTAGTGTGAAAATTTCTTAATCTAAGAAACCCTACTACTAAACATTGATTTACTTCTCCTACTTGATTAATCATACAAGTTATTAATCTGAATATTCAGAAAAACAACGAAGTAAACACAAATAGCAGCCTACACATACAGATCATTTACTGAATAGCACGCTCATATGGCAAAGTGACACTGATTTTTTGGACAAATGTCCCCGGAAAAACCCAATGCGGGAAAACCAGTGCAACTAGCTTTGGAGGGTTTTATTATTAAGCAGATTCTGAATACAACAATTTCTGGGCACCAGACATGGTTTTCCCTCCAGAGAAAATCACAGCAGCTATACCTCTTTCTCCAGGAGACAAAAATATGGTTGATTCACACCCTCAAATAGGATTTACAGAACTCGGGCCCTTTATGGCCCACCGGAAACCCCAGCATTGCTCCTCAGCCCTTTGCGTCAGCCTTCCTGGCCTGCGTCAGCCTCTGCGCTTCTCTGGAAGGGCCTGTGTCACCCCTGAAGAGCTTATGCTACCCCTGCGCGGGCCTGTGTCAGCCCTGCGTAGCTCATGCTGCCTCTGCGCGGCCTCTGCTGGAATGCGTGGCTCTTACTTGTCTCTGCGCTACTCAGTATGATGCCTCTCTGTCGCTGTTGTACTCTTGGCCTGGGATCAGATCATCCCCTTGCCAATACTGCCCCTCGTTGCACTACAAACACTTACGAAATTCTTAGCAAACCACACCCTAGAATTTCAGCTTAGAAGTCATTCTCATCACATGTTTAGTTTAGTTCACTTTATTTTTTTAATTTTCCTAAGTTAGACTTAGGGTCCTTAATTAAAAAGATTAATTATTTGAATATCTCTTAAACATGATGGAATTCTTCCAAACGCTTTCCGGGTCTTGGAGATCTCATGTACTCCAACTCCTCCACAAAATTTGGTTGCTAGAGCACATCCGATGATACCCCAAAATCTCAACACTCCCTCTTAGCGAGGAATGTGCTCTTGCAATACACTCCACCTCGAAGTACTGCTCTAATCTCTGGCATCGGTCCCGCATGTGAAAATTTCTTAACCTTATGAAATCTTACTGTTAAATCTCGATTTACTTCTCCTACTTGATTAAATACACAAGTTATTATTCTGAATATTCAAAAACAACAACCAAGTAAATACATATAATAGCCTACACATACATATCAAATATTGAATAACATGCTCATAGACAAAGTGACAAATTTTTTGGACAAATGTCCCCGGAAAAACCCAATCCAGGAAAATCAATGCAGTTAACTCTGGAGGGTTTTCATTATTATGCAAAATCTAAGTACAACAATCCTGGGCACCAAAACTGGTTCACTCGACAAAGAAATGAAATGGCAGCAATACCTCTATCCTTGGAGACAAAAAATATGGCTATTTCACACCCTCAAACGGGATTTTTAGAACTCAAGCCCTTTATGGCCCACCAGAAACCCTAGCACTGCTCTAAAGCCCTCTGCATTAGCCTAACTGGCCTGCGTCAGCCTTAGCGTTGCTCAAGAAGGGCCTCCGTCACCCTTGAAGGGCTTACGCTGCCCCTACGTTGCCCTGACTGGGCCTGCGTCAGCCCTGCGTGGCTCCTACTGCCTCTGTGCTGCCCCTATTGGGCTCTGGCTGGACTGCGTAGCACCTAGCTACCTCTGGGTTGGTCTATTGATTTATGGTAGCATCGAATGTTCTCTAGCCTTGTAACATTGTATATAGGGCCCAGGCTAAGACACATGTATTCCATAAAACCCAAAAATGGTTTTGGAAAATTCCACTTAGAGATGGTTTAATTAAAATAATTAATCGTATTTTAATGTTTTCCTAAGTCTAAACTTAGGGAAATTGATTAATTAAAAGATATTAATTAAACTAAGTGTGAATATTCTAGATAAAGTCATGGATCACCTCCAAGTTAATCTTAGCCCTTGATTATGTTTTAATCTTGGTCGTTGAAGGTTCAACAGAAGAATATAAGGAGGGTCGAGGGGCCTATGGAAAACACATTTGAGTGCATTGAGCATTTGGCATTTTCGAGTTTGTGTGAGGAGACACAGCTTTTGATCAAGAATCGAATCACTAGGGCAGGGTTTGCTAAGTGATGTTGATTCAGTGATCAGATTTAGAGAGGGGCAGACGCAGAAACTGGTCAGGAGGACCAGGAGTGCATTTCAGAGAGAGGCAGCAGTGACGCAGAGAGAGACAACGCAGTCACTTGGAGGGGTGACGCGGTTCCTGAAGGAACTCACGCAGAAGTGACGCAGTGTTTCTTTGATCCAGTCCGGAGATAGCTGGGAGCTGAGGTTTCTGAGCCAGGGGGGCCAAAATCCAGTTCTGGATCAGTCTAGATCAGTTATTGAGCAGAGGTGACGCAATTTCAGAGATTTCCCACGTAGGCTTACGCAGTTCCAGCGTTGGCATCACGCAGAGGCAGAGAGGGGCTTCACCAGCGCTGTTCAGATCAACTGGGGATTTGCAGAGTGTGGTATATCTCACAATTTCATCAACTGTCTAGATTTCTCTGAAGGGTGAGTCGGATATTGGCACCCTAGTTGTACTCAAGATTTTGTTGCTTAATTATATAAAACCCTCAGATCTGCTGCACCGGTTTTCCCGAGTTGGGTTTTTCCGGGGACTTAATCCAAAAATAACTGTCAAATGTGGTTGTTTTTCATTGCATTTTGTTCAGTTTGTTTGAGCACTTAGATTTATTCCGCAGCATTATTTGTGTAGACCGCTTCAGTAATTACTTTGGTATTTCAATGTAATGAAATAATTATCAAAATAATAGGAGATGTAATTTAGATTTATTGCAGTAGGAATCCAGATTTAGGATTTTTCATATGGTTTCAGAGCATATTTAAGCTGAAGTGCAGGAGAAACAAGGGTGAACTAGCAGATCAGCGCTGAAGAGTCTGGGATCTGCATAAACAGCAGCGGACCCTCTCAGAAATCACACTGTCCAGGCCAAGAGGGCAATCTAACGCAGAAAAGACTCCCTCTAAGAGATTTGACAGAGGGGTAAGTTTTTTCAGTTGCAGAAGAGGCAGCATGACAGACCAGCATAGCTGAAGGACGCAGTTACTACACAGCAGTAAGAGCTAGTGCATAAGCGTAAGAAATTTTCTGAAAAACACAAATTGGGGATTTCTTGATCTCAGAGAGTTTCTTACTCAAAGAAGCTCAGTTTTTCCCGTGCAACAGCAGAAGCAGTGACTTACTCCACAAGGAGTGCATAAGTCTAGCTAAGCAGAGGGTTAGAGCAAGATATCTACAGTTGAGGAGAAGTCCAGCAATGGACTACATGACCAAGATAGATTGGAGGGTGCCTCCAACTATGTTATCTGGAAATCAAGGATAGAGTTTCTCCTTGATGAACATGATCTAAAAGCCCTCATAGACAACGCAATTTCAAAACCTCTTGATGCAGCACACATGAGACAATTCAAGAAGAATATGGCAAGAGCCAAGCGATTGATCCTAGATGGTGTGAAGGACCATATCGTACCTCACATAGCAGCTAGGAACACTGCTAGAGAGATGTGGGTAGGGCTAGAAAATCCGTACCAAGGATCTTCCGAGCAGCGGAAGATGTATTTGGATGAGAAGATGCGTAATACCAGGATGAAGAAGGGAGAACGTTTTGACTCCTTCCTATCTCGTATTCAGGATACCCGAGATCAGCGGTTAGCAGTAGGAGCTTCTCCTAGAGACTCAGAGCTGGTAAGGCTCACTCTGAACTCCGTTTTAGAAGACTATCAGGTCTTTGTCCAGAGCATACTGGGCAGAGAAAGGCTTCCAGGATGGGAATCAATGTGGGCAGCCTTACAGCAAGAAGAGCTGAGGAGACACCTCCTCAAAATCCATTTGGAAGATGGCAGTAGTGGGTCGAAGGTCAAGAAGGAGGAAGAAGGTAACACTGCCCTTGCATCAAAGGGGCAACAGAGGCAGAAGAAGAAAGATCTGTCCAAGATCAAGTGCTTTAGGTGTGGGGAAATGGGGCATTATGCCACACAGTGTCCTCTTAAGAAAAAGGATAAAGAGGAGAAGGAATATCCACAAGCAGGAGTTGCCAAGATTGAGGCAGAAAAAGATTGTGCTATGTTAGCTCACATTCCGAAAGGAGAAAAGTGGGTTGACTTGGAGTTGTAGATCCAGAATCTACAAGATGGCAGGATCCTTGAGTATTTCCGAACTCTTGGATCACATGTGAGCTACGGCAGCCTAAACACAGTAGCAGGATGGATAATTGCAGCAGAAGATGAGAAGACAATGCAGTGGCTAGCAGTACTAGAGCCTGATCAGCGCAGAGAAGGAGCAACAGCAACAACAGTTGAGCAGCAACAGTGCAGTGCACAAGTGGTGCAGCGCAGTGCAAAGCAGCAATAATGCAGTATTTTCAGAGAGCTAGTGCAGAAACTAGCAGCAGTTAGTCTTATTTTCCAGTTGCAGATTTTCCTGTCCAATTTCGGATGTTTTTCTGTTGCAATTAGCAACAATGTAGCAGTAGCAGTAGTTGAGCAGCAACAACAGAGGAGCAGCAGTAGCGCAGTGCACAGGTGGTGCAGAGTAGTGCTCACACAGTGCAGAGCAGTGCAGCAGCATGGTTGCAGAATTCAGAGGGAGTTGCAGTACAGTAGCATTTGGCAGCAGTATGTAGAGTCAGTAGCAATACAAATGCAACATTTTCTTGTGCAGTGTTGGTAAGCAGCATCAACAACACAGTAGCAGATGTTCCAGAAGTCAGAGCAGCACATTGAGTTGTTTTGCTAGAGCACTTTCCTCGCTAAGAGGGAGTGTTGATTTATGGTAGCATCGGATGTGCTCTAGCCTTGTAACTTTGTATATGGCTAAGACACATGTATTCCATAAAACCCAGAAATGGTTTTGGAAAATTCCACTTAGAGATGGTT
Organism: Pinus albicaulis; assembly: GCA_034641835.2. Lineage (NCBI taxonomy): Eukaryota > Viridiplantae > Streptophyta > Pinopsida > Pinales > Pinaceae > Pinus > Pinus albicaulis. The sequence continues at coordinate 957,819,229 of CM076572.1, forward strand.
TAATTAAAATAATTAATCGTTTTTTAATGTTTTCCTAAGTCTAAACTTAGGGAAACTAATTAATTAAAAGGTATTAATTAAACTAATTGTGAATCTTCTAGATAAAGTCATGGATTACCTCCAAGTTAATCTTAGCCCTTGATTATCTTTTAATCTTGGCCGTTGAATGTTCAATAGAAGAATATAAGGAGGGTGAGGGGCCTATGGAAAACACATTTGAGTGGATTGAGCATTTGGCATTTTCGAGTTTGTGTGAGGAGACACAGCTTTTGATCAAGAATCGAATCACTAGGGCAGGGTTTGCTAAGTGATGTTGATTCAATGATCAGATTCAGAGAGGGGCAGACGTAGAAAGTGGTCAGGAGGACTAGGAGTGCATTTCAGAGAGAGGCAGCAGTGATGCAGAGAGAGACAGCACAATCACCTGGAGGGGTGACGTAGTTCTTGAAGGAACTCACACAGAGTGACGCAGTGTTTCTTTGATCCAGTTCGAAGATAGCTGGGAGCTAAGGTTTTTGTACCAGGAGGGCCAAAATCCAGTTCCGGATTAGTCTAGATCAGTTAATGAGCAGAGGTGGCGCAGTTCCAGAGATTGCCCACGCAGGCTTACGCAGTTCCAGCGTAGGCATCACGCAGAGGTAGAGAGGGGCTTCACCAGCGTAGGCATCACGCAAAGGTAGAGAGGGGCTTCACCAGCGTTGTTCAGATCAGTCGAGGATTTGCAGAGTGAGGTATATCTCACAATTTCATCAGCTGTCTAGATTTCTCTGAAGGGTGAACCGGATATTGGCACCTTAGTTGTAACTTGTACTCAAGATTCTGCTGCTTAATAATATAAAACCCTCAGATCTGTTGCACCGGTTTTCCCGAGTTGGGTTTTTCCGGGGACAGTCCAAAAATAACTGTGTCAAATGTGGTTGCTTTTCATTGCATTTTGTTCAGTTTGTTTCAGAACTTAGATTTATTCCGCAGCATTATTTGTGTAGAATGCTTCAGTAATTACTTCAGTATTTCAATGTAATGAAATAATGATCAAAATAATAGGAAAAGTAATTCAGATATGTTGCAGTAGGAATCCAGATTTAGGATTTTTCACATGGTCTAGAATGCTACTTCTCTGCCCTCGTTGTACTCTTGGCCTAGGATCAAACCATCCCACTCGCCAATACTGCCCCTTGTTGCAACTGAAACACTTCTGAAATTCTTAGCAAACCACACCCTAGGATATTAGCGTAGATTCAGTGCTTTTCCAATGTGTGTTTTCTCCAACTGACCCCAATCCATTCTCTTATACTTTTCTCGTTGAAACATCAACGGTCGTGATCTAATCTCTAATCGACGACTATGATTAGAAGCTTCTTGATCCGCTTTTAATTTTCTTAAGTTAGACTTAAGGTCCTTAATTAAAAAGGTTAACTAATTAAATATCTCTTAAACCGGATGGAATTATTCAAAACTCTTTCTGGGTCTTGGAGATCTCATGTACTCCAACTCCTCCACAAAATTTGGGAGCTAGAGCACATCCAATGCTACCCCAAAATCTCAACACTCCCTCTTAGCAAGGAATGTGCTTTAGCACTATACTTCACCTTGAAGTACTGCTCTGATCTCTGGCATTAGTCTCCGCGCTGATGCTTGGCCCACTGCATTGCCACCCCTCATCACTGCGTTGTTGCTGCTCTCTGTACTGCTACACATGACTCTACCACCGTCAAAGCTACATCCATACTGCAACTCCCTCTCAAATTGCTGCATCATGCTACCAACTGATGCACTGCAACTCAGTTGCTGAGAGTAAGCAACTGAAGGACCCCTGCCCAATGACAGACAAGTCAGGTCGGGCTGCATCTCATCACTGAAGCTCCATAGTTGTTGCTCTACGCTATCCGCTTGAAGACACTACGCTGCTGTAGCTCTGCACTGCATAAGCATGTCTCCTCTGCGTTGCCTCTGCGCTGCTGCTACATCTGCACTGCGTTACTCCCTCTCCAATGTATCAGCCTCTGCCTTTGCTTCATCCGTGATCTTTGCACCCATTGCTCCAGTCATTCCTTGCTACTGTTTTAAGGCTCCTATAGCATGGATGTGATCCAAGAGTTGGGCTACTCAAGGATCCCACCACCTCTCTCTAGCTGCTCTACAAATCAATATCGTCCCACCTCCGTGGTTCATGAGCGCTCATGGCTGCTTCATCATCAGAGCCATCGTCTGCTACCACAGCCTTGGAACTAGAAGCTTCCTTGTCCTTCTTCCTTTGAGGACAATTGCTGGTGAAGTGTCCAAGTTCGCCACACTGGAAACATTTGATCTCAGATAAATCATGCTTCTTTTTCCCTTGTTGCTTCTTAGATGCCAGGGTTGCATCTTCCTCTTCCTCCTTCTTCACTTTGCTTGAACCGGTGTTGGTCTGCCTCTTGGTCATTCGGCGGATCTCCTCTTGTCGGAGGATAGCCCACATACCGTCCCCGTTTGAAAGGTCCACTCTGCCCAAATTACTTTGGACAAATGTTTCTCTTCCCTCATTGTACTCTTGGCCTGGGATTAAACAATCCCCCTAGCCATACTGCCCCTCGCTACAACTGAAACACTTCTAAAACTCTTAGCAAACCACGCCCTAGAATCTCAGCATAGCTTCAGTGCTCCACCAATGTGTGTGTTCTCCAACTGACCCCAAGCCCTTCTCTTATACTTTTCTCGTTGAAATATCAATGGTCGTGATCTAATGTCTAATCGACGGCTAAGATTAGAAGCTGCTTGATCTGCGTCACTTAAGTAATTCTCATCACATGTTTAATTTAATTAACTTTAATCTTTTAATTTTCCTAAGTTAGACTTAGGTTCCTTAATTAAAAAGATTAATTAATTAAATATCTCTTAAACCAGATGGAATTCTTCAAAACGCTTTCTGGGTCTTGGAGATCTCATGTACTCCAGCTCCTCCACAAAATTTGGGAGCTAGAGCACATCCGATGCTACCCCAAAATCTCAACACCACGCTGATCCTTGGCATGTTGCCCTTCATCACTGTGTTGTTGCTGCTCTCTGTACTACTGCCCATGACTCTGCCACCGTCACTGCTACATTTGTACTGTAGCTTCCTCTCAAATTGTTGTATCATGCTGCGAACTGTTGCACTACAACTCAGTTGCTGAGAAGTAAGCAACTGAAGGATCCCTGCCCAATTACAGGCAAGTCAGTCGGGCTGCATCTCATCACTGAAGCTGCTTAGGGTGTTGCTTTGCGCTGTCCTCCTGAAGCCACTGCGCTACTGCAGCTCTGCACTATGTAAGCATGCCTCCTCTGCGCTACTGAAATCCCATCAGCCCCTCTGCGCTGCTGCTCCCTGTGCACTGCGCTGCTCCCTCTACAACGTCCTAGCCTTTGCTTATGCTTCATCTGTGATCCTCTACACCCACTGCTCCAGTCATTCCTGCTACTGTCTTAACGCTCCCGTAGCACGGATGTGATCCATGAGTTGGGCTACTCAAGGATCCTGCTACCACTATGTAGCTGCTCTTCAGATCAATGTCGCCCCACTTTCGTGGCTCATGAGCACTCATGGCTACATCATCATCACTCCCATCTTCTTCCTTAGCTGCCGCAGCCTTGGAACTAGAAGCTTCCTTGTCCTTCTTCCTTAGAGGACAATTGGTGGTGAAGTGTCCAAGTTCACCACATCTGAAACATTTGATCATTGATAGATCACGCTTCTTTTTCCCTTGCTGCCTCCTTTCGTTCGATGTAAGGGTTGTATCCTTCTCTTCTTTCTTTACTTTGATCGTCCCGCTGCTGCTTTTCCTTTTGGTCATCCTTCTGATTTCCTCCTATCAAAGGATTGCCCACATATCCGCCCAGGATGGTAATGCTACTCTTCCCAAGATGCTTTGGACAAACGTTTCCCAATCCTTGGTCACTGCATTCAGGGCAGTCCTCACCAAGAGCCCCTCACCCAGATTCGTACCCATGGCAATTAGTTGATCCTGGATAGTCCGAAGTCTGAAAAGGAAGCTCATTCGGATTCGTACCCATGGCAATCAGTTGATCCCGGATAGTCTGAAGTTTGAAAAGGAAGGGATCTATCTTCCCGCCCCTCTGCATCTGGAATAACCACATATGATTCTCCAGAAGCATTCTTCTTTGGACTGACCCTCCCTGATACATCGTGTCCAAGGCTACCCACATTTATGTGTTCTTCCCGGCAATATGTGGCACGACGTGGTTTTTGACTCCATCCATGATCAAATGCTTTGCTTGCGCTTGATTCTCCCTGTACTTCTTTAGAGGATATGCATCAGTTGCCACAACTAGGACTCTTTCTGCATGGTCCTTGATGTCGTATTCATCCAGGACTGTCAAGATCCTGACCCTCAAGATAACGAAGTTGGACATATCGTCCAACCTATCCTGATCTCTCAGAGCACGAGTCACCAACTTGCTCATAAATAATTTGTCGGAACAGATCCTCCTCTCCCTGCTTCTGTTGCTACCCTCAACAGAAACTCGGATCTAGAGTCCTTGGCAAGAAAGGCACCCTCTGCTTCTTATGACAATTGATTTCCTCACTTGGAAATCTGCCAAATCCTATGAATCAGCTCACTTCGATCACCCTACGATCGATCCTCAAATTTCTTTGGCAAAAATCTATTGAGCAGTTGTTCTCCTCCCGCTCTTTGTCAACTTAGCTAGGCACGATTCTACACCGACAAAATCTCCACCACACCAGCAACTGCTAAAGATCTGAAGCACTGCTTCCGAACCATGGCAACACGCACAGCAACTTGAAACTAGACTGTGTCCCTCTGGCTAGCCTCTACGTGAGCAGACTGACTCAGCGTAGCCTCTGCGCAGCGATTGCGCAGCGCAGCCTCTGCGCAGCGATTGTGCAGCACAGGCTGCTTCTTCGTCCCTCTGTAAGGCACTGCGTTGTCTCTGCGTCAGCCCCTGGGTAGCCTCTGTTGGGACTACGTCCTCTTAATGCTGCGCTACCCTCTCCGGATCTCTGCTGCTTCAGCTGCTACTCTGCAGCAAATATTTCTTCAGTCGTTTTGCTAGAGATCCAACTTGATCTGCAATCGCTTTGATACCATGTGAAAATTTCTTAATCTAATAAACCCCACTACTAAACATTGATTTACTTCTCCTTCTTGATTAATCATACAAGTTATTAATCTGAATATTCAAAAAAACAATGAAGTAAACAAAAATAGCAGCCTACACATATAGATCATTTACTGAATAACACGTTCATATGAAAAAATGACACAAATATTTCGGACAAATGTCCCCGGAAAAACCCAATGCGGGAAAACTCGTGCAGTTAGCTCTGGAGGTTTTTATTATTAAGAAGATTCTGAATACAACAAATTCTAGGCACTAGACATGGTTTGCCCTATAGAGAAAATCATAGCAGCTATACCTCTTTCTCCAAGAGACAAAAAATATGGATGATTCACACCCTCAAACAGGATTTACAGAACTCGAGCCCTTTCTGGCCCACAGGAAACCCCAGCGCTGCTCCTCAGCCCTCTGCGTTAGCCTTCCTGCCCTATGTCAGCCTCTGCGTTGCTCTGGAAGGGCCTGCATCACTCCTAAAGGGCTTACGCTGCCCCTGTGCTGCCCTGACTGGGCATGCGTCAACCTTGCGTGGCTCCTGCTGCCTCTGCGTGGCCTCTGCTGGACTGCGTGGCTCTGACTTGCCTCTCCGCTGCTCAGTATGTTGCCTCTCTGTCACTGTTGTACTCTTGGCCTGGGATCAGATCATCCCCTTGCCAATGCTGCCCCTCCCTGCACTGCTAACACTTTTGAAATTATTAGCAAACCACGCCCTAGAATTTTAGCTTAGCTTTAGTGCTCCACCAATGTGTGTGTTCTCCAACTAACCCCAAGCCTTTCTCTTATACTTTTCTTGTTGAAACATCAATGGCCGTGATCTAATCTCTAATTGACGGCTAAGATGAAGTTGCTTGATCCGCGTCACTTAAGTCATTCTCATCACATTTTTAATTTAATTCACTTTAATCTTTTAATTTTCCTAAGTTAGACTTAGGGTCCTTAATTAAAAATATTAATTATTTGAATATCTCTTAAACTTGATGGAATTCTTCCAAACGCTTTCTGGGTCTTGGAGATCTCATGTACTCCAGCTCCTCCACAAAATTTGGGAAATAGAGCACATCTGATGCTACCCCAAAATCTCAACATGCAGTTCTTTTGAACTACAACTCTAGATCACCCCAATTCTCCCCTAGAGATATGTGGGCAATCATTGCGAACTCTTCCTCCTTGATCCTCGCAGTTGCAGCCTGCGGATCACGCTTCTCATCTTTGTCCTTATTGAGAGGACACTATGTAGCGTAATGTCCCATCTCACCACACCGGAAGCATTTAATCTTTGAGACGTCCTTCTTCCGCCTCCTCTGCTCCTGTTGCCCCTTTGATGCAAGGGTTGCATTCTCATCCTCCTCCTTGGGCTTCGTCCCAGTGTTGCTACTGCTATCAAGCTTGCACTTCAGTAAGTCTCTCCTCATCTCTTCCCATAGAAGAGCTACCCACATTCCTTCCCAGTCTGGAAACTTCTCTCTCTCTGCCCAGGATACTCTGAACAAATACTTGCCATTCTTTGGAAACGGAATTCAGAGCCCGTCTGACCATCTCCGTGGCCTGAGGTGCTGACCCTACAACTGCTAGCTAATCTCGAACCTCCTAAAGCTTCGCAAGGAATGGGTCTATGCGTTCTCCCTTCTGCACCCTAGTAGACCGCATCTTTTCCTCCAAGAACATCTTTCGCTGCTCGGAAGACCCTGGTATCGCGTGGCCAATGCATCCCACATCTCCTTGGCAGTCCCTTTGCTAGAAATATGTGAGACAATGTGATCCCTCACTCCATCAAGGATCAACCATTTGGCTTTTGCCATGTTCTTCTTGAAGGATTTCAGCGGATCTGCATCTACAAGTTCAACTATCGCACTGCTGATGAAGGCCTTGAGCTCATGCTCATCCAGAAGGAAGATCCTTGCCTTCCAGATTACGTCGCTGGAGGCACCCTCCAACCGATCCTAATCACACAACCTAGTGGTTGCCATCTCACCCAACCAAATGTCTAACTGTTGCCTCTAACCCTTTGCGCAACTAGCTCTACACACTCCTTGCTGGAGTCAACCACATAAATCATGATCTCGCTGCTTCTGCACGGTAAATTAGAATTTCTTGGGAAAGAAATTCCCCGAGGTCAGAATTCCCTCAAAAGTGTCTTCTTCTTCTCTCTTCTGACGCTTTCAGCACCAGCAACTACTGCTACAAGAAAATTGTGTCCCACCAATTGTTGATCTACGTTGAATCTGCTGTGTTGCTCCCTCTACCGCTGACAAATCACGATCTGGAAAATCTTACCTCTCTGTCGACTCACTCAGAGAGAGACTTCCTCACAAATCTTGCCCACCTGGCCTAGACTGCACAATTCCTGGGGAAATCGATCTATTGCCTACGCAGCTCTTTGATCTCCTTCTTTCTGCTCAACGCTGGATCCTTCTTGTCTGCTCTCTTGTTTCACCTGCACTGCTATACAAGCTCTGATACCATGTTAAAATTCCTAGATCTGGAATCCTATTGCAGCAACTCGAAAATATTCACCTAACAGTTATCTTTTACTAAACAATTTATTTGCAGTTTAACTACGACAAATACTAAATACTTCACACTGCAACCCTCACTAAAATAAATTGTGGAAATTAAATGCAGAAACAAGATTTGAGAAAGAAAGGAAATAACACACACGACACTGTTGTTTTTGGACTAAATCCTCGGAAAAACCCAATGCAAGAAAACCGGTGCAGTAGCTGAGGGTTTGATATTATTAAGCAGTAATTTACGAGTACAGTTCTTCGGATGCCCTGACTGGAAATCCTATACATATATCTAACTGAACAAAAAGCTAGTGAGATGATCTCACCCTGTGACTGGAAGATCCAACACTGATCTACGCTGGAGATGCACCTCTATGCAGCACTGCATCACCGTTGTTGGGACTACGCTGCACCTCCTTTGATCTCTTTGCTAGCTAGAAACTTCAGTCCTCTGGCCTCCAAGTCTCACACCCCGGCTCCAGCACTGGATCCTAACTATTCCCCAGTAGAAATACGGACTCCCTCTGAAGCTTTGTGCAGCCTCTGTGTGGTTGGCTCTGCGATTCCTCTCTGTACTTCTCTCTTCCTTATAATCTCCGGCTCAAGAAAGATATCCAACCGGAAAAATTATCTCTGCCCCTCTCTACAGGAATCAACTCGATCGATCTTCTCCCTGAGCACTGCTTACTAAAGAAATTCGATATTTAGACTCTGAAGGTGTAATTTCCAAATTCCCCATCAAGTCCTTCTTATAATCTTCTTCTTGAGACTTCAATGGCTGAGATTAAATCGCTAATCAACGGCTAAGATTAACTTGACTTGATCTCCATCCTTTTCTAGAAGATTCACACCCCATTTTATTAATGTCCTTTAATTATCTTAATTTCCTAAGTTTTTACCTTAGGGTCCTATTAAAAATAATTAATTATTTTAATAAAACACAATCCAGGTGGAATTTCCCAAAACGCTTTTTGGGTTCTTTGGAATACATGTTTCTAAGCCTCCCTGCAAAATTTGAGACTTAGAGCACATCTGGTGCTACCAAAAATCAACATACATGAGGTGCCCAACCTTGATTTTTCCACCCTTCCTTATATCCCTTTTGCCTTTTATGAATTTTTTTTAACTAACTGCTTGGGGCTCAAAGGGATAAGAGCATGATGTGTAAGATGTAGCAGTGATTACCCTTTTTTAGGTAGGGCGGTTGATTGCACTCCAAGGGTTGAGACAATCATGGGTTCCTGAATGATAAAGGAGGCTCATCTAGGGCCTATGGAACCAAGGTGATGGCCATGGATTGGGGTAGAGCTCACGTATTGGCTTTTGCCCACATGCTAAATATTGTTTTCCTAGCCATCTTTTGCATTTTGTGGTACAATTTCCTGTTAATGTGGCCAATTATTCTTTTTCTTTTTCTTTTAGCTGCAGCAACCTTCAGGGCATCGTTCCAAGCCTGACTTAAGGTGGGGGCAGGGGATAGGGAAATTGACCCTATGTGGACCCAGAATGGCAATGCAGACCTAGGTGGGATAAATGATGAATGGGGATATAGTGAGTGGAAAGGGAGTAATGTATGCAAATAGGGGAGCGAGACCACGCACCCAAAGTCGGGTTTTCCCAAGTAATACCACCCTAAAACCAAATGGTCAATAAAGGATATCCCACGAGACTAAGATCCAAAGGTAACACCCAAAAGAGATCAAGGGGAAAAGATCACAAAATAAGCCCACTCTTTTCGCCAAATCCCCCCATCAATCCATACCCATAAGTACCCATGATAAGTAAACCCAATACTCAATTACCAAATGAAAAGACATACCTTTAGATTCAGGAGACCCACCTTCAATCATACGATCAATAGGAGGGACCACATGGCTGGCTCAGGTGGAAGAGAAATGGCACAATGAGCTAGTAGGAGGCTACAAGTGGTTGTTGGCTACCAGCTGAGGTCCATCATGGGGAAAAGTTTCTCTTGGGGATATCACCCACAAAGTGGTGGGTAGCATCTGGCTCCAACTGGGATGTGATCTCTCGAAGAAGTGGATGAGGCCATTCGAACGAGAGGTCACGAGAACTCTTGGTCACCGTAGACCTGTTATCTGCACATGTTAAAGATCATAGCCACGGGGGAGCATGTTTTTCATGGTGTCTAATGATCACCCATGCTTAATGTTAGCCCATAAAACTAACAAGAAATAAAAAATGCACATTTAATCTAAATGCAATCTAATCTATCATGAGAAATATCACATGTGGCTAGTTCTAATTCAAAAATCATCATGCAATGCATCCTACCCGAACATGCATATCATACATTGTCAAGTATCGAGGAAAGGAGTGATGTGACTTATTTTGACCAGTTGAGGCCAAAGTTCGTCATTAAGTTTGGCAATGTAATAATAGTCATTCCCAACATTCCCATAAATCTTGTATTCTTTCTTTGGTTTCCACCTATTGCTTGGTTTGTGACTTGGCCTTTTAAGGATACAGACCTCTTGTGAAGGGAGAATGGGAGAAGGTCTCCGGGTGTTATATGCTTCGTAGTATGGACTAGGCTCAATTACATGAGATAGGTAGGTGGGTTCTCTATGAAGGATAAAAGGGGTCCCATCACATTGAGGGAGGGTGACATATGATAAGTCCATTTGAACACTACCCCCAACAGTGGCTTCCCCATTTTCTAGATAGCAACATTGCGCACACAACAGGAATATCGATGACCACGATGTCCATGAGAAGCAATATGTCAAGGTTCCTAGCTAAAGAGACCTAAAGATCTTTGATGATACCTTCCAGTTCCACGGGCTTGGAGTTGAATCTGCAGACTTTCTTATATGGTCAGGTGATGCGGAGACCTAGTTGCTTCATGACAGATAAAGGCATGATGCTTGCAGAAGCCCCTAAGTCAAGCATACAATTATTGAGATAAAGGTCATTAACAGCCAAGGTGAGCATAAAAGGTTCGTGTCCAGGGTTACGATCAGGAATATGAATGTTTTGCAAGTCTTTAGGTAATTCTTCCTCTTCGAAACTCAAGGATTTCTTAATTTGTTGTTGTTGTTCAGGAAGTTTGGCAATTTCCTTCAAAGGAACAGATACGGTCATCTTCCCAATAGTAGCATCCATGTCAATGTTAAGCCCAACATGTTTCCCTTTTTCCTTTCTTTTGGTGTTTCCCTCCTTTGGAGGGCCCTTTCTAGGTTCAACTCTAGTTTTGGAGTCCTTTTTTGCAAGACCCCTTGAAAGGGCTTGCCCTTTAGGAGGGTCTTTGGAAGGGATATTTATGGGAGGATCCTATTTGGGGAGAGAGTCTTCCTTATTAGGTTCCTTGGAGGTTGTGGGATCTTTGTTGTTTTCTCGTCGTGAATATTGAACCCCTTTGAATCATCCACTACACTCATCAACATTTAGAATGGATTCTTTTTCCTCATGTTTGGCTATGACAATACTGATAGGAGGGTGAGTGTATGAACCTCCAAGCAACATGTTGAGTATATCAGCTTCGACAAGATTGGTTTGCTCATGCGGTTCATCATCATCACCCTCCTCATACTCACTAACCTCATCTTCGGAGGATGAATCTTGGTCCACCGCATTGGTAGGGGCCAAGGTATTTGGGACGCGGGATGATCTAGGCTTATCTTCCTCACTTTGCTTTCTCGGAAAAGGCTTCCCCTTCAAAATGTAATTTGATTTTTGAGCCTTCTCCAAATCAGTGATCTTGTTCATAACAATTCGATCTCGTGAATGAGCTTCCTCGGTAAGCCTTTCCATCTTCTTGAGGATAGCCAAAAGGGTTTCCTCATGTTGGTCCTTTGATTTCTCCTTTTTGGCCTCAGATTTGGCTTTATGGAGGTCATCAATGTTCATCTTTGAGTTACGAAGGTTTTCTTCAACTTGCATTTCCATTTCTTTAGCTTCGGCCAATGTGGAAGGTTTCTTGTCCCTCAACGCATAGGTTAGGTGACCCCCAACGGCTTTGACAAATTTATCAGAGATGTTTGCATCAGAGGGCTTTAGGTGATCAGGGATGTCACGTTTGACCCTATCAAGCTTTTGAATGAATTCCCGAATGTCTTCCCTTCCCCTTGATATTTGATAAAGCTTTTCAATGTTGAAGGCCTTGGGCATTGCAAGACCACCTTTTCATGTATAGGTCCTCAAACTGATCGGAGTCACCAATGCACCTGAGGGGAAGACTAAGGTACCATTCTCTTGCTTGTCCCTCGAGTGATAAACCAAAGAGCATCATGATCCTATCTTCATCAAAGATCATCTTAGGGGACAATTGCCAATAAAATTCCTCAAAAAGGTCACGGGCACTGGTAGTGGCATCTCCTTTGAATCTTGGTAACTGTCAGTTTTATTTTTCAGGTAATGGTTTGAGGTCATCACTTATCTTCAAAGGAGAAAACACACTAACCAAATGCCTTTGACGTTTGGTCATATTGTTTTCGCCAGTGTCAAAAGTATCCATCATTTTGTGGTGGGATCACTGGCCCTTTCAAACTCAGGGAAGAGAGTGGTTCCAACAGGTTTGATGGTTCACGCTTCCTTCTTGCAGGAGCCTTAATCAAAGGAGGAACGTTGTCTCCTTCAAGCAGACTAGGGGATTTAATATAGAATGGAATCACCAGAGGAATAATGAGAATGTCGTCAACGAATCAATTCCTCGATGATTCACTAGGGAGGCAGACCTACTTCCTCCCTGGCAACGACGCCAGAAATGTTACCACTCAAACTAGCAAAGGACCTAAAGGGGTTCCTAATAGGGCAACTGCTAGAACAAGGGCAACGGCGGAGGCTTAGCCCGTGTCACCACAGCTAAGACTCCCTGCCTTTTACAGACTTTCACCAATGGGAGGAGTCCCGGTAGTGTAGGAATAACTTGTAAAGTGTGTGTCACTGGATAAGTGGAAAGTGAACCTGGAAACCCTTTCCCTAGGATGGAGTGAAGAATGGAGCTTGCTTGCTCTTCAAGCAAGGGAATTGGTCCACTAGGGGTAAGGGATGAGGATTGGAGGGTTGAGAGAGAAGGAATGGGCTTATAGACGAGGTTCTCAATCCCTATAGTCTTTGGAAAACTTGGATTCCCAAATGGTCCTTAACAAATAATCTTTGATGAGAAGTGGGACCACATGGGGCCAAGTAGACCCAGTCCAGGTTCGAGGATGGAATATAGCAACCAATGATGCTCCTATCCTGGACGAGGTGAGGGAAAAGGACCAAACAAGAATATTTACTTCAAAAGGTTGAATTGATCCTGCTGAGGTCTAGCCTTGGGGATGCCTAGGAAAAATTCGATTTTAGAGCTAGGGCTTGAGATTCCCATATATTCCACTGTTAGAATTGCCTGAAATTCAGAGGAGAGGGAGGGGACCTACTAGTGCAGTAGCTTGTAGAAGATCGAAATTTTTCCTTGGGTCAATTCCCAAGAAATTGATGCCCTAGGTGACCCTTGAGGGCTAGACTTGGGAAAAGGTGAAAAGGATGAAAAAATGTGAAGGGAATGACCACCCTTTTTATGGATCAATGCCTAATCCACTTGGGGATATGAATTCAAGGATGATGATGAGTAAGAACTTGGTTTCTTGATCAAGGAGGCCCGGAAAGTCAGCTTTGTCCAATGTTGTGAGAAATAAAAGAAAAGTGACTTTAAATCATTTATACATCCAAGCAAATGATGCAAGCGTATCAACATAAATAGTCTCTAGGACATTTCATTCATATAACATTGGCCCATACATTCAATTAGCTAAAACATGCTCAATTCCACATTTTAATCATGCAACAACTAGCCCTAATTTTAGCAATATGCAGCAGCAAGAATAACGACATTAAAATTTACTCACAATGTTATAGAGTATATCCAACCAGCATTTTGTTGCAAGACAAAGCTCCAAGACAAGAGAAATAGCCCAAATCCATATATCAAAATTCATCCATCTCCAAAAAATGTCCTCCAAGGGAAAAAATGCAAAGTTCTCTATGATTAGAGAGATCCCAATTCAAGTGATGATACAAATGAATGTATCTAACATCAATATATATCCTCCTAAGGAGTTTGAATTAGCCTATGGGACTACATTAGCCCATAATAATAAAATAATGTGCAAATAACACCCCTATTAGTGACAAGCCCACCAAACTACCTCAAAATGGAAAAAATGAGCCTCACATGGAGCCATATAATAATGTATACATGTCGTGGGGCCCTCCAAAGACCTATTAATGTCCTGAAGTGCCATAATGAGGAATAAATTCCTCGAATATGATAAACAAGGGGGTGACCCCTTTTTCTCCAAGTAGTAGACCTGTGGTGCTCCCAGTGGGTGTGGGGGCACACAAATCACCCCATGGGTCTCCATATGAATCGGAGATGCCTGTAAATCCTCTGCAAGGGCTTGAGTGATGGATTGAATGTTGTCATGACATCGTACAAGTCTTGGGACACCTGCCAAGAGTGTGGGGCTCTTATGGGTCCTGCTGGGCACAGTGTACCAAGCACATCACCATGATCCCAAAAGTGGATCGCTATTAGTCTCTGAAGGTCGACAAGGATCTATGGAGTGTTTCCTAATGCTATGGAGGCCCATGGCTCTCTATGCACACCCTATATGTGCCAATGTAGCCCTCTGGGGGTTAGAGTCCCGTATAGGGAGACCAAATCCAAATGGAAACCATCTGTAATCCTGCATAAGATATAATGTGTCCCTTAAGCTTCCAGTACAACCAGTCATTCGAATAATCGTGTAAATGGCTTACAAATCATGGATAACAAAGTAGACACTTCACAATGGCATGCCCCTCCGTAGTGGCCTTTGTCATGTGCTAGTGTCTCCATACTCTAAAGGGGGTTAGCCATGTACCTTATGAAGTGGCTTCAACCCTTAAAGGGGATAGTAGGTCCAAGGTACATTCTTTGAATGAGGGTGGCAAGTGATAAATAAGTGGGATGGAATAGGGAGGGAGAGGTGCAATCCTGGGTGACATATTGGGGCATAGGGGTAACCGTATGAAGGGAAGCCCACACCTAGGTATATAATGTGTAGGAGGGAGCAATCGTGGTACATGAGGTGCCCTACCTTGATTTTTCCACCCTTCTTTATATGCCTTTTTCCTTTTATGATTTTTCTTTAACTAACTACTCTAGGCTCAAAGGGATAAGAGCATGATGTCTATGATTACCCCCTTTTATGTAGGGAAGTTCATTGCCCTCCAGGGGTTGGGACTGATAAAGGAGGCTCATCTAGGGCCTATTGAATCAAGGTGATGGCCATGGATTGGGGTAGAGCTCATGTACTAGCTTTTGCCCATGTGCTAATTATTTTTGTCTTAGCCATATTTTGCATTTTGTGGTACAATTTCCTGTTAAATGTGGCCAATTATGCTTTTTCTTTTTCTTTTAGTTGCGTCAACCTCCAAGGCATCATTCCAGGCCTGACCCATTGTGGTTGCAGGGGAAAGGGAAGCTGATCCTATCTAGACCCAGGTGGGATAGATGATGATAGGGGAGCGGGACCACGCACCCAAAGTCGAGTTTTCCCAAGTAGTACCACCCTAAAACCAAATGGTCATTAAAGGAGATCCCATGAGACCAAGATCCAAAGGTAACACCCAAAAGAAATCAAGGGGACAAGATCACAAACTAATCCCACTCTTTCCGCCAAATCCCCCCATCTATCCATACCCATAAGTATCCATGATAAGTAAACCCAATACTCAATTACCAAATGACAAGACATACCTTTAGATTCGAGAGGCCCACCTTCAAACATACAATCAATACAAGTGGGTGAGGGACCACATGCCTAGCTCAGGTGGTAGAGAAATGGCACAATGAGCTAGTAGGAGGCTGCAAGGGGTTGCTGGCTACCGGCTGAGGTCCATCATGGATAAAAATTTCTCTTGGGTATATCACCCACAAAGTGGTGGGTAACATTGGACCATAGACCCATGTCTACACCTATGATAACCAATTGGAGGAAGATTGATGCATCAAAACAAAAGGCAGTAAGCCCACCTTAAATAGACAGCGTATTGGCTCTCTTATGTATTTGATCAACACAAGGTCAAACATTTTCTTCGCAGTCAACATTCTTAGTCAGTTCATGATGGAACTAAAGAGAGTGCACGGGATAGCAGCAAAGCATGTGTCACAATATCTACAAGGTACAATTGATTATGGGTTGAAATATGCTCAGGGAGATAGTGTCAGGTTGATGGGCTATATTGATGTGGATTGAGCAGGTAATGCAGTGGACTAGAAAAACACTTCAGGGTGTTACTTCAACATGGGATGAAGGGTTGTATCTTGGTATAACAGGAAGCAGAAATATGTAGCATTAAGCTCAGTAGAAGTAGAGTACATGGTGTCAGGCCATATGGCTTCAGACGTTGTTAGTGGCATTTTTTGGTCAAAGGATGAAGTCAACCATCATTCACTATGATAATCAGAGTTGTGTTAAGCTATCTGAGAATCCAGTATTCTATGATCGGTTGAAATATATTGACATACGATACCATTTCATCAAGGATTGTGTACGGCGTGGATTAGTTCGACATATATGCCTGCAAATCAACAAGTGGCAAACATTCTGACGAAGGCCTTGAATAAAGCAAGGTTTGTTTTCTTAAAGGACAAGTTGGGTGTTGTAGAGAACACCTTCTTTGCTAAGAGGGAGTGTTAAATATTGTAGCTTGGACAGGTGTCTAGCCTTGAGAGGTGCAATTGAGGCTAAGAACAAACAAAAATTAATTATCTCTAAGCCCATGTAACGTTTTCCTAAGTTTCACCTAGGGAAATGTTTTAACTAAGTCAATTAGTGATTTTTAAATTTTTCCTAAGTTTTGGAAAATTAATTGACATCCATTGAAATAAGATCGATTTTCCTTTAGAAGCTTGTAGAAAGTTTCTAAGATGATCTTAGCGATTGATTGGATCAAGCTAACTTCTAATCTTGGTCATTCATTTGTGAATGAGAGATTATAAAGGGAATCAATGGGCAGCATTGGAGATCATTCGAGGGTGAGTTTTCAGTAACACACCAAGAGGGTTTCAGCAGTAGTGATTGAGGAAGAGTTTTGCAGGTTATTCTTCATCCGAGAAGACTTCCAGCTTATGAGATTCAAAGGGAGTTTTCCTGGCCAGATTATTATCTACAGAGATGGTCGAGTTATTTTCTGGAGGCAATGCAAGTTTCCCAAATGCAATGTGAAATTCCAGATTAGCTAGTGCGAGTTGTTGGAGGTAGTATGCGTTGCCAGTGCAATATTTCTAAGCCATGCGAGTTTTCTAGCAAGCAGTGTGAATTGTTGGGAAAGTTGTGTGAGTTGCTGGAGAAGCAGTGTGATTCGCAGAAGAGAAGCCATGGGGTTTTCCTAGTTCAATTTGATAAACAGAGGAGAAGATAAAAAATTGTCAGAGCTTTGCCAGTGTTAGACAAGAAGTTCATGTAATTTTTCAATAAGCAGATTTTCTGAAGATAATAATAGAACCCTCAGACTAAAGACTGGTTTTCCTTACATTGGAGTTTTTTCAGGGACATTTGTCCAAGAATATTTGTGTTATTGTGTGAATTGTTTCTCGTGTATTTTGTTGCAAATATTATTTGGTGAATGGTGTTGTTCACATTTTTTATTCATTAATCTCAGCTGGTAAATTAATTTGCTATGTACAGGTAATCGGAATAATTAATTGAGTTAATAGCACCTTTTGGGTAGCAGAAAATTTCACATAGGACTCTCACATTTTACATAATTTAATGGGTTTGATTACTTTTTCAAAAAGACAAGGAAGCATAGTAAAATGTCTACTTCATAATTGGTTGCAGCATAGGTTGAATTAAGCATTTGTATAGATAGCCTATTATAACCAAGATAATATTACAAACATATATATATATATACTTTTGGCAAAAAAGTCAGTGCCCACTTGTAACATTTACATGTGTGAAAATTGGGATCATACTGCATGTCCCTATAAGCAGAAGTCCAAAGACAGTTCTCAAGGACCCAAAGTTGAAGACTGTGTGTTTATGCCAGATTTCCAAAACGTTGATCAGTTATGACGTGATTCCAAAAATGTCCGCACAGTCCTTACTCCATGAAGGGTGCAAATCCTTTACATTTGACGTTGACTGTACAGATAGAATTCCTAAAGTGGAATTTAGACTTATACCATACTACAGAGTCAAGACATCCCAACAAATCCCTATGCAATACCACAATTATTTACAATGTGTTTTCGGGTGTCAAAGCCTATTAAAGGAGCATTAGATATCCATACATGACAAGTTGCAATACAAGTATGCATTCACGTTATGAAAAAACCTTGAATAGTGACAAAGCTGAGTAGAATGCACTACAGATGCAGTTTTTCCAATTTGAAAACTATATTGTGCAGCGATGTTTTCTTGGTACTTTCAAGATTAACAAAACTATTGTGGACAAGAAAAAAACATGAACTTATACCAGTAACGATACTGCTTATAATTTGTTCATCAAGTGGATGATATATTGATTGACCATGATGACTTCAGCTAAAGCTTTTACATAGTCTCATAAGAGTTACTCTTCGAGGAGTTGTCATGGTGTCCCACCACCAAAATTATGCACGGAAATTTGTCAAACACTTGGCCAAATTTCAAGTAAGCACCAGTGACCATTTACATGCAAAATGTCTTATATGGGTAGCAATAACTTGGTTCTAAAGGGATACAGGCTATAAACATGTAGACCAAAGATAAAATATTTTTTGATGCTATTTTGAAAATTTTGATTCCAAGAGAATTCATAATAGACTGAATTCCTGGTTGACAAGCAATTAACAATACTCTGTGGTTCAACTACTTAAGCCCATTTTGGACTACAAAATGACTTCATAAGGCTGTTTAAATATCATGCATGGTTCAATAAATGCTTGTCCTTGTAGAATATGTAGAGATGGGACAATTTAGTAATCTTTCATTCATAATATAGAAGGATTTTGTTAAGGCCTATTAACTAAGCTCAAATATATTCGATGTGACGCCTTTAAATCTCATGGAGTTCTTGGTCAACTAAATCAGTAGGACTATTTATAAATGTGGATGAATTTTTTATTCATTTTTTCACAAACTTCAATGGTTCGGCCTGATATGTGTCTGGCAATTCCTTGAATCAGGTATTAGATGACGAAGTACGAAGATTACTTTGTCCAGACAAAATTACAACACAACAGTGGCTAGAGGTTTTTTTACAGATTATGCTTCTTGGATGATTGACTTTTAATATCTTTGGTTGTAATTCTTTCATTTTTCAATGCATATTTCAATGTTGCATGTATCATGTTTATAGGTGATGGAAATCGCACATTGTCTTGGGTTGCAAAGTACTGCAACGATCATGTTTGGCCATGTTGATCAACCTACACATTGGTAAGATAATATTGTTTCAATTTGCATGCTTAGCTCAAAGTGAACATAAATTTGGATGATGAAGTCAATTATTTTCTTCATGTTTTCGATGTAGGGCAAAGCATCTTATTCAGATTAGGGAGTTGCAAAAACAAACTTGTGGTTTTACAGAGTTTGTACCACTTCCATTTGTTCATATGGAGGTGTGATCTCAAACTTCAATTTTCATGGTAAAGTGTAATAGTAGACAAACATTCCGCTGATGCAACTTGTCTCATTAAAACTAGTAAATAAATTCGCAGGCTCCATTATATTTGAAAGGAAAGGCTAGGAAAGGACCAACCAGGAGGGAATGTCTGTTAATGCATGCAATTGCACGACTTGCTCTTCATCCATTCATCACAAACATCCAGGTACTTTATCTAGTTGAGGTGTTTTTTTTTATCTACTCTAATTTCATTTTCTCAGCAAGTGAAAGTACATAAAGTATTGAAATCAAAGATACGACACAAATTGTCATTGCCTTGGATAGATAAAAAAGCGTATTTTTTAATTAATGCACATGGTACTTAGGCTGGTCAGTATAATTTTTGACTTAAGAAAAGGGCCCATATAATCGTGAGAAAGATTCTATATTGGGCGACTACAAAGTCCTAAATGATACAATAAAAACATGTGGCCGCCCAACATAATTTTTTATTTGATACTATTTTGTAACATCGCGAAACTCACATAAACAATCTCACCCACAACTCTAAACCCAATTATAACAATTTGAAAATAATGTGATTATAAGTTAAATATATGAAAGAACTTGTGAATCATGAATTGTCTGCCACATTCAAAGGCACGCAAATGAATATTGCACAATTATATGATCCATTGCTTACATATACAAGAGAACCTTATAGTTTTGTGACTTGTCCAGAGTGCCCAAGTTTGCACATGTTGCAAGGTATCACTATCTTGGGTTAAGAAAAAGGGAAAGAAAAAACTCCTGTTATGCTTTACATATAATAATGTTTTAGTTCACTTGGTAATTTTTACAATAAGTGCTTTGGGATTCAATATTTGCTCTCTATTCCTGAAGTTAATTAAGCCATAAAGTGTACTCTTTTTTATTTGTACACACTTTAGAAAGTCATTCTGGAGGTCAAGCGGCTAGCCACCAAATTTTGGCAATTTGATGCTGCACACAGATCCGGAGGCATGCTTCCTATTTTGTCAATCTATTTTCCCACATACTTTGCACTTTTATTAGGGTGATAATGCATCTTTTCAGCAGTTTTTCAGCATTCGCCTTTATTGCTTGAATTTTCAGCTTTGAGGGCAAAGTTTCTCCAGGAAGGGCATATTGTGCACCTGACCACAACATTCTTTGTGGATATTAAACTCTATGTACATGAACGAAACCTAAGAGTGTCACTATAAGGCCATATTAGCTGTTGTTTGCATCTTTTATCATTTTTCTTTACTCAATCCAGATAAAAGAAGAGGTCAATAAGGCTATCGTCAAGATATCATCCTAAACTTGACCGTAGATTGACTTCTAATTTTAAGTTGATATTGTACTGGACACCTCTGTGTCAATCATTTATTACTTTTCTTAAGTATCTCATCTATCAAGAATTAGAGTTCACTATGTCTGAAAATAAAAATAATTAGAGAAGATAATTGCTTGTTTCCTGAGAGAAATTCATTGTGGTTTTGAACCAATCTAAATGAATGTCGTTACTTGTCCTTGAATACTCATTCCGTCCATGCCTCTATATCTCAACTCCCATTGCATGTTAGAGAATGGGAAATGACCGAAAAAAAATGTAGATACACAGTTCGTAACATAGTAGTAGCCAATGCATGATTCCCTACGCCTAATGGTTCAGAAGTTGTTGTATGACTCTTTTTTCTTTAGGCATCATGGGTTAAAATGGGGCCAGGTGGAGCACAATTCTTGCTTGCAGTGGGCTGTAATGACATGGGTGGTTCCCTTATGAATGAGAGCATTACCCGAGCAGCAGGAGCATCACATGGTAACATCAATACCAACACAGTTAATTCTTGCAAAATTTCCATTGAACTTAGCCAATTTGGCCTCCTACCTTTGTATTCTTCAATCACATTATCTCCTTCGTAGTTTGATAAAATCTCTCAAATGTTATGTAATGCAGGACAGGAGCTGCACCCAATCGAAATGGCGAAGGTGATCAATTCAATAGGCAGAATACCTCAGCAAAGGACAACTTTATATGGGAGTGTTTCGCATGACCAAGTAACAAAGTCTCTTTCATCTTGCCCGATGACCAGATGTTAGCATACGCTCTTCTTATTTAAGATGTAACTACTAAATTGGCAGAAATAACTTAAGTGATGATCAGCTGCTTTATTCTTGCGAAGGTCGTGGTCACGCTTTTATACTTGGAAATCCTTAGCGGATAACTACTATCCCGTGTCACATAATTCTTGGAGTCTCTTTCCTTCAATGGAATATTTCTATTAACTTTTGCTTGTACCATATATTTCCCATCAAGTAAACTCCCCTATTCCCCATGGGGAATCTGTTTTTAATTTATATTTAATAAAATACCTATCTGCCAGTGTCATGCATTTAAAGAGATTAAAAAGAAATACATGTGCAAATTTATGTGTTTAAAAAGTTACGAATTATATATATATATATATATATATATATATATATAATTCAGGCCAGGCATAAATTATGCATAATGATGATGCAAAGACATAACAACCTTTGGAAAGAAATAAAAGTGGAAATTATGCATAATGATGATGTGAAGATGTAACCAACATTCGGCATCAGAATCATGGAAAGAAATAAAAGTGGATTGTAAAATAAAATAATATAAAAATGTTGTTCGAGTTTGAGCATCCGCATCCAGCATGCTTAGCAATGAGCAGCAGAGTTTTCTTCTGTACCAAATAGAAGAAAAGGGAATTGAGAAGAAATATAGTAGTTGGGTTGATTTCAAAAAAATTTAAAACATATATAAAAGTGGGTAAGAAAAAATTTTGAAACTGAAATTGTTTTTAAATCTATTTCTTAAAATGTATTTTGGGAAAAATATAAGTATTATTATTCATCATAGATGCTTCTATATGGGATCTATTAAAGGTTTAGATGAATCAAATATCTTCAGATGTAAACCTTTTTTTACTGTAAAACTTGAGAGAGATTTGATTTCTTTGGACTTTTATAGTAAATTGAATTAAAATGGATTTATATTAAGTGGTAATAATATTATTTGTATTTATATAAATTTAACATTTCTATATATATATATATATATTCCTCTTTTTTCAAATCCTTGATACTTATAGGTACATATATGTGCTTGCCATTGTTTTTTTATATACTCCATAAATTTTAAGACTTAGTTTCTGATTTGCATAGCATTGATTTTATATTTAGAGAGAGCGCACTTAGAAAAAAAAATGTTATAAGTATCAAGTTGTTATATGTTATTAATTAAATTTAAATATGAAGTTCTAAAATATAATAGTTATGAATATGAATTATTTTTTTAATTATATGGTGAAATGGATCTTAATTTATAGCTTTACTTCATTGTACAAATGCTACATCGTTCTCATATTGTTGACATTTAAATGTTTACACTTATTTTCAGATATTACAACAACTCCCCCAATAAACATTGTAACATGTTATGACAAGACACTCTGCAGATTGCACTACTAGAACTTATAAGATAATGGCATATAAGTTAGCATGTGTTAGCCATTTAGAATCTCTTTTGACTTCCTCGTTGTTGGCGGCTGAAATAGGAATCCTTAAAGCCTAATTTAGTTAAATGTTCAACCAATTATAAAATTTCAAGGCTTCTCTATACCATTTCAGGGTAATTGTAAACTCAACTTTATTTTAAGTACCTATGCATTTAAAATTACCACTTGGAGCTAATAATTATTGTTATTAGCAATGTTATACAAAAATAATTGAGTAAAATTTCATCTTATGATCAACATCTTAAACATATAATTGAGATAAATTCATTATTTCTAATTGGACTTGACTGTATTATCTTATGTCCGCATAGATTTATTGTCTTAAACCTTTTTTTTTTTTTCAGAGAGAAAAAAATTGTTGTATTATATTGAAAAATATAACCAGTACATCATCATTACATCACATTCTAGTAGAACAAAGGATCAGATTGTAGAGGTTTTGAAGGAACCTCATATGACTGAATCCTATGGAACAGAATGTCCAAAATTAGATCTATATAAAAAGGCATAGCATGTCATATACATTGGCAATAGAGAACAGTTCCCCATCAAATAGACAAAGCTCATTCTCGTTGTTAATGGCAGTGGCAATGGAAAATTAATAGACGAAGACATGCATATAGATAGGATCCTTAACAGAAAAGATCTCAGCGCAACCCGATAGGAGGATATGACATTTATACAGCATCATATACTTTAAGCGGTCTTGTAACAAGATAGAAGTATCAAGGAATGCAGGTTCGTCATCAAGCTCGCTTGTTATCTGCTTCGACCCATTGAAATGTGAAAACAGGGACGCTTTTCCTGGATATATAGCAAAAAAAAAAACAGCGAGAAGAGAGTTTATCACTGAAAATCAGATTAGTTGTCTATAATACCAGTTCGCCTTGATAGCGGTCTTGTATGTAAATTATGGCAGGCTCGCTTGATTTTATGGCTAGGCTCACTTGATGGTGTTATTTGAAAACCGTTAGACCAAAATTGAGTAGAAAAAAGAGATTTTCAAAAAGCACATTACTAATAAGATTCAGGGAATGGGAATATCATTGGTCCACATTTTCTTGTTGTGCCTGTACATAGTAACCTGGAGGATACCGAATACCATGCTCAGGCCCTTCTTGGAAAGGCCATTCGCTCTTGTATTATTTTCCCTGTATATATGAGAGATGGGCGAATAGTTTAAGCATTCCCACAGGAGTCTTGCCCTTCTAAACCATCCGTGTTCAGATATAGAAGAACTTGCCTTCCCATTTAAAGTATCTATAATCAATCTGGAATCCCCATATATTGAGATGTCCTTCATTTCTCGGTTTACAGCCACATAAAGTCCACACCAGATAGCCATGAGTTCAACGAGATTGTTGGTGCCACGTCCCATGTTCCAACAGATATCAATCCTATCCTCCACTGATAATTTCAGCCATGCACCACATCCCATAATCCCTTCCCTGCATGCACCATCAAATAAAATAGTCGAAATGGATATGGGGTGAGGCCTAATGCGCTTTGAAGCATCCGGTATGGGAGGGGATTGAGGCAACCTATCCCAAATCCAATTCATGATAGCACCATATATGCGGTATAGATCAATCGGCACATTTTCAAATATGTGTCGATTCCTGCACAACCACCTCCCAAATGAAGAAGAAAGGAAGGGATTGGAATTGAGTGTTGAGCTGATCCCATCGCTGGGCGACATCAATAAAATTTGTAGGAGACCAATCCGGACCCAATATAGACTTACTGAAAAGACCCCATAGATGGCAAGTCCATGGACAGGAGAAAAATATATGGTTTATAGTTTCTTCAGCAGCTCGACAAAAGATGCATCTGCTTGGTCCATGGAACCCTCTTCGAATGAGATTGTCCCAAGTTAAAATTCACTCCCTCCATACGAGCCACCCGAATAGCAAGATTTTGGTAGGCACCTTCCGCTTCCAAAAACATTCAAATCCCAAAGACATGTGCACGATATTATGTGGCAATGTTATGTTGAAATATACCTGTTTTACTATCAGAGCACCATCTTTCATAGTTCCAGCCCAAGTCAATATATCCCCCTGCATAGAAAAAGTTAAACCGGCCCTTTGTGGTCCTTCCCGGAATTTCAGCCATTCCCCAGCCACCTGGATCGGCAATGGGCGTTGTTCCGCCGATTTAAAAACCGGGGCATAGTGCATCCAATGATCAATCAACTGTGCAAGATAAGAAATCCCTCTGTTGTTTAAAAAATGTAACAGGCAGTTGCTCATAAATAGGATTTCATTCAAACCGAAGATCTTGTCCCCACTTATTAAAATATTTTGGCCACAACCAAATCTCCACGCCAGACCTTCAGAAATCGTGATATGTACTTTTATTAAACTGATCCATATCGCAGACTTTGCCCGATGAAACCTCAACTGCCTGTAGTATAAAATTCTAATGGCCTCCTGTGGAAGGTATTTAACAGCAATAATCTTCGGCCATATTCTGCCCCCAGTGAGAGCCCTCCATAAACATTTTGTGAGGAATGCTTTATTAAAAGCCTTGGGATTAAGAATGCCCCAGCCTCCAAGTTTCTTAGGGCAATAGAGAACCTCCAATTTGCACAAATGTTACTTCTTGGAAGATTCTGTCCCACCCACAGGAAGTGAGAGATTATGGATGTAATCTGGCCTATAATGCCCTGTGGAAGATAATACAAGTGCCCCCAGTATACTATCAGTTGAGATAATACCGACTAAATTAAGATGTACTGCCCCCCTAATGATAAATATCTGAGTCCATTTTGATATATTCTTTTTGAATTTCTCGATAATCCACAGCCAATCCCTATTTTATATGCATTGGGTTTGATTCTAAACCCAAGATAGGAGAACCCTTCATTCACACGGATCTTACCAATACCAAAAAAACAGACAATGAAAGTGATTTCATCTATATCTCCCGAGGCAAAGATTATAAAAGATTTTTCTTTGTTCATACAGAGACCGGTCGCATCAGCAAAACGAGACAATAGATAATGTAAATAGAACCAATATTTTCTCAATAAGGCCCCAAAAATTAATAAATCATCAACAAAGATAGAATGAGAAATACTCGCAGCCCTTGAAAAAGAGAAACCAGCGAAGTACCCAACCCGTGTCGCCATATGCATAAGGCAACTGAAGCCATTCATCATCGAAATGAAAATCAATGGAGAAAGCGCGCAACCCTGTCTAAGGCCTCTCTCAGCACCGAAAAAAAGGAGATGGCTTCCCATTGACCATTACAGCATATCTGACCGTCGTGATGCAGCTCATAATCCATCGAATAGCACCCAAAGGAATACCAATCTTCAACAGTAAAAGTCTGATATAAGACCAATCTGCTCTATCATATGCCTTTAGCAGATCAATCTTCATGATGATACCTTCCCTTTTATCAGCATGCATCGAATGTAAAACCTCTTGTGCAATGGCGACCGCGTCATGTATAGACCTCCCTTTTAGAAACCCATACTGTTCCTGCTCAATATGATTAGATAGAAAATCTTTCAATCTGTTGGCAATGATCTTTGATGAAATCTTGTAGATCAAATTGCATAATGCGATGGGTCTATAGTCACCGAAAGTCTCAAGCTCAGTTTTTTTGCTAATTAAAGCAATGAAAGTGGCATTCATATTGGAGGGGATATTCCCCAGCAACCTTCCTTGTTCCACGACATTTGTGATTTCATCTCCCATGATATCAAAGAAGTGGATATAAAACTCAGACAGCCAACCATCAGGGCCAGGACATTTATCGTGAGCAAAAGCTTTTAGCGTGGAGTAAACTTCCTCCTTTGTGATCTCAGAGTTTAATTTGAGACAGGGCTCCTCATCAATGCATCTTGGGATGTGTTGTAATACCCATTCCTGGCATACAACACTGATGTTAGGGTCTTTTTTTATATAAATTTGAAAAATGATTAAATGCAGCACTCCTAATGTCCTCCTCCTTGTTCACGATTTCTCCATCTTCCTTCTTAATGTGCCAAATTGTGTTTGCATTTCTCCGAGCATTTGCAGTCTTGTGAAAAAACTTTGTATTCATGTCGCCTTCCTTGAGCCAGGTGATTCTGATTTGAAGCTTCCAAGTGAGCTCTTCCATCTTTAATATCTCCAGTCTTCTGCGTTGGAGATTCTCCATCTAACAGAAAGTATCCACTATAGGAGCACAGTGTGTGAAAGAAGAATGTAAAGCCATCAGTCTGCTGATTATATCCTCCATCTCAGCTCTCAATTTCAACTTCTTATGTATTTCCCATTCCTTTGTGATAATTTTAAGCCTCTGCAACTTGGAAGAAAAAGATGCCCATCCACCTGAGTCCAACTGGTTAGATCCCTTCGCCCAATTTTCTCTGACAAGGCGATCATACTCAGAATCCGTGAGCCATGTACAATTGAATTTAAACGGTATAGCATGTCTTTTTTGAGCCCCCTTCCAGGATAGATAGATGGGTCTATGATCCGATAAGTCGGATACCAGATCGCCGAATGAGATGTGTCCCAATATAGGGAAGAGATCAGTGTGTACCATGGCTCTATCCATATGCTTCGCAATAAAATCAGTCCCAGCTCTGTGATTGTTCCATGTAGGCTCGATAGGATGTGGCCTAATGTCCCGAAGGGAAGCCTCGTCCAGAATCGATCCAATGAAACCAGCAAGCGGGTCCAGTCTCGCCCTCTCGCCCCAAGATTCATCAGAGAATAAAGTTGCGTTAAAATCCCCAATTACAACCAAATTCGGTAAACCAAAAATACCATATTTCTTGATCTTTTCCCAAAAAGTAGCTCGTTGATGACACAGCGCATATAGGTTAATAATATTTATATCTACATTGACCTCCTTCATACGCCCCGATAGAAAAATTCCACCAATAAATCTGTAGGCACTAAACACTACAAAATGTGGGTTCCAGCATGTAATCAGTCCTCCGGCATGACCTATAGCATCAATCCCAGACGCCATCCAGCCCTTACAAATAGTCAAAACAACACTTATGCCCCTTTCACTGTTACATAAAGTCTCCTGCAATAAAATGATCCTCGACCTAGATTCCATAATAAGTTCCTTAAGGTGCAGCAATTTAGAGTGGTCGCCCATACCCCTGATATTCAGAGACAAGATGTAATTCATTTGGAACCCTCGTGAGGGCTTACTGCTCTAAGGGCCCTGAATTCGTCGGCAGAAGATACTGGGACATGAGTGAGGTTTAAAAACTCATTTTGGAATAAAGACAGGGTCTTAACCCTCCCCCTACCACGTGAAGAGCTATAACCCGGATTCTGCAGCTTGCTAGCATCCCGAGATGATGAGGTCTCCGAATATATAGGAATGGACTTAGAGGTGGAAGGCATCCTATTAAACATTGTAAGGGCGGCCAGGTCAATCTCAGGATTGGCAAAGAGATAATCAATGTCGCTACCAATAGAATTGCGAGGAGTTTCACCATCGACATCAGTATTTCCGTGTGGGGAAGTAGGTGAGGAAAGGGGGGAGACCGGTTCAAGAGGAGGCATGGAGGGGGATGGAATCTCAAGCGAAGACTGAATACGATCAGATTGGACCATATCAGACTCAAGACATGAAGGAAAATTAACGAGGTGGGATGGCCTCAACTCCCCGGGCACATTCAGTCTATCGACAACTACATTCGAGGCCTCGGTTCTTGTATGAGTGGCCCCAATCGGAATGGAAGGAATAGACAGAGAATTGCCCAGAGAAGAGAGATATTGCATGTGTTGTGGTGACTCATTCACCTGGCCCGGGGTGACATGGGAGTCAAGCTCATTTAATAGGGGGGGTCATTCCAGATGTATCAGGGGAATGATTGGCCGATAGGGGCCCATGTGGAGAAAGACCAGATAAAGGAACGAGAATATCAGCAGACCAGAAGAGTTATCAGGGTACGAGTTACTTGAATTCGCCTCGCCATCAACACCACAGGGAATATCTGGGCCTGCAATCCTATCCGTGGCAGCATCATGACGACGAGAGCCACGGAATCTAGTTGGGCAGCTGCTTCTGAGGTGGCTGGTTTGGTGACACAACATGCACCGAAAGGAGATCCCCCAATAATCGATCCTCTGCCTGTATTTTCTATTCCCCCATATCAGGTCAACCTCCGCAGCCAAACCCCCTGTGAAACACACCTCAACCAAAATCCAGGCAATACGCTTGTCACTCGTACCCAAAATTGCAGGGTCTATGTAACGAGTACTACCTATAGAATCTCCAATTGCCCGAAGGGCCTTCAATGTCCAGAACTCCAGGGGGAGCCCGGGCAACTTCACCCACAGAGTCCGATTCATGGGCGCTTCCAGAATGGGATTAAATCCCAAGTACCAAGGGAGAAGCTGCAAAAAAGCTTTACCCTTAACCCAAGCATTATTGATAACCAGAGCGACGTCCTTTTCATCGAGGAAATGTATACTGATCCAATTGTTCATCAGGAGACTTACTTTCGGGGTATAACCAACAATCGGGCCCCATGCCGACTTCGCCCACTCCGCCATATTAATCTCCTGGTCTTCTGCAAATAACCACCGTCCGATAAGCGCCCTTTTTTGCAGACTTACAACACGAACCCATAGGTCTTCATTGTCCATAATTACTTCTTTTATCTCCATGGAAGGTTTGTAGATAGCAATATTCTTACTTCTGTGTCACCTTCTAGCAGCCCACACCGATAAAGGAATAGATTTATATTTGCCACCCGCCTGTTGCTGGGTAAACCCCAGAGGAGCGGAAAAAAAACTTTTGATGAGGGAAACATCATCCTCAAACTCCTTTTGTCCACATTCCGTGGATTCCTTTTGACCATCCAAGTCAGCCTTCCGCGTGTCATCAATAAAGGCTTCCTACCTGGACGTGTCCGAGGCCAAGCAATCCATCTGTGAAGAGAAGAGAATATAATAAGTGTGCTCAGAGTATCATCTGACGGAAAAAACCCACTCCGATTTGTAGTCAGCAGGAAAGATCAAGTGTCGGAAGCGTCAGAGATATGGAATTAATACAGACATCAGATATAAGATCCGAAAAGAGTAACCACCAGATGAGGGGTCGGACCTATCATAAATACTATGTCAGGACAAAAGTGGAAAGACGTTACCATTGCGCTTTCCAATCTGAGCATTTATTTGACACCATCCGCCTTCGTATCAATCCATATAAGGCAATCTCCACCCAGATCCACCTCCAACCTGATATAGCTCATCCGCCATCGCGGTTTCGCAGTGCCACCCACGACGAATTAATATTTATGGAAAACAGGAATCGTCACAGTCCTCAAAAAGGCCCGCCACCCTTCGACGTTAATACACCTTGATATATATCATCCACTATGAGCCAAACATATGATTTTTCGGCAGTCTTCGCCAGTTTCCGAGCATCGATCGATAACAACAACCAGAAACCATGGACACCAGAAAACCTACAGCAGACAGCAACAACAACACAGACAACCCGGGCAATTCCACCATTTATCAAACAACTTGAAACCGAAATCTCTGCATGGCTTGGATATAATGAAAGAGTCGATCCATCTGCTCCATAGCGACTGCCACAAAGAAACATTCCATTCCGGTGGAGAACCCGCCTCCGTGGTCGATTCCTGAATAGGGGTCTCACCTCCTAACTCTGGCATAATTGCTAATATAAATCTTATATGATTCCTTAAGAATCCATACCGCCAAAATGAGCAAAATGGATATAATTCCAATCTCAGTCTAATCCGAGAATGTCATCGTGTCCCCATATAACTTACTCAGAGATGAATGAAATAGTCCAGTAGGTACAGAGGAGTTTTTATCCCGGCTATGCAATCCCATACCGCCTGGTATACATAACGCCTTCTCTCAAACATTCCATCCTGAGCTGTGCATGTCTACGCTTGTCACAAATCCAGGTGTTGATCAGCTGGTGGAACCCAAAGATCTTGTTCAAGCCACCATTGATGCCAAGTTTCTTGAATTCTTAGAAATTCTCAGAAATTCCAACAGTTTCTTGAATTTCAAGACATCGAAATCGACATTATTTAATCTAACTTATTTGTCCAGAGCTTCTGCGAGTCTCAAAATTGTCTTTAAAAGAATAACGTTCCATAGCTGCAGTGCTCACTCTGCCCTTTGTGGCTGGTCCTCTGCACTCCAAAGCTTTGAAAGAATATAATGTTCCACAGCAGCTGTTGCTCACTCTGCTCGTTGCAGTCGATCCTCTGCACCTCCAAAATACCTGGGCAGATGCTTGCAAACATGGGGTATTTACTCAATTCGTTGCGCTCAGCCTTACCGTCTTAAACCTATCAATGAGGTGTATGCACAAAAAATAATACTTATAAAACATAATTCATCAAAGTAAAAATAATACTCATAGAACATGATTCATCAAAATATAATATCCATATTTTCATAATACTTATAAAACATGATTCATCAAAGTAAAAATAATACTCATGAAACACGATTCATCAAAATATAATATAGATATTTTCATAATTACATGGTTAATAATAGTAAATATTAATCATATTATATAAAATTTAAAACATAAAATTAGAATTTTGAGTTTAATAAACTAAAATTAAATGAATATAAAAGTATAATGAAACCAAGTCCAGCAAAGCTAGCAAGATGGCATGTGAGTTCCAACCATTAGAATTCCCCATAAAAAGTTAAAGCTAACAAAACACTAATTGTTAAATAACTATATATATATATTTTTTAGATAAAGGCCAAGTTTTAGTTTTTTTTTAATAATGAAGATTAAGTTTTATTTGTTTTAATTAAAAGAAAAAAATACTAAAATAATTTTAAAAATATAATATTATAAAATTTAACTTTAAAGATTTAAATTTGAAGTCCATTTAGAGAGTTGCCACAATTTTTTTTATATTGCAATTTGCAATAAAATACCACTAAATTTTTAAATAACAATGAATAAAAATATTTTTATTGCTTGAGTATTTTAATTTCTTTATATTATTGTATTAACTCATAGAAAATTAATACAATTTTATTAAAAAAATTTAGAGTTTATTTTTTGAAATGTAAAAAAATGTTTTTTTGTTTTTGTTTTTGTTTTTGGTTAATAGATAGATCCAAATTCATAAAAGAAGATAAAATGTGGGTAGCATTTCTCTTTTGATATTTTAGATAGTGAATCTTAAATAATGAATCTTAAGGTGGTTTTCAACATTTTTCTTTAAATTCAAGTTGGTAAGTAAGTATGTCACTAAAAATAAACTTCATAATTTTAAGCCTTTATACAATAGTTTAATATTTTCAATTACCATACGATCTTTATATTTTCAAATTTCTTTTGGTCTCTTGGGATTCTTCTTCCCATACTCTTAATATTATTGGTGTATTGTAGGGACAAAACTTTAATTTCGAGCTTTAATTTTTTTTAGAGGTTATCTGAAAGGACATCTCCTTTAGATATGTTATCTTAATAACATGTGGGCATTGTCCTACATGTCCATGTGAAGCATTTTCCCTTGGTGACAATTCTAGATATCATATTCTAGGATCTCCAAATACTCCTCCAATGCTTCATATTCTTAGTTCTCAAGTTAGAAGATATCTTCTTTGGGTTCAATTGTTCTACAATACGCATTTTATTTGTTCCAGAAGAACTTTCTTCATTTGACTCTAATCCTTAATGGAATCTCCTTCGAGGTTCATGAATCAATACATTGTTATGTCTTTAAAGCATAAGGGAACAACTTCAACTTTTGTTTTTCCTTTACCTATTTATACGTGTGGAATTAGACCTCAAACTTGAGAAAAAATGTGCCTAAGTCCATTCATGTTCTCAATAAAGTGTAACAAATAATGGTGGAACATTATTATAGAGTTAATAATGTTAATATAAACGTTATATTATTGTAACTTTAAAGTATATGAGATATAGTAAATAAATTATTTTATTTATTAGAAATGTTATTTAAGTGACACTATGGAAAGATGACATCCTTTCTCATAATTATATAGATAAATTGTTGCACTATTGTAATCATCTGGAGTCAAGTGTATTACAGTTGTTCAAGCACATGGTATCACTAGTCCATGGTATTGACCTGTAGTATTGTAACAAAGCCTATTGACAAGCTAGGAAACCTTCATGGTACAATGGGTATGTGAGCGAGAAGTAATTGGGTGAATATGAGAGGGTGTGAAGGTTCACGTATAGTTGAGTTGAAGCTTATATATTTAACTTTGCTAATAAATTAAATTTATTCCTTTCTGGATGGTTTTTCCTGAGTTTTCCAAGTATTTCTAGTGTAATATTGGTAACTTTTACTCATTTTTTCCTTTTATATTTTTATTTTTAACAACTCATATCATAGTAGCAGACTCTTGTTGTTATTGGTGTAAGCTAGGTATATTAAGAAGTACGGAGACAACTACATTGAGTGATGTGGAGAAGTTAAATTGGGCCAATTAAGCACTCTCGAAATCACAAATGGAAGATATACTAATTTTAAAATATTAGTATTTGTTGATTGTGGGAGTTGAATTAGGTCATATTCACCATATGGAAATCACAGATGAAAGATATACTAATTTCAAAATATTAGTATTTGTCGATTGTGGGAGTTGAATTGGGTCATATTCACCATATGGAAATCATAAATGGAAGATATACTACTTTTAAAATATTAATATTAGTCGATTGAAGGAGTGGAAAAGACACCCTCATCAATGACAAATGAAGCCTAGAAATTGTTGAACATAAAGGCCATTGCTACAATTTAATAGTACCTAACAAAGAATGTTTGCTTCAATGTGGTTGGTGTGAAGATGATAGGACTATGGAAAAAGTTGCATGATTTGTATGAGAAAAACATGGCATCAAACAAAGTTTTCTTGATGAAGAAGCTCTATAATCAATATGAAGGAGGTTTATCTAGTTGTAGAGCATTTAAATAATTTGAGTATAATTACCAATTAGATTGCCTTTGTAAAAAAATAGTTTGAATGATGAAATTAGAGGCATCCTACTTTTGTGCTCCATGCCAAACAATTGAAAGAATTTGAAAGTAGTTATGAGCACTTCAACACATGCATGGACCTTGGATTTTGATGACATTAGCAGTAGTTTAATGAGTGAGGATTTGTGAGGAAATCAATTGTGGAAAACTGTGGAGGAGAAGCTCTAGCCTTAGCTAATCGTGGAAGGGAAATTGAGCATAATAGATTGGGGTGTTCAAGACCAAGAGGCAAATTTACTTGTTTTCATTATGGAAAATGAGGATAGAAGAAAAGAGATTGTTGGGTCTAGATGAAAAAATAGAAGGTACAAATAATGATTAGTACAAACCGTAAATCAAGCAACACAAATGAAGGTGAGACTATTGTTGTGGCTTCAAAAAGTGATGTTTTATTTATTATTTTAGTAGAATCATGTTTATATACTTCGTGCTTATATACTTCTAGGAGTAGCATTGATTGGGTACTTTACTATGGAGCATCTCACCATGTAACTCCCTGCGAAAATAATTTTGTTGTAGATGAAGTTGGTGATTATGGTATAATTCATTTGGGAAACGATCATTTTTGTAATATTATTGGAGTGGAAGATGGTTGAATTATGATGAAGGATGGATATAATATATTGTTGAGATAGGTTAGACATATTCCAGAGGTGTGTATCTGCAACTTGGTCTCTATGGAACAATTAAATAATAAAGGTTTCTCCACAAGCTTTGGTAAATGTGGATGGAAAATTAGTAAAGGGCTATTTCTCATGGCTCGAGGATTAAAGACAAGAGGCATGTACACATTGAGGGAAGAAACAAAATTATTAGATGTGGCTTCTATTGCAAAAGAAAGAAACTTGACAAATTTATGGCATGAGCGAAAAGGACCTCAAAATCCTTATTGGAAAAAACATGCTTCCAAGTTTCAAATCCTATGAACTTGACCTTTGTGAGCATTATATATATGACAGACAACGAAAATTTTCATTTATGAGAGGTGCCCATGAAAGGAAAATAAATATATTATAAATGATACACTTTAATGTGTTTAGGTCAATCAATTTTAATTATTTAGGAGGAGCCTCATATTTTTTCACCTTCATAGATGATGCATCTAGGAAGGTTTGGGCCTACCACATGAAAATAAAAGGTGAGGTGTTTGAGATATTTCAAAATTTTCATGTTTCTATTGAAAGAGATACTAACAAAATGCTCAAGTGTTTGAGGATAAATAATGATAGAGTGTATTGCCCCAATGCAATCAGGGATTATTGTAATAGGTTCAACATAAAACATGATAATATTTTCCTTGTACTCCTTAATAGAATGGTACTACAAAAAGGATGAATCACACTATCATGGAGAAGGTGAGGAGGATTTATCAAATTTCAGATTGGAAAAACACGAGTTTTAGGCAGAAGTAGTAAGGATGGCTTGCTACCTCGTCAATCAGTCACCTACTACATCCTTGGATGGTGGCATTCCTACATAAGTTTGGATCGATGAGAAGATAAACTATTATCACCTCAAAAACTCACAAAAAGGTCCTAAAGGTCATATATTTAAGTAGATATTGATGTAAATTTGAATATATATACTAGAAAAAACAACTTGATTAGTTATTACAAAGTTGGTGTGCATTTGTCTAGTTCCATATTTAAGTGTCATTTCAAAACCCCATGTGTTAGGTGAACTAGTCTACGTTAATGAGTTTACTAGGGGGTCATCAATGGTTTTGGGGAAGCATCATTTTTGTTTTTTTGTGAGTATTTCCTTGAGAAATACATACATATATAGAAACATACACATATATGAAAAAACATGATGACTTAGGTGCTTAAATATTTTAAAAGTATGTATCTAAAGGAAATTAATTTCCCTCTTAAAGTGTATATTTGAAAGAAATTAATTAAGTGAGATTTGAAGTTTATTTTCACCTAAAGCTAAATTTACTCATTTATCAACAAAATTGTAGAATTGTCTTAATAAAGTGAGGAGAATGGACTCAAAATAGGAACTTGTGGACTAAAGTCCATATTCAATTGAAGGGGTTGATATTTTTACACAATATGATCTCAAAGGTTTGAGGGGGACTCACTAAGAAATAAGCATTTTTGGGAGCAAAAGAAAGGTATAAATATGTCCATATGAATGTGGATCTTTATCAATTAGATAACAATGGTGTGATGTTGCACATCATAATAATTCCAAATTAGATAAAATATTGGGGCAAGACATTAAATTTGATGGGCCTCAAAGGAGGACTTTGTTCGAGGAATGTATAGTTACTCCAAGTGTTATTGATTTTCAAAAGTTGATCAATGAA
This sequence comes from Pinus albicaulis, assembly GCA_034641835.2. Classification (NCBI taxonomy): domain Eukaryota; kingdom Viridiplantae; phylum Streptophyta; class Pinopsida; order Pinales; family Pinaceae; genus Pinus; species Pinus albicaulis. Next base: position 957,855,322 of record CM076572.1, read on the forward strand.
AGTAAATCCTCTTACAGCCTCCAAGTTGGAGATTTTGTAAATAGCATTAGTAACAAATATATTATGGAAAAAGGAATAAGGGAACGAGAATTGTTATGAAGAACTTATATCTAAAATGTTAAGGGAATCTAGGAACCTAGAAAGATTCAAAAGGGAGGCAAAGAATTTAGAAAGGGAGAAATTAAGGAGATAAACTAAGAGGAGGAAGGAATTGGTCAAGGTTGTGGTTGGTGAGGATATTTTGCTTGATTAGATTCTAGAACACTGGGGAAGTTAGTGGTAGGTTTCATGGTTATCAAATGGGTGAAGAAACCCTATGGGATTTGTTGAAGACCCATTGGAGTGAGATGGTGGAAATTTTTCCCAGATTCCATATAGTGATAAAAGGGCAACAAGGTTCATTTTTATGACTATAAAGCATGCAAATAAGGTTATGGAACATCACAACTTTTCATTTGCATCCATATTGTCATTATTTAAATGGGATTCCTTTGAGTTGAACTCTAAGCCTGTTGAGATTGCAACAAGATGATGAGCTTAGTGAAAAGAGTCGCCTTCACTAAGTGGGCCCCCAGGCTATTTTTGGCACAAAGTCTATTTTTAGACTATGTCTATTTTTAGACATATGGATCATGTTCTATGAGTTGCAGGATGCTATTTGTGGATGGTTGGTCAAGTCGGAAAAAATAGATGGACTTCTATTTTTAGACATATTGGGTGGAATCTATTTTTAGATTGCCGGTCTAAAAATAGATATGTCGAATATTATTAGCTCTTAATAATATTTGGACTATAAACATTATCTTATTCTCTTGGAGCACTTCAGTTAAGTGCACAGATGTGGCACAAAAGTTGAGAGAAGGAATTACACTATTCCTGAGGGTTAAGTGGAGCTATTGCATGGAGACTTCAGTTAGAACTCATGTGAGAGAGTTTGGTGGAGTTGATTGAGGAAGTTAATGGAGTTGTGTTCAGTTTAACTGAGTTAAACATAGTTGAGCTAGTTGTATCTAGTCTAGCTGATTGATACACTAGTGAGAGTGGTGTGAATTAATTATTAATTAATTCACTAATTATTAACTCATAAATCAACTAAAGAATACATCAGTTAACTTCAGTGCATGGACAGTTTCAGTGGAGACCAGTGGAGAGGTAGGTGGAAGAGCAAGTGTGACTATCAGTTGTGACTATACTGGTGCATGAGTTTGCACCACACATTGATGGAGATGCCAATGAGGATTGCGCAGTGCATACCAGGTGGATTCGAACTCAGCCAGGGCCAATATTCATCAGGGATTGCGCAGTTGAGGCAGGCTAACAGGTGGAGAAGATTGGAGCATGTGTTTTGCTAGATCTGAGCTTGTTTAGTGTGTAGCAATTGGAGATTGTACTGAGAGCTTGTGAGAAGATTTGTACAATGATTGTTACATGATCTCTATTATATAATATACAGATAGTTGGGGGTTTTCAGCTTTAAGCTTTCCCATAAATACTGTGTTTATTTGTGTAATTGTTTATGGTTTTAATGTGTGCATGCGATTGTTTATATTTCCGCAATTAATGATCAATGGTAGAAGAGATTATGTATTGTGCATGAAGCTCAAATAGTGTGTGATCAGGATAATCTCGGTGAATAATATATCAGTTATTCAAAATTTCTACATGGTATCAGAGTAATATTGATCATTGGAGCAATTGCAAGACATTGAAGCAGTTGAGTTTTGTGCTGGTGGAATTAGAATTTGCGGCAGTGTTTTCCTGGTGTCGAAGTTGAGATGTCTTTCAACGAATTGCGATTGGAGTATGCCCTTGAGGGCATCTCGAATTATATTGCATGGAAGGACAGGATGGAGGCGGTGCTAGATGACAATGGGTTGAAGGAGTTCATAGATGCAGAAATTCCAAAGCCTACTTCTACTGATGCTGCCGTACTTGACACATGGCAAAAGAAGACAACAAAGTGTCGAAGGATTCTGTTGGAGGGCGTGAAGGATCGCATAGTGTCCAGCCTTCATGGTAAGGCTTGTCCATTCTTGATGTGGAAAGCCTTGACAAATTTATTCCAAAGCAAGAGCGACCAGAGGAAGTTTGTGCTCAAGGATAAACTCAGAAACATAAAGATGGAGAAAGGCGATAGTATGCCCAAGTACCTCACGAAGTTCACCCAATGCAGGGATGAGCTGGGAAGTGTGGGGGTGACTGTAGATGACGAGGACTTGGTGAGCTTGGCTCTCCTTGGGCTTCCGAAGAGTTGGCATTCCTATCAAGACTCTATCAATGGTCGGGAGAAATTGCCAGGATGGGAGCGACTTTGGTCGGATCTTGTGCAAGAGGAGATAAGGCGAAGTACAGTGTGACTGGATCGAGGAACTCGATGAAGAGAATTGTGCTAGGCCTAGCAAAGAAAAGAAGGGGAAGAGCAAGAAAGCTTCTCATTCCGGTGCGAAAGGCAAGAAGCAGGACATGTCCAAGGTGAAGTGCTTTTACTGTCACCAACACGGACATTATGCCACAAATTGTCCGCAGAAGAAGAAAAAAAATGCGACATTTCTTGGATCTGCCCATTCCATGGCCTTAATACAACGGTTGGAAACTAGATTACCCCATTGATCGCATGCTTGGTCTCAAGTGTGATGGGTTCAGTGTGGTTTCTGGACAGTGGTGTGTCTTTTCACATGACAGGAGATCGAGATTTGTTTACTGATCTGAATGAGAAAGATCTTGGAGTGCACATCGAGATGGGCGATGATGGTAGGTACAGTGTGACCGGTATCAGTACCATTTCCTTTGAGAGGGAGTCTGGTAAACCCTTTGTATTGAATGAAGTGATGCATGTTCCAGGATTGAAGAAGAATCTTATCTCTGTGGCGATGTTAGAAGACAAGGGATATGATGTTGTCTTTAACGAGGGAAAGGCTTTCCTGCGTAGTAAGGAACTGGTGAGACCCGGAGGATAGGGGTTCGAGTTAAGAACCTTTATCAATTGCAGGTAGATGGCTGCGCAACAATGGCAAGCAAGGCAGAAGGAGTGGTGAGCCGGGATGATGGCGAGTTGTGGCACCAAAGATTGGGCCACCTTCACCATGGAGCTTTGAAGATACTGCAACAGATTTCTATTGGGCTTCCTAAGGGTACTCTTGCGCAGTCAGATCAGTGCAAGGGATGTACCTTGGGAAAATTTGTGAAAGCCACCTTTCACGAGAAGGATAGTCGCGCCACGACATCCTTGATATAATTCACACAGATGTGTGTGGACCTTTCTTAGTAGCTTCGACAGCAAAGCATAGGTATTATGTGATATTTGTTGATGATTTTTCTCGTAAATGCTGGATCTTCTTCATGCAGAAGAAGAGCGAGACATACTCAAAGTTCTGTGAGTTCAAGTGTAATATCCCTGTTTAGGGCAGCCTCCCTGTTGAGGGTCCGGTGGGCCTTGACACGCTGCCGGGGTCTGCGTAATTGGGGGATTGCGCGAGGGTCCCCGTCCCGAGATGCTCCGGTGGGCCTTAAGACCCCACCCTTAACACCCTGGGATGCCGCCCTCACTAACAGTTCGAGCTTTTGGTGTAGTGGTTGGATCAACGTGGTATCAGAGCCGAGGTCTTGAGGTCGAGACTCGCGGAGCGTGGTGGGCTGTAATATCCCTGTTTAGGGCAGCCTCCCTGTTGAGTGTCCGGTGGGCCTTGACACGCTGCCGGGGTCTGCGTAATTGGGGGACTGCGCGAGGGTCCCCGTCCTGAGATGCTCCGGTGGGCCTTAAGACCCCACCCTTGACACCCTGGGATGCCACCCTCACTAACAGTTCGAGCTTTTGGTTAGTGGTTGGATCAACGACAGATTTTACAACATCCATCACTTCAGTTGCTTGAGGACAAGCAACGTTTTTCCGGGGGAGACTGTAATATTCCTAATTAGCACCGCTAATTGGAATATTTGATTTTTGTATAGTTTTGCCGACTATAGTTAATTAATAAATAAAAGTGAGAAAAAGGGTCTAACTCACTTAAATAAAATAAAGTGTTTTCCTAGTAGAGGCAACGTTGTAACTTAAAGGGGAAAGCCTTGGGGGTCCACACACACATGAGAGAGGCTCATAGCGCTCTAGAAGAAACGCGTAGGCATAGGAGGAGATTATGGAGAGAGGGACGCGGAGTTAGGTTTTGAGGGGAGCTAGCACTATAAAAGGTGGGAGTTTCACCTCATTTGGCATTATTGATATTGTTGATGATATTGAGCTAGACTTCTATCTACTTGAGCACGCTGGCTGTTTAGTCGGTCTGCAGCACTGTTTAGTGCGACTGAGTGTCTCCGGTTGGAGATCTCACCCTTGGCCCCGGGGGACTTCGAGTGCCTGCTCGGGCAAGGTTTTCCTTCAGTATTTAGCAGGAGATTTGCAGGTGTTTTGTTGGGAGTTTTGCTGAGGAGCTGAGCTTCATTGGGTGATTGTGCAGGTCCTTGGAGGAGGGGCCCGAGTCTGAGTTGTTTGTTCGGTGGTAGAGATTTGCGGGGAATTCGGGCCCTATTCGGTGTGGAGGTTCGAGGCGTTTATCGGTGGAGATTTTCTGACGGAGTTGCGGCCTCATTTCGATCTGTTCGGTTGGTGTCTGTGCGGTTCTTGGAGGACGGCGTTTTCTAGGAGGAGGTTTACGGGGGTGATTTTCGGAGGTGAATTAGTTTTGTATATGGTTTTACGGGTTTGTCAGGGGTGGTGATTTCGGGTGGTCTATGATTTTCAGCTCATTAAATGAGGGCCAGCCCTAGCTTGATTCATTCGACGACGGTTCTGACGATTTCTTCCAGCAGCTGGGATGCGGTTTCTTGTAGCAGCCATTTCCTGTTTTTCTGAGAGGGTTCTTCACTTGCCTTGAGCAAGGATAGGTGCATTTATTCTGATTATCCATTGTATCTCATTATATTCTCGGATTAATAAAATGGCTTAGCATTTCCGGCATTTTTATGTGTATTTGCTTTATGTTCTATTTTCGGCATTTCCTATATTGTCGTATGCTTGTATTGCTGTCTATTTCCCTTTCGGGATATTACAGTGGTATCAGAGCATAGTTCTGGCTCAGCCTGTGGTCTATGACATCGGGAAAGAGATCATACAGAGGTTTGCTGGAATTTTGGAGAGCACTAGCAGTTGCAGTACCAAAAACGAAATTGGAAAAAGGGCCAAAATATAAGGGTCAAATTTTGAAGGTTGGAATTAGAAGAAACGTTTTCTGGGTTTTTCTGGGTTTTGGGCAAGGATCACCTTCCCAAATTCCTAGAATTTTCTGAGTAGTTTTCAGTGGGTAAATCGGAGGTCGAAGTCAAGTAGTAGTATGGTTTTGCAGCAGCCATGTAGTTTCTGAGGAGCCTGTAGGCACCTAGCAGAAAATGCCAATGGCAGGTGGTGATGATGTGAGGAGATTTAGAGAGGTGCTCCTCCAACACATGCAGGATGTGTCACAGAGACTCACTGCGCTGGAGGTTAGGCAGCCGGAAACCCCAAGGGGTTTTCAGATCGTTGAGGGATCAGGCTCATCCCACCATTTGCCGGAGCATGATGCCACTCAGCATATGGCATCACATACACCCACACGTCCTACCATGCCCACTTTTCTGGATGAAGACATAGGGGCAGCAGCACAGCGAGAGCCGGAGCCGGGCCACATGGGTGACTATTTTGCAGAGTACCAGGCATACGGGCAGGAGTTCATGGAGGCTCTCTCGTTCAGAGACTTTGTTCAGCTCCGGCGTGATAGTAGACCTCACAACTTTCGCAGAGGGAACATGCGCTCACATGATGGGGGCTTACAGCGCACAGTGGACAAATTCCATCTACCGACATTTGACGGGTCATCCAGGCGCTCAGAAAAAGCTTGGGTGGACAAGTTGGATACCTCTTTCCAGCTTGACCGAGTATCGGAGAGGGAAACCATTAAAATGGTTACCTCGCACTTGGAGGATGAGGGCACACAGGATTGCAGGGAGTCCGAGGTTACACCTAGTGTGACACAGGATTCACCCTCATTGGAGACCTCCTTGGCCATGTCGGTTGATGTGGTAGTGGAGAAGGTAGAGCCTACCTCAGTAGAGCCATCCATTGAGGTGATGACCGGAGTCGTGTCCGAGTCTTCAGGTGGTAGCAGCACACGACAGATGGGTGAGGCATTAGAAGATATATCCACCTTCGATGAGGCACTAGCAGGTACAGAGGTATTGGATGATGGTCGCAGACAGCGGTATCATCGGCTTCGGACGGACCTTCGAGTTTTGAGAGAGAAGGCCACGTCAGTACGGGAGGCCATTTTGTTGCGGGACCAGGAGCTGGAGGGTATGAGAGTGACTTGTGCCAAGTCGGCGGCCAAGTTGGTCCGCATTGGGGAACGACTAGATTCCCTGATGGTACAATCAGAGGGCACGTTGGAGCGTCAGATCATTCCCCTTCAGGCATGCATGGATGGGACTAGTAGTGTTGTTGGGTCATCTCTTCCCGTTGGAGAGAGAGAGGCAGAGCCACCTAGTCAGATCTCATATGTTGATTTGGATAGCGGTATGAGACGATCAGAGTTGCACAGGGTACAGCATCCACATGTTGAGGTTGGATGGCGAGAGATTTTGAGTTGGTACTCGGTGGAGCGGGCTATGGAGATGGTGATGGATCCGAGTGTAGCTCAGCAGGAGTTTCTATGCATGGGGATTACAGGAACCCCAGATTGGCATTGGGATCCAGGTGGGATCACCTACCGTTTCCCAGGCAGGTCGGCTAACTATGCCTTGGAGAGTACAGTTGGCCTAGTAGTAGAGCATGTGCAGTTTCGGTCAGCTCCAGTGGCCAACCAGTTTATGGGCAGACTCCCTAGGTTGTCTTGGCATGACATTCATACACGGGATCACGGGGTGGTCAGCACACCTTGGCAGGAGCTTGCCGGAGGAGGTGGCATTGGCAGGCCACCAGATGGCACTTTGTATGGGGCCAAGGATTCTTCACCTTTGTGTGGGGCATAGAGGACGCAGCGGAGCCGAGCAGTGGTGGTAACACTACTGACACAGGGAGATTCACTTCTCGGACCCCTTGAGGAGGATTTGGAGTGATGATCCTTTCGTCGGCAGGTATAGTGATACGACGGTGGAGACGATGTTACCGATTGGTGGTAGTCCGACATGTAGGGGCACAACTCTAGGTCATCACATCCAGGGATGTGTGGGAGCCTCTAGCATTGAGCGGTGGATTGCCGGTGGACATGGAGTAGCATGGTGGTGTACCATAGTGTGTGGGACTGCATTGTGGAGTAGGAGTGCCCTACATCACATTGAGAGCACGCGGGGAGTGACAGATTCCTGGACACAGTCAGGGCACGAGACGGTACAGGGTGGTACAGCAGTAGCATGGGGTATCCAGCAGTATTCAGGGGTATGCCTTAGTGTGCAGTGGCATGTTGAGGAGTACATGGATGACCGGTGGCTTGCGAGGGCGTACGGCGTGGCACAACAAGGTCTTAGAGTATTGCATCCAGGGAGACTCATAGACAGGGACACTGGGCTTACCTTTGGGGGTATTTCACCTAGGATCGATGAGGAGACAGAGGAGCGATACTTGATGGTATCTGTGGGGACTCACACATCCGACACTCTTCTACATCACTCATGGGCACAACTGATTTTTTTGTTGTCCTTTGGCACTTTGGGCATGAGCAGCAGGGTCCGTGAGGCACACCCAAGATATTTGGATGGCCCTCAGCACACTAGGCGAGAGACTCCTCAGCAGTGGCACTGGGTCAGTACGCTAGTTGACAGCCACAGTTTAGGGGATGAGATGATCCTCTACAGTGGTGGCACATTAGTCATTGCTGAGCCTACGCTTGGGGAGCAGGTCATGAGGGAGACATGCATCATTTTTCCCTCAGGGCATGTTGAGATCATGCATGAGCAGAGGATATTGGGTTCGGCAGAGGTAGCATCCCAGCATGCGTCTGGACTCCAGACATTGTATCGACACTTCATCGAGAGGGTGGATGGCATATTCAATGCAGATGAGGTGGCGGAGGTAGAACAAGAGGGCATTCCTTCTGTATGCCAGGGTGAGGACTCTCTTTCATATGAGTCCACAGGATCAGTTGAGGTTGCTTCTGTGGAGCAAGAGCAGTCATGCAGGCATGATGACAGTAGATTGCAGCCGTATTATAGTGTGTAGGGTGAGCAGTCAGGGGACGGTATAGGAGATACTCTGGGTGATGAGTCACTTGTGGCGCTTCAGCTAGAGCAGCACATGATGGAGCCTGAGTCAGCAGAGGAGGATACTATGGACATCAGACATGACATTTCCTTGGGTGAGGTCCAGATGGGTGCCCACATTGAGCCTATGATGGATATGTGGCTAGCATTGGGGTCATCCTTTGAGGTGGAGCAGTCAGATGCACAGACACCGAGTACTGTGACAGCAGCTACAGATCCATATCCTCTGGAGATGTTGGAGGTAGATGTGATAGTTTGGCAATGGGAGATGATTACGGGTTGGCGGCAACCTTCCAGGCATGTTCCACATGCAGTTGTTGTTGCTACATCAGATGCTTCCTCCAAGATGGACTGGCGGGAGATCATGAGTTGGTACCCTCTTGATGGTGCGGTATTCTTCGTAGGGAGCACAGTGGAGCAGGGGCCCTTGGACATAGTAGATGTTACAGATCCCAGTCGGCAGGAGGGCACCAATTGTCGTTACTTCAGGACTCCTTCCCAATTTCAGGAGAGCAGGATCAGCATGGGATTGAGTCATGACTTGGATTGGAGAGAGGTGATGAGTTGGTATGCAGTTGGAGGGGTAGCATATGCAGCTACAGGTACAACGCAGCAGGAGCCCAAGAGCATTGATGCTTATTGGTGGTCTTCACCTCTTAGAGCATTAGTCATAGCCAGAGGCAGTGCACAGTCCGAGCCGTGGGACTTGGGCGATTATTGGCCATGGCGGCGATGGGATCCGGGGGGATTATTGGTTGACTGGTATTGTGAGAGGCCAGTTTGGGATCCTGGCATTGAGATATCCCTTCGTATCAGGGTGATGCAGGAGACAGAGAGGTTTCAGTGGGACCCAGGCACATTTTGCAGTATCGGTGGGGAGCATCAGCTAGAGAGTAGGCTTGTTCAAGCATTGCTTGAGGACAAGCAATTTTTGTCGGATGAGGATGCCACTTGGGAGAGCGAGCAGATTTTACAACATCCATCACTTCAGTTGCTTGAGGACAAGCAACGTTTTGCCGGGGGAGACTGTAATATTCCTAATTAGCACCGCTAATTGGAATATTTGATTTTTGTATAGTTTTGTCGACTATAGTTTATTAATAAATAAAAGTGAGAAAAGGGGTCTAACTCACTTAAATAAAATAAAGTGTTTCCCTAGTAGATGCAACGTTGTGACTTAAAGGAGAGCCTTGGGGGTCCACACTTTGCATGAGAGAGGCCTCACGTAGGCTCTAGAAGCAACTGCGCAGGCATAGGAGGAGCTTATGGAGAGAGGGGACGCAGTTAGGGTTTCGAGGGGAGCTAGCACTATAAAAGGTGGGAGTTTCACCTCATTTGGATTATTGATATTGTTGATGATATTGAGCTAGACTTCTGTCTACTTGAGCACGCTGGCTGTTTAGTCGGTCTGCAACACTGTTTAGTGCGACTGAGTGTCTCCGGTCGGAGATCTCACCCTTGGCCCCGGGGGACTTCGAGTGCCTGCTCGGGCAAGGTTTTTCTTCAGTCTTTAGCAGGAGATTTGCAGGTGTTTTTTTGGGAGTTTTGTTGAGGAGCTAAGCTTCATTGGGTGACTGCGCAGTCCTTGGAGGGAGGACGCAGTTTGAGTTGGAGCTGTTCAGTGGTAGAGATTTCTGCAGGAGATTCAGGCCTATTCCGGTGTGGAGGTTCAGCGTTTATTAGTGGGAGATTTTCCTGAGGAGTTGTGGCCTCATTTCAGTCTATTTCAATTGGTGTCTGCGCAGTTCTTGGAGGGACAGCGTTTTTCTAGGAGGAGGGTTTCTGGGGGTGATTTTCGGAGGTGGTCCGTTTTGTATATGGTTTCTAGGTTTTGTCCGGGGTGGTGAGTTCAGGTGGTCTGCCGATTTTCAGCTCATTCCGGCAAGGGGATCAGCCCCTAGCTTCAGTTCATTCCGGCAGCAGCAGTTTACGGCAGTTTCTTCCAGCAGCTGGGATGCAGTTTCTTCTAGCAGCCATTTCCTATTTTTCTGAGAGGGTTCTACACTTGCCTTGAGCAAGGATAGGTGCATTTATTCTAATTATCCATTGTATCTCATTATATTCTCAGATTAATAAAATGGCTTAGCATTTCCGGCATTTTTATGTGTATTTTCTTTATGTTCTATTTTCGGCATTTCCTATATTGTCGTATGTTTGTATTGCTGTCTATTTCCCTTTCGGGATATTACAGCGTTGATCCAACCACTACACCAAAAGCTCGAACTGTTAGTCAGGGCGGCATCCCAGGGTGTTAAGGGTGGGGTCTTAAGGCCCACCAGAGCATCTCGGGATGGGGACCCTCGCGCAGTCCCCCAATTACGCAGACCCCGGCAGCGTGTCAAGGCCCACCGGACCCTCAACAGGGAGGCTGCCCTAAACAGGGATATTACTGCCCACCACGCTCCGCGAGTCTCGACCTCGAGACCTCGGCTCTGATACCATGTTGATCCAACCACTACACCAAAAGCTCGAACTGTTAGTGAGGGCGGCATCCCATGGTGTTAAGGGTGGGGTCTTAAGGCCCACCGGAGCATCTCGGGACGGGGACCCTCCCGCAGTCCCCCAATTACGCAGACCCCGGCAGCGTGTCAAGGCCCACCGGACCCTCAACAAGGAGGCTGCAGGTGAAGGCTCTTAGGAGCGACAATGGTGGTGAATTCATCTCTGGCGAATTCAAGGACTTTTTCAGCGCAGAAGGAATTCGAAGAGAGCTCATAGCACCTCATAACCCACAGCAGAACGGGGTTGCTGAGCGGAAGAACAGAACGATCGTGGGTGCTGCACGGGCGATGTTGCATGATCAAGGCCTACCCATTCACTTGTGGGCGGAGGCATGCAATACTGCAGTATATGTGCAGAACCGTTGTCCTCACAGGATACTTGGCATGAGTACACCCGAGGAGGCGTTTTCTGGTAAGAAGCTTGATATTTCCCATTTGAGGATTTTTGGTTCACCTGTTTACATTCATGTGACGAAGGATGCCAGGAAGAAGCTGGAGCCGACTGCGGAGGTTGGGATATTTGTGGGGTACACTGATACGCCCCACAACTATCGTGTGTATTTTCCAGACAGTCACAAGACTTTTGTGCGACGGGATATCAAATTTCAGGAGGAGAAAGCCATGAAGTGTTCGCTTGAGAGGGAGCCACACTTGCATGCAGATAAGGAGCTATTAGTTCCTAAGGATGAGCCTCAGGATGTGGATTAGCCACAAGAGGAGGTTCATGGAGTGGAAGAGACCACTCAGGCAGCGCCAACCATCAGAGGGCGGAAGCGCACTACAGAATCTGAGCGACTGGCTCAAGATGCAGAGAAGGTTGTAGGAGCACCTACATATCATGACCTGGAACAGAGGCGTTACTGGCCGGTATATTGGATACATTTACTTGGCTCTTGTGACCAGTGTAACTTTTTGTTTAAAGCCATCCTCTTTGAGGAGATTGTGGAGGATCTGCCTGTGTGGAGGATCTGCATGGGTAGATGCCATGGTGGAAGAGTATGATTCGATTATGACAGGTGAATGGGAGATTGTCCAGGAGCCCAGGAAGGAAATCGGTGGTGGGTTGAAGATGGATCTACAAAGTGAAGCAGGCAGCTGACGGGAGTGTGGAGAAGTAAAAGGAAAGATTTGTTGCCCGAGGCTTTTCACAGATTGAGGGGATCGATTATGAGGAGACCTTTGCATCTGTCGTAAGGTATTCTTCCATACGGACGATTCTTGCTCTCTCAGCGCAGATGGGGTGGCACATTCATCAGATGGATGTAAAGAATGCGTTCCTCAATGGATTCATTGAGGAGGAGGTGTACATAGGCCCAAGTTTAAAGATCTTCGGCGAGCGAGGTCGCATGCATGCAGGAGGAGCTCGAGGAAGCGTGCATGGGTTGAAACAAGCACCTCGTGCTTGGTACACATGGATAGACAGTTATTTCCCCAGACTTGGATTCTCCAAGAGTGAGGCGGATCCTAACCTATACCAAATTGTGGTGGAGGGTAAGTTGTTGATCATTGTACTTTATGTAGATGATTTTATTTTGACAGGTGATGAGCTGTTGATACTCTCATGCAAGGAGGATCTTGCAAAAGAGTTTGAGATGAAGGACTTGGGCCTCCTTTATTATTTCCTGGGATTGGAAATTTGGCAGCGCAGTGGTGGACTGTTTGTTTCTCAGGGTAAGTATGCCCGGGAGATACTGGAGAAGTTCAACATGCATGGCTGCAAGCCTGTTGATACTCCTCTTTCTGGTGGTTGGAGGAAGGAGGATGCTACTTCAGCGGAGGTAGTGGATGCCACTGTCTATCGACAGTTGGTGGGGTCGCTTATGTATCTGGTCAATACACGACCCGATATATGCTATGCAGTTAACCAGCTTTCGCAAGCTATGGTTAAGCCTGCCAAGCTCTTTTGGAAGGCGGGCAAGCATGTATTGCGCTATATCAGAGGCACATCGGGATATGGTCTATGGTACGAACTGTGATCGGATGGTGAAACTATGTAGCTTCACGGATGCAAATTGGGCGAGGGGAGCCAACGGGCCCGAGAAAGAGCACATGCAGAGGGATTTTGATCGCCGGGTGGCTGTGATTTCTCTTAGTACGGCGAGACGAATCCCGTGGCACTCGAGTTCAACGAGTTCATCATATATGGCGTGATTTGGGCAAGCGAGTATATGGATGAGAAGATCTGGTCTTGAGGGTTGGTTCCCATAGAGCCTCTTGTGATTTATTGTGATAATCGAGAGTTGCATTAATCGAGAGTTGCATCAAACTCGGTTAATCCGATTATTTCATGATAGATCTAAACACATTGACATCAGAGTATCATCATATCAGAGATTGTGTGCAGCGGAAGGTCATGTTACTTTCATACATTCCTACGGAGGATCGGGATGTTGATATCTTGACGAAGGCGCTCACCAGGAGAAAATTCGAATACCACAGAGGCAGGATAGGGGTTGCACATAATTCATATCTTGTTGAGAGGGAGTGTTGAGATTGCAACAAGATGATGAGCTTAGTGAAAAGATTTGCCTTCACTAAGTGGGCCCGTAGGCTATTTTTGGCGCAAAGTCTATTTTTAGACTATGTCTATTTTTAGACATATGGATCATGTTTTATGAGTTGCAGGATGCTATTTGTGGATGGTTGGTCAAGTCGGAAAAAATAGATGGACTTCTATTTTTAGACATACTGGGCGAAATCTATTTTTAGATTTCCAGTCTAAAAATAGATATGTCGAATATTATTAGCTCTTAATAATATTTGGACTCTAAACTTTATCTTATCCTCTTGGAGCACTTCAGTTAAGCGCACAGATGTGGCACAGCAGCTGACAGAGGGAATTATGCTATTCCTGAGGGTTAAGTGGAGCTATTGCATGGAGACTTCAGTTAGAACTCATGTGACAGAGTTTGGTGGAGTTGATTGAGGAAGTTAGTGGAGTTGTATTCAGTTTAACTCAGTTAAACATAGTTGAGTTAGTTGTATCTAGTCTAACTGATTGATACACTAGTGAGAGTGGTGTGAATTAATTATTAATTAATTCACTAATTATTAACTTATAAATCAACTAAAGAATACATCAGTTAACTTCAGTGCATGGACAGTTTCAGTGGAGACCAGTGGAGAGGTAGGTGAAAGAGCAAGTGTGACTATCAGTTGTGACTATACTGGTGCATGAGGTTGCACCACACATTGATGGAGATGCCAATGAGGATTGCGCAATGCATACCAGGTGGATTCGAACTCAGTCAGGGCCAATATTCATCAGAGATTGTGCAGTAGAGGCAGGCTAACAGGTGGAGCAGATTGGAGCATGTGTTTTGTTAGATATGAGCTTGTGTAGTGTGTAACAATTGGAGATTGTACTGAGAGCTTGTGAGGAGTTTGTACAATGATTGTTACATGATCTCTATTATATAATATACAGATAGTTGGGGGTTTTCAGCGTTAAGCTTTCCCATAAATACTGTGTTTATATGTGTGATTGTTTATGGTTTTAATGTGCGCATGCGATTGTTTATATTTCCGCAAATTTTAGATCAATGGTAGAAGAGATTATGTATTATGCATGAAGCTCAAATAGTGTGTGATCAGGATAATCTCGTTGAATAATATCTCAGTTATTCAAAATTTATACAAAGCCTATCTCTAAATGACCAATGTGGGTGAAACTCTCAAGGATTTGATTGGAATTTTTGTCAAATAAGATATTTTTGTTGAAAATTTGGTAGTTACAGTCGATATTTTCATTGGAAAATTAATGAAGAAAATTCATATTTTCAAGTTTGACCAAGTCAACCTTATGTACACCAAGTCAACCCCACATGTGAGAAATGACACCTCCCAATACACATAAATATGAATTTATTGGACTTCATTTGGAATCATCTCATCCATCACTTTCAATCTAAAATAGAGAGAGGACATCCACATATGCGAAAGAATCTAAAGGATAATGTGTTTTACATTGACCAGCCTATCTTCTTTTGTTTGACCATTGTTGACTTGGTGAGATTGCTTCTCCTTTGACCAAACTCTTTGATTGTCTTGGAGTTCGAGCATTTTAGGAATACTTTGACTCTATTTGATCACATATTCATGTTTGTTCTAGGCATGTTTAATACAGGTTAAGCCTATGACTTTGACCAAATATTTCAGGAGTTTGTTGACTGAGGTTTAACTATCTTCCATGGGCTGAAATTTAGTCCTTCTGTAGCATATCAGACTTTGACCAAACTTGACTATTTCTCTCTCTTCGTTGACTGGTTTGACTTGGTATTTGTTGAGGTCAGTTTTGGAATCTTCTTGGAAAATTCTGATGTACTATTGATGAACACAAGTTCTCTCTCATAAGAAAAGATTAGTTGGATTTTCCCCTTGTGCCTTTTTCCTTGGTTATGAGCCTAATTCTAGTGTATCTTGTCTCTTGTTGTATTGTTTATTGTGATCTCTATTGCTCTATTAATGAAAGTATATGGTTAATTTTTTTCATGTATAATTTCTTAATTATTGGAATGCTAAAAGAAGAAGGATTAAATCATTAATAGTTATTAATCGTGAAAAATTATACTAATATTAATTTCACTAGAAAATCAACATGGTTTTAGAGATTTGGTGAAGGAAAAGAGTTGTAAGATCACCTTGAAGAAGCATTGAGAGCACCTTAAAGAAATTTTGGATTCTTCATATTTTGATTTTGGTTGGTCATCTTCATCATCCTCACAATGAATTCCTTCATGAAGGCAGAAAACAAGCTTGAAGGAGCTACTAATTACTGATATGTATGAGATATTAATGTAAAAGTTCTTGAGGATGTGTAAATTGCAACTATTAAAAAGCTGAGTTTTTTTGAGCTTTTATGTTAGATTATATACACATAAAGCATGAATTTAAACTCTAAACAACAGAAAATAATAGACACATATACCATAAAAATAACCACAAAATAACAAGTGATGAAGGAGTTCACCCCTCCTGGGCTATGTCTCCTTGGTCCAGCTTCCAATGGCTTCTCCCTATATCATTATGCTCATAAAATGGTGATTACATACATTTACAGTGCTCAAATGGCTTCAATACCTGCTCCAACAACTTCAGAGCTATCACAAATACTTGTCTAGCCTCTTTTTGCTCCCAAATTGGTCAAAAAATAAAGAAGTTATGAGCCTCCCTAGCTTTGCTGCTAATCACTCTGCAAATTCTTCAAAATCTGGAACCGCCCTACAAATTCGCCCTAAATTTTTGCTAACCGAGTGACAAATTGGTAGAATTTCAACAGAAATTGTGGGTTAGTTAAGATGTGTGCCAAGGCCTTAGGGCCGAATTTTCAATTAAAAAAAATCGTATTAATAGGGTCGCACCCCTGGTTCCACACCGGTAGTCATATGGTGACATATGGGGGGGGTCGGGGCTAAGCACCGACCCCTTAACCTAACCTCCATCGTATTAAACCTTTAAAATAAGTTTGGTTTGTATGGTTTATAAGAACCATTGGTTAGTTCACCCAGTTAAGACCCAACGTTGTTTGCAAGGTGGTCACGGTGTTGATTTCTATGAAGGTGCAGTTCGGATTTGAAACAAATTTTGGTGGCCCCCGTGCTGCCACGTGGCAGCCTCTGGTTGGGCCATGTGGCAGCATGTGGTTTCCCACCAACCAATCAATAAAATTATGCCAAACATCACTAGTCAGGTCCTGCCAGTGTCAGGTTGTGGTAGGCCCCAAAAAAATTGACTTTTGACCAATCACAAGAGGCCACATGGGAGCCTGCCATTGGCCCAAAATTTTCCCAGTCAGCTGTCATTTTTGAAAAAAAATCTTATTTGGGAAAACGAACATAACTCGTTTCCGGGAGCATACGGGGTCAGTTTTCCACGAAATGAGTTGTGCCAGATTCAGAACGACGAGATCTACGTGAAAGTTCAGGTTCCACACCATTCCAACAAATTTCATTTTTGAGCATATTTTTTAGCACATGATCACTCCTCCCCAATGGAAGCTTTTGGGCCCCAAAATATATTTTATTACTGAACATTTGGATGAGGGTACAACCCCTCATCCTTCGAGTCTCAGTCCATTGGAATTATCCTGAATTCAACAATTTGAGCTTTTCATGAAAACTCATCTTTTTCCTTGATTCTGGAGACCCTGTCTTGCTATTGTAGATACCATTTTGCTGCAATTTCCCAGAACTTGCAGAACAACAAACTTTACTTGAAGAAACAAAAATGTTCCCTCCTCAGTCGTCAATCAAAGGAAACTTAAACAACTTGAAATTCTTCTCACCTCGAACATTGTCAGCACGACGATGTTTAGCATGTCTCGCCTTGTGCTTGGCTTGACTCTTGACCAAATGTGATCGCCATCGCCATGCAACATCCCATTTCAAAGAAAATGCATTGTGAAACCCTCATGAAGAAATTTTGAACCCAATGCCCTCTTTTTCAAATTGTTTTGGCACTTTTTCTTTGACCTTTGCACTCTCTTGCACTGGCATCTTGTTCACATCACTGCTTAACAATGATGCATGATGTTGCAGTTTTACCACATCTTGTTGGCCTCTTTTGAAAGGAAACATGTTAGACTCCTTAAACAACTTATTACAACCATTAGCAACCTCAATTAAATCAGAATTTTTATTCGATGCATCTCCTTGAAAGGCCTCATTCATAACATCTTCATGCTTGAACATTAACAAAGAAATATTTTGACTAGCGTTCACAATTCTCTTCATTTGTCCATCATGCATAAGAGATGAATTCATCTTCGTACTATGCTCTCTAACAATGTACTCAATCCCATTCTTGAACAAGTGATACTTATTCTCATGGTGATGAAATATTGCTCTCCTATCATAAAGATATGAGCTACCCAAAACAATACCAAAAATATCAAGCGGAACAACATCAAGTTCAACTTTATCAAGAAATTTTGTAGTGATTGCAAATCTAAGTATGCACTTCCTCGTCACCTACAAATTTTCATTCTTACATATCCAACCTAAGGGATAAGGTCTTGGATGAGGAATGGTTTATAAATTCAACTTCTTGACTAAGTCTTCTGAATTAAGGTTTTCTTGTGAACCACTATCAAATAGGGTGTGAATATTGGTATTCTTTGAAATAAATCTAACATGGAAAAGCTCAATTCTTGTTTCATTATCTTGAGTACTATTGAGACAACTTGAAGAATCAGTACTTGCAATGTCCTTACCTTTCAAACCCATTGCGGTGATATTTGTTTCATCTTCGGAATCAGAACCTAAATCATGTGTTATTGTTGCAATTGTCTTCTCCTTCTCCTTGTTTTTAAGCTTGTTGGGTCTCATCTTTAGATGAAGTTTCTAGTAATGATCTTCATCATGCCCATATTTGGAACAGTGTTTGCATATGAGTTTTTCTTTCTCCATCTTGATGGAAGCATTATTCTTACCTTTACCCTTAAACTTACCTTTTATTTTCTCTTCAGACTCAAAGGTATCCTCACTTGTCTCCTTTGAAACATGTTTCCCTCTTGCCTCTAGATGTGTGGCCTATACACATACTTCATCTAAATTTGAAGGATTAAACATGAGAATAGTATGTCTTAGATAACTATTCAAACCTACAATGTACTTTAACAAAGATTCTTAAGATGTCAAATCTACACCCAAAATTAGTGCTCTTCTCCAAAACTCTTGAGTATAGATTTGCACATTTTGTCCTCTACCTTGCCTAAAGTTTTTCCAGTCCATTATATCCTTTTGAATATACGCTAATGGATCAAATTTTCTCTTTAAGGCAGCAACAAAATAATTCCAAGAGGTTAAGACCTTAGCATGTTTCTTTATGTCCTCTTGAGTTTTTGCTTCCCACCAAATAAGAGTTTCACTTTCCAATCTTAGTGAAGCAAGCTAAATCTTTGTGTCATCATCCTTGATTCTTTGTATCCTGCAATACACTTCAAGCTAACGTACCCAATTTTTTAATCTTTCAACATCTACCTCTCCATCATACATGGGAAAATCAAACTTAATGTCAAGCTTTAAAAATGGAGTTTTAGCATGACCTTTTGGAGAATGTGGAGGTGTTTGTGAAGGGCTTGTTGTGGAAGAAGATGATGATGAAGATGGTGGTGAGGAGAATGGTGGTGTCAAAGGTGGTTTTTCACCATTCCCATTACATTTTGGAGGCTTTTCTCCATCTCCTTCTTCTTCTTTTGAAGACTTATCTCCCTTTGGAATATTGGAGCTCTCACCTTGCATCCTTGTGCTTCTCTCCTCATAGAGAAATTTAACCATTAATTTCATATAAAATAATGCTTTCCTGAAGGCTTTTTCATCCTTTGAAATATTATCAAACTCTCCCTCATGTGACATACTTGCTGAAGCTTCAGCTATAATTTGAGGAAGATTTTTTCGTGGAGATTGTGGCAAACTTGCTCTCCTTGTCCTTGACCTAACTTGAGGACTTGCAACCAAAAGCTTTCCTTCTCCTCTCTTGAGCTTAGAACTTTTAAGAATCATATACACTTGCAGACAAATTAAATCCTCAGAGCAATAAGAAAACCTAAGCTCTGATACCAAACTTGATCTGTATGAGATCTTAATTTAAAAGTTCTTGAGGATGTGTAAATTGCAAGTGTTAAAAAATTGAGTTTTAATGAGCTTTTATGTTAGATTTTATACACATAAAGCATGAATTTAAACTATGAACAACAGAAAATAGCAGAAAAATACACCATAAAAATAACCACAACATAACAAGTGATGAAGGAGTTCACCCCTCTTGGACTACGTCTCCTTGGTCTAGTTTCCAATGGCTTGGCCCTATATCATTATTCTCATAAAATGGTGATTGCATACATTTACAGTGCTCAAATGGCTTCAATACCTACTCCAACAGCTTCAAAGCTATTAAAATTGCATGTCTAGCCTCCTTCTGCTCCCAAACTGGTCAAAAAATGAAGAAGTTATGAGCCTCCCTAGCTTTGCTGCTAGTCGCTCTACAAATTCCTTAAAATCCAGAACTGTCCTTCAAATTTGCCCTGAATTGCGCTAACCGAGAAAAAAATTGGCGGAATTTCGGCGAAAATTGTGGGTTAGTTAATATGCGCATCAAGGCCTTAGGGACGAATTTTTAATTTAAAAAAAATCGTATTAACCGGTTCACGGCCCTGGTTCCATGTCAGAAGTGATATGGTGACATATGGGGGGGTTAGGGCTAAGCTCTGGCCCCTTACTCCAACCTCTGTCATATTAAACCTTTAACATAAGTTTGGTTCGTATGGTTTATAAGAACCATTGGTTAGTCCGCCTAGTTAAGACTCTGCGATGTTTGTAAGGTTGTCACGGTGTCGATCCCTGTGGAGGTGTAATTCAGATTTCAAACAAATTTTGGTGGCCCTCATGCTACCATGTGGCGGCCTCCAGTTGGGCCATGTGGTAGCATGTGGTTGGCCACCAACCAACCAATAAAATTACACCAAACAGCACGAGCCAGGGCCTGCCATGTTTCATGTTGTTGTAGGCCCAAAAAATTTGACATTCGACCAATCACAAGAGGCCACATGGCAGCCTACCACTGGCCCAAAATTTTGCCTAGTCAGCTATCATTTTTGAAATATTTTCCTTTTTGGGAAAATTAATAGAACGTGTTTCCAAGACCATACGAGGTTGGTTTTCCACAAAACAAGTTGCACCAAATTCAGAATGACGAGATCTACGCGGTCGTTTAGGTTCCACACCATTCTGACAACTTTCATTTTTTAGCATATTTTAAAGCACCTGGGCAATTACATGGCATGGAAGGCTAGCAATGACCCAGTACTTTCAAGGCATAATTTTTTGGGCATGATCACAACTAAATTTATTGAACCATTTGACAAAACACGAAAATACAAATTTCAGGAAGATGACATTTTGGAAAAAAAACATCATTATAGAGTCTATTATTGGATCATTTAATTCCCTATATTATTGATCTTCAAACTTCTAAGGAGATGTATGATGCCATCATTATATTTTACACTATCAATAACATCAATCAATTTATAAATTTGAGGGGTCAAATTTTCAATATCAAGACGACAAATAATGATATTGTGACATCATACTTCGTTCGTATTTCTCAAATAAGATATCAACTCAAGTCCATTAGTGAAGAAGTATCTGACAAGGAATTGGTTTCTATGGCTTTGGGTGGTTTTTCTAGATCTTGGGATCATTTTGTATCAAGCATCTGTGGAATATAAAATTCACCTTCATTCGATAAGTTGTAGGTTTTGTGCACTCAAGAAGAATCAAGACTCCTTTCCAGAGACCAAATTGAAGATGCAACTGAAGAATATTTTGCAGCTCATTCTAAGAGTAATAGAAGAAGATCTAATTTTGGAAGATTTCAAAGGATTTTTGGTAGAAGACCAAATTCAAGATCTGCTCCAAGAAAAGAATTGGCACCACAAAGAAGACCTCCTCCTCCCTCTCAAAAAGGCCTTTGAGTTTTCACTATAGCCAACAAAGGTTCCTTTCTTCTCAGAAGGTTCCAACTTCGTCCTTTTCTTGATGGGCTCATGAACATAAATGAGACAACCAAATATTCTCGGATTTTCAACATTTGGTCTCTCACCTGTGAATACTTCTTTAGGAGCCTTATAGTCCAATATTCGATGTGGGCTTCTATTTTGAACATAAACAATTGTTCTTGCAGCTTCTCCCCAAAGAGACATATACATTTGTTGATCATGAAGCATGGCCTTGGCAACTTCCACAATAGTCCTATTTTTTCTTTCAACAATTCCATTTTGTTTAGGGTAGTAGGGAAATATTATCTCCCTCTCAATTCCAACATTCTTGCATAAAGTAGTCATTTCCTTTGAAGCATATTCTCCTATATTGTCAGACCATAAGGTTTTGATCCTTCTTCATGTAGCATTCTCAACTTGTTCTTTGAATTCGTGAAACTTTTCAAATACTTGATCCTTGGACTTTAGAAGATAAATCCTTGGTTTTTAGAGTAATCATCGATGAATGAGACATTATAAAAATTGTCACCCAAGGTCTTGTCAGACATAGGCCCATAAACATCAAAGTGCACAAGATCCAAGATTCCTTTGGATCTACTATCACTGCTAGTACATATTCCTTTTCCAAGGGCACGTACCTTACAAATCCCATCATGTTCAACATTGATTTTTGGTACACCTTTCACAAAATATTTCATTCTAGACAATTCTTTTTAATGAACATGATTGTACCTTTGATGCCACACTTCACAAATATCAGTGATGTTGTGTAAAAAGGATTGAATTTGATGTCCAAGGAGACAATATAGGCCTCCAATTCAAACACCAATTACTTTTGAAGATTCAAAGAGGCACCTTTATTACATAATAGAACTTTTCCATCAATAAAAGCAATTCTATATCCTTTATCTTCGAGAGATGAAATAGACAATAAGTTCTTCTTCAAACTAGGAATATATAAAATGTTGTTAATTGATACATTACCTCCCGATTTCAATTGGAATGTTGACGAACCAATGCCCTTAACTTCATATTTTCCATTATCTCTAAGCTCAACCCTTTGAGAAATCTTCTTTTAGACCAATTTAGAGAGATGATCATTACTCCCAGTCATGTACCTAGAGGCACCACTATCCACAACCATATCTCATCATGACTTGCAATGGAACATGTAAATGCATAATAAAATGAGTATTCTTCATCAATTTCATTCCTTCTAGGCCTCCACTTATGAGATAATTCATCAAGGTCAGTTGCATAGGCATGATTATTCCCTTTCCTCTTTCGATCTCCATTCCCTTGATAGGCATCCCTTTGATTCCTTTCAAGACATTGACCTTGATAGTGACCATATGGTTGGCAACGAAAGAATTGAACATTTGTCAGATATTTTTTATGTTGAAGGACAACATTTTATTCAAACATGTGGGGATGTTATATTTGATTAATATGATGCTTTCTGGAATTCTAAGGCTTCACACTTGGACTCTGATGATGAGATGCGGGTGGCTCCAAAGAATGTGGAATCAAAGTCTAAAGAACTTGAACCAATGGATCAAGATCCTCATGAAGAATTTGATGAGCATGAACGTGTTGAATCTCCAAGAGCCATCATACCTGAGATTAGAAAGAGACCTGCTTGGATTGAAAGAACATTGGAGGAAGTTGAAGGACGTGCTACACCTTGTGGGACCTTGAGGGAAAGAAATAAAGCAGAAGAAGTATTCTCGTTATGCAACAATCATGTGCAAGATCATTGAGCTTGAACCCTCCACATACAAGGAAGCAGTTGAGCATCAAGTTTGGAAAGATGACATTGTTTAAGAGTATCAATCTATAATGAAGAATGATGTTTGTGAAATTGTGCCAAGACCTTAAGGAAATTTTTTTGTGTTCAAAATGAATTTACAAAATCAAGCATGAAACTAATGGAAGTGTTGAAAATTACAAGGCAATATTTGTGGCTTAAGGATTCTCCCTAAAATAGGGAGAGGATTACGAAGACACATTTGCTCCTGTTTCCAAGTATGCATCTATTAGATATATCACTTCTCTTGATTTTATTGCAGGTTGGAAATCACATCAAATGGATGTCAAGACTACTTTTCTGAATGGATTCATTGAATAGGAAGTCTATATTGAGCAACCACAAGGGTTTGAGGTTAATGATAGCGAAACTCTTTTATAAATTTAAGAAAGTCATGTATGGGTTAAAGTAGGATCCTCGTGCATGGTACTCTTTTTTTTATGGTTATTTGTTAAATCTTGGTTTCAAGAAGAGAAATGTTGATCTGAACTTGTACTTCAATGTTTTTGAAGGTGATCCATTAATGTTGTTGTTATATGTAGATGATTTGTTTCTGATAGGGGCTAAAGTTTTGATTATCTAGTAAAAGAGGGAGTCGGTTTCTAAATTTGAGATGAAGGATCTTGGTCTCATACATTATTATTTGGGATTGGAAATTTGGCAAAACCCTGATGGAATATTTGTTGGCCAAGGAAATTACACGATTTATATCCTTCATATATTTGGCATGATGGATTGCAAGTCCATGGACACTCCCATGGTGACAAATTTGAAGAAGATATGTGACTCTAATTTGATTTATCCCTCTATGTATCACAAATTGATTGGTTAATTGAATTATCTTGTGAACACCAAGTCTGATATTTGTTATGTTGTGAACATATTGAGCCAATTCTTGGTTGAGCAGGTGGACATGTGCACTAGGTTGTAGTGAAGCATATATTGAGATACTTGCATGGTACCAATGAATATGGACTAAGATATGATTCTAATGTAAAATAATTGTTGCATGGATTCACTGTTGTTGATTGGGCTAGAAGCTCTAAATATAGAAAGAGCACCTCTAGATTTTGTTTTGGCTTGGGCTCCGTTATGATTTCATGGTCTAGTAGAAATTAAACTTGTGTTGCTCCTAGTATGGCTGAAGTAGAGTATATAGTTACATGTTTATCAAGTTGTGAAGTTGTGTGGCGTCGAAATTTGTTTGTTGGATTGTGTGATCAAGTGTTGGAATCAACCATTATATATTGTGATAATAAAAGCTATGTGAAGCTTTCTTAGAACCCAGTTTTTCATGACATATTGAAGCACATTGAAATCAAATATCATTATATCTGAAATATTGTCCAGATGGGAGTTGTGAGGCTCGAATATATCCCTACTGATGAGTAGTTTGCTAATATGTTGACAAAGCCGTTGTCCCAGATAAAGTTTTCTTATTTCAGAGAAAAACTTAGAGTTGTTGAGAACCCCTCTCTGAGAGAGAGGGAGCATTAATTGTAAAACACCGTATGATTGGAAATCTTCCTTAGGTTGTGTGCCGAAAACCCATGGATTGGTTGGGAATATTTTCACTCCCTTAGGTCAGTTGACTAAGAGGCTGATGATTCTCGTCAGGATGCTTGGTTTTGAGGCACTAAGTTTCTAATCTCTCTCTTAGGTTGTGTATCGAGAGACTTATGGATTGTTCAAAGAGATTGATCTCAAGTTCTCTCCCTTAGGATGTGGGTCAAGAGACCTTTTTGTGGTTATGGATTGAGATAGGGATTCATCCCTTAGTTTGTGGGCCAAGATACCTTGTTTTGGTGAGGGAGATATTATACCTTGTGCATATGATTGATATGGCCTTATTGATTGATCCCACTTGTTATGGTGGATGCTATGTATCTTTCCTTATGATAAGATTGATGATCTCTCCCTTAGGTGATGGGAGATGAGACGTATGGATTGGTTGGAGAGATTGATATTGATAGAGAGAGACTTGTATTGATTATCTCTCCCTTAGGTTGTGGGCCGAGAGACCTATGGATCGGTCGGGGATATTAATCTTGAGAGAGAATTAAAGGTACCTCCCTAGCTGAGAGGAAGTGTTGAAAAATTGGTAGCTATGATTAGTATTTTCATTGGAAAATTAATGAATAAAATTCATATTTTCAAGTTTGACCAAGTCGGCCTTATGTACATTGTCTGCTCCACATGTGAGAAATGACACCTCCCAGTACACATGTAAATATGACTTTATTGGACTTAATTTGGCATCACCTCATCCATTACATTCAATCTGAAATAGAGAGAGGAAAACCACATGTGAGAATGAGTCTAAAGGAGAATTTGTTATGCATTGACCAACATATCTTCTTCTATTTTACTAGTATTGACTTGGAGAGATTTCTTCTCCTTTGACCAAAATATTTGAATGTCTTGGAGGCAAATAATTTCATGAATACTTTGACTCTATTTGAATGCATATTCATCTTTGTTCTAGGCACATTGACCGTGGGTCAAACCTGTGACTTTGACCAAATATTTCAAGAGTTAATTGACTGAGGTTTAATTGTATTCCACATACTGAATGTAGTTCCCCACTCTAGTTGACTGACCTTGATATGAAATTAAAATTTATTTAGCGTTAAGTCTTACATATTATTCTTTGAGGACCTCGGGTTAAGGATCCGTACACTTGAATCTACTATTAGTGGATGTGATGGATGTGTTTATTTCCTAGTCGGTGTTAGGACGATGATAGCTTTGATAGATATGCATGTTTTCTATTGATGTTATGATGATAGCTTTGATGGATATGTATGTTTTGTACTAATGTTGTGATGATATATTTATGGATATGTATGTTTTGTGCTAATGTTATGATGATTGTTATGATGGATATGTATGTTTTCTATTGATGTTATGATGATGATATGTATGATGGGTGCCTTCCTTATGTTGTCTACTTACATTATTTTGGTTCATGATGAAAAATGATGTGGATGAATATGTCATGTTGATGATGTCATTATGACAATGACTAACACTGTGAAACTTTGTTATCGAATGATTATCAAGTATGATGGAAATGAATATTTTGTCTTTGAAATTTTTAAAGTTCAGTTTGAATCTTACTATAAATTCTAATGACATGTTAGTGGTTGCAGGCACAGGTTAGTTGTTTGGACGAATGACTCACACATGGGTGATGGGGTTGTACAAATGTGCATGGGAGGGATGGGACAGTGTCCCTAATTTCACCCGCTAGCACTCCCGATGTGATTTGGTGGAAGGGTTGGGACACCTTTGCCTTGAAGATCACGATGTCATGGGCGAAGGTCCCAAATTGGGGGCACACTTCAAGGTGGATTCCTTGATCCCTATCACCATTAGTCTCACTGTAGTGGGAAACACAAGATATGATAGCGGTCTTTGTCATTGAACCAATATTTTCCCCTCATAGTTGTTACACATCATTTTGTCACTGTCCCTGCAATCCCCATCCCGCACATTGGAGGTTCATTTATGTGACCAAAATAAAGTGTCATGCCTTGCAAGACCATCATTGCATCCCTTTACATGAGGACAACATTCCTTTTGTTGACGATTTCCTGAGAAGACCATCAGAAACACATGTTTTTTCCTTGGCGCTAGTAGAGCGTTATGCCCTCACGCCGATGAGGAAATTAACACTGGGCCCCGTGCCCATTGGTGCTCTGTCATAGTGAGCTACCCGTGCCAACCTGTTTATGGAATGTTTTTTAAAAATAGAGGCGAAGTTTCCATCATAACAACTTCGTGGGAAAGTCATATGGAGTGGTTCGACTGAATAACCACGGCCTCCCTCCTTTTGCCTCTTGTTTCCACCTTTTGGGGAAACCTCCCAAGGGCTAAGGCCTCCCTTCCACTATTGTAGGGATCCCAACCTGCTCCTCTCCCTCTATAAATATAGCCATCTTCCATTGATGAGCTAGCTAAACTGAACATATTATCGCTGAAACACTGAAGAGATTCCTGTATATTCTTCTAGAAAGATAGAATGGAAGAGACCCTTATTAAGAGAGCTTAGGCTTGTGTCTTCATCCCATCTGAATTCCCCGATGATTCATCGAGACGCGCTTTGACTGAACCCCACTAAAGGAGGCTGCGACGTCAAGGCTCTGGTTGTAACTCTTTCTTCTATTAATACATATACATGACTATTGTCGGGTTCCCATCTTGCATTAATGTGTTTTATTTGATGCAATATGCTTAGCCCTCCTTGACTGGTTAGTTGACTATGAATGAAATCATTTTTTTGTATGCTGCTCTTGTTTGCTGATCTTCGTGCAGGTATCTGAGCATTGTTGCAGAAGGATTGTGACTCGTCGAAGCAGAGATCAAGAGGCCACCACCACTACACCGACGACAACGTTAGACTCTAGGTAGGTTGATATATCCTGTCCTTTTCATTCATTAATTAAGGAACCTACACTTTAGCTTGTCCCTTTGTTGCTAGACCCACTCTAGGGTTAGAGGGATTGTCTCTGTCTGCAGAGAGGATTTTAGTTCCCAACAAATTGGTGACTCCACTAGGGATCAGTGTGATTTTTTTGTTTCGTTTCCTTTTAGGAGTTTTTCTTGTCAAATCGACTTCGGTCGTTTGCTTGCTTGCCTGTCTTTTTTGGCTTGTTTGATTGTCTGGAATCCTCCTGTTCAGCTCCAGAGTGTCAAGATTGACCTCTGCTCACTGGTTCTTTCCTCCTCCCATGGTTATCCAGCTTGGCGTGCTTTTTGTTTGAACAATCGCACCAATTGGTGCATGTTTATTTTGTTGCAGTAGCGCTAACCCCTGTTTGGCGCAGATTACCACCTCACAGTCACGCTGAATCCTATAGGATTTGGTTTGACCCTTTTGCTGAGTTTTTGGTCAGTTATGCTTGACTATGGCTTGTTTCTTGGTTTTCAATAGGTATTTTTGGAGTTGTTTTGACTGCTTTAGACTTGCTCTTCTCAGTTGTTTGTATATTTTATTATCGTTGCAGTTCATAGCCCTAGGGTTCTAGTTGTCTTTTTCTCACTGAGCCTTTTGAGTGAAGTTCGAGTCTTCTTTTTTCTTATTAGTTTGATTCCATGATCAGTTGCTTGAGTCTTTCTTGATCCTTCGATTTTTTGGTTTGTTGAACCATTACTTTTGTGTTTGTTTGACTCTCCATCTCTTCGTTTTCGAGCATAGATTACGTTTCTCGTTTGGGTCACTTTGGAAGCCTTTCTTTGATTGAAAGAGTGCATCATTAGTTTGAGTGCATTTGTGTTTGTATTGCTTTGAATCATTAATTTTGAGATCTCTACATTCATAGTGCTCTTAACTCATGTTTGATTTTATTTTTGATGTAATTAGTGCATTGTATGCTTCATTCATTCAAAAAACAAAAAATTGTATCCTTTCGTTTGCATCAGAAATGAAAAAGTCTTTCGCATAACTAACGTTTGCATCTAGGAAAGAGTTTTTGCTTCTCTTTTTTATTGTATTAGATGCATTAGGAGACTTCTTCGTATGTTTTCAGTGTTTGCTAGTTTCTGAAAGATCTTTATCCTTCTCTTAGTTAGCATTCATCGAATGAAAAATGATGTTCTATTGCATTTAGGAAATTTGAGATCAAATTCTGTAGGGTCTTGAAATTGAAACATTAATTCAAGATCAACTGTAAAATTTATTCAATTAACCTAAGGAAGCATTGGAACCTAACGCAAAATTTTTTATAGGTCTAGGCTAGTGACGTGTTCCGACATCATTAAACCTAGTAGTTGTCGTTCACCGCTTGGCTTTAGATAGCACTAGTATGGACTTATGCTCCACATACCGTCGCGTATATAAAGGGAGACCCTCATAGGTTCAATATCCTTTTATCCATAGGAATCCGAGTCTGCCGCCCTGTAACCATGATACACCGAACACAACATTCAAGGAGACTACCTGCACGTATGTTAAGTCCTTGGTCATTTCTCTTTCTTTTGATCACCAAGGTGTATATGGCAGTTCATGGAAACTTGGTACACCCTCTTGCTTAGATTACCTGAGTAGTCATTTCGATCTTTTCATGACTCCTTAAAAAGAGAAGAGATCATCGAGCTCTTGTCCTTTCATGCTCGTTTCAACCTAAAAGTGATAGAGTCACCTTTTTCCCGTTTCTCGACTCTTAAAATATGAAACGACAGAGTTTTGTTTCAATGTCTTAAAATATTACTTGCCCACGAAATATTCCTGGTTAAAGTTTTCTTCCTTAGCATTTTGTTTTACGGTTGTTTCCAATGGAAAAATTTCCAGAGTTTACCAGCCAAGGAATCCCCTCTAAAGAGAATCCTAGTCCTTTTCCTGCTTTTGGTAATGTTGGTGCTCCTTATATGGCAACATTGTCCCTGTCTAGGTTAACTGTTGCGTTGTATGTTTGGTTATTCTTGAACTTTGTGGTCTCAAGTGTTCCGCCCTCTGTACAACCATCTCCTCCACCTTAACGAAATCATGTTGATTCTAAGGTGGACCTCTCCCCTTCTTCACCTATTCCTTCATCCTCTTCCTCTACCTCACCTGGTGAAAGTCTGGATTCTAGTAATCAAGTGGCTAAGAAGAAGAAGAAGAAGAAGTCAGATAAGAGAGAGGCTAGCTCTATGGCTATTACGCCTCAGACATTTTCTATTGATAAACCATCCAACCTTCCGTGGAAAGTCAAATTCCCTTGCATGTTGTGAAAAGGTGACCATCTTCTTCGAGATTGCCCTGGAATTCCCAAGGTACTTGAAGCATGGTCTGACAGTCGTCCGTCGTTGCCTTTGGCTTCTAGAAGTCATATTGATGGCACATCTTCGACTAGTAATGATAAGACTCGTAAGAAACAGGATAAGATTACGAATCCTTGTAAGTTGTTTGAAGGGCATCATCCCATTCACCTTTTTCCATACATGGATGAAGCCACGAGAGCGTTAGGAAACACTACTTTTTCTGCACCCTACCTTCCGGTTGGTTACAAGAAGCTTTCTTTGAATCCTCTGCTAGTTGATTCAACGATCGGTCGAGAGTCATCCTTGGTCGATCCCATTCCTTCGGAAATTCAAATTCAAGAATATTTTCCCAACCAATCATTGGTCATGGAATCAAATGATCTGACCCCACATATGGTTCATCAGGTATTTTCCACCGAGATTGGATCTCATCCCCCTCACATTCTTCTTGTTTCTTCAGATTCCTCGGACTTGGAGAATGATCCTCCCGTCCCTATGACTCAAGAAGTTGCTCTTCCTGATCCCATGATGGAGGTCTAGGAGGATGCTCCTCTTGCTCCGGTAACACCATGGGATGACCATCTCATTTCTATGGTACCCCCTCCAAGTAGTTTGGTCACTTCCTTCGATTAGAGTGGATTTGCGGGATACCGCCTTCCTTCTTATTTGCCTTTTGAGATCACGGTACAGACCTTCTATGTGGCCATACCTAGAATAATTATATATGAAAGTGCGTATGTTAGTGTTCTATCTTTAACTACTTGGCAAGCTTTTGGTTCTCCACCACTTGTGCCTGTTACGCAGAATCTGTTGACATTTAACAGAGGAACCAGTCAACCGTTAGGGATCCTTCCAAAGCTACTGATTACTTTGGGAGGGAAAACCATCTGTATAGACGTGATGGTTGTTCCAGGCCCCTTGGATTTCAATTTACTCTTGGGGAACGACTATGATTATGCCATGGGTGCACTTGTCTCCTCTGTCTTTCTTGTGCTTTGTTTCCCACATGAAGTTCAGATCGTGACCATTGATCAACTTTCATTCTTTGGTCTTGAAGTGGCAACTAGTCCACCATCATCTTTGCCGGATTTTTATCCGCCAGTTGTATCTTCCCCGCCACGGGTTAATTATGTGGCCACTTGTTTGTTTCCCTTGTCAGTGATAGTGCCATCAAGTACCATCTACTGGGGGCATTCGATCACGATTTCCAAGATGTTGTTCTCCCATCAGATGCAAACCTCTTGGAAGCCATGACCTCTTATTCATTATGGTAAAGGCCTTTCGGAGCATAGTTCATTTTCTTGTGTTAAGCTCCTTAAAAAATGAAACAAAGTCATTGAATCACGGTTCTTTTTCTTGTGTCAAGCTCCTTAAAAAATGAAACAAGCTCATCAGAGCACTGTTCGTTTCCTTGTGTCAAGCTCCCTAAAAAATGAAACAAGATGTCATGAGGATATTTCTTTTAATGTGTCAACCTCGTTAATGTTAGGGTCCTATAATAATAGGGTTCATAAAATTTTGAATTGACTTTGATAGTCTTGTAAATATGTACATACCTTGCTTTCTGCAAGTTATTTTGCCATATTTGAAAAAATGAAAAATAATAAAAAATCAAAAAGAGGGTAAAAAAGTCCTAAAAGAAAGATCAAAGGACTTAGAAAAACATATACCCGAAAAGAGAAAAAAGATGAAAATAAGACCTGAAAGTGAGCAAAATCAAATGCCACTACTTTTACTTTTACTGCAAAGAATAATGATTATGTGTAGAGTGTCAATAAATGCCATAATCCATGATCAATTAAACAGTTTAATCTTAACTTTTGATGTTTTCAATTTCAAGTTTTAGATAGTGAATAAAGATTTTTCAAACAATTTAAACTTGACAAATCAGTAGATAGGTAGAGAATAATGAGGAGCTCAATAGTTTAATCTGAGCCCTCGGATGAATTAAGAGAGACTTAGATAGTTTTATGCTTTGAAATAAATTTTTTTTAAGGTTGCAAGCCTAAATGCACCTACAAAATGAAGAAAAAATGTTAGAAATAAAGTTGGGTAGGTAGAAAGCAGTTGAGCAAGCATGTAAATAATACATCATCGGGAAAAATCACTAATTTCCCTTCCCCTATGAGTATTCAGTATTCTAAGCTATCAGTCAGATAGGCTCAGAGCGTTTCTCTGACTTTTGTTGGGACCGGACCCAAGGCTCGATCACTGGTTAGTTAAAAATATTGAGTTCTTATGTTAAACCCAAATTTATCATCATTTACCCTTCATTCATACATTAAAACCCATTTTCCTAAGTAAAGACACATTCTTACTTAGTAATATTGTAACCCTAAAATAATTAACTTCATCCCTTCAAAAAGCATTCATAAAAACCCTCAAAATTACATTATCCTAAGTATTAGTGAAAGAAATACAACGATAAGAAATGCTTGATTTTATACTATACTTAGATATAATATGTATTTTGTTTTTATTACACTACCCTTTCATATTAACTTTTAACATACTTTTATTAAATCCCTAAGAAATACCCTCCCGTAGATATTAATTCCTTATATTTAAAATACCCCAAAAAACCCACTATTATAACATTTAGACCAAAGTCTATTATCCCATGTGTGCAAATAAAAAACCCAAATTATAAACCCTTTGGTCTAAAAACTATCATTATTCCATGTATCCCGCCCCTATGGTCTTTAAACCATCGAAAAAGGTTTTAAAAACTATATAATATATATTAACCCGCCCACATATGTTTTATTAAACATTTCACAAATGTTTTAAATAAAAAACATTAAACCCACTTATATTCATATGATCCGAAGTTTGTTGAATTAAACAAATGTTTATTACAAATATTTATTCATAAAACTTTGGACACCTAATAAATCACGCCCGCACCCATATGTATTAATTAAAACCCTATATATATATATATATATATATATATATATATATATATATATATATATATATATATATATATATATATATTTTAAACCATATAACCCCCACCACATCTTAACCCTTCCGCCTAGTCAAAGACCTGGTCCCACCTTTCCATTCTGATGCAACTCCCGAAACGATCACGGTCATTCGCTTTAAACCTCCAGATCTGACAGACCGAACTTGATATCGCGTGAAAAAGATGCCTAACCCTTCAAACACCAATGCCACGCGAAATGGATGGTTTCACCCATTTCTCTCTCCTCCACGTGGCTTTCCCTCATTTGATCGCGTTCGTTGAGGTTAAAACCACTTACCACCTGAAGCCTACGCGACAACCGACGGTTTTAAACACCTTTGCATTATGAAACCACCTCGTGTCGGACAAGACATGCATTCAATGCAAATTGATATTTTTTCATAAAACCTTTGGTTAAACCTTTATTCATTTATCTTTCGTGTTTAACCACCGTATTACTTCCCCGACTGCATAAACTCTGTTAAAAGCCCCTGGTTGCCATTTTTATGCCCAAAACCTCCAAAATTTACCAAAGTACACCCGTGAAGACTGTTGAGGAGCTGCGCCTTTCTCTAGATAAACTGCTGAAGCCATCAATTCGACCAGAAATCGTAAAAAAACCCTTTCAAAGCCGATACCTACATTAAAACAGGTATTTTTCTCAGAATTTAACTTGCAATCAAGTTGAAAAACCATTTTTAAAGAACGAAAATAATTTTAAGATAATAAATTGAGTAATTTAAATTGCCCAAAAGTCCTAGAAATAGGCCAAACTCTGCCAAAATTTTCCCAGAAACCCTGTTTGTCTGCGCCGTTTTTCAAATAGATTTATCAAATTTTCAGAGTTAAATGATCCATTTCAAGCTCTAAAATGCTAGAAAACATTTGCAGGTATCCTGAAACCCTCTGTAATCCTTTTCAACAAAGTTGTAGCCCCATTTCTCAGTCAAAAACTCAGAAAACCCCTATTTTCTGTTTTAGACCAGTTTTAAAGCCTCATAACTTCTTTGATAAACCTAATTTGGCATAAAATCCAAAAAGAGACTCTATTTTGCTAAAATTTCCCAATCAAGCCTCTGCTATAGTAAAATTTCCTCTGCAAACTGTTTAAACTTGCAGAAGCAAATCAAGATGCCTAAAAAACAGAGTGTAAGCAAGCATGAAGGTTCTAAAGCTCCTAAACCTACTCTTGCCATAAATCCAAATATTGAAATTGTGGTCAATCCATTACGACCCCCAGTTGTTGATATTGAACACATTACCCTAGCTGATATTGACTATAAAATATTTGATCCCATAGTTGAATTCAA
This sequence comes from Pinus albicaulis, assembly GCA_034641835.2. NCBI lineage: Eukaryota > Viridiplantae > Streptophyta > Pinopsida > Pinales > Pinaceae > Pinus > Pinus albicaulis. The sequence continues at coordinate 957,889,373 of CM076572.1, forward strand.
TATGTTAGATATCCATAACTGGTGTTTTTAGAAGTCTTTATATGATCATGAAGAAATTCATATTTGGGAATCCAATCTGCCTAAATATGTAGTCCCTATGACTCACCCTTGTCAAGAAATTATCAGATTATGTCACCAATACTATATTCCTCAACAAAGAGCTATTGTGAATTCCAGTAAAGAAGTCCTATTTACCATCACTGCAGAGTCAATAAACCAAATGTTGCAGCTTCAACCAGACCCCCAAGCAGTCCCTTTGTCTATTGAGGCCCTCACTAAGCTATACATTGGCTTAGATTTTCCTAAAAGGTTCATGATTTTTCAGAATTTTATGCCCCTGCATGTTGAAATTCCCAAGTTAAATCCTCCATATTCAAAAATTAAATTCCCTGAAGGTTCAAGGCATGTAATCTCCATGCTTTCCTTCATCCTTGGGTATTTCACTGATGAGCACACTGATGAGTCTATCTTGGGATTCTTGTCCACCTTTTCTCCAGGTCAACCACCTTCATTTATCTTTGACTATGCTGGTTTCATTGCTGATAGTATTCACTATCAATTGACTAATTTACAGCTGGAAGGAGCATTCAGATATACCTCCTATATTTTCCACATGTTTCTTTACTTCGAATCAGATAGCTTTCCAATTTCACTTCAAAAGCTGGATATAGAAGGAAAACCTCTTTCTGTCATCTTTTGGACATCCATACTTAGAAAATAAGGCATATATTTCAGTTATTCAGAGTTTACAGAGTTGTTTTTACATCCAGTAATCACCATGTTGACTAAAATAGAGTAGCCTAGAATAAGTGAGGAAATGAAGAAAATATTGCAGTTATCAGAACAAAGAAAAGTTGGTGACTGGTGTTTGTATGATAAATTCACTGAAATCAGTATTTTTGGGTCAAACTTGTTGCCTTACAAGTTTCCCAAACATCCATCAATGAGGATCTTTGCCTCGGAGTACATCAGGCAGATCCTAAATTTTGATTCTATAAAATTCATGGCAGCCAAGAAGAAAACCCAATTTAAACTTAAAAATCAAATTGGGCCATTTATATGTAATCACAGAGATGCAGAAAAGGAAGCAGCAAATCAACTACTGGAATATAAATTTGAAGAAAGTTTCCCATGGAATTATGATCCACAAGGGATCTTAAGTAAACTAAGGTTAAAATGTAAATTGACACCCTTTATCCATGAATCAAAACCAGAAATAGAGAAGTTTTCTAATCAAATTGAGTGGGTTGAAAACAGTTAAACAGAGGCTGTTAACCAAAGGAATACTAGTCACACTTTGGAAATTGCCAAACAGCCAGAGACATCCAATAAGAGAATCAAAGAAGAGGGAGCTTATACTGCAGAGACTACAACAGAAACAAAATTCAATATCATTTACAAAAAAAGGCCAAAATTAGATACAACAGCTAAAGGTAAAGTGACAATATATGTTGAAGAAACAGAGCCCTTGAAAACCAACACTGATTTGCCAGAGACCGATGTAGCTATTGTAGTTATCAGTGAGCCAAATTAGAATGAAGAACATCTGAATAATGAAGATACACAGATGATGGAAAGGCAACAAAGTATGGAGGCTTCTTCCTCACATTCAACTGAGGAAAATGATTTGGATATTAAGGAGAAAACAAGAAAATCAAGTTGAAGAATGAGGAAATCAAAACTAAAATATATTCCCAATTCTTAAAGCAAAAACTAGGTAATCAAAACAGATTCCTATCAGCATTTGATTATTCAACTAAAAAATTGATTATGTCAGTATTACAACCCACAGTATCAGTGCCAAAGACAATTGTTGACTATAAGAAAGTTGATATGGAAGTAGCTATAGACAAAATCCATGAATTAGATCAAATTGAGTTTCATAGGCAAACCTCAGAGATGTTATATTCCACAGTCACAACAAAAGCTATGAGTGCTCATAAGCTTCAAAACACCATCTCTAATATGCAAGATCAAATGAATATGGATAAAGCTTCATTATATGCAAAGGATCTAAGGATAAAAACCTTAGAAGATTTAGTATTGCAGGTAGGATATGATCCTACAAACATCAAAGCAGAAGAAGCATTGGTAAAGAAGAAAAATGAGGATATAGCTGCCTTGAGGAAACAGCTCAAACTTCCTCAAAGTGAGCATCCTCAGACAAAGGAAGTCTTACAGGAACAAAGGAAAAAGATGAAATGATGAGTTTAATACTTCAACTGACAGCTTAGATTAAGGAAATGGAAGTACAGATGGACCAACTTGTCCAAGAAAAGGAGACAGTAAAAGAACCAGTGATTCCTACAGTCATCCCAGTCATCACTGTAGCAGTGCCTTCAACTTTAGGATAAAAGTTGGCACCCAAAGAACCACTGGCCACTGCAGTGCCAGTGACTTCTTCAACAACTTCAGCTACTGAATCTTCCACAACAGCATTACAACCTACATATGAAAGCAATCAACTAGTGAAAGCAATGGAAGAGATGTCTTTGAAGACAAATGAAATTAACAGGTTGACAAAGATGATTGAAAATATTGAGAAGACAAACAAATCAACTCAGATAAATGCTAAAATACATGAACAAAATGCAAACAGATTGAGTGAAGAGGTAAAGAAGTTACAAAAAGAATTAACTCTCAAAGATCAGATATCATACATAAAAAATTGCCTATGGAATAATATAATTGAAGCCATCCATGATGTATGGCCTTCAATTCAGGTAATTTTTGAGCAAAGAGAGTTATTATTGGCAGCCCAAGCAGAAATCCTAAAGACAGAGACTGATTTAGCTGATAAACCAGAACAGGTTATAATATTAATCAATTTCCTCAACAACAAGAATAGACATGAATTGGAAGAACTAAAAATCAATGACAAGACAACAACTATCTTAGAAATTAGGAAAGTTACCACCAAAAGAAATTTGATGAGGCAACTTGAAGAAAAATGTGAAGGTATGAATAATACTATAACCAGATTCATGGTTAAGTTCACCAATTTAAGACAAAAAGCAATTCTTGGTATCATGGTTATTAATGATAAGTTAATGCCTCAAAATGATTATGACAAGAATATAAGAGAATATGCTAAGGAACAGGTGAATAAGCCAACAAGTCAAGGAATCCCCACAGGAAAGGTGTTACTGAAATTTTTTGAAGAATTGTTTTATTTACAATATGAGATCAAACACCTATTTGTCATCAGGCCAACCTTTGCTAGGTATACTGAAGCTGATGAGAATTTTAGGAAACTAAAAAATATTCAAATTCCTAAAAATGAGGATTGGCAAGCACTGACTGATTTATTATGAAGAATGAAAGACAAACAAATGAAAAAGAAAAGATCGGTTTGCTGATTTCGCTGTCAAAACAAATTTTACAGCAGTAAAGCAGTTTGACTAAAGGTTAAAGAGTATCTAAAATGAAAGAGTATAAGTAAGAAAGAGTATCAGTGAGAAAGAGTATCAGTGAAGGTAGCTTAGATTCCAAAAAATATCTAAGAGCCAACAAGAAGGACACATAGGCAGCCAGTTTCTCCTTATCCTAAAACAGTTTCTATTTTTTTTGAATAAAATAGGACAGCTTGCTGATTTGTTAAGCAGCTGTCACTATTATTGTTGTAAGATATTTTATTTTCCTAATTTAATTCCTAGAATTCATCTAGGATATTTTTTAAAACATTATCTATAAATACTTCACTCTTTTGAAGTATTTAGGGTGGAATAAAATTGCTGGAGATTACTATAGATATTTTGTTGACTTGAAGGCTTTGGATTTCAATTTTGAGTAGCAGAATGGATCAACTATTTGGCATCATACTTCAGGATCCCTGTGATAAGCTATCTGGAGTGAAGTACTCTCTAAAACTTGTCATTGTTATTCTTCTTTTTTACATGCATACATATGTGTTTTAATTCTAAATCTAAATGTATAACTAGGAGTATTACTACGGGACATGTTAATAGCACCCAGTTTTTAACTAGATATCATTTCTTTGTTTTCTTATGATTTCTGGTGTAGGGAACCCTTAATTGGTCCCTCTCCCGTTTGACCTCTATCTACTACTTCCCTTTTCCGGATCAAAGGATCCTTAAGTGCCCTTTATCCCAATCATAGCACCTCACAAAACCAATTTTCCATGATATCCAAGGGTTATCTATCTTGCCCTGAAGACACTTGACCTTTTAGGCCTTGATCCAAATTATGTTATCTTGAATTAGACTCCATAGCCCAATGGACGAGTATATTTCCCTCTATCTATCCCTCCAAGTGAAATTTTCCCACCAAATCCAACAAAACCAAACCAAAATTGCACTTTCATAGCTAGCCTAATATTCACAAATTAAAACAAAGTTAAACTTTAAAGAGAGAGCCCTCTCTAAACCCTAGGAAGGCTAGATCCTAGAGTTTGAATTAGGTTTGTGGTTACCTCTATTATGCTTTGAATAAAAACCATATTCCCACAACTTAAGAATTTACTAGTGATAACAGTTAAAACAATGAAACATGTTCTCGTTCAATTCGAGTCTTTGATCAGATCTCGTAAAATCCCAGTCGAGTCTTTCTCTGATCTCGTAATTTGAACCTTCACTCCATCTACTTTTCATTCATTGCAGCTGGACTGATGCTTGGGGGGCATTTACCTCGAATTGAGTCACCATGTTGGGGGCATGCTCGTTTTTCAAGCATAGTTTACCTTTGTTTCAAGCTTGCGTAAAATGGAAACCAATTTCATGCATAGTTTACTTTTGTTTTCGAGCTTACGTAAAAATGAAATCTTTTGGCTTGGTGTGCTTTGTGAATGTTTTCCTTTCTTTTGGGTCGTTACTTATTATGCAGATTATTTAACTGATACATTAGCTAACATTGTATTAGGTATTTGCATAATTCGTAAAAATCATCATCACATGAAAAGATCCATATAGGAAAATAGATGTATATATATATATATCGAATGTTTGCATCAGTGTGCATCATAAATACAAAATATATGTGTTTCTATTACATCCTGAGACATCATGTCTCTCAAAATATGCAGAAATAAGTCCTAGGTGTCGAATCGGCGTGGTGATCATGATAGCATGTCACTTCCCGTACAAGCCGCCTCAACAAGCAGTGAACTCAGTTTGACACCCCTACAGTGTGTCTCTGGTATGCACGAGGAACATCGTCGAATCACGCATAGTCTGGGACCCCACGAGAGATTCCCTCCGGGTTGCACATGATTTACTCCTCCTCGCCTCCCTCACCATGAGGGGCAATATCAAAGTCGTGAGGGACTCGCCTCGCTATTGGAGACATGTCTGCAGGTCTTTCTGGTCCAACATCTGCATAATACATGGATTTAATATCAAAACATACATAACAAAAAAATCATAATACTCATAAAAATAAAAAGTGAGTCTTACCAAGCGCTTCATCCCAATCCTCTCCTTTTGGGAGTGGGAGATCTGGATCACCAGTAAAATCTGTGCTAGAGTAGGGCCAGTCCTCCATGACAATTAGTTGTTGGCGGAGCCAGTCAAAGAACTCCGATCTCCAGGACATCTATTGACTGCCCCCTGACCTTGGCATCAACGTTGTCCAACGGGCCATCCGTGTCTACTATGTTAGTGGTGTTGGGACTATCACTTCCTGTCGCTGGAAAATTGGTAGTCGTTCCAGGAAGAATGATACCAGGATGGATCCATATCCGAACTGCTTTAGTTTGGTCTTCTTGCATTTTTTCAGTTGACGTTTCATATTGATCATCATTGCCTCTGCCCAGTTGTAGAGGGCCGATGTTAGATAGTCTACTGCAAGAAGGAGTTGTGTTTTTGTTGCTTCGTGTGGTGCTTGCGATCCCGCAGCTCGCGTGATGGTGTGTAGCACTACTTTTAGTGCCAAGTCTGAGATAGTTTGGATATCCACTTTCTTGCTTCCTAATCCTTTCCGTGCCCCTCGACATACCTTGTGGATCACCATGTTCATGTTCTCCATGGTGGGCCGAGTGCCGGTCAGGACTGGTATTGCCCCCCTCCGCGACAATCCTGTTATGAAGTAAACATATGAAACATCAATTTCAAGTTCCCGATCTCGAAGAATGAATTTTTCCTGATCCTCATCCCAGATATTGATCAAGTATTGTAGCAGCTCTGGTTGAGCTCTGAGGCATGGTGTCATGAAGAAATTTTTCAGTCCACAGTCTCTGAGAGTTTCCATGCATCTCTCATTTTCCATGGAAAGCTCGTCTTCTTCACTGTATTCCCGTTCTTTCCATTCAATAACCATTTTTCCGCTTTACACCTGCAAACATGTTCATATGAACCTCATTAGACAAATTAAAAGCTTTTGATTTGTGGAAATTGGGCCTTCTTACTTACATTGTGAGCTTAAAAAGTTTTGCGTCCAGTTTAGAAATCTGGGTGATTGGCGTGAGTCCGTGCCCAATACTCGCGCCAACCTCCATGCCCTATTTTTTACAATTTCCCCCACAGGATTCCAAACTTGGGGTTGCAGGTAATGAAAGAGGAATTAAAATGCAGGGAAGGATTTCATCTCTTACCTGGAACTGACGGATTCGAGATTGATCTGCCGGATCGTCTGCTATCGTCGCCGTAAAATCACAGTCTAAAATGGGTAACTATTGCTCCACAAGAGGTAAAAGTGAAAAGTAATTTTTTTTTACCATTTTTGGCATTTTATAACTTTTCAAAACCCTAATTAGGTTTTACGACATGTTTTTTATTATTACGTTATGTTATTTCGAGAAATGGGTTTTACGTTTGTCTCTTGTGCAGCGACAGGTCGTTAAATGAGATAGCGATGAAGTAACAAGTTGTATTTTATAATTTTTCAAACTCGGTAAAAACACGAAAAAATTCACTACTGGAGTCATCTTTCAGCTCTTTTCTAACTCTCTAAATATGAAAATATTTCCAAGACTCTTGTCGTTTTGAACTCATTAAATGGTTGCGAAATGATATCTACCCAATATACGTTTACCCCTTTTTCGGGCTGGGATAGATTATTTACGAAAAAGGAATACCTTAGCCTATCGCGATTAAGAGGTTCTCTCAGACATTATTTTCTACCTTTTTGGATCTGAGGGACTATTTACGAAAAGGGAATTGCTGGATTTTTCTTTATTGCTTCTTTTCAAACTCTCTAAATATGATAAGATGTCGAGTTCTTCCTTTGTTAGACTCATTAAACCTTGATGACATCGAACATCGTCACCATGATGTTACTCAAGTTCCTCCTTCCTAGGGCTCGTAAAATGTACTAGGATGGATTTTTCCGAAGGAAAAACTTACAACACAAGCATATGCTATCCCCTTCAAGCTTGTTTTTCAAAAATAATTGGGGTACTCGCCAGAAATGGTGGGGGGAAATTGGAACCAGTTTTAGTCGTGTCGGCAGTATGTCGCTCTTGAACATGACACTCGTCTACATTTGTGTCGGGTTGGGGACATCTCATTTCGTCATTTTTGCCTCCGTGGGTTTAGGTAATCTATTTTTGCCTCTCATATGCTCTTTTCCATGTCATCATGACCTCATATCCTTTGATGTCAAATACTGCCAAATCCAGAGTCAGGTCACTAATATGTTGAAGAGAAGTTTTCCTCTACAGTTTTCAACCTTCCTCTGATCCTCTGTTGGTCCTGATTCACTATCATCATGTTCCTCTATCTCGTGTCGATGTTGTGGGAACAATTATGGCCCTCCTTTGATCGGGTCACTTCCTATCGACTTCAACTCATTATCCAGGAAGTTGACCTAGAGACTCCCTTCCGGTACCTTGGAGCTTGCATGCCTCAATGGAAAGTTCTTCGCATTCGACGATAGGTCCACATCATTGGCCTTCGATCGAGTGATTCTATGGGTGTTCAACGCCAAATCACTGTTCACATTACATGGATTGTACATGTTGTACCTTGAGATTGATTTTCATTATTGGTGGTTTCTCTCGTGCTTATTAACAGCTTTCACCATTGGCTGGTAATCAGGTGACTTTATTACATGTTCAACTTTAGCTCACATATTCGCATGCTTGAATTTGTACTTGTTCGGGTCGAGATGGAGTGAAAGACCCTGGGTTTTGTTTGATAAGATTCAGGTTGTGGGATATTATGGTTTATCATGACTTCATTACATGACTCTTTTTATTATATGGCTGCGACCATACTTGAGTCTATTTTTGTTGATCCTTATTGTTGGATGGCTACGTCCATACCTCAGATCTCAGTTTATATATGTACTCTATTATGGATGGCTACGCCCATGCCACGTGTTCATGTATCAGAGATATCATTTGTATTTGTAATTGCAGGTCTTCCGATAATGGCGTTTGGTTCAAACGCATTCTCATAAAGCATTTCACCCCTTCCTCCCTCTAGAACCTCATGCTTTAGGGGGCATCTGTTACACAACATTTTGTCACTGTCCCTGAAATCCCCATCCCGCACATTGGAGGCTCATTTCTGTGACCAAAATAAAGTGTAATTCCTTGCAAGACCGTCATTTCATCCCTTTCCATGAGGACAACATTCCTTCTATTGACAATTTCCTAAGCAAACCATCAGAAACACGTTTTTTCCTTGGTGCTAGTAGACTGTTATGCCCTTGCGCCGATGAGGAAATTAACACTGGGCCCCGTGCCCATTGGTGCTCTGTCCCAGTGAGCTACCCGCACCAACCTATTTATGGATTTTAAAAAAAAAATAAAGGTGAAGTTTCCATCATAACAACTTCGTGGGCGAGTCATCTGGAGTGGTTCGACTGAATAACCATGGCCTCCCTCCTTTGGCCTCTTGTTCCACCTTTTGGGGAAACCTCCCAAGGGATAAGGCCTCGCTTCCACTATTATAGGGATCCCAACCTCCTCCTCTCCCTCTATAAATATAGCCATCTTCCATTGATGAGCTAGTTGAACTGAAAATATTATAGCTGAAACGTTGAAGAGATTCCTGTACATTCTGCTCGAAAGATAGAACGAAAGAGACCCTTATTAAGAGAGCTTAGGCTTGTGTCTTCATACCATCCAAATTCCCCGACAATTCATCGAGACGTGCTTCAACTAAACCCCGCTAAAGGAGGCTGCGACGTCAAGGCTCCGGTTGTAACTCTTTCTTCTATTAATCCATATACATGACTATTGTCAGGTTCCCATCTTGCGTTAATGTGTTTTATTTGATGCAATATGCTTAGCCCTCCTTGACCGGTTAGTTTATTATGAATGTAATCATTGTTTTTTATGCTGCTCTTGTTTTTTGATCTTCGTGCAGGTATCCGAGCATTGTTGCGGAAGGATTGTGACCTGTCGGAGACGAGATCAAGAGGCCACCACCACTACAATGACAACAACGTTGGACTCCAGGTGGGTCGATCTACCCTGTACTTTTAATTAATTAATTAAGGAACCTACACTTTATCTTGTCCCTTTGTTGCTAGACCCACTCTATGGCTAGAGGAATCGTCTCTGTCCATAGAGAGGATTTACCTTCCCAACAATAGCCACTGGATTCTTGAAGGGCAAGTGGCGTGGAACCCTTGGAACTTCAAGGGAAGTTCCTGAAGCGAACGACTAACTTGGTACCCTTGGAATCATAAATAAATTGTTAGGCATGGCACCCTTGGAACTTCGAAGGGAATTTCTTGAAGGGCACGCCCGACTTGGCACCTTAGGCATCATAAATAATTTTTTAGGCATGACACCCTTGAAACTTCGAAGGGAAGCTCTTGAAGGATAAGATCAACTTGGCACCCTTGGCATAAAAAATAAACTAATAAATATGATCAAGGTATGAAAATCCTATAGGTTCACATCATGTGGTAAATAAGGTTAGAACCAAGGAAAATAAATCAAGAATAAACTTGGGGAAAAGAGAGAATAGGAAGAAATAAAAACATTGTGCCTTGAAAAATCTACCCTTCTCATGTTGGAAAATATTAGGTAGATAATGTACATAAGTATTTAATTACGTAAAAGGGGGAAGGAGGGACATGGAGTTAATTATAAAGATTAATTCTAAAATAGCTAAACTTCATTAGGAAAAGATGGTGGTTAATTAAAATAAAGATTAATAAATTAAAATTTGATAAAATTTTAGAACCTCCATGTGGCAAGATCCAACCTAAGAATATCCATCTAAGAGGAAAATTGAGTTAAATTAGGAGGTTGTTAAGGGACAAAATCTAAGACTTATCAGTTGACTTCAGTAAGGAATACAAATTAAGGAGTAGAAAATGGGGATCAAGAGACAACTAGGCGAAGAAATAGGGAGTCTTGTTGTGTTGAGGAAACATATTATTTTTAATTAAAAATTTAATTGAATAATTTTAGAGAACCTTAGTGAGAGGGTGACACATGGGTGGTTGAATAATCGAACTTTTGGATTAATAAAAATAATTAATTATGCATGAAGTGACAATTTTCACCTACGAAGCCCTCTATAAAAGAATGGGAAAACCATGGGAGAAGGGACTTTTACTTACCATAATGTTGGATGGATGAGATTATTTCATTGTGAGTGGATATTAGCTATAGTTGAGTTTGTTGAGGTAGAGGACTTTAGACAGGGGACTATTGAGCCAAGGAGTACTCACCTCTATCAGCTAGCACACTTCCTACATTGTATAGCCCCATTGCAGCTTGGGGGTGCATGAGGAAGAAGAGTACTTGAGGAATAGGCTGGGAGGTCAACCAGTGGTTCAATACATTCAGTCAAAGCACATCAACATTCACACTTGGAGGCGGATGACAACAAGGAAGTGTAAGTAGTGGCAAGGCCAAGATTGAATTTCATCTCTGGGTGAACGGTACATGTGGTATTTATGATGTTATGTTATATGATTTTGTTGTGCCTATAGTTAATAGAATGTAAAACATATGATATGTGGAATGTATTGTAATTCATGGATGTGTGATGTAAATGCCTCAATATATTTGAGTTTCTAATATTTATCTGCTTATGGTTGTATTCATAATTATTTGCATAATTGTTTTTAAAAAAAGGAAAAAAAAAAAAAAAAAAAAAAAAAAAAATATATATATATATATATATATATATAGGGATGGTCCCTACACCTGGTATCATAGTGTGGTTTCAACCTCTAGGACCTATGGACCCTTCTACCTCTTCTCTCATCTCGTCATAAAACTCAAAGGCCTCCAAGGTCTTCCCCTTTATTACAATTCCATTAGAGGAAATTTTAGCATAAAAGTGGCCTCCTAAGGAAAAATAATAAAATAATAATTAAAATAATAAAATAAGAGTTATGAATTTTGAAGGGAAAAAAAGAAAACTACTTTTCTAATTGTATTTTTTGATTATATCCTTATATTTTTACTCAAATATCAAGTGTAGACGCTCGTTGGATCCATAATTAAATTATGCATCTAACGAGTACCCATTATGTGTACTTTTTAGAAGACCCACATTGATAAAAAAAAATGCAGATACATTAAAAAAACATGTTCAACATGCCTTTTTAATGTATCTGCAATTTTTATCAATGTAGGTCTTCTCAAAAGTATGCATAATGGCTACTCGTTGGATGCATAATTTAATTCCGCATCCAATGAGTGTCTACACTTGAAATTTGAGTAAACCTATAAGGAGAAAAGCCAAAAATACAATTAAAAAAATTAGTTTCTTTTCCTTTTCCCTCCAAAATATTTACATGTACCTCTTTTTAAATTTAAAGGATTTTGATTGTTTTACATATTATGACATGGAAATTATGTGAAAATTTAACGGGCACTTTTAGGCTGAAATTTCCTCTAATGACTCATCTCGAAAACCAAGTCTCAAAGACTAATATTCTAGAGCCTCTTTCTTGCATGTTACTATGTTGTAGCACTATCAAAAAATTAATTGGTTTGTCCAAATGGTCTCAAAGACTAATATTCTAGTAGAGCCTCTTTCTTGCATGTTACTATGTTATAGCATTATCAACAAATTAATCAGTTTGTCCAAACGATTTTGTAACTTCTTTCTGCATTAGAGGCATTCAAAATTGGGTTCTAGTTGGATAAAATATAGTTACATAATCTAAATTCCATGCATCTCTTTAGCAACTATAAATGATATTTGTTGTTGTCAACCATCCAAGTCATGTTTCTTACCCATGCCATGTAAAACAAGATGATGTTGTTATATTGTTGTGGTGTACTTGAATCCTTCTGCTAATGGTGTTTTATACCATTTTCATTCAAGTTGCAACTACAAGTATTGAATCTTTGTTCCAAATACTGTGTTCTCCAAGCCTAGTTCAATTGACCCTTGCTTACAAGAATGAATCCTTAAAAGCCATTTTGGAAATTTAATAATGATAAAATAATTACACTGACTACCACCGTTCGTGCCTCCTATTGCACCGAACAAATGAAGAAATCCCCAACCAGTCAACTGATAAGCTTCAACCTTTAAGTCACTCCCTGTGATGTCAAAACTAAACCTAGCAAAAAGGGAAGCATGCCAAAGAAACAAAATGGTATCAATGTTTAAGAACCAAAACTTCTTACATTTCAGATAATAAAAAGCGATGACTAGTGTCTTACAATGGCGATTGTAAGGGAATTATAGATTAGGTCAAGGGATACAATGATTTCATTCCACCCATCTTAACCAATTGGATGAAGCACATTAAAACACTAGTAAGGACATCCCATCAAGTAATTTTTTATCATATTTATAGAGAGAAAAACAGGAAAACTGATCTACTATCAAAAAGAGGAATAGAAAGGGACTCAGGTAAGTTTTACTTCTCTGCATTCGAATAGGGAGTCATGGTCAACGCGGGAAGCATAAATTATTCATAGAGACAATGAAGAAAAGGGATGTATCATTACCCCAACGGAATGAAGGCATATCTTAAAGTTTTTTGGTGTAGATAATACTAATCCGGAAAAATAGACAGTATATAGATCATAGGGACTATTGTGTAGCGAAGGAAAGTATTTCTAAAAAGGTATGGTTTTGATGTAAAGAAAAAAGAATAGACAGAATAGAGAACTCAAAAATATGTACTTTAATGAAGGGAAGATAGCGAAATGTTCCATGTATTATGTACTTCCTTTTTTATAATAAAAATAAGTAGAGTTTTTTTCCAAAAAAAAATGTCTTACAATGTCTTAGGTTGGGCCAACCGTAACTTAAAAACATAGTGAGCTTCAAAACCTTGAAATACTAATATGAAACCTACCAAATTATACAAACACTCTAGTAAAAAATAAAAAATTTATAATGATGAGACAAAAAAAATTAATAATAATAATAAAACCAATTTTTAAACAAAACTCATCAAAAATATATACTCAAACAAATACAAAAACATAAAACAATAAAAAAAAAACATTGAAATCCATATGATCTCTTTTCATTAATATATCAACGTCAAACAGATTCTTTCCAAGCGAGATGTGAACCGAAAAATTAATAAGTGATCGATGTTCAGTAATATATGAACCTCAAAATAGATTCTTCCAGAGAGAAATCTGAATTGAAAGCAATATCTATCATTGCAATTTTGCCTATTTAATGATAACAATTTCCCATTTTATTATATTAATAGGAAGCAGTTACATATACTAAAATGGCAACAGACAGCAAGGAGCAATTTATGCTTGATCATTTCTTCCTTGGTATAACAACCTCAAATTTCTTCCCAATTAGAAGAGAAACATTTGAAGTCACTATAATGCTCTACACAGAGGACAGTCCTCCCAAAACTATAATATTTTTAAGAAGCCATCCTTGCCCAATTGCATAGGCCCCCAGTTGGACTTGTGATATCACTCAAACTCCTCCCTGTACTGTATCTGCATAAAACTGTATATAGCTTGACTTGTCATTCACTATTACCATTTCAAAATCCTCTCCACTGTCCACATATAGGTCTCCATATGCTTCCTTCTCATTACCCTAATCAACTAGAAAACTAAATGTACTTTTTCCACTTTCATTAGTTGTCAACCCTATTTCTTGCATTGGCAAGATAGTCCCCTTATATACATGGACATTGATGGTGTCTAATGGAGCTTCAAGTGTCACATTTGATCCATTTTCAATTGTTACTCAGTCTGTTACATTGAACAAATTGTACCAAGTTCCCTTTGGAAAATAGGCATCCACAGTCATTGCTCCATGCCATTATCCATGAAAAAAATGGTGCATTTCATTGGGATAGACCCGACAAACATAAATGGATCTTAAGTTTATTTAGAAATCCTCCCACGACATCTAGAAAATTCCATCTTTTGCTTGAGGAGTATATTTCAATTTATGCTTTATCCTATCAGTCCATTCAAGTGAAGCATCTGACCATGGACCATTCCACTCAACTTCATTTGCCTTAGGATTCTGCATCTGCACAAGCTTCGGACCATCTACCTCACGTACCTGCAATAATTAGTAGGCATGTCCCTGAACAATGCCACTATAAGACACATGAACATTTGAGCCTAATGGGCTCCTTGCTCCCAAAGGAAACCCTTCCTGCTTGAAACGCAACAACTGAGACCACATCCTTCCACTGGAAATATAAAAATGCACTTGAGAACATCTCATATATATTTCTTCACAAACACCCCAGTGAGATCCACAAGAGCATCCTGAACAAGGCCACCTTCCAGTGCTTCATAAGCGCCGTGTAATTTTGCATAAGCCTTTTACAATATTGATACCCGCAACTCATTACCCTTCTTACTAGTGGCAAATGCTTTCTTCCCACACGATTCACATGGAATCCAGTCATCAACAACTACTGGGACCCATTCTACCTGAATGTCATAATGAGACAAAAACTAATATTCATTGTGATATTGACCCGTTAATGTGTGGGTCGTATATTCTTACTGTTAGATTTGAGCAAGTACATTATCTAGAGGTGGACATATATAACCCCAACCCTTGGACATTAATGGATCAATAACACCATAAATATTGGATCAATAACACCATAAATATTGGTTACCTTATCAAAATGCATGTACTCATTCCTCATTGTATTGATGAGTGATAATAACTTTAGATATGTGTGATGCATGTGATGAACTATGGCATGCATCTTTCAGAGCTTATGGTTCTCCTCCGATATATTTCTCTTAAAAAAAAAAAAACGTTGCATAGTCAAATGGCCATCTAAAATTCAAATTAAGAACCTCACTCATTACGTCAACTCAACTAATCAAATAGACATCTAAAATTCAAATTAAGAACCTCACTCATTATGTCCTCAACTCTCAAATATCATACATTATTATTATCCAATTTTAAGGTCACAGCCAAGCTAGACACCACATTAGTGTATGAGACCCCCTTGTTTGCGGGACAATGGACCCACCTCCGTGCAATGACGTGTTTGCTAAGTCTATGAAGGCATACATACTCTACCCACTCTACCCCCCTCTGGTTATCTAATTTTAAGGTCACGTCCAAGCTAGACACCGCATTGGTGTATGAGACCCCCTTGTTTGTGGGACAAGGGACCCACCTCCACGCAGTGATTTGTCTGTTAAGTCTACAAAGGCATACATACTCTACCCACTCTACCCCCCTATGTTTTCTGATAAGTCTACGAAGGCATACATACTCTACCCCCTCTGGTTTTGAACTTGTGACCTCTTAGGAGGAAACACACGCTCTTAACCATGAGACTCACTCAAGTTGTATATAGTTTGGTCCAATTTTAATATAAATATCTTTTATCTATGGTTATATTATTATTATATTATATTAAATGGTTATATGTATTATATATTTTATTTCCAAGTAATAATATAATATATTTTAGTTTAATATATAGTTCATATATAGTTAATATTATTAATATACTCCAAATAAATATATAAAATATATTGAAAATTATATTAATAAATATATAATAATTATTGACAATAATATAAGAGTAAGAAATAAATACATATTATTAATAATAACTAGATTTTATTATTATTATGTTACATGTGATTTATATTATAGTTTTAAATATAACTATTAATATATTAGCAATGTTTTATGTAATAACTAATATTATATTAATATACAAAATAAATAATAAATATAATTATATAAATAAAAAATAATATGGTTATTATTATTTATATAGCTATTAATAATGAGAAATAGTTAGCTTTTAACAAAAGGAGTTGTCTTTATTGAGATTTTTTGGAAGCTTTTCTCGCAACTCCTTAAATGAGTAAATGAGTAAATATAGGGGGGTAAAAGGAAACCCTAGGGGGGTAGGTCAATATAGAAGTGTGGGGCATTCCCTCTAAGTACACAATCATGGAATGAAATATCACTCTCAATAACTCCCTATCAAAATCATTGATTATATAATATTATGCTTTATAGATGCCACAAGGTTGTGATGAGAGAGGAACGAAGGGTGAGGAAAAGGAGTGCAACAAATAGGTTTCTCAAGGTGATGGACCCATTGGAGAGGGTAGGTCATGGATTGATATTGAGGGTGTGTCCAAGGAGATAAAGTGTAGTCGATGAGGGGCTTGTTCTTGACACTATACTCAACAGGGGAAAAGGGCTCCTGGTTGCCTGGGATCATATAATAATGGGTGAGGGAATCACTTGAGGAAGGCTCAAAACGATGAAAAAGAGTAAAAGGAAACGGGGAGGGAAAAGTTTCATATCCAACGGGTTTTTCTTCCCCAAAATCATAGTATAAAAGCTCAAGTGATTTCAATATAGAATCATAGGTAGTATCCTTATCGATATCCTTATTATTAGCATCATATATTGGGTTTTCCCTTAAAGGGGAATCAATTACTTCCAATTTCCCTCTTCATGAAAGGGAAAATAATAATTCTCCTTCCCAAGTATATCATTGGATATGTCATCATAAATAATGCCTGAGATAAAGGGAAAACCAATCTTACCCTTATCCTCCTTGCCAGTGTCGTAAATGGGAGCATGATCAAATTTAGGACCAACAATTTCCCATTTATCCCTTTCAATGTGGAAGTAATATCCAATGTTATCTTCCAAGGGGATGGTGGGATCACCTTCCTCAAGGTTATTGGGAGTAGTATTCTTGAGAAAGGTAATATTACCCTCAACTTCACCTTCCATAATATCATCCTTTCCAACACATGTTTTCTCAGAATCATCATTTTCATTATGTGGACCCAACGAGGACTCATCTTCCCGCTTACCACGTAGATCATCAAGGCTAACTCTAAACTCTTTAGTGAGATCTTCCTTTGTGGTTTTATCACATGTAATGAGAGAAGGGATCTCTTTAGAAATTAAAGGGGAACTTGTGACATATTCCTCACCTTTACCAATATCCTTTTCAAGATTACTTGTTCCATTTTGTAGCTCTTGCACATAAGATTCTCTGAGAGCCTCCCACTCTTCATGAAGGATTCCACCCCCTATTTTCAAAAAATACCTTCAAAACTATCATAATCAGTGGAAATATCATGTGGGAGGGTATCATACCAATCTTTAACTTGACCTTCAAGTGATAAGGCCAACAATCTCATAATTGTTTCATCATAGTTAATCCTTACAGAGGCTAAGGCCCAAAATAAGTCGTCGAGATGTATATTGGGATATTGATTAGGACTTCCATTTAACTTAGGCATCCAAATTCTCATTCATGTTTTTATTTTCAGGTGCTATAGAACTTATTCAGTACTAAGGTCATTATAGGGAGAAGGAGGGAAACCATATTGTTCAAGATAGTCCATTTCTTATAATTTTTACATATTACGACTAAAAACAAAGTCGCCAGGGCGATTGTAGATGCCTTAATAGATGATTGCTTCACCCTACAAGCATTAACTTTGAATTTCAATGAAGAACTAGGGCTTCGTTCTTCCAATGGAGTCGCCAAATGATATAACAATAATGTATTATGGGGAAAAAAACACACGTTTCGTGTCCCCGACAACGGCGCTAAAATGTTACTGCTAAAACTAACAGGGCTCCTAGGAGGGGATCTTAAAATGGCAACTACTAGTTCACGGGAAACAATGGAGAAATATCCCACTGTCACCTCAGCTAAATCTCCTTTCTCTTTACAGACTTTCACCAATGGGAGGATACCCGGTATAAAAGGAATCACTCGAAGAATGAATCAATGAAGAGATATAGAGTGATTCCTAAGGCCTATTCATGAGAGAGAGAGAGAGACTCAATTGTATGGTTTGATTTCTTGGGAAGAAAGGTTTAAGGATCTATAAGAAGGGCCAAGGGCATTTCAATGGATATGTTTTGCAAATAAGCTTTGTAAAGGAGGGACCTGGTCCCAAAAACCCTTGTGAAAACTTTGTTTCCAAATGTTATTTGTGAGATTACCTTTGAAAAGTTTTGGGACCACACGGGACCAAGTGGACCCAAAAATAGGTCAAGAGGAATTGGTCACTCAAGGAGGGGCTTGACCTAATTATGGAAGAGAATAGGATCAATGGAAAAATATTATTGGAATATAATGCAATGATCCAAATGACATCACTAGCCAAGGGAAACCTAGCACAAGAAATGGTCCTCGAGCTAGGGCTTGCAATATCTCGAGATCCCATTGTCGGATTTGCTTCAAATTTAGAGGGCCTCTAGAGAAAACTCCAACGCAATTGTGGACCAAAAATTGAAGTGTTTGGATGGCTATATTGTGGGTAATTTATTCCTTAGGTGACCTATGTAGGCTAGGCCTAGAAATAAAAAGAGAAAGGTGAGAAAAATATGCTTTAAGGTGATCACTTATGGAGGATTAGTGCCTAATCCTTTGATTTTCAGGAACTCTAGAACTTCTTCAGTACTAAGGTAATTATAGTCAGAAGGACAGAAACCATGTTTCTTTCGATAGTCCATTTCTTATGATTTTTACATATTAGGATTAAAAATAGAGTCGCCAAGGTGAATGTAGATGCCTTAATAGGTGCTTGTTTCACCCTTCAGGAATTAACTTTGAAGTTCAATGAAGAAGTAGGGCTTCATTCTTCCAATGGAGTCGCCATATGATGTATCAATAATTTCGTATGTGGAACAAAACACATGTTTCGTGTCCTTGGAAACAACGCCAAAATGTTACCACTCAAACTAGCAGGGGTCCTAAGAGGGGATCCTAAAAGGGAAACTACTAGATCAAAAGAAAAAATGAATAAATAAACCATTTCACCTCAGTTAAAGCTCCCTACTCTTTACGGACTTTCACCGATGGGAGAATACTCGATATAAAAGGATTCACTAGAAGAATGAATCAATGAAGAGATTAGGAGTGATTCCTAAGGTCTATTAATGAGAGAGAGACTCAATTGTATGGTTTTCTTGATTAGGAAGCAAGGTGTAAGGCTCTCTAAGAAGTTCCAAGGGTGTTTCAAGGGATAAGTTTTGAAAATAAGATTTGTAAATGAGGGAGTCCTAAAAACCCATGTGAAAACTTGGTTTCCAAATGGTCTTTGTGAGATTATCTTTGAAAATTTGTGGGACCACACGAGACCAAGTGGACCCAAAATTAGGTCAAGTAAGAGGAATTGGTAACTCAAGGAGGGAATTGACATAATTGTGGAAGAGAAGAGGATCAATGGAAATATTCGTGGAATAGAATGCAATGATCCAAATGAGGTCACTAGCCAAGGGAAACCTAGGGAAATAAATGGTCCCCGAGTTAGGGCTTGCAATATCTAAATATCCCACCTTCGGATTTGTTTCAAATTTGGAGGGCCTCTTGAGAAAAACCCACTAAATTTGTGGACCAAAAATCAAAGTGTTTGTATGATTATATTGTGGGATAATTGATGCCCAAGGTGACCTGTGTAGGCTAGGCCTAGAAATTAAGAGAGAAAGGTGAGAAAAATATGCTTTAAGGTGATCACCTATGGAGGATCAATGCCTAATCCTTTGGGAGAAATGGAGTCAAGGATAATCTGATGCTTGAGATGGATTCACTTAGTGAAGGAGGCCTCTAGAACGATTTTGCATGCCAATTAGGGCATGGGACAATTGCTTCAAGGTATTTAGACTTCGATATGCAATATATTGTTATTTATCAAGACAAATTTCAACAAAACATCTCTAGGAACATTCAATTTTTCACACATGGCCCATGACATGATGCAACGCTATAAAAATAAAAATTTCCACAATTTCACATAAGAAACGCAACAAATTTCATCCTAGTATAGCAAAAGTCCCCTGCAACATGCGACATAAGAAAATTGAAAAAATAGCATTAAAATAGCACTTGCATGTATGAAAAGGTATATCCAATCATCATTATATGCCAATAGTGAAGCTCCAAGACAAAAATGAAGAGATCCAAACATCAAAATTCATCCATTCATCCAATTTCGTCCTCCAAAAAGAATAGTGAAAATCTCACTAGAGAGAATGATCCAATCCTAATGATGATGAGAGAATGAATCAACTAATCATATATTTATACAATATCTAATGAATTCAATTTGGCTATTTTTTTCCTAATTTAGACCCTATAATAAAACAATGTGCAAAATAACAATAACATTTGGTGACAAGCCCACCAAATAGCTCAATAATACATCAATAAGCCTCTCATTGATCAACAAAGTGAGTTTTTGGGCCTTTGAGGAGGCCTAATGAACTATAAAGGGTGACATGATGTAGAAATGGACTCCCATCATAGTGGACAAGGGGTTAGCCCCTTGTAATCCAATCAAGAACCCGTGGTGCTTCCAAGTGGGTGTGGGGGCACAAGGGAATCCTCATACGTCTCAAAATGGATTGGAAGTTCATGTAGACCATCTATAAGGGCTAGTAAAATGACACAAGCCTTTTCTCTACAGTAGAGGATAATCCTCTAGATCCTGGAACATCTACCAAGTGTATGGTGCAACTGTAGAGCCGGTTGGGCATGGTGAACCAAGTACATCATCCTCATCCAAAAGGTGGAATACAAGAAATCCATGAGCATTGTTTTGGATCCATGAAATAATATATGTTATGATGGAGGCCTATGGCTCTCAACGCTCACCCTACAAGTGCCAATGTGGCCCTCTAGAGGGCTAGGACCCCGTATAGGGAAACCAAGCCCCAAATGGGAATCCACCTATAATCTTGCCTAAACTCCAATGTGTCCCCTCGCCCTCCAGTACAACAAGCCATTAGACTAATAAAGTAAAAGAGCTTACAATTCATGGAATCAATGGGGCACTTCATGGTGGCATGCCCTTCTAAAGTGGGCTTTGGTATGCACAAGTGTATCCAAGATCATTAGGGGGTTAGATAAGGACCCTATTAGGTGGTTTCAACTTCCAAAGGGGGGACTTGTCCATGGTACATCACTCAAGTGGTAGGTGGAAAATTATATAATGATGGAATGGAGTGGGGATTAGGGAAAACATTAAGACCACATGTCTAGGTTCCAGGGTCATGAAATAAGGTAAACCCACACTTGGTTATATGAGTGTAGGAGGAAGCAAATCGTGGTACATGAGTTACCCCAAACTTTTTATTTCCACCCTACTTCATATTCATTTTACCTTTTATTAATTTTTCTTCATAACTACTCAGGGCTCCAACGTATGAGAGCATGATGTGTAATATGTAGCAGTGGATATCCCCTTAAGGGTGGGGCGGTTCATTCCCCACCACGGATTGGGACAATCATATGTTCCTTAATGATGGAGGGGGCTCATCTATGGCCCATAGGAACCAAGGTGATGGCCTTGGATAAGGGGTAGAGATCATGTTAGAATCTTTCCCATGTTCTAAATTTGTATGTCCTAGCCATCTTTTTCATTTTGTGGTACATTTCTTGTTCAGAGTGGCCAAATTATGCTTTTTCTTTTATTTTTAGCTACATCAACCTCTGCGGCATCGTTACAGGCCCGACCCAAGGTGTGGAAAATGGAGGGGGAGGCTAAACCTATGTGGATCCAGTGGACACATGTGGACCCGAGTGGGAAAATGGATGAATGGGTATCTAATGAGTGGAAGGAGACTAATGTAGGCGGTATCAGGAAGCAACACCACACAACCAAAATCAAAATTCCCATGTAGTACCAACCCTAAAGCCAAATGGTCACTAAATGAGATTCCACGGGACTAGGAGACAAGGGTAACCACGAAATCAGGAATGGAGAGAAGAATGCAAGCCTAACCCACTCTTTCTGTCGTATCCCCCCACCAATCCATGCCCAAAATTTCCCATGAAAAGTAAGGAAAATTACTCAACTATAAAAATTAAAATCCATACCTTTGGGTTCATTATTCCCACCTTCAAACATACATTCATGACAAGTGGTTAAGGTACCACATGGCTGGCTTAGGTGGCAAAGAAAATGGCACATCAAGCTATCTGGTAGCTACAATTGTTTGTTGGCTACCAACTAAGGACTATATAGGAGAATTTTTCTCCTATATACATTATCCACAGGTGGTGGGTAACATCTGGCTCCAATAGGGACATGAGCTCTCGGAAAATCATATGAAGCCACTCAAACAATATTTCATGAGAATACCAACAATCTCTTGGTACCATAGATATGTTACCTGTACATATCAAAGACCAAGAACACGAGGCAACATGTTCTTGTGGTGTCTTATGATCACCCATGCTTATTGTTAGGTTGTAAAATCAACATGAAATAAAAATATGCAACTAATATACCATAAGAAATACCATATGATATTATTTATAATGATTAAATGATCATGCCATGCATCCTACCCTAGCATGCATATGATGAAGCTAATGTTAAGTGTAATCATAAATCCACTACATCCAACATATCATCAAATAAATATAAATACGCCTGCTAGTATGATTACTTATGAAACAAAACCCAAATCGAATGTAGACATCATCACATGGAGGGTAAATTAGGTAGGAGGTGGGACAATGTGATATCCATTCGAGGTAAAAGGAAACTCTAGCGGGGTAGGTAAATCTAGAAGTGTGGGGAATTCCCTCTAAGTAAACAATGATGGAATGAAATATCACTCTGAATAACTCCCTATCAAAATCATTGATTATAATATTATGCTTTGTATATGCCACAAGGTTATGATGAGAGGGCAACGAAGGGTGAGGAAAAGAAGGAGTGCAACAAATATGTTTCTCAAGGTGATGGACCCATTGGAGAGGGTAGGTCATGGAGTGATCCTAAGGGTGTGTACAAGGAGATAAAGTGTAGTTAATGAGGGGCTTGTTCTTAACACTATACTCAACAAGGGTAAAGGTCTCCTAGCTACTTGGGATCATATAAAAAGGGGTGAGGGAATCACTTGAGGAAGACTCAAAACGATGAACAAGAGTAAAAGGAAAAGGGGTGGGAAAATTTTCATATTCAACGGGTTTTTCTTCCCCAAAATCATAGTCTAAAAGCTCATGTGATTTCAATATAGAATCATAGGTAGTATCCTTATCGATCTCCTCATTATTAGCATCAGATATTGGGTTTTCCCTCAAAGTGGAATCGATTACTTCCAATTTCCCTCTTCATGCAAGGGAAAATAATAATTCTCCTTCCCAGTGATATCAATGGATATGTCATATTAAACAATACCCGAGATAAAGGGAAAACCAATCTTACCCTCATCCTCCTTGTCAGTGTCGTAAATGGGAGCATGATCAAATTTAGGACCAACAATTTCCCATTTATACATTTCAATGTGGAAGTTATATCCAATGTTATCTTCCAAGGGGATGACGGGATCACCTTCCTCAAGGTTATCGGGAGTAGTATCCTTGAGAAATTTAATATTAGCCTCAAGTTCACCTTCCATAAATTCATCCTTTCCAACACATTTTTTCTCAGAATCATCCTTTTCATTATGTGGACCCAACGAGGACTCATCTTCCCACTTACCACTTAGATCATCAAGGCTAACTCCAAACTCTTTAACAAGATCTTCCTTTGTGGTTTTATCACATGTAATGAGAGGAGGGATCTCTTTAGAAATTAAAGGGGAAATTGTGACATATTCCTCACCTTTACCAATATCCTTTTCAAGATTACTCGTTCCATTGTGTAGCTCTTGCATAGAAGAGTCTCTGAGAGCCTCCCACTCTTCATGAAGGATTCCACCCCATATTTTAAAAAAACTACCTTCAAAACTATCATAATCAGTGGAAATATCATGTGGGAGGGTATCATACCAATCTTTAACTTGACCTTCAAATGATAAGGCCAATGATCTCATAATTGTTCCATCATATTTAATCCTTATAGGGGCTAAGGCCCAAAAGAAGTCATCAAGATGTACATTGGGATCTTGATTAAGACATCCTTTGAACTTAGGCATCCAACTTCTCATCCATGCTTTTATTTTAAGGCGCTCTAGAACTTCTTCAGTACTAAGGTCATTATAGGGATAAGGAGGAAAACCATGTTTCTCAAGATAGTCCATTTCTTATGATTTTTACATATTACGACTAAAAACAGAGTTTCCAAGGTGATTGTAGATGCCTTAATAGATGCTTGCTTCACCCTACAAGCATTAACTTTGAAGTTCAATGAACAAATAGGGCTTCATTCTTCCAATGGAATCAAAAAATTATATATCAATAATTTCTTATGGGGAACAAAACGCACCTTTCATGTCCCCAAAAATGGTGTCAAAATGTTACTGCTCAAACCAACAGGGTTCCTAGGAAGGGATCTTAAAATGGCAACTACTAGTTTAAGGGAAACAATGGAGAAATATCCCACTTTCACCTCAACTAAACCTCCCTGCTCTTTACATAATTTCACCAATGGGAGGATACTCGGTATAAAATGAATCACTAGAAGAATGAATCAATTAAGAGATAAGGAGTGATTCCTAAGGCCTATTCAAGAGAGAGAGAGACTCAATTGTATGGTTTTAGTGCTTGGGAAGAAAGGTGTAAGGATCTCTAAGAAGGGCCAAGGGAGTTTCAAGGGCTAGGTTTTGCAAATAATATTTGTAAAGGAGGGACCTGGTCCTAAAAACCCTTGTGAAATCTTGGTTTCCAAATGCTATTTTTGAGATTACCTTTGAAAAGATGTGGGACAACACAGGACCAAGTGGACCCAAAAAAAGGTCAAGTAAGAGTAATTGGTCACTCAAGGAGGGTATTGAACTAATTGTGGAAGAGAAGAGGATCAATGGACAAATATTCTTGGAATAGAATGCAATGATCCAAATGACGTCACTAGCCAAGGGAAACCTAGCGCAATAAATGGTCCTCGAGCTAGGGCTTGCAATATCTTGAGATCCCATTATCGGATTTGCTTCAAAATTAGAGGGCCTCTAGAGAAAAATCCAACGCAGTAGTGGACCAAAAATTGAAGTGTTTGGATGGCTAGATTGTGGGATAATTGATTCCCGAGGTGACCTATGCAGGCTAGGCCTAGAAAGAAAAAGAGAAAGGTGAGAAAAATATGCTTTAAGGTGATCACCTATGGAGGATAAATGCCTAATACTTTGGGAGAAATGGATTCAAGGATACTCCAATGCTTGATATGGCTTAACTTTGTCAAGGAGGCCTCTAGAAAAAAATTACATGGAAATTAGGGCATGGGAAAATTGCTTCAAGATATTTACACTTCGATATGTAATATATGATGCCTTATCAAGATAAAATTTAAAAAAAAAAATCTCTAGGAACTTTCACTTGTTCATACATGCCCCATGCCATGATGCAATGTTATAAAAAGACAAATTTCCACAATTTCACATAAGAAAAGTAGCAAATTTCAACCTTGCAAAAATCCTCAGCAACGTGCATGTGACATAAGAAAAATGACAAAATAGCATTAAAAGAGTACTCAGGATGTATGAAAAAGTATATCCAATTGTTATAGCATCATTTATCACCTATATATACTTGATGTTCTATGTATTGGCCTTGAGCATCCCTTTCCATTCAGACTTGGTCCTTTACCTAAAAAACATTATTTTTAATTCCATATGTGACTCTACCCTCTCAAAAGCACGTGAAAACGCAGGTCTAGTTATACCAAACCCATGTATATAATTTAAAATATGAAAAAAATATAAAATTCTCTATTTTCTGGGCGAGGTTTACAGGTTACACCGAAAGCCTACCTACAGGAGCCTGTGGTCAAACTGTTTCCCAACTGAAAAAAATGTTTTGAGGAATTATAAATACACCTCATGGGAAGGCCTAAAGGGGGGAGAGAGATAGGTATTGATACTATAGCCTGTTAGTCCCAAATCAAGTCTCATTATCCCTGTGCCTCCTGCACTTCCCAGGTTTTGGAAACCCTTGTTTCTCACTTTGAGATGTTCACCTCTCTTATGTGACATCCTTATGTGTCTGGGAAGTGTTTATTTCTGTCGTGTATCAATTTCTCTCTTTCTTGATTGAAAAGCTAGTCAACCTAGGGTTTACCTTTCTTTGTGAAGTTCCAGTTTTAGGTTTGGCACCAGGGCTTCTTTCTGAAGTTCTTGGTTGTTCTGACATTTCAGGACAATGAGTTAGTGTCGGTTTGTTTGTGCTTTTCCTTGTTATTTCTTCAATTTTTTCTTTTCCTTCATTGATTTTCTTTGTTTTCTTGGTTTATTGAGAAGGCCTTTTCTGGCGAATCTTGGATAGCCTTCTTAGTTTTCTTGAAGTTTCTTTGTTTGTTGGAGTTTTATACTACTGATCAAGTCATTTGTTTGTGTTAGTTACCTCTTTTCGTTTTTTAAGTCCTGTCATGAAAGTGACATTGTTGGCTAAAGGAATTTGAGGTCTCTTTTTTCTCAACTTGGTGATTTGGAGTTTTGGGTAGTTTTTGCTTTCTCAAAGAGATTTTGTTGCTTCCTTAAAAAGAGAGAGACTCAAAAAACATTGTTGTTTTCCTTTTCTTTTTCTTTTGGTTTTTTTTTAATGATTTTTCATCGTTCTTGGAGAAAGTGTGAAGTTTTTCATTTGGTCAGATTTACTTGGTTTTGGGAGAAGTTATTTGTTGAGTTTGTCCCTTCTTGTACCAAGTTGTTTTTTGGCATTTTCTTGAGGGAATTTCTTGTTTTGGACTTGTCTTTATTTTGTATCAAGTTTTCAGACCTCTTTGTTGAGAAACTCATTTTCTTGTTCGTTTAGAGTAGTCCTAGAATCTTGCATTTGGCATTGGTAGTTTTGCATTAGAGTAGTTGCATTGTTAAGAATTTTTAGTCTTTTGATAGATTTTGAGTGTGTAAGTGTGTATTTAAAAAAGAAAGAAAAATAATTTGCTTTCATTATTTGTTTGTAGAACCTGTGTAGAAATCCCTTTTCATCGAAGAAAAAGTTCGATTTACATGTAGCAGGTTTCTATTGATTTCTTCTTGCATCCAAAACATCACAAGTTGCACCTCCATTTTACCTCTGACTTAAAAGAACATCCTTTAAAATCAAGTGCATAATTTAAGATGAACTAAAATATTTTTGAATTGTCATTAATACGTCAACTAGTCTAGGTCATTAGGGCCTTGGAATAGGTGTGTGGGGAGTTAAATCTCCCAGGACACTCTAAAATTTAAACTTAAAATTTGATTAAATGAGTGAAACCTAGTCTCATTAAGCTGTCCGGGAAAGCTCTCCTCCATAGAGACAAGCACAAGGGCGAGTGAAAGTAGGGAAGAGAGATACCCCCTCTCATACTTGTCAGATCCCGACCAAAGACCATTCCACTTGGCTACCAATACAAACTGGTGACCTTAGTTTCTATTACTAGGTATCGCATAGGTGACTGCAGGGGGAATACCCATGGCAGCCCTTGCAAAGCTTGGGTACTTGCACTGGAAAATGCTTTTGTCTAGAGGTCAGCATAACTATTTATATTACTTTCGCTAGTAGGCCTGGGGCATAATTACCCTAGAATGTTTTTGGAAGGTCCTTATTTTCGCTTTCTTGTATTTTGGTGTCCGATCCTAATAACTCAGAGTGGAAATACCTGAGAGTTGCTTGATTTCTAAATATTTAGGGACATTTTTTTAGAGAGTGCTCTTTGCTCCTAGACTACCATAGCTTTTTAATTTTTTGAGTTTGTATAAGATCTCATAATAATTAAAAGTGGTTGATTGATCAGTTCTTCGAGCTAGGAGGCTTCGTGGGCTTTCTCCTGCGAGTGTCAAACCTTCTTCTAGAAGGCATAAGAACAACTCTACTGATGATTTTCAATTAGTAGCAATGAACGCATCGGAGAGTGATCCTCCGCTTAGGGTTATAATTTCTAAGGGTAGTCCTAGTATTAATCGTGATTTAGAGAGGAGTATTGCACTCCTTTCTAGGGCCCTTTTTCTGACAGAAGAATTTGAGGTTGAAGAAATTCCCGAACCTCCAGTTACTCCTTCCTCTCCTCTTCCTGATAGTTTTCTAGACATTTTATTATATGTTGGGCCCTCGTTTCACAAGCCGGCTAGCCCTCATTAGGGAAATTTTGATGTCTAAAATGGGCCTCCTAAGAAAAATGTACAACCAAAATAAACTTTATAAGAACCAATAGGATTTAAGATGATTATGTCAACCATGGGGGATGATTCACCATTTTTTAAGTAAAAGGGTAAAAGGATTAAAAAATAATAAAATAATAAAACCACTCTTGCAACTCGTATTTTAAACTTATCTCCCAAAGTTTTTACTCAAATTTCAAGCGAGAGTACTCGTTGGATGCAAAACTTAATTATTCATCCAAGGAGTACCCATGTTGCATACTTTTGATGGAATGTGATACACGAAAAATGAGAAATACATGAAAAAACCTAATGGCAATCACATTTTTCATGTAGTAGGATCCATTGAAAGTATGCAACATGGGTACTCCTTGTATGAGCAATTAAACTTTGCATCCAATGAGTACTCCCACTCGAAATTAGAGTAAGAACTATGGGAGATAAGTTTAAAATACGAGTTGAAAAAGTGTTTTTTTTTCTTTTTTCCCTCCAAAATTTGATGATGTAATCAAATATTATTTTATTATTTCCACTATTATTTTATAAATTCCTTAGGAGGCCCATTTTAGATCTTAAAATTCCCCTAATGCATATTTCTCCTTATTTTCATTCTATGGCCACAGTTCGGAACACAACTTCGGCTATGAGTACTTCGAGTGTGCATACTCCTCTTTCAATAGAAGGAGGAGGTATTATTGCTATATCGAACATCACTCCTAGTACTGCAATTTTTTGATCTACCTCAATTATGTCTACGAGTGGGGGCACCCAAGCTTTTTCTTCCCATACTGGTCCCTTTTCATTTGCGATGCCTTCCAGTGCAATTCCTCAGTTTCTTTCACTATTGAATCTATTGTCTCCACACCCATGTATTCTATGGATAATGGATCAGCTTCTTTTCGGGGTTTTCCCTTCGAAAGTGGCCCATATTCCTCATTTTAACCCTTCCTTAGGTTCTTTTCCTTTCTCCGCGCAAAGTCAAGGTTTCAATCCTTTTATAGGAGATCAAAGTTCTAATGCTTTTCAAGGCTGGAACCCTGCTTTCAGTGGTTTAGGAATTGGGAATCAATTCATGTATGGTCAACAGGGGAATGTTCCTTTCTCCTATGTAGGTTCCTCTCAGGATTTTTCTCCTTTCGCTAATGCATGGAACCCTTACCAAGGAGTCTCATCTTCTTTTAATACTTCGAATGGGGGGAGCGTTCCTGTTTTTGGTAACCCTTCAGTAAGAGGAGGTCCTACTCTG
Organism: Pinus albicaulis; assembly: GCA_034641835.2. NCBI lineage: Eukaryota > Viridiplantae > Streptophyta > Pinopsida > Pinales > Pinaceae > Pinus > Pinus albicaulis. The sequence goes on from CM076572.1 coordinate 957,918,953, forward strand.
AACTTCTCTAGGCCACAAGGTTTTCCTTATGGTCCAAATTCTTCTACGAATAATCTGTGGCAACCTGGTGCCTTAGAAAATCCAGGTTATTCTTTTAAGAATGTTGGGAATCCTTCCCATAATGGATGGAATTCTTAGGGTCCTTTGTGCTTACCGTTCCTTGCAACCCTAAATTTTCTAGATCTATCAAAGTTGACTAACAATCCTATCCACTATATCCTAGCTTGGCCTCCAGTTCCTACCAAACTTCCATCAGATATTCTGAAATTTGAAGGGAAGACTAGTGAGGATCCAGTGGACCATGTCACCACTTTCCATTTATGGTGCTCATCAAACTCCCTTATTAATGATTCAATTAGGTTGAGATTATTTCAGCGCACCTTAACTGGAAATGTTGCTAAATGGTACATCGAGTTAACTGGGAACACCTTTGCTTCATTTGGCAAGTTTGCTACCATGTTTTTGAATCATTTTCAGTTGGCCTTTTGTTATGATGTTGGAACTGATATTTTGGCTAACTTCCAGAAAGATAAGGAAACACGCATTTCTGACCATATTCAGGAATGGAGAAGAAGGAAGAGGCTAATTAAAGCCTATATTATGAATGAATTCCTTCTTGAATGGTTCCTCAAATATTTACAACCAGAAATCTCAAAGGGCGTATCTCTCTCTGGGGTATTCACTGAGGAGCAAGCTATCTTTCGAACCCAGCAATTGGAACCTATTTATTATTAGTGTAGGATTCTTAATAATATATTTCCATATGCTCCTCATTCCAAGATAGATTTAGCCAAGCTGAAGCCAAGTCCCCATGCTAACGGGCTTGTTGGTTCGATCGATAGTGGTACGACTAACCTTTTGAAACAATTGCAGCAGTAATCTTTACAATCTTCTCCTTCTATTCGGGCTACGTCGTCAGTGTATACACCTTCCTAGCCTTAAACAATTAATTTTGTCCAATCCTCTAACCCCAAAGGAAATCAACAATCTAATGGGAAGAAGAAGGGATGGAATAAGAAGAAGGATAAGGATGGGAAGGGTAATGTGAATAAATCCAACAATAATGTTGGAGAGGGTAAGAGAGAGTCAAAAAAGAAAGTCAATTTTCCTTGCAAATTGTGCACTAGAGACCATCTCACTCATATCTACCCTAAGATTTAGGATGCTCAACGCTTGTTAGCTCAGTAGGGTTCCTCTAGTTCTCAGGTTGTTCTAACTAACCCTTTTCCCCAAGGGAAACAAATTCTTGCTAGTGCGAATTCAAATACTGGAGCTCCCACAGGGGGAAACCAAAATGGGGAAAATTCTTGAAATGTATACATGATGAGTTCTCACGTTGATGTCGCTAGGAGATCACATTATTATGGTGAATCTGGATCTTTGACGGATAAGGTTTCTCTTGATACTTCTGAGCCACTCCATATTGAGAGGCACACAGTTGATCCTATACCTTACATGTGCTAAACGTTCGAAAATCAACCCTAATGCCAAGGAAGCTCAGAACTACTCCATTGTAGAAGATCTGGCTAAAATTCCTTGTGTTATGTCTGTGTTGGAGGTGCTCTAGTCGTGACCATCACAAAGGAGTGCACTGCTCACTGTGATCGGGGTGATATATCCAAATAACTATCTTATGATCGCATTTGATATGTCAAATCTTAAGAACAGGCTTCCTCATCATATGGATTTTCAGATCAAATCTACGTATCAGAAAATAAATCTTTTTCGAATTGTATTTGATGAAGGAGATTCCACATGTGTCATGTCTATCTCATGTTGGAAAGCTATTGGATCTCCTCAAGCCATTCGTTCACCTACTCTCTTGACTGCATTTGATGGTCATTCTCAGAGGCCACATGGAATTGTTCCTACCTTTCCCATCTGTGTTGAGGGAAAGGTTGTCAATATCAAGGTAGGAATAGTTGATGCCAATTTGGACTATAACCTTCTATTGGGAAGAAATTGGATTTATGAGATGGATGTCATTGCTTCATCATTATTTTGCATCCTATGTTTCCTCTAGAAGGGAGAATTGTTACTGTTGATCATATGGATTATTCTCTGATAGATCCCAATGCATCCTCTGATTCCATTGTTCCCTTGGTGGAGAATTCCAAGCAACCTATGGAGAATCTAGGAGTCGGTATGTATGCCTTGTTGATGGCTACCTTTTATCTTCTGCCTCCTTCTGTTCATATCAATGATATTTCATCCTCCAAGGCTCCTACTCGAAGAGAGTTCTTCCGAACTCATTATTTTCTGGATCGTTGGACCTTACCCTCTTCTATGACCACATTGGAAGAAGGGCAAGTGGGTGGAATGGAATATCCTATATCTACAGCAAAAATTTCTTATCAATCTATTGTTGGCTTTGCAGATTCCGATCTGGTTCCTCTTTAACCGGACGATTTGGACAGAGATGTGGCTCTGTCTTGGACTCTTAAATCAACGTCTTCTCTAGACTGCCTTGATAGTTTTCTACCATCTGAGGAGGCAATTCTAGAGGCAATGACAGGTGTGGAAATACCATGGGATGATTTGCATCATCAGTCATATTTTCTGCCATATTTGCGTGAAGTTGAGTAAATATTGTCTAGCTCTGTGTCAATTGGTCCTGTTCACCCGATCCTAAGCCCTTTGGCTCTAGCACAAATTTTTATCGAAGGTAATATTGATGTCATTTCGGAAACGATTCCAGTGAACATTTCCAGGGATCCCAATGTCATAGAGAATGTTTTCATAAGAGCTGAGTGTTCCCATGAATAGATTCAAATCTATATCGATCTCTTTAAAGAGTTCTGTGATATGTTCGCTTGGTCTTATGAGGAAATTCCTAGAATTTATCCATCTATTTTCCAGCATGAGATCAAGACTTATGAGAATGATAAGCCTATACGGAAAAAAATTCAACCGGTCAATCCTAGGAAAGATGCAACTATCAAGGCCGAGGTTGAGAAGCTGCTTAAGGCAGGTTTTATATACCTCGCTCCTTTTCTTGAATGGGTTTCAAATCTAGTTCCTATGGACAATAAACAAGGAATGATTCGTGTATGCATAGATTTCATAGATTAGAATAAGGCATGTCCTAAAGATAATTACCCCACACCCTTTATTGATCAAATTATTGATGAGTGTGCGAGGAATGAGATTTTCTCCTCATGGACAGTTTCTCAGGATACAATCAAATTACTATCCGTCCTTAAGATCAACATAAGACTGCTTTTATTTTCCCCTAGGGTACTTTTTCATATAAGAAGATGTGTTTTGGTCTTAAAAATGTTAGAGCCACTTTCCAGTGGGCCATGTATTATGCTTTCCATGATATCAAGCATATCATCGAAGCTTATTTGGATGATTTACCTGCTCGTTTTCGAAAGAGAATTAATCATCCTCATCATCTTCGACAGATTTTCGAAATATGTCATCATTATAAAATCCGGTTGAATCTGATTAAGTACGTTTTTGTCATCACATCCAGTCGGATTTTGGGATTCATTGTGTCTACTGAAGGGATTCGTGTAGATCCTTTCAAGGTTGAGGCAATACTTCAGTTTCCTCCCCCGTCTTCTATTGTTAAAATTCAGAGTCTTCAAGGAAAAGACAATTTCTTAAGGAGATTTATTGTTAACTATGTTGAGATTACAAAAGGATTTATGAGATTTTTGATAAAATGAAGTCCATTCCAGTGGGATGACTTCACTCAGCGCTCGTTTGATGCTTTAAAAAAGGCATTGACCTCTGCTCCTTTACTGAGTCCACCTGATTATCGCAGGGATTTCCTTTTGTATCTCGCAGAATCTACCATATGTATGGTTATGGTTCAGTAGGATGATGCTCTTTGTGAGCATCTTATTAATTGTCTAAGTCAAGGCTTGGTAGGTGTTGAATTGTGATATTCTCCCATCGAGAAGTTAGCTTTGGCAACAGTCCATGTTGTCCTGCGACTTAGGCATTATATTCTGCTTCGCAAAAATTATGTTTTGGCAGTCATCAATCCATTTCAATTCTTTCTCAGTAAGCGAGTGATTGGGGGTAAATATAATAGATGGATTGTCATTTTACAAGAATTTGATCTCGAGTTCTTGTCTGCCAAATCCAAGAAAGTTTTGATATTTACAGAATTAATTTCTGAGTTTCCTTGTGGAGAAGAAATTATTTATGATGAATCATTCCCTGATGAACATCTCTTCCTCATTTCTTCACAAGATCCTTGGTATTGAGATATTATTGTATATCTTCAGACTTCAAAGTTTCCTCTCGCTTTTTCGAAGGATGAGCGTAGAAAATTGAGCACTTAGCGAAAATATATCTTATCATCGGTGACACTTTATATCATCGTGGTGTTGATTCAATCCTTAGACATTTCTTAACCCTAGAATAATTTGAGGTTGTGCTAAATAATTTCCACAATGTATCTTTTGGTGGTAATTTATATGGGCTTGCTACAACCCAAAAGATTCTGTGTGCTGGATATTTTTGGTCCTCGATTTTCAAAGATTGTGTTGAGGCGTTCAAAAAATGCCATCCTTGTCAAGTTTATACTTGGAAAATGCGCAATCATCTAGCTTCACTCTTTCCTGTTATTACCGTAGGTCCATTGACAAAGTGGGGAATATATTTTACTACTTTTAACCCACCTTTGGAAAAGGGTCATAAGTACATTATTTTAGCAGTGGACTACTTCACGAAGTGGGCCGAGGCTATGCCTACTTTTTCGAACGATGGTGAAACAACAGCCCTGTTTCTTTTCAGCCAAGTCATTTCTCTCTTTGGTATTCTTAAAGAGATTTTCACTGACCATGGCAGTCATTTTAGAAGTCCACGATGGCTGGTTTGGCTCTAAAGTTAGGTTTCTGGAAAGAGCATTCATCTCCTTATTATCCTCAAGCCAATGGGAAAGTGGAAGTTGTGAATAGATCCTTGAAGGTTATCCTGCAAAGGATGATCAATAAGGCTCAATCCAATTGGCATGTCATGTTGTATCCTACACTTTGGGCATACCGGATGTCAATTAAGACTGCAACCGATTTCACTCCTTTCCAACTAATTTGCGGATTGGAATCAATCTTCCCTATGGAATGTGAGATTCCTTCCCTTAAGCTAGTTGTTGAACTTCTTCCAGACACTACAAGTTTCAAAGAATGCCTTGTTTATCTACAACGTCTCGATGAGCAGCATCGAGATGCAGCCACGATTAATGAGGCTCATAAGAAAAGAGTGAAGGTTCAATATAATAAGACTGTGCGACCTAGGGTTTTATCTGAAGGCGACCTCGTCCTCTTCTATGATCAAGACAAGGATGCCTTAGGGGTAGGTAAGTTTAAATCCATGTGGTATGGTCCTTTCATTTTCAAAAGGGTTCTTAAAAAGGGAGCCTTTTATTTTGTTGATTTTGATGGCACGAGCCGACAGAGCCTAGAAATGGGCTCTATATTAAGAAGTATTATGCCTAGGCTTGTGCCTAGCATTTTCTTTCGTTTGTACATATTGTATTTTTTGTGCACATTTGTCTATCGGTTTCGTTGTGACGTTGATATTTTTGATCTGCCTTGGCAAGTATCTATGGATGATATGATTCATTTAGGCTTTGCCAATGGTGCTAGTCGACATACCCGGAATCTCGCTTCTGCGGCTTTATTATCCATCCAGTTAGTTGCTAGTCTTAAGGGGCATATGTATTGGTCCTTCTTCGAACACTATTGCAGAATATATTGTTGTGGTCAATCTACTGTCTGAAGCAGTATCTCTTGGTGTTGGTTCGTTAGTAGTGTACTTGGACTCACAACTGGTGGTGTCTCAACTGAATAACATCTATTGTGTCAGAGATCCATATTTATATCGCCTATTTCCGAGAGTGAGTTTATTAAAAAAATCATTTAATTATATTACATATATCCATATTCCATGATTAGAAAATACATTTTTTGGTTCATTATCTAATCAAACAATCGATTGGCATATAATCCATTCATCACATTAAATATCAAAAATCATCAATAATAATTGTATGTATGAGACAGTCGCATCATGAAATCACCTGTATATAGATTCATATGTTCAAAATATACAAAATTGGAAAATAATTTCCTACAAAATTAGGGCTTATGCCTGATCATATCTATCATAAAAATCTCAAGTCATCCAGTACCTTCTAAATTATGTTGACTAGCCTCCCTTATAGCATCTAAGAACATTAAGGCAGAACAACATGACGAACAGGTCTATCCCAATCCTGTGAACACTGCACCACGATCCAAGTATGAACTTCTGGTGGGAGACTTTCACCATATGCTAGACACTCAGGTGCACAACCTCTAAGTTCTGGAAGATGGCAATATGTGAGAACTCTCCACAGATTCACCTATGACATTCCTCAAACACTCCCTTCTATGACGTTGATACCTCTAGACAACTCCTTGTATTAACTGGTCCAACATTTGTGTCATGATTAATAATTTTGTAAGTACTTTTTCCTATCAAAAATATTTTTCATTTCATATTTTTCGAAAATCCAAAAAATCAAATAATAAAAAATCATTAAATGCAATCTTACCAATTGCTCCTCATGCATCTCTGGGTGGTAGGGCAGTTCTGGGTCTGCCCTGAAGTCCATACCTGCATACGAGTAATCCTCTATGGCGATCACTTGTTCTCCCCACCACAGGAAGAATGCATCATCGAAGGTATTCCTAGGGACATCGTCTCCCCTAGTCTCTTCATTAGATCATCTCATCATGTTATATGCGGATCTCGTGGGTTGCTGATGGTTGATATCACTTTGGGTCGAAGCCCAGGTAGTCTCTCAAAAAAGAAAGTACAAAGGATAGTCCCATATCCAAAGTGCTTGGTCTTTCCCTTCCGAATTGAAGTCAATTGTTTTTTCAAATTGATCAACAAGGTTGTTCACTAATCATACAATGTAGTTAGGAAATCAGTTTCCAAACTCATGGTAGCTATAGAGTCCTAGTATAGTGATATTGATCCAGATACTCGAAAAATGGTGAAAAGAAGGATTTTCATGTGCAATCCCTCCACATATCTAATTGAGATCTGAGTCCCAACCTTCTGAGTATCTGCTGAGCAATATAGTCGGATATAATCCTCTACATACAGTCCTCCTGGGGCCTTCCCCTGCAAGTTTACTGGCTCTCCTCTTCGGGAAAGTCCAATGATGAAGTATATTTCTTCAATCACAATTCACAGAGGCATTTGATCAATCATAAATGCATCTTATTTGGGCTCCCAGTAATCCATAAGCATTTAAAACAATTTTGTATTTGTCTTCATACTAGCATTTTGAAGAACTTTAGCAATCCACATCCTTGAAGCACTTCCAATGAAAAGGAATATTCCATTACCTCATTATCAATAGCATTGTGCTCCATCTCTCTCCAACTGATAGTCATCTTGGATCAATTCAATTTTTCATCCATTAGATAGTTGATTTAAAAAATTACGTTGCACATACGTGGGTTTCTTTTACACACAGTCATGTATATACATAGCTTTTGTATATTCAACTCACATATACGCAGAGGGTTAATCTAAAATCTGATTCCTACGGTGAAATTATCTAAAAGTTACTTGAATTGATAAAGAAAATAATTAGAAAGAGGTTTGAGAGGATTACTTGGAAGATTTGCGGTGACTCCGCTAAGAAATTGACCGTATTGAACTTGGTGGTTTTTTGCTCCAGAGCCTTTTTCTCAAATTGACTAATGCACAAATGACAAACGTGAGTCCAAATGGTCTATTTATGCCCAAATTTCAAAAAATTTCGAAACCCGCTTGTATAAAGTTTTTGTTTACTTTTTGAATTTGTCAAGAATTTATGACCTTTTGGATTGCAAGTGCTAGTATAGGTTGTTTTCAGGACCAATTGGAGATTTTGAGACAATTTTTACCGCTTTGATTCCATGACCGCTAACCCGTCATGGTAGGTATTGTGTTAAAAACTGGCATATAGGTTAGGGAAATTCAATTTTAGTTGCATTCTGCATTCCAGCCTCCATACTGATATCTTACCATAGGGTAGACCCACTCATGTTATGATTATTAAACCATTTTCACTCGCCGATTTATAAAATCATGATATGATGGTAAAGCCATCCTTTACATGGGATTCTTAGTTAGATCCTCGCTATCATATGTTGCCCATGCTGAAAATTTGTGTAGGCTTGGGAGTCCTCTTTAGTCCCACCATGAACTATGCGATGAAGCTTCATCTTTCATCTTCACTATCTTTCTGGTTTTATACCCTAGAGGCTCCCTATTGTTGAGTTGTTCTGTTGCATTGCATGTTGACCATTTGTATATCTTGGACTTAAGTCGACTTCACTTGGACTTGTGTATAAGCCAACTTTTTGACCATGTCTTTCTTTAAAATCAGCCATGAAATCACTTAGCATATGCAACTTGACACCCTTTTCCCGTGGACAGAACATTCCTTTGAGTTTCATTTACCAGTTTTGCCTCCTTGCATTGAGCATAGGATTGTTCCTATCCCAGGAACTAGTGCATTTGTTTCCCGACACTCGTTCTATCCACTCTACTATGAGAATTATTTTATTCCTTTTCAGGCTTTCAATATGAAAAAGACAAAAAAATTAAATATCCAAAAAAGAGCGGGAATGGGACATTACTTCCATATTTGATGGAAACTAAGATTCAGGTGTGTCGCCCTTGAACAAAGCACAAAAAGTAAAATATTTTCTCCATTTTGGGATGGGATTTAGTTTGACTTAGGAGAGCTATAACCTTGTTATTGAGTCATTACTCCCCCAGTTGGTTATCTCTTCCAATCATATGGAGGGTTTTTTCATGCCTCCTATATGAAAATATTATACAAATTTATCATATGTTTCCATATAGTCACATTTGAGTCGTGCTTTTGTTCATGGGAAGTAAACCTAAGACAACCTTTCCGCGGTGTCTCTTGACTCATTTTTCAGTCGGCCATCCCCGGTCTGTCATAGTTATGTTTTATCACATTAGCTATCTAGTTCTTTGCTCGTGCTAGTTTGAGAAGGTCTCCATTGACTTCTTGATGGCGGGTCTGCTCTTACCGAATTTGAAAAATTGCTTTGAGAGTAAACCTAGAGCCACACCCTTGCCCTATTTCCATCATTGAAGGTGACCTTGTGCTCAGCATTTGATGAACACCTTGGGTCTTTTACTGAGTGGTTTCCCTTGTGTTCGACATCAGATTTCATTATCACACATTTGGATTTGTGCAGTACCTTGCTTTTCATTTGACCCTGTCCATGGATTCCTCGTTTTTATGTCAACTTTCATTATTGGTTGGTTCAGAGGGTTTCTGCCATGCACTAGCTACATTTTTTGTAAGCTGGAAACGTGCTTCGGGTTGGTTACTTCATCTTTCTTCGTCTGATTCCTTCCAAATTTTGGCCTGCAAGTTACACTCGCATTGGATTGATGTGGGATGCCTTAATGCCTTCCTTCCAACAGATATTTTCCCATCGACTTCGACACATTTCTCTGGGAACAAGGTATAGAGTCATTTTTCAGTACCTTATGGTTTGTAGTTATTAGTGGCAGACTCCTTCACAGAATACATATATGTCTCCTAATTGATAGATTCTATCAAGTGTTCAACTCAACTCATTCATTTACACTTGTTAGATTTTATTGGGGTACCTTGAGTCTCATCATCATTATCGGTGAGTTGTCTCACGTTTGTTAATGGCATACATCAATGACTGGTAATCAAATGATTTCTCACATGGTCGACTTCAGCTCATTTATTCCCATAGTGTAGAATTGTACCATGTGTTGGGTGTGGAGCCTGATTATCTTCTTTATTTTGTATCACAACATTGGACCCATGTACCTTAATGGGGAGGCAATGCCGCTCATAATTAAACGTTGCCTGGGGGGTCTAGGGAGGTGGCTGTGACTTTATGGAGCCCCCCCCCCGTGGCGGGGGGTTTCGGGGGCAACGCCCCCGAAGCTAAAAAAAGATGTAAAATTTCCTTGTAAAAGTATAGTAATTTCTATTCAATCTGGGCCGTTCATTAGGCGGATGATCTGACGGTAGAAGTTATGTTTAGTTTAGGGTTTTTTTCCCTAGAAGGCAACCCCTCGCTTATATGAGGGCATTGTATTGTGGCTGTGTATTGTATGTTTATTCTTAGAGCGAGAAACAGATAGGGAGATTGTGAGAGAGAACAGAGGATATTAAAGCGGATCTGTTGTAGGTTTTTTCTCTTCATTTTGTTGGATAATAAAAAGGAAGGACTGGCTGTTCGGCATGGACGTAGCCAAAACTGGGTGATCCACGTATATCTATGTCTCTCTAGTTTTATGTGTTTCGTGTGCTTGTGTTTTCCGTATATTTTATGTGTTACATTTTCTCTGTAATATATAATTTTCTAACACCATGGTGATCGGTGAAGAACTCGGGTTTGCATCAGCATGCTTTGGTTCACTTTGACAGCTCCTTTAGTTTTCTTCTAGTGACGCTATCCACCTTATATGTTGTAGTTCATCACAGCAACTTCCTATATGTTGGCACCCGAGTTGCGTGCAATACCATTATTCCACTACTTATGATTCGATACTTTGAGATTCAGTTTTTTGACTTCAGTGATCAGATATCTTTCAACATCATTGATCATTTCTTATATGTGTGATACTATGACATGGCTTTGATATGTACCTTTTGAGGCAGTGATCAGATGATTCACTATGTACTTTGTAGTTTTTGTTGTACTTGTATACATATTGGATCTGATCCATACTCAATACGTGGACATGATTTACTTTCATTGAGCATGGCTATACCTGCCTCATACATGAGCTTGCTTTCTGATCTCTTCCATTGGTTTTTGGTAGGTTGAAATCTGGTGAAGTCCTCTCAAGTCCTCGCAAGATTCTTCTTATACACATAATACATTTCAGCTATCATGTATCCCTTTTGAACTTAGCTATTAGGGGGCATCTGTTATAGAATCATTTATCACCTCTATATACTTGATGTTCTATGTATTGGCCTTGGGTAGCCCTTCCCATTCAGACTTGGTCATTTACCTTAAAAAAAAAAAATTTGAATTCCATACGCGACTCTGCCCTCTCAAAAGCACGTGAAGACATGGGTCCAGTTATACCCAACTGCGTATATAATATAAAATATGAAAAAATATATAATTCCCTATTTTCTGGGTGGGGTTTACGGGTTACACCAGAAGCCTACCTACAGGAAACCGTGGCCTAACTGTTTCCCAGCTAAAAAAATTGTTTTGAGGAAGTATAAATACACCTCATGGGAAGGCCTAAAGGAGGGAGAGAGATTGTTATTGATACTATATCCCGTTAGCCTCAGATCAAGTCTGATTATCCTTGTGCCTCCCACACTTCCCAGATTCTGGAAACCCTTGTTTCCCTCTTTCAGATGTACACCTCTCTTATGTGACATCCTTGTGTGCTCTTATGGAAGAAGATTGTTGGGGCTTGGGTTGGACAGATCCGGAGGACGGTTTCACTTGGAGCCGTGGTTGAATCATGTGGTATTCCTCCACATATTTTACATACATCAATAAAGAATCTTTGTCCCATTTCTAATTTCATGATATTTAATTCTTTTATACATGTTATGATCTTGTTATAGTATATTTCATGTTATTTCTTATAATCTTATAGGATCTAACCACTAACATCTAGAACATTATTTATATTATTAATATTCTATGTGCTTTTCTTGAATGAGTTGTAGGTTTTGAAGCACGTGGAGAAGTAGAGGTTTTGAACCCTGCGGGAATGACCTCAAACATAGGACTTATGGTTAAGGTCACTTCTCCCAGTTATACTAGTTAAAGCATTGGGACCATTTATTTGCTTGCTTCTTGCTGTTGTATGCCTCTTGCTCTGTTGGGGTCCTCAACCCATACCCTAGGGTAATTCATCCTATAACACCAATCATCACTTTATGCCAATAGTGAAGCTCCAAGACAAAAATGAAGAGTTCCAAGCATCAAAATTCATCCATTGATCTAATTTTGTCCTCCAAAATGAATAGCGAAAATCTCAAAAGAGAGAATGATCCAATCCAAGTGATGATGAGAGAATTAATCAACTCGTCAAAGATTTATACAACATCTAATGAATTTTATTTAGCTAATTTTGGGCTAATTTAGCCCCTAGAATAAAATAATGTGCAAAAAAACAATAATGTTTGGTGACAAGCCCACCAAATAGCTCAATAATACATGAATAAGCCTCTCAAGAGGTTCAAATGATCAAAAAAGTGAGTAATTGGGCCTTTGAGGAGGCCTAATGTAGTCCAAATGGTTCCATGATGTAGAAATGGACTCCCATCATAGTGGACAAGGGCTTATCCCCTTGTAATCCAATCAAGAACCTTTGGTCCTCCCAAGTGGGTGTAGTGGCACATGGGCATCCTCAGGGATCTCCAAATGGATCTAAAGTTTCAGTAGACCATATATAAGGGCTAGTACAATGACATAAGTCCTTCCTCTGCAACAGGGGATAATACTATGGATCTTAGAACATCTGCCAAGTGTATGGTGCAACTCTGCAGCTGATTGGGCATGGTGAATGAGGTGCATCATCCTCATCCAAAAGGTGGAATTCGAGCAATCCATGAGCATTTTTGGGGATCCGTGAAGTAATATCTGCTATAGTGGAGACCCATGGCTCTCAACACTCACCCTACAAGTTCGAATGTGGCCCTTTGGAGGGCTAGGACCCTGTATAGGGAAACCAAACCCCAAATGGGAATCCACCTGCAATCCTTCATAAGATCCAATGTGTCCCCTTTCCCTCCAATACAACAAGCATTAGAATAATCAAGAAAAATAGCTTACAAGTCATGCAATCAATGGGGCACTTCATGGTGGCATGCCTTTCCATATTGGGCTTTGGTATGCACAAGTGTCTCCAAGCTCAATAGGGGGTTAGGCAAGGACCCTATTATGTGGTTTCAACCTCTAAAGGGGATACATGTCCATGCTACATCCCTCAAGTGGTAAGTGGAAAATGATATAATGATGGAATAGAGTGGGTATCAGGGAAAATATCTAGAGAACATCTCTAAGAGCCGGGGTCACTAAAATAAGGGAACCTCACACCTAGGTATATGAGTGTAGGAGGGAAAAAATCGTGGTACATGAGTTATCGAGGCCTTTGTTTTTGTAGGTTTTAACTCTGTACATAAATTATCTACAAAATAATATTAAAACCAGAAAATAAACAATAGCGAGAGCATAAAACATAAAACAGATATACACATATATTTTCCTCTAGATCCCAAATCGGGACGACCAACTTGATTTTTCATTATATTCCTTTTAGTGTTACAACACATATATATCATGCTGAAGCATGCCATGGCTTGATCCATTAATACCAGTTAGAACATGGCAAGTAGTTCCCTTGATCGGATCTACAAAATCTCATAGACGAAAACCATCATGCCCCAAAACCGTATGCAAACTCTGCACAAAACCATGGGCGGGTCCGCCTTAGAAAATAGGGTCCAATTTTTTTTTTTTTTTTTTTCTGAGGCTGCCACTGAACCCTGAACAAGGAGGCTGCAACCCCACCCTATGCCAGCACTACGTATAGGTCGGACTATTGATAGCACATGCAGCTAATCGTGGAAAGAATATAGCACATACCCAACATTATCCAACTTGTTGTTTTCTTTATGAGAACACATGAGAGCCAGTGTTAGCCTAATCTGTATAACACCCATTGTTTCTCTACACCAAGAGAACTTCTGAGTGCTTACAGACTTCGTCAATGCATCTGCAACAATCTTCAAAGTGTCCACCTTTACCAGCAACACCCTTTTAGCCTCAACCATATCTCTAACAAAGTGATATTGAACATCAATGTGCTTTGTCTTTGAATGATAAGCAGGGTTCTTAGCCAAGAAAATTGCACTTTGGCTATCACATTCTATCCTTATAGCCTGCTACACCAACCCCATACTTGAACACAATCTCTACAACCAACCTTCTTCCTTGCTTGCATGAGTGGCTACCATGTATTCTTCCTCTGTAGTTGAAAGAGCCACTACAGACTTTCTTTTACTCATCCAACTGACCGCACCTCCAAATCGGCTAAACACATACCCACTTGTAGATCTTATTTGGTCCAGATCTCCAGCCCAGTCTGCATCAACAAAACCATGGATTTCCAAAACTCTGTCCAATCCTCGCCTTCCCTGGTAGCACAAACCATAATCACTAGTCCCACGCAAATATCTGAAAACCTGCTTCACTGCTGTCCAATGCTCCTTCCCTGGTTTTGACATAAACCCACTCAATACTCCCACTGCATGTGCAATGTCTAGTATAGTACAAACCATTGCATACATCAAGCTGCCCACTGCACTTGCATATGGAACACGGGACATATCCTCCTCTTCTTCTTGTGTCTTGGGACACTGTTCAGCAGGCAGCTTTACACCTACAGGAATAGCAACCTTCACCAGTTTATTATCCTGCATATTGAACCTCTGCAATATAGTCTCGACAAACTTCCTTTGGCTTAACCAGAGCTTCCTCTTTGCTCGATCTCTCTTAATTTCCATGCCCAAAATATAGTTTGTAGCACCAAAATCCTTCATGTCAAATTTGGAGAACAATTGGGTCTTCAAATCTTGGATAATTTTTTTGTCATTTCCAATCAACAACATATCATCCACATACAAGACCAAATAAATAACATGGTCACCAATTAATTTAAAATAAACACAGTGATCCTCTTTGCTTCTAGTGAAGCCAAGTCCTCATATATAGGTATCAACTTTCTGATACCACATCCTTGGTGATTGTTTTAACCCATACAGAGACTTTTTTAACTTGCATACCATTTCTTTCTTACCCTTCACCGCAAAGCCTTCAGGTTGCTTCATGTAGATCTCCTCTTCCAGATCCCCATGAAGAAATGTTGTCTTCACATCCATCTGTTCTACCTCAAAATCAAATGAAGTAGCAACAGATAAAAGTAATCTAATAGAAGTAACCATGGCAATAGGAGAAAAAATATCACCAAAATCAATTCCCGGCACTTGGGAATAATATTTTGCTACCAACCAAGCTTTGTATTTCTCCACCTTGCCTTCTACATTCATCTTCTTCTTAAACACCCATTTTCTCCTGATGGGCTTCCTTCCAGCCGGCAACTCCACCAGATCTCATGCCTCATTTTTATGCAAGGATGCCATTTCATCAACCATGGCCTCCTTCCAGAGTTTTCCATCCTCTGAATCCACTGCCTCCCTGACAATTCTGGGATCATCATCAGTGATAGTTAAAGAAAAATTTGAACAAAAAGTAGATGGACTATACCTTTCTGGCTGCCTTCTTTCCCGAATTGATCTTCTCATAACTGGAGTTTGTGGCTCTTCCTATTCTGAATCTTCTTCTGTTGTAGAGTCTGATTCATCCTCCTTTAGATCAAACTCTATCTTCTCAAGTTCCTATGTTAGGAATTCATGTTTAACAACATCTTTCACCTCTCTAAACACCACATCTCGGTTGTACACAACTTTCCTTGTTTCTGGGTTCCAAATCTTGTAACCTTTTAAACCATCCTTATACCCAATAAAGATGCACCTTTCAGATTTATTATCCAACGTGGTCCTTTTCTCCTTTGGAGCATGTACATATGCACCACAGTCAAATACCCTCAGATGTGAAAGAGAGGGTCTCTTACCAATCCATACCTCATGTGGAGTCTTATCATCCAACGCTGATGAAGGGTGATCTGTTAACCAGGTAACATGCAGTCTCCACTGCCTCTACCCAGAATTACTGTTCTAACCCAGTACCACTGAGCATGCTTCTTGCCTTTTTCATCAGTGTTCTATTCATTCTTTCTACAACTTCATTTTGCTGAGGTGTGTATGGATTAGTATTCTGCCATTCTATACCAAACTTCTTACAGACCTCTTCAAATTCCTTCTTGCAGAATTCTCCACCATTATCTGTCCTCGAAACCTTTATCTTCTTCTCTGTCTGGTTTTCCACTAGAGCCTTAAATTCTTTAAATCTGTCAAAGACTTCATATTTCTTCCTCAAGAAATATATCTGTGTATTCCTTGAGAAGTCATCTATGATTGAAACATAGTACACGGACTTTCCCAGTGATGTCACCGACACAGGTCCAAACACATCACTGTGTACAAGCTCTAATATCTTGGTTTCCCTCTTAGCACCAGAAGGAAAACTCACCTGATTCTGCTTCCCATATACACAATGTTCACATAAATTGAAATCTATAGATAAATTAGACATACCTTCTACCATACCATTTCCATGCAGTATTTGAAGGCCCTTCTCTCCAATATGTCTAAGCCTTTGATGCCATAGCATGGTCTTTTCTCCAGAGACCTTTAGGCTTTCTGCTCCACTTTCAGGAACCATGGAACTGTTGCACCCATTAATAACAGTGCTAAGCCTGAATCTTGTATAGAGTTCCAATTTGTACTCCCCGCATTAATACCAGTGTTCCCTGAACCATCTTGCAGTTATCTTTCTCGAAGACTGTTTTTACACCTGCATCATCCATCTTGCTTACAAAAATAAAATTTCTGGCCAATGCAGGAATATGCAAAACACCAGAAAGGTTCTAATCCTTCCACCTTACAGCTTCAACTTGAATTTTCCATGTCTAATTATTATGGCCTTCCTATCATCCCCTAAGAACACACCACCACCATCATACTTCTCATACTCACAGAACCACTCCCTATGGGGAATGAAGTGAAAAGATGCACCTGATTCAATCAACCATGCCTCATGATCTACATGTGTATTCGAAGAAGAAGCCAAATACACATCCCCACCTTCATCTGAGGTGGTTTTTTCCTCTGCAAAAGGAGCATCATCAGATCCAATTATTTTCTCAGGAGCTTTAGATCTACAGTCCTTTTTGTAGTGCCCTTCCTTTCTGCATTTATAGCACACCTTTACAAACTTTCCTAGAGATTTATATCTCCCTCTATATTTAGATCTCCCACTCGAAACCTTATTCTTGTTTAAGTTCTGGGACCTTCCTCGTACAGATAAGGCATATTCATTTTGGCCCTCCATATTTCTCTGTCTCATTTCTTCTGACAGCAAGGCTAAGACAATGTCATCAAAATTCAAGGTAGTTGTATTGCTACCTATTGCAATAACAAAATTGTCCCACGAATCTGGTAGAGAACACAACAAACTAATGCACTTATCTTCATCTAAGATTTTAATATCAACATATGACAGCTGGCTTACCACGGTATTGAAGGCGTTCAGATGCTCTATCACCACGTCTCCATCCTTCATTCTCAGGTTATACAGATTTTTGCGCGGGAACAATTTATTCACCAGAGACTTATATTGGTACAAAGTCCCAAGTTTTTCCCACAAATTCTTCACTGTAGCTTCCCCAGATACATTCAACAAAATCGAATCTGAGACACACAACCACATTGTGCTCTTCACCTTCTAATCCAAATTCTTCCAGTCTTCATCTGACATTGCCGTTCGTTTAGTACCTGGATCTACCACGATCCTCTGATCTTTATCCACTAGCAGATCCTCCATATTGAGCTTCCACAACTCAAAACTTTAACCATTAAATTTCTCAATCTTTATCTTTCCACTGCTCACCATCTTCTTTCACCGCAAGAATTGATCTCGTAGATCTCCCACTGAATAGGGTCTACTACAGGCTTGAGAAAAAAACTCCTCAGCAGCAAAGGCATCGCCTTGAAGCCGAAACAGCTCCGATACCAAATGTAGATTTTAACCCTGTACATAAATTATCTACAAACGAATCTTAAAACTAGAAAATAAACAATAGCGAGAGCATAAAACATAAAACAAATATACACAGAGATTTTCCCTTGGATCCCAAATCGGGACGACCAGCTTGATTTTTCATTATATTCCTTTTAGTGTTACAACAGATATATATACACGCCAAAGTATACATAAACCCCAATCCATTAACCCTAGATTAGAACATAATCGTAGTTCCCTTGACCGGATCTACAAAATACTAGGGGCTTGTTGAAGCCTCGAAAATCGTTGCGACAACATTGGGGCATAACCACCCGGTCCAGACCTTAATACAGCTCATTTTCCGTTTATGATAGTGGATCCAACTGGTTTAACTAGGTCCAGTTACCTTTTCCCTATCGTTATTGGTTTATGATGCATCTTTAACTACCAATAGACAGGGATATCAGATCATTTCTTCTTGCTGATCGGGCAAGAGAATGACCCTTAAGCTGATTTGGGTTCAGCCAAACCACAATTAAGATTTTGCCTCTTTGAGAAGAGGACTTAAAAGAATATAGAACTTAATATAAATGCGAACTTATTCTATAATTCGAGAAAAAGAAACTAATCTAAATCCTATCTTAATTAAGTAGATATAGATCTAACCCAACTAAGAGCAAAATAATTAAATGATGAGAATTTAAATATGTCTAGCTTTTAATTAATGTCAAGCTAACGAAGAAATTCAATTAGCTCACATTTGTGAGTACCAAAACACATTCTATTGAGACCATTTAACTGAAATAATAAATCAACAACACTCCGAAAGAAATTCACAAAAATAATATCGATTGTCTAATCAGTCAAGCTAATAATTAAACAATAATATGTGGAAGAAATTCGCAACACATTACTATTTAATAAATCAGTTTTACAAGACGGATTTCTGAGTAAATAGTTACTCAGAAATCAGAGTTTAATCCATAAGAACAGAGATACATAACAATATTGGGACAAATTATCCATATCAACAGAAATGCATAAATATGAATAAAATGAAACAACCATTTTATTAACATAAAAATGAAACTGGTATTTGATACAGAAATGCCAAAAATACCAGTTAATTGAATCAGTTTCTCTGATCCTGGTCTCTAATAGTCCTTTACATTACTTGAATTTCTACTTTCAAAACTAGAGCTACAGAAATGCAAACTCTGCCCATCATACATAATTCAAGATATAAAGAAAAACCCTCAATAATGTTCAGATCTAAAATTTTCTCTCCTCTCCATCTGCAACTCTAAATTCCTATTACAGAAATGCTTTTAGAAGTCTAGAATTGCAGAGGAGAGCAACCTCTTTTACATTTTGCAATCTGCAATTTATAATATTTCCAAAAGAATTTTGAGAGAAGAGTTTGTTGAAGAAAAATATGCCCAATCCAATTTTAATTGCTCAAAAATTTCAATCTTTAATTGTTGGAGTCTTCTCATTGATTGAGAGCTTCTTCTTCTCATCTCTTCAACTATTTTGCTGCAAAAACAAATTAAAATGCAAAAAAAAAAAAAACAAAATGTCAAATCTAGAAATTAAAATAAAACCAATTAAAACTTAATTAAATAAATAAATAAGGAAACATAAGTTTTCTTTTGACGTCTGTGCTGATCTAATTGGCCAATGAGAACATAGACGAATGAATTTGCATTCATAAGAAGTTGTGGCAAATTAAAATGCAAAAAATTAAAACTCAGAAAATTAGTTTTGTTTAAAAATTCGTAGCTTGATCTTTTGCTGAATTTTAGACCCAATAAATTATCAAATCTGGAAATAAAACCTCTTCAGGAATAATCTCTATCATTTTATCTTTCCAATGAGCTGTCCTGGGCCTCATTTGGCCAAGTAAAACTCCATTTATGAGCCTCTAAAATTGATATATTAAAATTTGCTAAAAATCTAGAATTTTTGTTGCTTGGGCTAAAAAATCAAAATTTTAAATTAAATTCTAATCCTAAATTAGATTATGATATTTAATTAATTAGTTCTAATTAATTGCAATTATATTATTCATCTAATTTAGTTATAATCTATTTCCAAATTAATTTTAATTATCTATTAATTAATTATAATTACATTATTAATTATAAACTAATTATTTAATAAACTAATTATTAATTAATGTTAATCTAACTAATAATTATAATTAACTATTTATAAACAACTTAATCTAATTAATAATTAATTATAATTTAATTTAATTAATTACATTCTATTAATTAATTTAATTAATTTAAAATTAATTATTTCAAATATTAAATATTAAATCTAAAATTAAAATAACCAAACTAAAACTTATTAACTTAACACTAACACTACACTAAAGCTATACTAACCTAAAACTATATTACCTAACATTACACTTATGATAAATTAACACTAACTAATACTAATATTAAATTAATACTACACCTACCACTAACAACTAACACTACACTATTTACTCACGTTAAACTAACATTATGCTAACCTAAAACTTATACTACCACTTCACTCATACGAATGAGTTTGAAAAAGGAGAGTAAATGACTAATGACTCATCGCAATCGGCCATCGGGAGGGTGAGGGCCATCGAAGGTTTTTAGAAATGCATCCCATGAAAACTTTTGATGCGATGAAAAAGATCCCGATGTGATGTTTTATTGTATTTTTTTTTTTTTTTTTTTTTAATATCAAATTTTAATTTAATTAAATTAATCCTAATTTATATAATAATTAATTTAATTAATTTAAGATTTAATATTGAATATCAATTTTTTATTTTGGTTTTATTTTAATTATTTTTAATTAAATTATGAAATTATCTAAAGTGATTTGTCTATCTAAACTACAGTCACTTTGATAAAAATGAACTACAGCCACTTTGACATTTTGAGTTTTCGAGATTAGTAATTTATTGGAATAAATGACTGAAATCTCGATACTTTATGATTTGGCTGTATAAGTAAAAAAAAATGAAAAATGTTAGTACTAACTAACTACGGGTTAATATTTAAACTAAATGCATTATTGAACTAATTTAATTAAAAAAATGGAATATTGTACATTTTATGCATTTTTAACCCAGGCGACATAATTGATTAGATTTCAAATGAGTGTCATTTACAAACCAGTTGACCAAATGAGGTGAAACAAGCATCAATGAAAAGCTTATAAAAAATTGATTTCAACTAAGCAATCAAAACAAAAATCTAAAGAAGATGAAAAATCAATAAAATCATGAGATAATTAACTTAATAAAATGGGGGGGGGGGGGGTTGTGTTTTACCACAACAGGGCCAAAAACCATCATGCCCCAAAACCATTTGCAAACCCATGCACAAAACCATGGGCGGGTCTACCCACCGAAAAATAGGGTCTAATTTTTTTTTTCCCAGGGTATTGTCGCCCCCCTTATGACCCCTCTGCTATGCCCGGTGTAACGTACAGGAGGGATTGTTGCCCCCCCTCCCCCGAGCGTGAAACTAATCGTGGAAAGAATATAACACATACCCAACAGTTTCTCCACCCTACTTCATATGCCTTTTCTCTTTTATTGATTTTTCTTCATAACTACTCGAGGCTCCAGGGGATGAGAACATGATGTGTAATATGTAGTAGTGGATATCCCCTTTAAGGTGGGGCGGTTTATTTCCCAACAAGGGTTGGGAAAATCATGGGTTCCTTAATGATGGATGGGGCTCATCTATGTCCCATAGGAACCAGATTGATGGACATAGATAAGGGGTAGAGTTCATGTTAGGATTTTTCCCATGTGCTAAATTTGTATGTCTGAACCATGTTTTGAATTTTGTGCTACATTTCTTTTTGAGAGTGGTCATTTATTTGCACCAACCTCTGAGGAATCATTCCAAAACCAACCCAAGGTGTGGACAATAGGAGGGGGAGGATAACCTTATGTGGACCCAATGGGCCTGAATGGGGATAAAATGAGTGGAAGGAGAGTAATGTAGGCGGTATCCGAAAGCGATACCATGCAACCAAAATCTATATTCCCATGTATTTCCAACCTTAAATCTAAATGGTCACTAAAGGAGATCCCACGGGACTAGGATAAAAGGGTAACCACAAAATCGGGAAGTGGAGACAAGAATAAAATCCTAACCCACTCTTTCCACCGAATCCCCCTATCAATCCACGCCCAAAATTTCCCATGAAAATTAAGGAAAATTACTCAAATATATCAATGAAAATCTATACTTTTCGGGTCAGGAAGCCCACCTTCAAACATACATTCATGACAAGTGGTTGAGGTGACACATGGTTGGCTCAATTGGTGGAGAAAATGGCACATATAGCTATTTGGTGGCTACAAGCGGTTGTTTTCTCCTTACTAAGAACCATCTAGGAGAAAAAAATTCACCTGTATACACTACCCACATGTGGTAGGTAACAAGACCTTAAGTGCTGATTTTAAATCCACCACAAGGAAAATACCCTCTAGCGGATGTTTTTGAGGAACACCTTATAAAAATAGCCTAAATATCCATTTGTAAAGGAGGTCTCTAGAGGAGGTTGGTTGGTGGAGGTTTTTCCGGATGTTTTTTTGCGCTGCGTTTCTCATCATAAACCGCACTGGTGCGTTTTACGCAAAACGCACTAGTGCGTACTAAAAATTGGCACAACGAGACACCGTGCTCTCCATACAAACCCACATGGTGCATCTAAGTACTATAGCGCACCGGTGCTCTATGTATAAACATGTTCGGTGCATATCCATAATCCAGCGCACCATAATGACGTGTGGTGCGCCATTGATAATACTGCTCGGTTCGTCTCAAAAACCCAACGGATGAAAAAGGGTTAATTAAAAAAACTTTACCGGCTGTAAAAGCCTCATTTTTACTTCTTCAGTGCTCTAGACCTCTCAAGCACTGGATTGAGTTTTTCTTGTGTGAGGCACCCTGCCATCGGTGCTCCCATTGCACACATTGCTGTCGTCCATTGCCCATTGTGTGGAGTTCGAATTTTCGAAAACGGTGGGCAAATTTGGTTTCTTCAATTCCTCAGCAAATATGCCTCCTCGACGCGCAAATGTACAGGTAATCTACTTGTTTCTCAATAACTAAACCTTTTAGTGGATTAAATTTTGAAATTAACATAAAATTAACCGTTTAAAAAAAAAAAAAATTGTGTGCAGTGCATTCGAGTCGTACGTCTCACACCGTTCGCGGCGTTGTCTGTAAATTTTCAAGCCACATTGCGAATGATGTTAACGGAAACTGCACCGAGTTCCGGTGTGGTACCGAAAAAATGTGCATCGCAACGAATTTAAAATATAAAAATGTGATGCAATCGTTTAAACGACCGCACCATTGACTATGTAATATTTTTGGGAGGGCGGTGCATTAACCAAACTAACCTCCCCGAGGCGGATAGTTAGGTCAGCACACCGCCCACCTGACAGCATTACATAGTCAATGGTGCGATCATTTACAGGACTGCACCGTTGACTATGTACTGTTGTTGGGCGATGTGTTGACCAAACTATCCGCCCTATGGCGGATAGTTAGGCCATCGCACCGCCCGCTCGATATCATTACATAATCAATGGTGTGGTCGTTTACAAGACCGCGTCGTTGACCATATACTATTGTTGGGCGATGCATTGACTAAACTATCCACCCCGAGGTGGATAGTTTCATCAATGCACTGCAAAAAAATATTCCCTTCTTTGGTTGTGCGCAAACATTTTCCATGCACATCGAACGCGGTGACCGATAAAAAAGTAGGAGCGATCTGCAGCCGATCTGCAAATTAAATGTTGTTTTTTCGTATTCCATTAATTTTTTTAATTATATATATATATATATATATATATATATATATATATATATATATCATTTAATAATAATAAAAATGTATGTAATATTTGAATCATTCAGCGACGTCAATGGAGAGAACAAAGGGAACAACAAGAACATATGGAGGACCATTATAACATGATTCAGCTATGGGAGGCACGAGAGAGGGCGAGACTTTTATACCCTCACCCTATTACGGAAACCACCTAGTTGCTCCAAAGGAAGTAGGCCTCCTCAAGTTTTACGAGGAGGCTACATCCTTGAAGGGCCATAGTGGGTTATTAGGATAGTTTATCTACAGGTGGGATGCCCACTGACAGGATTTCTAGGTCGGTCCTGGCCAGTGTTTCAAGCCCACTGAGAAGGACATATATTTTATTACTAGCCTATTTAGGAGAGGGCATGATTGGCGCCAGTTCCTAGATTTCCCCATCAACTATGCAGCAGGGATTCAATTGGTGTACTCCCAGAGATACATTAGGGACGATATAGTTTCTCCGGAAGATTTTCAGGTGTTCGGTGGTCAATTGTGTATCTCTTCATTTGGTGCAGAGGAGGTGAGGTGCCTCTCACTACTGTTGACGACCATTGCCACTATACTAGTGACAAGAAACAAATTAGTTGCCCACTTTTATTTTATGTTGTTTCTTTATTCCAGGTGCCACGACTTGTGAGATGGTCTGTGATTTTGTTGCGGTAGTTTTGTACAACATTAGATAGATTTCGTTCTCAGACACGTGGGAGGTTGACCTTCCATTTTTCTTCAAATTTATTTTGTTTTCTTTTTATAGGTTTCCAGAGACGAGGCCTACTTTTGTTTGGTAGCCTTGTAGCCTGATGTTGCATGTACTGATGTAGATGTGGGGCCAAATGATTCCCAAGAGGGGCCAGTCTGAGTTTCTCGCCATAATATCTACTGATGCACTGGAGTTGCTAGCCAGTGTGGATGATCACTTGTTCATTCTGGTGCCATGTATGTACGCTGTTTTGAATTGGCGAGGGTGTACCAACATAATCTTCACACAGGATGAGCCACCGGATGCGAGAGGTAATATTAGTGTTTTCTTTAAAAATTTTATGTAACCAGCTCCAAAAATAAAATAAAAGAGATATCAACGCCTTAGAAATAAGCCACTACGAGGGGGCAACCTCCAATACATTACATAAATGAAAAATTATTGGATGATATAATTTACAAAACCTCCTTTCTATATATAGGAGTCCATGGGGCCATAATGTAGTCCTAGTGGGCCACAATGTAATCCTAGCCGACCTAACAATAATAATTTAAGGGCACAATAATAACAATATGGGGGTTACGAGGGTACAATAATAACAATAAGGGGGTTGCACTAACAACAATAAGGGACTATACTAGTAATATAGGGCCCTAACATGCCCCTATTCTTCAAAAAATTGTTGTCCTCAACGCTTGAGTAGCGTTGGGTGCTTCTGTATAAAATTCTCATCCTCCCATGTAGAATCTTCAGTGGGTAAGTTCTTCCACTTGATGAGATACTCTGAAATTGATCGATTCCGTAGCTGTCGAGTTCTTGTTTCCATGACCACTTCATGTTCCAATATGATTTTTCCTTCCTCATCAAGTTCTGGCAATATTGTTTGAACTGGAAGATTTTCACCTATAACCTTCTTTAAGCATGAAACATGGAAAATTGGATGCACTCGTGAAGAAGCAGGAAGCTCCAATTTGTATGCCATAGTACCGATCTTTTGCAACACCTTGTAAGGACCATAGTACTTTGGTGATAATTTATTATCCTTCTTAGCTTGCTCGAGGGACATTTGTTTGTATGGTTGTAGCCGTAAAAATACCCAATCTCCTACATCAAAACTTCTCTCGCTGCGATGTTGATCTGCCTGTTGTTTCATTCGATTTTGTGCCAAATTAAAGTTATCCTTTAAGAGTTGGAGAACTTCTTGCTGATGCTCGATGTGATCTTCCACTGCTTGAACCTTCGAATTTTCCCTTAAAGATGATGTGATGGATGGTGGATGATATTCATAAAGTGCCATAAATGGGGTCATTTTTGCTACAGTATGGAAGGAAGTGTTATACCACCATTCAGCGAGAGGTAACCACTTGACCCATTGTGTTTGTTTATCAGATACAAAACAACGAAGATATCCTTCCAAACATTTATTTCCTATCTCAGTTTGACCATCAGATTGAGGATGATAAGATGAGCTATGAGCTAATTGAGTACCCAAACAAGAAAATAACTTCGTCCAAAAATTTCCAGTGAAAATGGGATCTCTGTCGCTCACAATAACCCTTGGGCTTCCATGTAGCTTTCAAATTGTGTCCATAAATGTAGTAGCAACTGTACTTGCCTTAAATGGATGAGATAATGCACAAAAGTGTGCATACTTGGTAAGTCTATCAACTACCACCATGATGACACTCTTTCCTTCGGACTTAGGTAAACCTATGATAAAATCCATTAAAATCTCCTCCCAACGTTGACTTGGAATGGATAAAGGTTGTAGAAGTCCTGGGGTCTTAATTGTTTCCACTTTATTCTGCTGGCAAACCAAACATTCCGCCACAAACTTTTGAATATCAGATTTAAGGCCATCCCAAAAAAATTCTTTCTTCACCCCGTGGTAAGTTTTTAAAAATCCTGAGTGTCCTCCTAAAGGAGAAGTGTGCAATTCCAGAAGAATCTTTTGTTTTAGTTGGGAATTCTAACAAAGATATAAGCGATCTTTGTACCATAAGGAATCATTTTTCCAACTAAATGTATCAGATGTACTAGGATCTTGCTGCAACTTTTGAATGAGTGTCCATACGTCTTTTTCCTTCTTCCATTCATCTCTTGCTTCAGTTATCCAATCTGGTTGGATAATAGAAATGGCACAAAGCAATGCTTCCACCTCTTCATTCTTTCTTGAGAGTGCATCTGCAACAACATTAAGCTTTTCCTTTTTGTAGATTATTTCAAAGTCATAACCCAACATCTTTGTGACCCATTTTTGCTGCTCTTCTGAAGATAGTCTTTGTTCCAAAAAGTGTTTAAGACTATCATGATCAGTTTTTACCTTGAAGTGTCTTCCCATTAGGTAAGTTCTCCATTTCTTTAGTGCATGCAGGATTGCTAACATTTCCTTCTCATAAATAGGTTTCTGTAAATACTTTCCTTTGATTGGACGACTTTCAAAAGAAATGGGTCTTCCTTCCTGCATTAAAACAACACCAATTCCATTTCCTGATGCATCACATTCCACAATAAAGGTTTTTGTGAAGTCTGGTGTAGCTAAGACTGGTGCTTGACACATTGCCTCTTTAAGATGATCAAAGGCCTTAGTTGCTTCAGGAGTCCATGAAAATGCATCTTTCTTCAATAATGTTGTTAGAGGTGCTGCTATTCTCCCATAATTCTTAACAAACTTGCGATAATACCCTGTTAACCCGAGAAATCCTCGCAAATGCTTTATGGTTGTGGGGACTTTCCATTCCTTAATGGCTTTAATTTTGTTAGGGTCTACCTTAACACCCTCGTGAGATACAATATGACCCAGATATTCCACTTCTTGTACTCCAAAGAAACATTTGGATGTTTTTGCATATAATTGTTTCTCCTGCAATATTTTGAGCACCCTATCAACATTTTCAACATGATCCTTCCAAGACCTGCTGTAGATTAGTATATCATCAAAAAATACCAGCACAAATTTTCTAAGGAAGGGTTTGAAAATGGAATTCATCAACCCTTGAAATGTAGAAGGTGCATTGGTAAGGCCAAAAGGCATGACCAAAAATTCATAATGACCTTCATGAGTTCGAAATGCTATTTTTGGAATATCTTCGGTCTTCATTCTAATTTGATGATATCCTGAACGAAGATCCAACTTGGTAAAATAAATTGCTCCATGTAATTCATCCAATAATTCATGAATCACAGGAATGGGAAATTTGTCTTTAATGGTGAGCTTATTGAGCTCCCTATAATCCAGACACATTCGCAATGATCCATCCTTCTTGTGTACCAATACTACAGGAGTAGAGAAAGAACTTTGACTAGGTTGAATTATACCCGCCTCTAACATTTCTGCAATCATATGTTCAATTTCGCTCTTTTTGACATAAGGATATCTATAAGGCCCGATGTTTGGAGGAACACTTCCTGGAATCAAATGAATAGCATGATCATGATCACGAATAGGTGGGAGTCCTTTGGGAGTTTCAAACACCTTGGAATGATTGTCCAAGACTTGTTGGAGATCTGCAGAAATAGATGATTTTGATGTCGGAACTTCTAGTGAGCATAATTGTGCAATTACACCTCATTTTTCTTTCTTTAGAAGCTTTGTCATGACATTAGAGCTTATTATCCTTCCCGGCTTCCCTTCAATACCCCGTAATTCGACTTCCTTTCCTTCTGAAAAAAATTTCAAGAAAAGTTCTTGAAAAATTAAAAGCTACCGTCCCCAAAGATTGTAACCATTGTACTCCTAGTACAACATCAGCACCTCCCATAGGAATGGAAAGCATTGGACTAGTCAATACATATTCCCCATGGTTAGCTTGATATTATGGCATTTTCCAGAGCAATTTATAGTTCCTCCATTTGCAACCATCACTTGACATTCTGGTGCTGGGTATAGGAAACAATTTAATTTCTTGGCTACCTTACAATGAATAAAATTATGGGTGCTACCTGAATCAATCAACACTATTACCCTTTTCTTCTTGATATGTCCTTCTATCTTGAGAGTTTGAGGAGTGGTAATTCCTGCCAATGCATTACACGATATGGTCGGACTCATTTCTTCCGCTTCTTGGGTTGGTTCTTGGTGTATTTCCTCTTCTTTTTCATTTTCTTCTTCCTCTTCACAATCTATGTAAAATAATTTCTTCTCAGCACACTTATGACCTTTAGTGTATTTGCTATTACAACTGTAGCAAAGCCCTTTTTCTCTTTTTTATTCCAATTGTTGTGGTGTCAACCTTGTAGGTTGTGGAAATCTAGGAGTAGCAACACTTCCCTCTTTATAGAAGTGAGTGGTAGGTTTCCTTGTCGCCATAATTTTACATTCAATTTTTCTTGCCAACCTGAATGCCTTCTCCAATGAATCAGGTTCCAAAACACGAACTTCATGTTGGATGTTATCCTTTAAAGTACCTATGAAGAGATCAATCCCGTGTTCCTCTGGAATATCAGTTACCCTTATATTCAATTTTTGGAAGTCCTCAATGTGCTGCCCCACTAAACCCTTTTGTTTGAGATTTATCAATTGGCTAAAGAAGGTGTTGCTCTTTGTATCCTCATAATGTGCTATCATTTCCTCCATAAAAATTGACCAAGTGACAATTTTTTTACCGGAGCAAAGCCATCGATACCATACAAATGTATTTTGTTCTAAATGTAAAGTTGCAATGCGTACCTTTTGTGTGTTTTGCACATTATGGAGATCAAAATATTGCTCCATATTTAGTATCCATGTTACAGGATCCTTTCCATCAAACTTCCTCATATCCATTTTTGGAATATGGTGGTTCTTCCCTCCAACAGTAGAGTTTATGAAATCACGACTAACATTTATTTTGTTCTCATCATGAGTTTCCTCTACTATCTTTTCACCATTAGGAAACATTTCTTGTATCAACTTTGCCAAACCTTCGATGTCTACTTTTAGATCCTTCTTCATGTTTTCCATGTTGTCTTTCATTTTTTCATCGATCTTAGCTTCCATGTCATCCATCTTAGCTTCCATGCCCACATCCATGCCATCCATATTAGCTTCCAAACCATTCATCTTAGCTTCCACGCCTTTCTTCAAAACTTCCATTTCATTTTTTGTTGTTCTTTGTGAGAACGAAATTTGTTGCACTTGCTCTTGTAATTTTGATATGTCATGGTGTCATTCTTTGTCTTCTTGAGTCATAGTAGAGCCTTCTAAAGGCTTAATGGGTGTTGAATTATTTTTTGGGGCCATTATTTAGAACCCAATACTGATATCTATTCTACAATATGCCCTTGGAATCAATTCAAGAATTATGAAATTTGGAAAAAAATACACACCTTTTTCTTTCTTTTGAGGAGCTCAATATTGAAATTGGATTATCTCTGTGATTGCAGCTCTTAAATATCTAAAATTAAGCACTGAAGTAGCCCTCTGAATTCTCTTTTGAATGCCACAGGTCTGACCTGATTTGGATTCTCCAAGACAAAGTTATGTCCAATCTCCCACAATGACCTAATTATGGACTGGTTCAGTAGAGTGAACTTTTACGAATTTCCACATGTCATCGTTTTCGTCCTTCGCCTCTGAAATTGATAGCCAAGAAACGAAAGTCCGTTTACTTGTGACCACTTTTTACGGCACTCCAATCCGATGTTCAGAGAGAGAGTTATTGAACGTTTCCCACGATCACCTCTTTGAGATGAAATTTTGGAGCCTGAAAAAGCACTACCTTCCACAGATCATATCTCCAAAAATATTGCGAACCAAGCTCTGAAATTGTTTGACGAGTTTCCTCAGGATTTCAGCTTCATACCCTAAAAATTTCAGATTCTGAACCTTCGTAGAAAAAACTTTATAGCGCAAACACCACGATGCCCTGTTTAGGAGCCTGAAACAAGACCTAACTTCCACAGATCATATCTCCGAAACTATTGTGAACTAAGCTCTGAAATTTGTAGACAATCTTCCTTAGGATTTCGGCTTCGCACCCTAAAAATTTCAGCTTCTGAAACTTCGTAGAAAAAAATTTATAGCAAAAATTCCACGAAGACCTGTTTGGAGCAGCGAAACCCTAGAATCCAAAGCTCTGATACCAAATGTTGTGTAACCAGCTCCAAAAATAGAAGCAAAGAGATATCAATGCCTTAGAAATAAGCCACTTCGAGGGGGAAACCTCCAATACATTACATAAATGAACAATTCTTGGATGATATAATTTACAAAACCTCCTTTCTATATATAGGAGTCCATGGGGCCATAATGTAATCCTAGTGGGCCACAATGTAATCCTAGCCGACCTAACAATAATAATTTAAGGGCACAATAATAACAATATGGGGGTTACAAGGGTGCAATAATAACAATAAGGGGGTTGCACTAACAACAATAAGGGACTATACTAGTAATATAGGGACCTAACAAAATTAATATAGTTTCATTTTATTGTCTTAATTAATTAATTAGAATTATCAAATTCATTCTAA
The DNA here is from genome assembly GCA_034641835.2 of Pinus albicaulis. Taxonomy (NCBI): domain Eukaryota; kingdom Viridiplantae; phylum Streptophyta; class Pinopsida; order Pinales; family Pinaceae; genus Pinus; species Pinus albicaulis. The sequence goes on from CM076572.1 coordinate 957,949,757, forward strand.
CATGTTCTTTAACTTGTTTTATTAAATTGTTTAATGAATTGTCTAATTATTGTTGTGTACTATATATTTTTTAGATATTGGGACATTCGTTGGGGGACATGATTCCAACCCCATCGAATGATCCAGGTGTATATGTTGACGAGGATATGGCAGAGGTGGAAGATTAGGGTGACAGACCTGTTCCTCGAGTGCAGATACCTGCGAGGGTGCGGCGTAGGCCGGACACACGATTCAAGATGGAGTTAGGTGACCATCTGTGTGGACTCCTAGTTGATGAGGGAGTCTTCCCTGCTATGATTACAGAGATCCAGGCTGATCGTAGGTTCACACAGCTCTGGAGAGGCATGCACCGCGATATGATGACCCTCATGCATCATATTGTTGGAGCTTCCAGAGCACTGGCGCGGGCTAGGAGGGGTAGGCATCATGGAGATGCATGACATAGCATCTCATATGATGATCATGCTTATGAGGGGAGTGATCATCATTCTAGTACTCCACCTCCTCCTCCTTCACCTCGCGTCGCAGATCATGAGCAGCCAACATCTAACCTTGATCAGCAAGCATCTTTTGAGCAGTATGCACCATCTTAGTAGACACCTAGTCCTAATCAGGCATGACCATCGACTTTGCAGGCACATGATCTTGAGCAGGCAGGTCCATCTGAGCAGTTCTCACCATCCACTGAGCAAGCTACACCATCGACGACTCATCAACAGGAAGTTCCTGAGCAGACTGCACCATCAACTGATCAACAGGTACCTTCGGAGCAAGCATGCCATCAATATAAGCATGAGGTTGCACCATCGACTGAGCAGGCCTTGACTAGTACTAGTATTGATGTAGTACCACCAGATATTTGACATTTATATTAAATTATATTACAGTTGTATATTTTTTACATTATATATATATATATATATATATATATATATATGGTCCATGTATTTTATGTTCATGTTGATGTACTTAATTTACATGTTGGTGTTCATCATTATGTGTATATTGTTAGGTCATGTTAGATATGTTCATTTAATTTGCTTGCAGATAGATGTGTATGTGATAGCAGTTATTTGACATGAGATGTATATTTGATGTTTGTGTTGTGATGATGTTATACAATGCTTGTGTTTTGTTAGATGATCATGATCACAATGATTAGATGATGTTAGCGAATTTGAATGTGTATTTTATAATATGAGGTTTGTATGATGGTTATCATGATTGTGATGTTTATTTTTAATATTAAATCATGATATTTATTAAATATTATGTCATGATTGTAATTGAAATTTTAATTTTAATTGTATGTAAAATTGTAATTGTAATTTTAATTTTAATTGTATTTGTATTTAAAGTATTTGTAAAATTGTAATTGTAATTGTACGTAATTGTATTGTGAAATTGTAAAATTCTAATTGTAATTGTATGTATTGTCATGATTCAATTTTATTAAAATTGTAAAATTTGTAAATTTGTAAATTTGTAAAATTCTAAAAATTTAATTGTAATTGTATGCATCGTGATTGTAATTGTAATTGTAATTGTAATTGTGTGTAAAATATTTGTAAAATTGTAATTGTATTGTGAAATTGTAAAATTGTGATTGCAATTGTATGTATTATCATCATTCAATTTTATTAAAATTTGTAAAATTGTAAAATTTAAAATTAATTGTCAATTTTGAACCATAACTATCGTAAGTAAAATGTATACCGTAAATATTATTATATTACCATAATTGTAAATTTGTATGAATATAAATAATTGTATAATAATAAATCTAGAATAATATGAATTTTTGTAACATAATAAAGTTTAGAAAATAATGCAAACAAATTCATGTTTAGAATTATCGTTATTTTATTATGATCTTACATACCAAAAATAACAGTATACATTTTGAAGATATCATTCACACACATTTAAAGCAATAAAGTAGTTATATTATTTTAGGAATTGACATAAAAAAAAGAACTTGATACAATGCGTCATTGTTTTCGAGATCAACATAATTGCAAATTATCAAGTGAAATGATTTTAACATTAACACAATGCAAACCAATTAATTCAAAATACATAATATAATGTTTCGAAAAAAAGAGTCTTAGTTATAAGTTTAAGTCCTCTTCTTTATAAAAACCCATCTTAAAAAATATAAATGATGAAATAACACATGTACCATATCACTCTATGTTCTCGTGATCACCCTCATTATCTTCCAACTTGTTTGGCATGATAACACTATTTTTCTCAAAAATATGTTTTGATCTAGGGTCATGTCTCAATAGGAACCACCAATCCCTATCCAACACATCTAGGTAAAAAAAACACTTGGTTGCAGTGTTTGGGGAAAACATAGGGCTCCTTAGCTTCATCCCACGTCTTTCTAGAGTTGATACATATCATCCTACTACCACAATCTTCCTTTACATTATTCCGATCAAAGGTGTCCCGCCACTTGCACCTAAAAATAACTCATTGGAAAGAAGAGAAATCCACTTCAATGATCTCTTATATCTTTCCAACGTAACCTAACGTCCCTCGTACGAGGTTTTGATCACAGTGGCTAGCTCGACTAGATTGATCGAACACGACTTCCACTCCACAGTCTTGTGTCATGTGTCTATCATCGGAATTTTCTGTGTGAAAATGGTGTCCATATTCCCACATAGATGGGAACAAATTTACCTATAAAAAATTTTAAAAATCATAGTGTCATGTGTCTTATAATAACCCAACTGTTAAAATATGAAATATATATGTTGCATTTCAAAGTTGCATTATTAAGTTTAAAATGTACATAAATAGATTATTACTGAGTGGGTGCACCCAATCCCTAAGTTTAGCGCATCCTCTTCAGCACGTGGGTAATGACCGGTTACACCGTATTTCTCTCTAACTTGGTCAGCAACCAAACTGTCGGGGCATATAATTGGCATATTTTCTTTTAAATGATCAAGATAAGGCACACTTCTACCATTCAACCGTCTGAATTATTTACTTTCACTATCCCATTTCATCCTCTTTTGTTCGTACAATGCGACCCACGATTATGTCACTTCGGAATTGTAAAGAATGAATATATTGATTGCTTCAATTTCTACATTCGCTGATGAAATCAAACCGACATACAGTACATATGAGATCAAAATATACATTATATCTAAGTTCAACATGAATATTTACTTTGTGTAAATTTGAAAAATTATAAGTCGCTTACTCTTTATCAAGCGCCTTTTTCCATTCATTTGGAGAAGCTCCCCTTCTCTTTTTTCTTCATCCCTTTCATCGCCCCAAATCACCACACCTGGTTTGTTGTCAATCTGCTTGATGTACTCACTAGCATAATAGAAAGACTCATACGATACGTACCCCTCTGCCATAGACCCCTCGGGTTTTTCCTTTTGTCGAAAAAAAAACATTTCAATTTCTTCATGTACCTCTCTAATAAGAACATCCAACGAGAATAAAACACCCCAAATAATTCAACCTCATCTACTAGGTGATTAGAAGATGAACCTGTAAGTCTATGAAACTCGTTGGCAGTTCCTTCTCAAACATACAAACAATCTCAACTATCTCTTGACGCCACAGTGGAATGCTAGCCAGTACATGAATCTCCTTTGATGTGATCCAACATACAAATGCAGATAATTTAAATATGGCACGTCCTAGGTCTTGGGGGAAGTCATGTTTCACACACCCATGCACGAACAAAGGATAATGACACTGCAAAGTTCTAAACACATGCAATAATATACAAAATTAGTTATGTTTTATGATCCCTAAATGGGATAAAATTTATTAATATAACAAATAATAAAATCATGATTTTAACATTATACGTACTCTTAGAAGATTCAAATGGTCATGCGATTTCAACCCCAGAAAATGGTCATCCACGGTGAAGCAATGTCGTAGTGAAGACCCGTATGAAGATGGCACCCTCACACCCATTATAACTTCCTTTGCCAGCTAAATATCATCTTTTTTTTAAATCCATGGGACATCACCTTCGTTGAAATACCAATTAGAGGGACCAATTGCCTCTAATCATGTACTTTCTAATCATCTTGGCCAATGTTTCTTTTTAGTTTTTGAAGTAATACGATCTTTCCTAACATCCAATGTGTCACTTTGTTTCAATGATATGTGCCTCCATAAATAATATGAAACATTTTTAAATATATGCATGGGATCTGATAAGTGGGTAATCTTAAGATGCTCCCAATATGGGAGGTTATAAAAGATAGATTTCCTTTTCATCCCAATGGGCAATATCTCAACATAGGTGTCGAATAATTATGGATCATCGAACATAGGCTCCCCATTTGAATCAAAAATTTCTATGAACTCCTTCTCCTTCTCTCTCTCATATTCTCTAAGCCATTCAGCTGGTGTCATTATTGGAGGCCTTTGGGTTCTCTCTTGTTTACCATTAAAAGTGGATGTTGCTCTTTTGTAAGGGTGTTATTCTGGGAGGAATACCCTGGAGAAGTCATACACTGGATTTCGTAGGTCGTTGGACCATATAGCTTTCAGATAAGTTCCACAACATTTACATCTATAATACCCTTTTGTTACAAGACCTGTGAAATTATTGTATACAATATGCATGGCACGTTAAAGAATTTCATGAAGATCAGAACAATTATAACGAATTAAATAACTAATATGTGAAAGAATATTGTTACATATATAAACAAATCAATAAACATGTAATTTACCAGAGCAAACTCCTAAGCCTGGATAATCATGTGCCATGTAATCAAAGATACCATACAACGTAAAAATCCTCTCTGTTGCGATGGGTCTTGATACATCGTATACATTTATCCCATACCATAATTCCTTCAATTCATGTACCAGTGGTTGTAAGTAGACATCCATATTCTTCATTTGTATTCTACCAGGGACTATGAGAGCCAACATAATATGTTCATTCTTCACGGACAACCATGGGGGGATATTTTTATTGATCACTACTACAGGCCAAACAAAATATTTGGTGTTATAGAGGGAATATGGGTTGACGCCATCCATGGCTATGCTGAGTCGTATACTTTGTACTTCATCCTTGAATTTTTTGGGCCATGTATCCTCTATATGCTTCATTGCTATTGAATCTGTTGGGATTCGCATAACTCCTAACTCACTTATGTGCGAGGCATGCCATCCCTACAACATAGCTAATTATTTGCAATGAAAGAGCCTTTTAATCCTTGGGATTATAGGCATGTACCTCAATATCTTAAAAGGAGGACCACACAATTTACCCTCCTTTTTTTATTTATCATACCTGTCATGCCCACATTTCAAACATATCTTTTTGTCTGCACATTCTCCTCTATATAGAATACAATCATTTGGACATGCATGATATGATATGTACTCAACACCCAACATTTTCAACAATTTCTTTGCCTCTTCGCAGCTACCGGGAAAGACATTATTACTCAGAAGAACCTTATCTTTGAATAACTTGTAGTTGGTCATGGACAAGATTAAATGTACATTAATGTGGATAATTATTAACGTTCATAAAATTGACCATTTGTAATGTTCATTGTGTGATTATATTTCTCAAAATGTAAGGGACTTGATGGTTAATTACCTCAAAATTTCCGAGAAACATGCATTTGACAACCAAACTTTGCTTTCAAGTTGTACAGTAACATCGTTTTCCCCAACTGGGTAGACTTTGACAGATCGCCAGGTCTAAAGAGAGGGGTGGTGGAATCAAATTTAAGGCTTTCGAAAAAGGTATCAGCGATATGAGCATCATCCCCTTGTTGATCATCATTCTGAAATGCATCTAACAACATTATCTCCATGGCAGTGGCATCCCTTAAGCAATCATCCATACCAAACTCTATTTGATTTCCTCCATTGCCAACTTGTGAAGAACTACTATTGCTGTAGTCATTCCTAATTGGTGAATTTGGACATAGTGGGAATTGAATAGGTGGTTGATTCAACCATTCTTGGTATCATTCCTCTCTAAGTTTTTCTCTTAATTCAACCTTCTCTTGATTTTACATTGTCGTGGGGTGCAACGAAAGATGATAGGTAGGTCGCTCATCATCACTAGAATCCTAATAATTTCAAAAAATATATTTGAACGTGATTAGTACAAAATCGATGATATCAATTAGTAAGCACGTCGACAATTCATGATTAATTGGTTTGATGTCGAAATAATTACATTAATATACCAAACAATTATTATTACCATCATTGTCCCAGGATTGTGGCTAGAAGATGCAATGTTACAATTGGCAGGGTGAAGTGGTTGTCGATTTTCATCTACCAAATGTGCCTTGCGGTACGCTGCTCCTGATAAGAGCTTCCGACGTTTTGGAGTTTTTTGAATATTTTGTGCATATGAACTCTTTGAATCTGCATGAACTTGCAAATTTGTATACATTAATTTTATTCAGCTGTTTGACATGGATAAGCAAAAAAAAAATCAATTAGATAATGAAAATATAAATAAAATCTGAAGTAATTACATTTGGAGATGGATAGGGAGAAATCCGCGATGGACTTTGAGAAATTTTATGGAACGAGCTAGATTTTGAAGAATTGTCCACTTGATATAATTATGAGATTTTCTCCCTACATTTGAGCAAAATCAAAATAAATTTTGGTGTAAAATATACCTACAAGTAATTTCGGTGCCTTAAAAATGGACTTATTGTTATCGGTACTAATGTAATGTTAACCGCACCGGTGCATTTCAATTACTGTGCACCAGTGCGGTTTTATTAATTGATGCACCAATGCTATTAGTTAACAAATGCACCAAAAAACTGGAAATAAAAAAAGCGCACCTTTATTTTTTTGAAGTGAAAAAAAAGCAGTAAATTGAAAAATGGGCGACAAATTATTTTCGGAAATCTAATTTCATAAAAAATTTCTTTAAATAGTAAAATCTATTTATTATTTTATTCTTTTTGCAAATATTTTCAGGGAGGGATTTGCACGAGAGACATACCTGGAGCAAGAGAGCACGAGAGCGCTGTGGAGCAACAAAATACATTTGAACAACAACACTATTCAGAGAATCAGAATTTGAAACATCCGGTGATTCACACAAAAACCTTGTAGTATAGTAAAATTGTTAAATTTTACGGTAATAATTGTTTTTTTTACAGTTTCTGTTGGACTTAATACATGCATAGTAAAAATTTTAAATTTCACTATGCATTTTCAAAAAAATCAATTCTTACGTTAAATCCTTGCTTCTTCTTGTTTACGTGACTTCACAATTAGGGCTTTTCATTTTAGATTTATAGGTTTTGTATTACTATATATATAGGCATGTGACATCTAACCCACAAGACAACTTGCAGATTCGGATCCCAATCTATGTCAGCCCTATTATCACTCCACCATATTCCCAAGGCTGAGGAAGGAATCCCAATAGAGGTAACCACAAACCAATCTTTTGACTTGATAACTAGCCCTATCAAGTCGGAGAGGACTCTCTCCAAAAGGGTCACAGCTAGGAGGGCTAGAGAAATTAGGGTTTTATGCTAGATAATGAGTGCAAAGGGTTGTTTTGATTTGTTTTGGTTGGGTAAATCAACAAATAATGAAATTAGGTCAAGGAAAACTAGGTCAGAGCTATAGAGTTAGGGTTGCAAGGATGAATGGGGAAAGGTAGTTATAATGTCAATCACTTGAGGGAAATGGTTATGGAATGGTTTATAAAATTTAATGAGGCTAAGGGAAGCATACGAGTTGTATTTCTCTCAGACAGAAGAAATGAAACAAAATATGATGAGTTATCCAAAACAGAGCATGGCTAGCATGTATTCTAAATCTCACATTTATAAAAGATCATAATAATAGACATGAAAAGTAAATGAACAATACATTCACACATATTTCACTGAAGAAGAAACAATGAAAGACATTTAATACAACAGGTGTCCCATAAATATAGTTGCAACTCCTCTTGTATTAATGGCCAAAACTGAGTACAAAGTCTCCTTGATCAACTAACAAAAATTAAATTGATTCCAACCCTTGACTCCTGTGAAGAGCTGAGCTAAATAGACATGAAAACCACCTCCACTCATCCTCAGGGGTCAAATCCATGAGGTGAGGTAGATATTACACAAAAAGATGAACTGATAGCTAGAGTATAGGATGAGAAAAGTGACTCATTCCTCTCTCAAGTGAACCGATTCATTACACCTCATATGCTTGATTTACCTAATGTATTTACCCTAGTAAATAGTAATAACATGATAATTACATTCAGCTTGATCTATTACATGGGTAAATTCATCATTTCCCAAGGTAAAATTCACAACTGGAGTGAAACTCAAAAAAATTCTAAAGACTGTAAAAAACACAATTTGCTTCTAAAATGCACAGCGTCCAAGAAGAAAAATGACCTATTTTCAAGGCTGATTTTGAGTGCCTTTCCGGTATCCAAATATGCTCCATGATGGCTCGTTGGAAATCCCTTTAAGTCTTATTTCCAGAACTACCTCCAGTTTTCAAAATGGTGCTCATTTTCCCTGTCAAAAACCTCTTCTCCCAAGACTGGTAAATGCGCAGCGACCATGCAGATTTTGAGGTAGAAACATTAAATTTTGATGGTTTATTGACTTTTTTATGGACCATTTCTCCTCCAAAAACTCTAAAAATTCATAGGGTTGATGTCCTCATCAATACAATCCTTTTGGTGGTGAAAATTTTTCATTTAGATGCTCCAAAAAATAGCGTAGCGTCCAGGGCGCTATGCGTTTAGCAAAATTTCTGTGTGCAAAATATCCTCAAAAACACAGAAATGTACAAAATGTTAATTTTGCCAAAATTTTGTCAAAATTGTGAGGGTAATTGCCTATCAAGTGTTTTAGGCATGGAGTGACACCTCAGTGAATATGTCTAACTTCTCTTTCTTTTCTTGCTTGATCAAAACTTGAATTTTTGCATGGGCTCGTTTGAGCTTGGCCCTTGCAATTTTGTTCCTCATGGCATAATGCTTTTCCATATTTCTCTGAATGTCATTATCCTTTTGAGCCTTGGCAAAGAGCTTCTCCAAGTGTTGGTTGACTCTCTCAAGCCATGCTTCTTTGTGCTTATTTATTTCTATGGCAAACTGTTCATTTAGGATAAGTTGGTATGCTAGCTCAGCTTCCCTTTGTCTCTCTAGGGCTAAAGCTCTTTTCAGCCCTCTAGTCCTAGGTCTCTGTATTTGAGGCTGATCCTCATCATCATCAAGTTCACCAAATTTTTCCAATGTTTTCTCAAGCAAGGATTTAGCCTTCTCTGCCTCTCTTTGCGCTTTGATGCATTTTACCTCATTGATGACCTACTTGGTCTTCAACTGCTGATTTTCTTGCTCAAGGAAGTCAATCACATACTTGGCCATCTCAAGATTATTTTGGAGCTCATTAATCTCACCCTCTTTACCTTTAATTGTCTCATTGGTGATTTTTCCTTCATCCTCCTCACTTAGGTCAATCAACTGAAATTTTTTCTCTGTCTCATGATTGTCCTCCTCATCATGAATATCTGGATCTATCACCTGTTCCTCACCTTTATTACCTATTGTGTTGATGAAGAATGCATGGCCCCTTTCACTCCAGGTGAATCAAACACATGCCTATAGCCTCTCTGGTAAGTTTTTGGCAATGGCTCAACCTCAGCCAAACTAGCCCATTTTGCCTCAATGTCTTCATCACAGCTTGATGACTTAAAATCATGATGTGATGATGATGTAGGGTTATAAAAATGTGAAGAAGAAGGCTCAATATGAGGTGAATGAGGTGAATGGATCTGACCTGGTAATGATGTTTGAACAGTAGGCTAATATGGATGGATAGATGAGGGAGGATGAGATGATGAAGGTGCATTCTGGCCATGCTGACTAGGTGGGGCAGTGAAAATATCATTGGATATGAAGGTATCCCATGGAATGTTTAACTGATCAATTTTATGCATGACTATCATTTTGATGAGGGAGTGGTGGAAGAGACTCTGCATTTGACGATCATAATCTCTCTTTTGGGCAATAAATGCCATTTTATCAATGCTCTGGGAGAGATAATAGGGTATGTGAAGCATTATAACCCTAGTAAAATGCATAACGAGTCGAATATGATAGGAATAGAGTCTAGAAAACCTTCCCTCGTAGGTGAAGTATTTCATGATGATTTTCATCATGGGGACATATCTGTCAAGGAGGTGGGAGAAAGGAAAATTTGTCTTTTTATCATTCTTGTACCTTGGTTGAAGATATGGCTCATAATAATAATGATTGAGGTTTCCTTTTTTAAACCATATTTCTCCTACATTTTGGATCCCTGTAGCAGTTGCAATGATATCAGTGGACATTGTGAAATTGACCCCGAAAAGAGTGACCTGTTTTTCATGAAGGTTAGAGATGAACAATCTTGTCAACATAGGATGGTACTGGATTCTTTGCACTTTCTCACAGAATTCGAAACAACCTACATGCTTAAAGCATGACATAGTGAGGGGAGATGCCATAAAATCTCTAGTAGTTGCTGGTTCATGTCTGATGACTTTCCCTCCCTTCTTATATGGATTTTTCTTCTATCTTTCTTCCTCACTAGTACTTATGTTCTCCTCTTCAGCCATAGTTGATGTAAAAACCCCTTGTGTGATGGAATGAAATGGAGGAAATGTGAATTGAAAGGAAGTGTTGGGAAATGAAGGGAATGGGAATGTGAAGGGAGCCTAGATTAGTGAAAACCCTAGGACTTAAAGCTATTAGGAATGATATTGTTTTAGGGAATGAGGATATAGGGAAATGCGGAAATTTTTATAGGAATGTGAGGGGAAGTGTATAATAGTTTAGGGATTAGGTTTGAATAATAATTAGGGTTTATTTCTTATAGTAACACGTTTTAGATGACTATGAAACACAACAATACATCAATGAGATGATGTATGGGTTACTTACTGATAAATGGAGCTTTGAAGAACCCTTCGCAGAGATTTGGCATGAAATGATGGAGTGGCAGGCTCTGAGAAGGTTTTTTGGCCTTGCTGAGTGAATGCGCAGTGACCTTTTCAAACATGTAGCGACCTCTCCAAATGCGAAGCGCCAGTTATAAATTTCTCTGAAAAACTTGACCAAACGCGCATTGTCCTCCTCAAATGCACAACGTCCCTCCTGAATGCGCAACGACCTGGAGAACGCGCAGCGACAAGGAAATTTTCCTAGTTACACTCTGAAATTCGAATTTTTCTCCTTTGCTGAAGATTGTTGAATGTTGAATGAGAAAAATGGGACTTGTCTTGAGGTTTTTAGGGCTTTTATAGTCTAGTGGATTTGATTTATAATTTGAATAACCCACTTTTCTTATGTTCACTTTTCTCTTTTCAAACTTTAACACTAATACTCTTTGACTTTTCTGACTTTTTGTTTTTGTAGGTTGATCATCTGATGGAGTTTGACTTTATTTGCTTCAGTTTGGCAAGAGTACTTAAGTTGGAAGCTTAGGGAATGAATTATTACATAATAAAAACATAAAATTATATTTGAAAATAAAAAATAAATTACATTTGATTTTATATCAAAATGACATTTTGATATTAAAATCATAGAAATAAAAGTTACAAATTGAAAAATATAAAAGTTACATAGTGATGATCTTCTGTAGAGGAATATAAAATGTATTTGAGTCACTCTCATATGTTTTTTGACTTTATTGAGATGGAATGATGCATTTTGGACCTTTAAAGACAAAACCCTAATGACCTAATGAGACTTTGAAAAACCTCATTTCCATGGTTGACTTTAGCTGAGACAAGGCATGGTGAAATGAAATTTTCGTAGGTGTTATTATGCTTAAGAAAACATGGAAGTGAGTCAAAAAATTGAATCTATGAGGGAGAGTGAATTTTTATTGAGAAAGGCTACCATCAGTGAAACATTTTGTAGCATGACCTAATGGAATGATATAAAAATTTCAGAGTGAGACACCTAAAATGATAATGAAATGAGTGATTTTGATCACTGATGGCAGAATGCATATTCTAACACTAAGAGGCCCTTGCACGATTTTTTATAAACATATTTTTTTAATCAGTGCGCCTTGTTTAAAATAGCGCATCGGTGCGCTATTGTAGTTTAGCGCACCAGCTGTGTACTGACAAAAAACACTAATAAATAAAAACGTTTTTTTATTAATTTATGTTTGTGTTAATTGGTGCATCGGTTTACATATAATGCATCGAGTCTCCTTGTTAGAAAAGATAATTGTATGGTGTTTATAATGTATTGGCGGTGCATTGATAAGAACTTACTGCGCCACGTTCGGTGCGTACTTTGGGAAAGACGCATTATTTTCTTGATTTTGTTTTTATTATGTTTTTGCTTGAAAAGTGTTTGATTTATTTATAAAATATATTAACGAATGGTATGGTACAGGTTTCGTATTGATAAATAAATGGCTGACAAGAGTTCAAGTAACAAAAATATTGATAGCACATCGAGAAAAGCATAAAAGGCAAGTTCTTTGTAAATTCTTTACAAAAATTATTATTTTTGAACTATACGTAATTTTAATTAATATGTATTGTTTACTGTGTATCATGCAGAGCCAAAAAATGACGAATCTCAATAATATTATTTTTGATCTAAGACCAGAAGATTGTAAAAGCTTGATGGAAAAATTGCATAAATATTAATCAAGTGAATGAAAAAATATTATCGATCCAATATGAGTTTCTTTTTTGAATTTTCATTAATAATATACTTAAAAATATTAGATAACATGTTTCAAACAATCTATTAATTCACATATGTTTAATGTTCTACAGGGACCAACAACGAAGAAAAGGAATGTTGTTCTAAGAAAAGAAAAAAAAAATGAACATGCAAATGAAAATTAATTGCTCCTTAGCTCATCTGGAGTGGTGCTAGAGGTTAACAAAAGGGGGAAAAACGTTTACAAAAATTTGAGGGATCTAATGGAACAAATGTATAGACGTTCTTTCCACTTACAATACAAAAATCAATGCAATAATTCCAAGAACCAAATTTTATTTAAACTACAGGATGATTTTCCATAGAATTGGTCAATGAGACATGTCAGACTTTTAATAGCAAAAACGTACAACAGCAACAAAAAAAGGAATGAAAAAGTAATATTCCTTTAATTTTTTTTCTAGAATTATATGTATATATAATTAGAAAGCAATCATTTATAAACATCACTCTTTTTATATTTACTTTTCATATATCAATATAAAAATTAAATAGTTTATTGTCATGTTACATTTTTAGGAAGATTGTGAAAATCTCAAAGGATCAACGAGCTGATATCAGAAATATGCTAGTAGGAATGTCCAAAAAGGTGTACAAGGAGATGGTCAAATAAATGGACATAATTTCATCGCACGATGAGCCATCTCAACAACAACGTGCTTCAAATGTAATATGTAATCATTGAATTTTTTGATTAGGTGCGATAAATAAAAAATTTAGTAATTTTCAAGTATTTTCTTAGAGAAAAGAAAAGAAAATGAAATCCATTCAGCACATAAAACAGAACTACAATGAAGAAAAGGGTTGATATCTATGTTTGTGAGTAATTGTTACTTCCTTATAACAACTTAACTAGATTTTATTTTTTGTATATTTTAAGTTGTCTTACAACAATCATCATTGAATGTCTTCAAACAGGTGCTAACATACAAAGAAGAACCATCAAAAGAATTGATTGAAATTGAGTTAAATATGGGTTGTCAGTATATGTTGGCATATCATAAATTAATTGTGGAATTTTTATGCATCTATCTTGTTTTACTTAGCTCCGTTTATAATTAATAGAACAAAAAAATATTTTATATTAAATCTATGATCTGTTATGGGATATAAAACTTGCAGGAAACAAAGTATGTAACTGCGCCAACAAATGAATTGTTGAGAGATGGCATGAATTTTATTTTTGAAAGAATGTGTATAGTTCATGAGTTAATTCTTGCTATGGTACATTTCTTTTCAATTTACATTGATGTATATTATTTTATATTGCAATTTTCATTATTCTCACCAATGTCTATACACTCAATACACTTTATTTTTATGTTTGTAGATGGAACTTGAAGAAGCAGAAAACAATCAACACAATGAACAAAACATTCCTCCAAATAACCCAAGTCATGGAAGTAGCTCGAGCAGTGACAACAGTTCCAACAAAGAATGATGATCAATATGTTTGGATATCAAAGCAAGGCGTTGTACTTTTTGAAATATTTGTCTATGAAATCAGACATTTTGTTTAATGTAATAGACATAGTGTCCCAATTGAAAGACAAAGGGATACCAATAATTGTCCCATTTTGTATGACAAAGAGTGTCTTATTCATATATATAAAATCAAATACGGTTTAAATTATTCTATTATGTTCTCCATTGTCGCTGTGAAATGTTAAAACATTGATTAAATATTATAATGAAGAGATGCAAAATCTAATGATATGATATAACAAATTAATCCAAACATCACATTCACATGCACTAATAAAAATTTAATTGATATGAAAAATGTTATAAGATATGTGTCGACTTTTGATGAATAATGAATTTTTAAAAATCACAATAATTTCACTGTCACAGGTCGATGTTTCTAAAAAATACAAAATGAACATCGGTGTGTGTTAGTTACTGTGCACTGATGCGTTTGTATGATATTTCACATTGATGTGTTTCTACGACCTCTACGCACCGCATAAATACCAATACCAATTAGAACGCCCGGTGCACTTTATCGACGACTACCACCTGGGCAGTCCGATAGATGTTGCATGCATCAGCATAGTTTTCCCTTAACATGCCGGTGTGTTTTTATAACTTAACAACCTGGTGAATTTGAGCACCTAGATGGCCTGGTGCAGTTTTACACGTTAATGACCCAGTGCGTCTTGCTGGGTGACACACATTGGGATGTTACTGAATGCCTCGAGGCATCCGAAATTTGTTTTCCATCTCGGTGCTTGGTATGTTTACAGTATCGGTGCGTACATGGTAAAATGCACCGATGTGTTCACACCTGATGCGCGCACTGATGAGAAAAACATCCGTAAAAACCCCTGGCTACCCAATTATTTTTAGTTTTGTTGGAATTTCATTAGAAGCTCTGCCAAAACCTCCGTTACCGAAAACAGATGTTGTAGGAAAAAAAAATTGACAATTTTGGCCAATTTTATAACACTAAAAACCTCCTTTATAACCTCTGCTAGAGGGTGTTTTCCTTGTAGTGATCCCTTGTGTCAGCTTTATGTAGGCTCATGTGGCCAGCAGTGCACGGTAGATGCCACGCGCTTGTCAGTACTATGCCCCTGGTTGTGTTAAAATCCATGTGGCGTGGGCCTGGGCCATGCACCCACCCTGGCCTCTGCAAGCCCCATCATTTTTTGCGCCAAGGTCGTGTGCGTTCAACATAGAACTAGGGCCAAGGCTAATCACATGGCCCCACTGATGAGCCTCATTATTGCAACAAGAATGTTGAAACTCCCAAGGCTACCAACTTTAATTATCAACTCGGGGTTCGTACAAACTTAAGAGGTATTGACACTATATGTGCAGCATACAATGTGTCATTGTTTTTTTTATCTGATGTAATTGAGTGAATTTCATGAAATCAAAGCCTAAACTAATTGCAGAAATGGAAATGTTGCTTTGAAAAGAAAATAATCCTAGGCAAGAAAAACTATTTATATTTGAAATCATAAGTGGTGTTTATTCTTCCTCAATCATGGATTTAAATCCTAGTGGTCATGATTCAAGCCTAAGAGACAAAAACCAAGCTTTGGGAGTAAATCTCGTCGAGTTTACACATGCTACAAGAGTGTTATAGGAAGTTCTATTTTGGAGATAACTCACTGAATGGAAAATTAAATCAAATGAAAATGGAATGGGACAATTTTTATTATTAATTATGATTTATTAAGTATCCATTCCAAGTGGAATCACTCCAAAATACCCTTATTCACATGTGCTAAAAAATAACAGAAAATTACTACTCTAAAAAATAGAAATTCAATAACTAGTGAGCTAGTTAACCTATCAAATTCCTAACCTAATCAAGTGAAAATGCAATGGGGTAAATTTTGTTATTAACTTGAATTTTTTTATGACCTAATCCAAGTGGAATCAACTCAAATGAATCTCATTAACCCATTCTAAAAAATAGCAGAAAATTACTACTATTTCGCTACAAGTCATTTCCAGAAATCCTATATTTGTGAACTAGTAACCAAATCCAAGTAGCTCAAATATGATGAAGATGGCATTCCAAATTTATTATAAGGATGAATAATGCTTTTGAATCTATATTTAACCTGCAAAATAACTCACTTCAATCATTTAACTCAATCCTACAGTAAGGAAAGCATCAATACTAAATACAAAAATAAGCAAAACAAGAATAAGAGATGCATGTGAATAAGAAGTGAAAAGAACATAAATAAATTGTGTAAGAGAGATATAAGGCCCTTCGGATTTCTAAGCCCAAGGATACTCAGATTCCTATGCAAGAAACCAAGATTTAGAAGCTAAAAATGCCACCAAACTTCATTATTTGAATCAATCCAAGTACATCCCTGCAAAAAATGAAAATGGAGTTGCTAAACAATAAGTTTTTTCCACAAGAAGACTAAAAAATTACATACCTCTAGAGGCCAATTCGAATTGGTACTTATAAAAAATGATGAGGAAGCACTTTCGATGAAAGGAGGTAGATTTCCCCTCTAATATCCCTCAAATAGTGGATATGGTTCCCAACACTAGGAGTTTGCATTAAATGACAGGGAACAGATTCCTAGATTTTCTCAATCTTTGGAGTTCCAGAATCTCTCGATAATTTCATGATATTTTATTAATTTATTCTCCATTCTCGATCCTCCTGTAGTAGGGAGAAAGTCCCTAGATTATCTCATCCTCCAACTCTTCATAATCTGCCCAATATTCTCACAATATTCTTCAAAAATAAATAATATTAGGCATAAATATGCAATTATCTCTAAACCAGTGTTGCGAACATCCCGATTTTATCTTGAAATCACGATTTTTTGGCCTAGTTGATGTTTATCGATTTTTAAAGATATTTTTATGGTATCTTAATTTTGCTGATGTTTTTCGATTTTTTACTGATATTTTGCTGATTTTTACAAATTTTTGGTTTTACGGACCCTTGCCAATTTTATCCCGATGTCGATGTTCGCAACATTTCTCTAAAACTTGCTAAGAACATATTAAAGCTAAAAAAACATTATTAAGTGTAGAAGGAGAGATTTAATATAGCCTTTAGGTTCCTAGGAAATGTTAGATGGGCCTTAATTTATGTCTAATTTAGAGGCCCAACATACCCCCCTACTAAAACTATTGCTCATCCTCTGAGCAACATATTCATCCTCCTTGACCTGTGGTTCTTCATGTATGTTGGCCTTTTTAATTCTCTGTTTTTTGGTCCATGTGTTTCTCCTCCTGTCGTTCTTCTTGCTACACTTCTTCCTGCATTTTTTCCCCATATCAGTTTCCCAAGGAAGTCCTAATGCAGGTTTAGGTTGCTTCTTTCTCTCAGGTGATTCTTCAACTGTAATGGGTTTTATTTTTTTATGGAAACATATTGCTTTTATTTTTCTTAGTATTCCTCTAACACTTCTTCTTGTTGAAAGAAGGATTTCTTGGCATCCATTACCTCAATACTAATTTCATTCTCACTGAAGTCCAAGCCTCTTGCTGTTGATTAAAATCATTGGCCATGACACATCATACTATCCATCAAATTCTTATAAACAGCTTTAACTAGCAATCTACATTCTTTGTTTTCATTAAATTCTTGAATTGAAAATAGTTAACAGAGAGCTCTTTCTTCTTAATTAAAATGGGTAAATGATGGTCAATAAACTGAAGCAAAAGAAAGGAATGATGTGATGACAAAATTGGTGACTTGGGTACCTTTCACCCTTGTAGAATTTAACATGTCTTTAGAAAATCCTTTGGAGCTATGTTGTGCTTCTGTGTACCTTGTAGCTATTAATTAATCATTGTCCAACACCCTAGTAGCAAATTTTTACTCTTGCAACCCTATGTTAACTTCATGTAGCAAATATGTCCTTCTTGTAGAAAATTTGTTCTTCCTGTAGCAAATCTATTTTTTCTGTAGCAACTTCCTTTAGGAGCTATGTTTCCTGTAGTAGCTCTATTTCGCCTGTAGCAACCAATATTTGCATGCCAAGAGGTGGAGGGTCCACCTTTTATTTTTTATTTTTTTATTTTTATTTTCTCTTTTTTTCTAAAATTTTTCTTTTTTTTCATTGCATGCAAAATAAACTCAGAGTGATTTTTCGTTAACTGAGTTAGCCCTTAGTTACCCCTTGGCACTCCTTGTCTTAAATCACAACTAATTGCTTACCAGCCATTTTCTCGAGTCCTCTTCAATTTTTTCTTGCTCCTCTCCCACACGTGTGTGTGTCTTAGAGGAAAAGTGAATCTAACTGTTAGATAAGGCCGAAGTTTCTCTACTACTAATTTTGGCTAAAATTACCTTTCCTTCTCACACTTTTAATATTTTATTAAGCTAGAATAGATTTGAAGAGTGAGCTTAGAGAGTTGCATATATGATCCTTACCGTTGATGTGTTTTTGCAAGTGATATTGAGGCTACTGATATGACTGTTGAAGTTTCCTTTGGTGGTTTTGAAGCTGCTACTAATGATCCTAAAGCTGCATGTGATAATCTGTTGGAGGTCCTATTGCTGATATCCTTGAATATGGAGGTATTCTAGGGTTTTTTTTTGTTGTTTTTTTTGCTTCACATCCCTGGCTAAAATGTGGTTGTTAAGATGCTCATGATGCTCATGATGTAGTTTATGATTTTTCTTTTGTACAAGTCTTCATAGCATGATGATTCTTTGACTGATAAAGTTTTTGTGTGTGCAGTCTTCTTCCCAACATTCAATCTTCTGCTGGTGGAGTGGATGGACTGCTTCCTAAGGAGGGTGTGTTCTTCTCAACTTCATAAATGGCTTCATGATGCTCAAGGTGGTTGGATCGTCTACTCTGTGGGTGAAAAAAAATTGATGTTGAGTTTTGATGTGACTGTACAGGTTCTTACAAGAGGAATCTTCTTCTTGCAGCAATCATTTCATTCCTCTTCGATACATTATTACTACCTGAGGGATATATGGAAAGCCATGGGAGGTATAAGGACAATGTTACAATCATCAAGAGGTTGTGTAGGTGGTGGAAAATTTAATGACATATATTTTTTTGATTTTTTCATGTAAGGCGGGGTGGAATTTGAGTATGAATTTGGCTAGATGGAGTCGATAGGTGATGGAAGTGGTGTTGGTGGGCCTCTCTCAACCTTCTCTAAATAATAAATTATATTTTGACCCTTTCCTCTAATCAGATCCGCTTCCTGTAGCATTTCAAGACAACCCCCTTGTAGTAGACTTGTTTTATCCCTAACTCTCAAACAATAGATTGGATTGACTTTAAATATTTTGAGCATGTTACCATCATCCTTATGCACCTCCCCATAAACAAATTCAGCCATTGGATGTAAGAATATCGGGAAAAATTAAAAAAAATTGTAGGTGATGCAGACTAATTTCTCACAAAGTGTGCACCATAATTTGTTGAAATTGTTTAAGCATGTTACCCTCATCCCTATGCATATCCCCATGAAACACATCATAAAATGGATGCACATTTTTCAAGATATAATAAAAATATTTTTTTGCTAAAAAAGAGGACTTCCTGTAGCAATTTAGGACAACGAGGAAAATGAATGATAAAATCTTGGAAATGATGGGTGGGTGTTGGAAACAGATGAGGGTGATGGATTGACATGACCTTGGTCCTTTTGGAGCATCTGAGAAAAGGAGGGGAAAGTCTAAGTTTGACTTCCTTTGACTAGATTTTTTACCAACTTGTTCTTTTGGTGCCAACTTGTTTTTGTTGCTTGCGAAGGTTGGAGAGCACTTGCATTCATTAGAGAGATATACATGGAGAAATTTTTTCATTTTTTTTAATTTTTTAAATTTTTTCTTAGGCCTGCTAGCTGCCTCAATGAGGTTTTCAACTAGTAGGTTTGCATAGGCGCCTCAAAGGAGGTTTTCACCTAGGATCTTTTCTTTTTCTCTTATTTTCTCTTTTTTCCAACCCATTAACCGCCCCATGGAGGTTTTCAATCAGCGAGTCAATCTCAGGCACCTCAAAAGAGGTTTTAACCCAAGATTTTATTCTTTTATTTTTTCTCTTTTTCCATTTAAATATATATATATATATATATAAATATATCCTACTCTACTTGAAAAAAATATATATCTTTCAAGTATAGGAATACTTCCAATGGAGCCATGTGCACATCAAGATGACAGATAGAATCATGTGTAGGCTTGAACTATATGCTTTGACATGTACCTAAATATGAGAGACCAACTCCTTTGACTGAGATGATATCAAGTATTGTTGAAGAAGAGTGTGTTGTTGCAACTTAATGACCATATTTCAATATAGTTGTGATGCCCCTAGTGCACTTGCTGATTTGGATCGTCTTGGATGTCTTCTTCTTCTATGAAATTCATATCTTCCTCTTTTTACAAATTATTCTCTTGAACACATAGAGGATATAATGGTGAATGTAATGTAACTTTCTCAATCTCTGATTTTTATGTCTATTCTTCATCAAGTGCAACCTGTGATTATTTGGTATTCTCATTTGAATCTTATTTTCCTGAATATTGTCCTTCAATGACATCAAGATAATCACTTTTTTGCAATACTCTTCTTGAGCTAATATGGATACCATTTATACAAAGAGGAGATGTTTGGTATTATTGTACCTTGGAATTGTAAGTGGGTTGAGCTACTTCACTGTGTGGGTTTGGAAATGGTGGTATAGGTAGTTGAGTGGGAGGGGATCTTTGAGATGGATGTGATTGGGGTTGTGGTTGTGGTGGAGGTGGATGGTAGGGATAACATGGAGTTGGGTATGGAGTGTATTGAAGATGATATTGTGGATATTATGGATTTATCCCAAAAGGTTCTTTCCAACCTTGTTTCCAAGATTGGTTTTGGGGTTGAGATAGCCAAGGTTGCCAAGGAAAGTGTGTGTTCCAATTACTTTGAGATGGAAGTGAATAAGCTTGAAATTTTGAAGCAGGTCCTTGCATCATATCAAGTTAACTAGGTTTCAATGGTCTTCTTGGAGCTACATAACATAACTTATTTGGTGATTGACTTGCACCGTTGTCCTCTTTGTAAACTTCCTTCAACCTTGGTAATGATGGGAAATATGAGTATGCATGGACAACAAAAATATCAATATATTTTTTTTCTCATCTTGCATTCTTAACATTTCTACTTGTTCACTTATATTTCTAAGAATTTATGTTTTAATGTTATCAAGAAAATTTCCAAGTTCAATTTGTTGGAAAAATACTGAGAGGGGGGGGGGGGGGGGGTGAACCAGTATTTAGGATTTACTCATCATCTTTTTACTTTTTCATTCTTTAATAACCCATACGCTACTTTACTGAACCAGACTCGCGTATATACGCGGATACCCTTTACTGAACTCGCGTATGCACAGAGATATTAATAAACAACCAATTCTTCACTTAGATCCTTGCATGTGTTCATTTATCAGATGTTTATATAGCAGTAGACATGTGCAGTAATAACAGAATAAAACATCACACAAAAGCATCACACATGAACACCATGATTTTTAGGTGGAAACCCAAGTCGGGAGAAAACCACCGCTGTCGTTGTCTCAGCCTTCAATATTTTATTATAGAGAAAAACTTCTTACAATAATGTACTGGTGAGGACTTATACCAACACGCAGGCACCCACCTGCAGAAGGCTACAACCTTCTCTCGTTTACCAGCCTCACCTGGAAGGGAGCTTCAACCCCCTTCTCTTGTTTACCAGTCTCACCTGGAAGGGAGCTACTACCCCCTGATATTAGCACCAGCTTCTGCTGACATAAAGCTTATATTATCAGATTGAAGGCTTCAACCCTCAGATCCACTGCAGACCACGTTTCATCAATTTTCAAACTGGATCCAACAGCTCCAACAAAACCCTTCACTCTTCAACAAACATACTTTGCCCAATGCTACAAACAGAACAGTGAACCTACTGAAACCAGAATATCAAAGTTAACCCAGACTTCAGAACAGACCTTCAGAACCACATTCATCTTTGAGCATTCATCAGTTTAGATATGATACGCGCTTTTCTTAAGATGGATCCGCGTATATACGCTCTTTCACTGAAGACAACCCGCGTATTCATTCATGCAAATTTTCAAGAAAACCCTAACAGGTCATACGCGCCTTTATTGAAATAGATCCGTGTATATACGCGCCTTCACTGAAACGAACCTGCGTATAGATCTATAAAAGATAAACTTTGCAGAACAAACCAGATCTATGAACTTACCCAGATTTCTTCAACTTCTTTTGACAGATTTGCGCCAGGTCTTCATCACTTCTTTTCAGATCATCCAAGAGTTTTTCCATTTCAAGATCTAGAGTTCTTGAACCTTCATTATGTTCATAGATACATTCTAGAATCAGATCTATCAATTAAGAGCAAAGTTCCACCATGCAGATATACTTCAGAGTGAAGTATTCATTAAAGCCCAGACACATGCACACCTTGCAAAATGAAATTCTTCTCCTTATATATATTTAGCCTTTTTCAATACCATGAGTCAAAACCACATTACTTCCGATGGTATTCCTGGACGGGACCACATAGACAACCCAGCGCTCAATACAATGGGTCAATACCATGGTAATGCCCCTTGGTATTCTAATTTTGGAGCGCTAAAGCCCATACGCGACTTGGCACGTCCTTTTCCGCGTGCATACGTGACTTCCCTTAAGCTAACCTGCGTATTACTTGTGACATACATTTTTCATCATTCCTTTCATCATTACATCTGAGTTGCTCTGTAAGCACATCATATCACATAATTACATCTTTACCTAGTCCATCAAGTCAGGAATAACTTCATCAAGAAGGTTTCCATCCTCTTCATCAAGTGGGTTGCCATCAAGGACAACACATTGCATCATATTGCCAACAATCTCTCCCTTTAGACTTGATGGCAAACCATGATGGTGTTTGATCACCACAACAGAATCTCCCCTTATTCAAACACCAAACACCATGTCTCTCCCCCTTTGACATCAAGGGAAAAGGGTGGATCAAAACCATCACAAAGTAATTCACCTTCATAAAAGCGCTATAGATTTGAAGTGCACTGAAGTTATCATGCTCCCCCTGAATTCATGCTGAAGGTTCAAACATATTTGTCAATGAAGTGCATGACTCTATGCCCTTCCTATGACCAAGGACTCATACTTACATCAAAGATCCAACCAAGTGGATTTACATATGAGACGCAAATACCCAACCAAGAGGGTTTACACAATTTGACTCAAGTCCTTACATGACTGAATATTACAAATTTACATCATAGGTCTCATCCATGACCTTTTCATCAAATTAAAAATGTGATCTTTTATGACCAATACCAAAAAGATCTCAAGAGAGAGATCATATTATAGAACCAACATAATGCCAACAATGGATTATACTCAGCAAGGCCAATGCTCCCCCTGAAAATGTGCATTCAAGCATCTTTTCTATATGACCAAGGCTCCCCCTTTGCTTGTGTATCCTGAACACTTTCAACAACAAATCATCAAGGCATCTTCACCCAAAAACAGAGAATGAAACAGAATATAAGAGCTGAAATATCAACAGTGACTCCAAACATCATCAGAGATACCAAACAGCACTGCAGCTAAGCTGAATAATGCTGACCCCAAACAGAAATTGCCAGCAACCAACCATACGCGGCTTTATGTGATTAAAATCGCGTATATATGCGACTGTGTTTCAGGAAACCCACGTATACAATTTAATCTTCTGAATTTAATTAGGTCTGATCTTTTGAGAGGCAGAGACAACACCCAAATTCTTTCTGAGATATTTGAATGCTTCCCTGGGCAGAGGTTTGGTAAAGATATCAGCAACTTGTTCTTTGGAGGGAACATACTCCAACTTCACCTTTTGTTCAAGCACTTGTTCACGTAAGAAGTGATACTTGATGGGAATGTGCTTGGTCTTCGAATGCATAACAGGATTCTTTGAGATACTGATGGAACTTGTATTATCACACATAATGGAGATAGGAGAAGTACATTTGATTTGAAAATCTCCCAAGGTTTGCATCATCCAAAGGAGTTGAGTGCAACAAGATGTGGCAGCCACATATTCTACTTCAGCAGTAGATAAGGCAATATAACTTTGCTTCTTACTGAACCAAGATACCAACCGAGGCCCCATATAGAATGCACCACCACTAGTGCTTTTTCGATCATCAACATTTCAAGCCCAATCTGCATCAGAGTAAGCATGAAGAGTAAGATCAACATTCTTTGGATACCATAGTCCAAAGTCTTGAGTTCCTTACAGATATTTGAATATTCTTTTGACGGCCTGAAGACGAGACTCTTTTGGATTAGCTTGGAATCGTCCAACAATCCCAACAACATGCATAATGTCCGGTCTAGTCCCGGTGAGATAAAGTAGACTTCCTATCATTGATCTGTATTCTGGTTGATTCACCATGGGAGAATCATCATGAGAACTGAGATTGCATCCGGTTATCATTGGTGTACTTACAGGCTTGCATTCTTCCATGCCATACTTCTTCAAAATTTGCTTAAGATATTTTTCTTGTGATAGGAATATACCATCTCTAGTTTGATGCACTTGCAAACCAAGAAAGAATGTTAGTTCCCCAAGTAAAGACATCTCAAATTCTTGCTGCATAACAGAAGCAAATTTTTGACTCAAGGATTCTTCATTACTCCCAAAAATGATATCATCAACATATACAATCACAATCAAAAGTTTGTCATTTTCAATTTTTGTGTATAAGTTGCTATCAGCAGACCCCTTTGAAAATCCTTGTTGATGGAGATATTTGTCAAGACGATAGTACCATGCCCTTGGAGCTTGTTTGAGACCATATAGAGCCTTTTTAAGTTTACAGACAAGATTCTTATCATTTCCCAAAATGAATCCCTCTGGTTGTTCTATATAAACTTCTTCTTCAAGATCACCATTGAGGAAAGCAGATTTGACATCCATTTGATAGACTTTGATTTGTTGAGAACTTGAAAAAGCAAGAAACATTCTTATGGCTTCAAGTCTAGCTACAGGAGCAAAAGTTTCTTCAAATTCTATACCTTCTTGTTAAGTGTACCCTTTGCAAACCAATCTGGCTTTGTTTCTAATAACATCCCCATTTTCATTTAACTTGTTCTTGAATATCCATTTGGTTCCAATGACATTTTTATCATGTGGTCTTGGTACCAATTCCCAAGTGTGATTCTTTTCAATTTGATCAAACTCTTCATTCATGGCTTGAATCCAACATTCATCTTTGCTAGCTTGATTGACATTTTGGGGTTCAATTGTGGACAGGAATGCCAAATAGCTAGAAGATCCCACAAGAGTCCTCCTTGTTTGTACACCTGATTCCTTGTTTCCCAAAATTTGAGATTCGGGATGATTCTTTTGAACATATCTGGATGGAGCTTTCTCTGATAAATCATCTTCAGGTTCTTCATTGGATCCACTGTCTATATCATTTCCATTTGATGTAGAAGGACAAAAATCACCATCATCTTCTTCTGTTGCTTGTTTTTCTTCTTTAGGAGCTGTAGGAGACTCATCAATGACAACATCAATACATTCAACAATCTTTCGAAGCCTTTTGTTGTAACATTTGTATGCTTTCTGCAGCATATGGATGAGTAACCAAAGTATCCTTGTAATCTCTAGAATTATTTTCAAATGCCATGAGAAGTCTAGATCATGGTCCATTCTTCCTCTTGTCGGATAACTATCCTGTCTGTCCTTTATTCTGTGTGTGCTTTTTCTTCGTGCTATACTATTCTTATTCTTCTTTTCTTCTTTCTCTTTTTGTAGATATTTCCTTTTAAGGACATTTTTGTGTGTCCAACTTTTTAGAATAAAGCATTGAAAAGAGCTGCAGAATCTGGGTTCCTAGTTGGAGTCTTCTCACAAAGTTTGCCTCATCTTCTTCTGAGATATATCCTGACCCTCCCGGTTTTTGAACTTCTTTCCCTTTTGTAGAAGCTTTAAAAACAACTTCTTTGACTTCAGATGGTCCTCCTCTCCTCATTTCGTATGCAGTCAATATGCCAAGAAGTTGCACCATAGTAAGGTTTTGAAGGTCCTGTTTTTCTTCAAGAGCAGAAACTTTTGACTCAAACTTGGTCGTTAGTGATCTCAAAATTTTCTCAACCAAAGTGGATTTGGTTATTGCTTCTCCCAGATTTTTCATATGGTTTACAACATCATCAACACGTAAAAATAAACCAACAATATTCTCATCACTATGCATTTTTAAATTTTCATACTCAATTCTAAGAGATTGAAGTTTTGCACTTTTTACCTTTGCATCACCTTCATAACTTAGGATGATTTTGTCCCATATCTCCTTTGATGTATTTAGCTGCATGACTTTGACAAATTCTGCTTCAGTTAGACTTCCAGTTATAGCATTGACCGCTTTTGCATTTGATTCATAATTCTTTCTTTCAGTTGGATCTGTTGGTGTAGCAGCTGGATATTGATATCCTTGTTCAAAAATGGCCCATATATCTGCTCCCATAGACTGAAGATAGGATCTCATCCTTATTTTCCAGAAGATTAAATTGCTTCCGTTGAAGAGCGGAGGTTTGATAGATGTTGTTCCCTCGTGATTTCTCATCCTGCTTGATCTTCCTTCTAGCGGTTAAGCCTTTTCAGAAGGACCTGCTCTGATACCAATTGTTGGAAAAATACTGAGAGGGGGGGGTGAATCAATATTTAGGATTTACTCAGATCTTTTTACTTTTTCATTCTTTAATAACCCATACGCTACTTTAATGAAACAGACTCGCGTATATACGCGGATACCCTTTACAGAACTCGCGTATGCACAGAGATATTAATAAACAATCAATTCTTCACTTAGATCCTTGCAATTATTCATACATCAGATGTTTATATAGCAGTAAACATGTGCAGTAATAATAGAATGAAACATCACACAAAAGCATCACACATGAACACCATGATTTTTAGGTGGAAACCCAAGTCGGGAGAAAACCACCGTTGCTGTTGTCTCAGCCTTCAATATTTTATTATAGAGAAAAACTTCTTACAATCATGTATTGGTGCAGACTTATACCAGCACGCAGGCACCCACCTGCAGAAGGCTAAAACCTTCTCTCGTTTACCAACCTCACCTGGAAGGGAGCTTCAACCCCCTGCTCTCGTTTACCAGTCTCACCTGGAAGGGAGCTACTACCCCCTGATATTAGCACTAGCTTCTGCTGACAGAAAGTTTCTATTATCGAACTGAAGGCTTCAACCCTCAGATCCACTGCAGACCACGTTTCATCAATTTTCAAACTGGATCCAACAGCTCCAACACAACCCTTCACTCTTCAACAAACATACTTTGCCCAATGCTACAAACAGAACAGTGAACCTACTGAAACCAGAATATCAAAGTTAACCCAGACTTCAAAACAGACCTTCAGAACCACATTCATCTTTGAGCATTCATTAGTTTAGATATGATACGCGCTTTTCTTAAGATGGATCCGCGTATATACGCTCTTTCACTGAAGACAACCCGCGTATTCATTCATGCAACTTTTCAAGAAAACCCTAACAGGTCATACGCGCCTTTATTGAAATAGATCCGCGTATATACGCGCCTTCACTGAAACGAACCTGCGTATAGATCTATAAAAGATAAACTTTGCAGAACAGACCAGATCTATGAACTTACCCAGATTTCTTCAACTTCTTTTGACAGATTTGCGCCAGGTCTTCATCACTTCTTTTCAGATCATCCAAGAGTTTTTCCATTTCAAGATCTAGAGTTCTTGAACCTTCATTATGTTCATAGATACATTCTAGAATCAGATCTATCAATTAAGAGCAAAGTTCCACCATGCAGATATACTTCGGAGTGAAGTATTCATTAAAGCCCAGACACATGCACACCTTGCACAATGAAATTCTTCTCCTTATATAGATTTAGCCTTTTTCAATACCATGAGTCAAAACCACATTACTTCCGATGGTATTCCTGGACGGGACCACATAGACAACCCAGCGCTCAATACAATGGGTCAATACCATGGTAATGCCCCTTGGTATTCTAATTTTGGAGCGCTAAAGCCCATACGTGACTTGGCACGTCCTTTTCCGCGTGCATACGCGACTTCCCTTAAGCTAACCCACGTATTACTTGTGACATACATTTTTCATCATTCCTTTCATCATTACATCTGAGTTGCTCTGTAAGCACATCATATCACATAATTACATCTTTACCAAGTCCATCAATTCAGGAATAACTTCATCAAGAAGGTTGCCATCCTCTTCATCAAGTGGGTTGCCATCAAGGACAACACATTGCATCATATTGCCAACACAATTTGACTCACCAATATTGATGTTCATTTACTTACTCTTCCCCTTCCTCTTGATATGCGCTTACATGTTTCACAAATTTATTCAAATGATAATTGGTATACATCTCCTCTACTCATTAGATCAAGGAGATGAATCCACTCATCCCTTATTGCTCTAAGTAACAGGGTTTTTAGTGTGTCAAATGCTAAATGATGTAATTTTTTCCTCTTAACATTATAAATGAACCTCTCTATTATATCTTCAAGGCTATCCTCTTTTTTTTTATTCATCCTAAATATTTCTTCTTTAAAATCATGATCTTTATATTTTTCTAGAAATATATTTTGCATATCATTCCATGATCTTATTGAATCACTACCTAAACTCATGAACCATTTAAGAGCTCTATCCTTCAATGTTTCCAGAAAAAATCTAAACTTTTGAGTGTTTAGTAAGTAACCATAAGATCTACAAAGTATTTCAAATTCAAAGAGAAAGTTTTATGGATCCTCTGACCTCATACCATGGAATTTGGGAAGTAAATATGGAGAGATGTTCTTCATATGAAAAGTGACATTAGTATCTTGAATGGTAAATCCAATAATAATTTCTTCATTTTCATCATCTTCATTCATTTATTCTACCTTCTCTTCCACCTCTTCTTATTCTACCTACAAAAGTGGACAGTGATGTGGCTCTTACTACACCAAGTGATCAAATGAGGGGGGCTGGTGTTGGAGAAGTATTTATAAAAAAAATGAACAAGAATGTTAATGGAATGAAATTTTCTTTTTTGAAATGAAATATGCCTAATGAAAATCTTTTTGTTTTTGCAGAAAGAAAATAAATGAATCAATTATGGAAGAAAACAATGCATACTTTGACACCTCCAAGAAAACGACGCCAAAAAGTGATGAGCCTCAGTATTTCAACAAGAATGTTGCAACTCCCAATGCTACCAACTTTAATTATCAACCCGGGGTTCGTAGAAACTTAAGAGGTATCGGCACTATATGTGAAACATACAATGTGTCCTTATTTTGTTGATATGATGTAATGGAGTGAATTTCATGAAAGAAAAACCTTAACTAATTGCAGAAATGGAAGTGTTGTTTTGAAAATAAAATAATCCTAGGCAAGAACAACAATTTGTAATTGAAATCCTAAGAGCATGAATTCAAATAAATAAGCCTAATCTACTTTGTAAAAATGCATGACTTAAGTGGTGTTTTTTCTTCTTAAATCATGGATTTAGATCCTAGGGGTCATGATTCAAGCCTAAGAGACAAAAACCAAGCTTTGGGAACAAATATGATCAATTTTACACATGCTACAAGAGTGATACAAGAATTTTTGTCTTTGCTACAAGAAGTTTTGTTTTTGCTACAGGAAGTTTTGTTTTGGAGATAACTCACTGAATGACTAAATAAATAAAATGCAAATGGGATGGGACAATTTTTTTTATTAATTATGATGTCTTAGGTATCCATTCCAAGTGGAATCACTCCAAAATACCTCTATTCACACGTGCTAAAAAATAACATAAATTACTACTCTAAAAACTAGAAATTCAAGAAATAGTGAGCTAGTTATCCTATCAAATTCCTAACCTAATCAAGTGAAAATGAAGTGGAATAATTTTTTTTATTAAATTGAATATTTTTATGACCTAATCCAAGTGGAATAAACTCAAATGAATCTCATTAACCCATTCTAAAAAATATCATAAAATTACTACTATTTTGCTACAATGTATTTCCAGAAATCCTATATTCGTGAACTAGTAACCAAATCCAAGTAGCTCAATGATGAAGATGACCTTGAAAATTTATTCTAAGGATTAATAATTCTTTTGAATATGTAAATAACCTAAAAATTAACTCACTTAAATAATTTAACTCAATCCTACAATAAGAAAAGCATCAATACTAAATACACAAATAAGCAAAAAAAGAATAAAAGACGCATGTGAATAAGAAGTGAAAATAAAATAAATAAATTGTGAAAGAGGGCTCTAACGCTCTTGGGATGGCCCAACCCAAGGAGACTCAGATTCCTATGGAAGGAAACAATATTTAGAAGCTAAAAATGGCACCAAACTTCATTTTTGAATCAATCCAAGTACATCCCTGCAAGAAATGAAAATGGAGCTACTAAACAATAAGTTTTCTCCACAAGAAGACTAAAAAAACACATGCCTCTAGAGGCCAATTCGAATTGGTAATTATAAAAAATGATGAGGAATAATTATCCTTGAAAGGAAGAAGCTTTCCCCTCCAAAATCCCTCAAATAGTGGATTCGATTCCCAACACTAGGATTGCATTAAATGGTAGGGAACACATTCCTAGATTTTCTCAATCATTGGAGTTACATAATATCTCGATAAATTAATGATATTTTATTCATTTATTCTCCAATATTTATCCTCCTATAATAGGCATAAAGTCCCTAGATTATCTCCTCCTCCAAATCTTCATAATCTGCCCAATATTCTCACAATATTCTTCAAAAATAAGCAATATTAGGCACAAATATGCAATTATCTATAAACCTTCCTAAGAACATATTAAAGCTAAAAAAACAGTATTAAGTTTAGAAGGAGAGATTTAATATAGCCCTTAGGTGCCTGATAAAATTTATATGGGCCTTAATTTATGTCTAATTTAGAGGCCCATCACCTGCCACTTCCGCCTTTGCCATGGTCTTGTGGTATGACATGTGACCCAGGGATAGGGCTAACTGCCCAACCCCTCCACTTGGGTGCTCGGTTACATCGCATACCGTATTATCTTGGGTTGGGTCTATGTGCCCCACCCCCTTTGTAAACTCTCCAAAAACGTGATTTTAAATATATTTGAACCTTGTGTCATAACAAGGACCAAATTTTTGGCGCGACGATAAGTTTGTCGATTAATTGTGGAGAGGTTGTGAGTTCGATCCTGGCGGGGTCGACTAGTCAACCCAACAAACTTTTGGCACATAACCCGAGGGCCATGTTGTTCTCTCCCATTGGGAAACGTGGTGCCTCCTAATTGGACCACCTCAAAACATAAAAACCAATTACAAATCACCAAATGTCCTCGTACGACTAGGCTACACGTCAACATGTGATTGGCCCATATATTCGTCGTACCGCCTAGTCACCAGTTGACACCAATGCCATGTGACATGTATGGTCTGCCCAGTTAGTAGCCCAATCAACCCTACAAGTTAACTTTTTAATTGTTTTCCAAAAAATTCAGAACATAATAAATTTCACATACAATGTTAGATTGAGGCGACTAAA
Organism: Pinus albicaulis; assembly: GCA_034641835.2. NCBI lineage: Eukaryota > Viridiplantae > Streptophyta > Pinopsida > Pinales > Pinaceae > Pinus > Pinus albicaulis. Next base: position 957,981,586 of record CM076572.1, read on the forward strand.
GCGTCATTGGAATCAGAACGATGAGATCTATGATTTGGAACCATTTTCGGGTGATTTCAAGCACTTTGATTTTTAGCATATTTTGATCCTCTAGATTAGGACTACCAAATGTCGTATAAGAGCATCAGGTCTACAAGAGTTTTGAATGATGTTATAACAGATGCCCCCTAATGTATGAGGTGAGAAGGGAACCTAATGGCCAAAATATATTAAGTATAGAGAGAGGAGAAATTCGAAAGCCCGGGAGGAGATCACGAGATTCCAACCTATCAAATACCTGTGGAAGGATTCAGAAATAAAACCCATGTCTGAGGGGGGCATACCCATGCTCAGAATTAATAAAACATGTATGTTAATTAAGTATAATGTGGATAAAAAATTTATACATAAGTGTACAAAATGAGCTGGAGAACACATAGTGGATCATCATATCATAGCCACGAAAGAATATAGTGGAGCTATGTCTCAATATCGCATAGGAGGATGTCTGGACAAATATGTTGTATAACTGATCCTCGTAAAAGTACCGAGTCATGTAAGTGGAACTCGCATTCCAACATATAAGATGTTGCTGAGAAAGTGTGCAACATATAGAGCTGAGAGGTGTCACTCGCAGAAAGTTGAAGGAACTGTCAAGCGAACCAAGACACTGACATAACCCTAGGTCTTCACCGAAAACAAATGATATTTTTTTACACTATGGGAATAAATGAGTTGAAGTCGACCATGTGAGAAACTGTTACATTACTGATCATTGATGTATATCATTAACAAACGCAAGACAACTCACCAATAATGATAATGAGTGTCAATGTACACTAGTACAGTCTAACAAGTGTGAATAGATGTGTTGAAGTCGAACACTTGAAAGAATCTACCAATCAGGATGCATTGATGTATTCTCACTGTCAATAGCGAAGGAGTCTTCCACTAATGACTGCAAACCCTAAGGTACTAAAAAAGAAATCTATACCTTGTTCACATATCAATGAGTTGGAGTCGATGGGAAAATATCTATTAGAAGGAAGGAATTAAGGCATCCCACATCAACCAGTGTGAGCATAACCCGCAGGCCAATCATTAGGAAGGACTTGGACGAATAAATATTAAGTAAGCACCTCGTAGTACATTTCTGGCTTGCACAAAATGTGGCTAGTGCATGAAATAAATCCTTCGAACCAACCAATAATGAAATTTGACATAAAGGCAAGGAATCCACCTATAGGTTCAAATGGAAACCAAGGTATTTCATGAATCTTGATTGTGATAATGTAATATGACATCGAACACAAGGGAAACCACTCAGTCAAAGACCCATGATATTGATCGATGTTGATCACAAGGTCACCTATCAATGATGTAAATAGGGTCAGGGTGGGACTCTAGGTTTACACTTAAGAGGAAATTTTTGGAGTCGATAATAGCAGACCCTCCAACAAGAATTCAATGGGGACCTTCTTAATTGACACGATTAAAGGACAAAGTAACTGATGTGATATTGAGAATAACTTGATAGATTGGGTATGGCCGACAGAAATAATTCAAGAGACATCGCAGAATGGTTGAAAAAACGTTGACTTCCCTTGAACAAAAGCATGAATTTATGTGACTTTATGGCTGCACAGAATAACTTTGTATAAGTTTTGGATGCAAGAGGCGTCAAAAAAATCTCCATACGATTGGAAGATTCAACCAACCAGTGGATTATTGACTCAAAGACAAGGTTTTGGATTCCCTAAAGTCAAACCAAGTCCCATCCCGATGGAGGAAAGACTAATTTTAATGTGCTTTATTCAAGGGCGACACTAATGACACTTGCTACCATCAAATGATGAAGAAATTGTCTCATTCCCACTCTTTTTTTGGAATATTTTTTTTTTTTTTACTTTTCATATTATAAATCTTGGAAAAAAAAGAATTAAATAATTTCTATAATACAGTGGAGAGAACAAGTGTCAAGGGAAAGTGCACTAGTTCTTGGGTCTTGAACATTCTTATTCTCAATGCAAGGTGGCAGATACTGGTCATCAACACTTAGGGGATGTTCCCTCCATGGAAAAGGGTGTCAAGTCGAAAAGGCTAATGAATGCATAGCTTGATCTTGTAGAAAGGTCATGGTCAAAAGTGGCTTATATACGAGTCTAATGAAGCCAGCTTAAGGAAAAAAATGGGGTGCAAGTGGTCAATATGCAATGCAATAGTACAACTTAACACATGGGAGCCTCTAGGGTATAAATTCAATATAAAATCAGAAAAGGAGAAGAATGTGGCTTCAACACAAAGTCATGGCGAGACTAAAGAGGACTCTCGAGCCTATACAAGATTTGCAGCATGGGAAACATGTGTTAGTGAGGTTCTAAATATGAAGCCCATGGAAGGAAAGGCTCTACCATTATGCTACTATTTTATGAAACAAGGAGTGAGAGGGGTTAAAAAATCGCAACATAGTGGGGTCGACCATGTGTCTAAGTATCACAGTATGAGATCAAGATGAAAAATGCAAGAGAAAATGATCTTAGCATGTATGCCAATTCATAATACAATAACTGCCATGATAGGTCAGCGATCGTCGACTCAAAATAGTAGGAAAAAATCACTAAGTGATAAGAAAAGTATTCATTTCCCTGAAAAAGGCCCTTCCCAACACTTCAAGAAAGCTTAAAAATTTCATGAAACAAAGTTTTAGAACTTACCCAACTTCAATTTTACCATTCAAGTGTTGAGGAGAGAGCTTTGGGAGAAAAAAATAGCAAGAAAATTCAGCCAATTTCTCTAACGGTTTTGGAAACCATGAGCTTCAGGTAATCCTTGGTCGTATTCCCTTTCATTTAGATCGATTTTTTAAATAATTGAATCAATTTTTTTATGATTTAAATTAACTTTAAACTTGGATTTGTGTATACATGGGTCTAGTTTTATCGGGTTGTGTATAGAAAGTCATATATACGAGTTGTCAAAGGAAAAAGCTCATATATACGCAACTATTCTTTATAGGAACTACATACATGCAGATCCAAACAAAACGATGCACTTTCTTATGGTTGAAAATACCAAATTTTTCAGGATGTCGACCATTTGGCGAGAAATGGAACACAAAGAGGACCAAGAATCGTTTGAAGGACTTAAAAATTGTGGCTTTCTCAAAAAAATTATAATATCGAATATGAGAATCCAAACTAGATTATTGGAGATGTTAATCAACTATTGGGACCTAGAGTAGTGGCAGTTTATTAAACTCAATTCCATTACAAATTGAAGTAGAAGATATATACTTCATTAAAGGTCTCTCCAGGAGGGGCGAAGTGGTCAATTTTTAGGGCAGGGCCAGCGGGGGTCTCAATGTTGATGATTACGTTGTCATGTATTGTGCAGCAAATACTGAAAAGGTTGGGTCACAAATTGCGATCAATAATATCATAAACTTGGCAATAAATATCATTATTGTCACAATCGTCAAGGTATCAGGATCAACTTGTTTGCATCAGGCTTCACGACTGGAAATGTTTCTAGCATTAGAGTGCTTGAAACCAGTAGTATATGATTGGTGTACAATGCTCTTGGTAAACATGAAGAGGAAACACACATCCTGCTGACAAGGGAAGACAGAAATTTTGGTTATGGCACTATTATTTGCTCATTTTTCTTTGGGTGAATCCCTGCATTGTGACCCAGAGTAGCATCTACCATTAACAGTCCCAGAGATCCTAGTATGGCAAGATGGTCAGACTTGATGAGGAGATTTGGTGGAGGCCAAGTCACCTAGGCGGTATTTGATGACAAGTTCTTCCAGTGGAGTCACCAATTCCGTTGACAGTAAATAATCCCTAAATCCAGGGTTAAAAGCCACAACAAATCGGAATATATCAATCAAAAAATAACACTCAATCTAGCATGCCAAACATTTGAATTACTAAAGTTTGGATTAGGAACATACTCAGAGATCCTACATTTCAAGATTGTCTAGTAGGGTCCAAACCCTCTACTTCCTCTAGAATGTGCAGACCTGCAAATCAATCACAGAATCATAGATAGAATACGTAATTCAAAATACATGCATAAGAATATGTTAGATCATCATAAATGAGAATTTATATTATCATTCATAAGATGACAACATATATTTGGAACAAGACATGAGTTTCTTGATTGATGAATAACAATAACTACAGGATAGACACAACCTGGTCCAGGCCAAAGGCACTGACAAAGCCTTCCTTCAAATCCGTCTAGTATGATCCATGATGAAGAAAACCTCTCTTATATATGCAAGGATATGCTATATAAGGTGAGCATATCTATAAAGGAAACCAAGGTTTCCTAGAGACTAGGAGTGCAAGAGGCACAGGAAAACCAAACTTGATATGGGTAAAATAGAGTATAATGTCAATATATCTCTTCTTCTATAAATTATTCCTACCCAAGGGATGTATATATACCACCTCAAATTGGTTTTCTCAATTATGCCATGGGCTCCTCTAGGTGGTATTTCGTAAAACCCGCCCAAAAATTAGCTTTTATTTATTTTTTCAAATTTAAAAATGTATACGTGGGTATAATGTTTTGGGACCTGCGTATCTACGCATTTATCTGTGTGAAGAGTCACTATGGATTTTGAAATATACCTTTTTAAGATAAACTCAAGTCTCCAAGGGTAAATGGATTTCCCAAGGCCATATAAGAGCATCAGGTCTACAGAAGTGTTGAATGATGCTATAACAGCCATGCTAAGGTACTTAATGTACAATAATAGGATAAACAAGATGGAATTAAAGAGGCTTCCCAAAATTGCTTCAAACTCTACCCAAAACCTCCAACAACTCAAGCAAGGATGGCAGCAAGATGCCAAGTCTTGGCTAAATCATTAGGAAATACAAGAAAATGGAATCATGCAAGACACCAATAAATTATATTAAAAATATAACTACAACTAAATTTAAAGAGAATCTATGGTGTGATAGCTAATTACAAGATCAAAATTATTATAATTGTTCATAGTCATACCCAACTCTGAGGTCATAGGAACCAGCTCCCACGAACTACATAACGAAACTAATCATTTGTAAAATCCTGAAGCACCATGGTATGTAAGAATTTATCATCTTTGTGACACTAATAAGGTTGAAGATGAAAATCACTTTCTCCTAGAGTGCCCTACATATACCCAAATTAGATCATAGTTTTAAAATATTTATCACGATACCAACCTTTCTAACCTCCTAAGTCACCAAAATTACTATGTTGATCTTGGAACACTTTCTTGATGCCTTTTAAGCATAGAAATAAGATTCTAAAGAAATATAGGTATATATTACCTTTCTTAAGGTTTGATAGGCTAATTCTAGTCTCAATGGACATTAATCATCATTAGCATCATCATGTATTGACATAGAAGTTGATTTCATTGGTGCCAAAATTACACTCGTTGATGTAAATTGGGTGCATGTATATATATATATATATATATATACACACACACATTTTTGTTTATGTTTACGTGTTAGTGACACATGGTTGCTATCATGTTTTTTCCCATATTATAATTAGTAGGTTACTAAGAGGCAGGTTCTTCCATAACATGCTTTATGATGAGAGACATGTGATCCTATCAAGAACTATATGGCTTGAAATGTTTATATTTTGATGACACATATATTCATATGCACATTTTAAAATGTATGATGCTTGATGTTATATAATCCAAATCTGTGTCTGATGATTATGATGATACATCTATAAGTTTACTTATAGACGTATTACACGATGATGATGCATATCTGTGGTCAAATAACCTATGCAATATTGATAGGATCTATAGGAATTACCCTTGGTGTCAAACATTATTAAGATCACTAGACAATATCTATAATTCATTATTATAATTATTTTTATGAAACTAATAGTTTTAGGCAAGCATGTTTTTTTGTAAGATGCAAAGACTTGTCGAAATGGTCATCTTGTGTCCATGGCTAAGGAAACGAGCATTTTCACTATAGTAGTTAGGAATTGACATTAGGGTTTTGATCATGTATCCGTTGGACAGGTGCAGGCATTTTATATCATATATATTATAAAACCCAAAGTTGTAAGAGGTCAGTGTGAGTTATATTTTCTCCCCTACATGTGTGATGGAAAGTATCAAATTCTTGTTGCAAGGTGTTTGAATGTATTGGCTCTAACGTTTTTTCTCACCCCATCTTGTGCTTATAACCAATATACAACTACATAGCACACATGCCATGGTGAGTGGGAGAATTCAAGCACCAAAAAGGTTAATCGAATACTATGAGCGAGCTATGGCGAAAAGGAATTGAAAGTAGTGACAATTAGGGTATTGTACAAACGAGTCAGTCATGGGTTTAAATATTGTGGGATTGTTGACTAGTTAATGTAGGATGAGAAACCCTCTAGTATTCCCTACAAATAGTTTCCCTAGTTATCAAAAGCACATGAACATTGATGTATATGATTTATGTGTACATATGGGTTATGTTCCATGTTTGATAGAGGTACGTTATGGTGTACTCTATGCTTGAATTAGACACATACATTTTGTGTCTTCATTATATAGATTGATTCCATGTTCTAAAAACATTAAAAATTCATTTTTTTAAATTAGGATGTATTCTAGCTACATGCACACCCTCACACGCATACATCGAACTGAACTTTCCCATAGGATATTTTTTCTATGATGTCTATTGGTATTAATAATAAAAAAATTACATGGATACTACTCCTTAAAATTTACAATCTACTGGAGATCTTAGTGTAAAACCTTCTTTCGGATCAAGCTCTCCAGACCTTCTACTTATTCTATAACTATATTTTGGCCTTGCAAGCCAATCACCCCAAAACAAAAAAAATTAAACATAGATGCAAATTAATTTTTCAAAGGAAAATGGAGGGGTTTCCTCCCACCTGAACTAGAAGTAGGTGAGTTATCTCAATTGAGGTTGCAGTTGTTGTCATTTTTGCCACCATTTTCATTGTTGCACCCACTCTTGGTGCTACTAGTATATTATCACTAGCCCCCACAACCTCTTTGACCTTATACATTGTCAACTTAGCTGGATCCCCGAGTCCCTATCCCAGAGTGATATCCAGATTGTGGATATACTTCAAGTAAATACAGAAGAAGAAAAAAATTCATGTCCCCAATTCAGTTGTCCTACAGACATTCAATATTGAACACCCTCTGGAGTGCCTCCTCCACTCCCTTAAGTCTCTGCTTAATTGCTTTATTTTTCAGATGGTATTCCATCTATCTCTTAATTATTTATTCTATTGCCTATGCCTGCGGTTTACCCACCAGCGCTTTGACATGCCACGTTGCTTCCAACATTTTTGGTAGACCGTTTTTCTCGTACGATACTTCCCTGTATCTATAATCCAATCAACCTCCTCTTCAATTCTGTAATCTGGGGTGATTCTTCTTTTCCTTATTACTTCATTCTCCCATACCTCTATGATTTATTTTCCTCTATCATGAACTATTTCATGGTACTTGAGGGCTACTTCCTTTTCTACCTCTTCATGTATTATTCTCTTTCTTGCTGAAGGGCTTTGAGCTTCTACTCTTGGCCTCCCCCTTAGTCTTCCATATCCATTCCTTGTCATACTTCTTCTGATCGCCTCGCCTCCCTGACTACCAAGCCTTTTTTTCCTACTTCCCTTTGCCTCTTCCCTGCTTATCACTATGCCTCCCATGCAATGTCCCTCCTTAACATATAAAGTAAAAATCCAAATCACCGAAATCCTCTCCATACTTTGGGCATCCTTGTTGGTAATTTCCGGCATTTTATGTTTTTCGATGCCATTGTCATGCAATCGTGTGAGGATGGGACGATCCTCCTCCTGATTCGTCTTTGCAGACGGTCTGTACATGCTCATTATAGCCATGGTGTTAGGTCCCTATATTACTAGTGTAGTCCCTTATTATTGTTAGAGTAGCCCCCTTATTGTTATTTTTTTACCCTTGTATTCCCCATATTGATATTATTGTGCCCCAAAAAAGCCCATTATTGTTATTGTTGTGCCCTTACATTATTATTTCTAGGTCGGCTAGGATTATATTGTGACCCCATGGACTCCTATCTATAGAAATTAGGTTTTTTCATTTGGATCATCCAAGAATTGTTCATTTATGTAATGTAAAGGAGGTTTCCCCCTCGATGTGGATGATTTTTAAGGCATTTATCTCTATTTTCTTCTATTTTTGGAGCTTGATTCATAACATTTGGTATCAGAGCTTTGATTCTAGGGTTTTGTTGCTTCAAACAAGTCATCATGGCATTTTCACTATAATTTTTTTTCTACAGTGGTTCATATTCTAAAAAAAACCCATTTGCGAAAAAATCCTGAGGAATTTTGAATTTTTTTTTTTTTTTTTTTTTTTTTTTTTTTTTTTTTTTTTTTTTTTTTTTTTTTTTTTTTTTTTTTTTTTTTTTTTTTTTTTTTTTTTTCAGATCTTGGTTCGCAATAGTTTTGGAGATATGATCTATGGAAGTTAGAGTTTTTATAGGCTCCTGAATTTCATCTCAAAGAGGTGAACTTGGTAAAATCATCATAACTCTCTCTCTAAGCATCAAATTCGAATTTTGTAAAAAAAATTCTAAAGTAAACAGACTGTAGTTTCCTAAGTATCGATTTCAGAGCCGAATGAGGTAACAGTGACATGTGGAACGTCTTAAAATTTCGTTCTACCGAACCAGTCCATAATTAGGTCATTGTGGGAGATTGGGCATAACTTTTCCTTGAAGAATCCAAATCAAGTCAGAACTGTGGCATTGGAAATAAGATTCAGAGGGCTAATAAAGGACCAAAGATAAAATCTTGAGGATCCTAAAACACGAAGATACATTAGATTCAATATCGAGCTCCTCAAAAGCAAGAAAAATGTGTGTATTTTTTTTTAAATTGCATAAGTTTTATTTGAAAAATCAGTTTGAAGGGATTCCAAGAGCATATTGAAGCATAGATGTCAGTATAGGGTCTAAAATGGCAGCTAAAAATAATTCAACACCCATTAAGCCATCATAAGGCTCAACTATGACTCATGAAGAAGAAGAAGTGCAACATGATATATCAAAATTACAAGAACAAGTGCATCAAATTTCTCTCTCGCAAAGAGTAACAAAAAATGAAATAGAAGTTTTGAAGAAAGGCGTAGAAGCTAAGATGGATAGTTTGAATAAAGGTTTGGAAGCTAAGATGGATGGTTTGAATAATGGCATGGATGACATGGAAGCTAATATTCATGGAAAAATGAAAGACAACATGGAAGACATGAAGAATGATCTAAAAGCAGACATGGAAGATTTGAAGGAAGGTTTGACAAAGTTGATACAAGAAATTATTCCTAATGGCGAAAAGGTACTAGAGGAAACTTGTGATGAGAAGAAACTAAATTTTAATGGTGATTTCATAAACTCTAATTTTGGATTGAAGACCCACCATATTCCAAAGATCGATATGAGGAAGTTTGATGGCAAGGATCTCGTAACATGGATACTACAGATGAAGCAATATTTTGATCTCCATAATTGTGAAAAACACACAAAAGGTATGCATTGCAACTTTATATTTAGAATAAAATACATTTGGATGGTATCGATGGCTTTGCTCTCATAAAAAAATTGTCACTTGGTCAATTTTTACAAAGGAAATGATAACACATTATGAGAATATAAAGAGAAACACTTTGTTTAGCCAATTGATAAATATCAAACAAATGGGTTCAATGGTGGTGCACATTGAGGACTTCCAAAAATTGAATATAAGGGTAACTGATATTCCTGAGGAACAAAGGATTGATGTCTTCATAGGGACTTTAAAGTATAACATCCAACATGAGGTTCACCTTTCAGAACCTGATTCATTGGAGAAGGCATTCAGGTTGGAAAGAAAAATTGAAAGTAAAATTATGGCGACAAGGAAGCCTACCACTCACATATATAAATATGGAAGTGTTGCTACTCCTAGACCTCCACAACCTACAAGGTTGACACCACAACAATTGGAAGAAAAAAGAGAAAAAGGACTTTGCTACAGTTGTGATAGAAAATACAGTAAAGGTCATAAGTGTGCTGAGAAGAAATTATTTTACATAGATTGTGAAGAGGAGGAAGAAAATGAACAAGAAAATTCAAAATAAGAGGATATACACCAAGAACCAACCCTAGAGAAAGAAGAAATGAGTCTGACAATATCCTGTAATGCATTGGTAGGAATTACCAGTCTTCAAAGTCTCAAGATAGAAGGAAATATCAAGAAGAAAAATGTAATAGTGTTGATTGATTCGGGTAGTACCCATTATTTTACTCATTGTAAGGTAGCGAATGAATTGAATTAATTCCTATACCCAGCACTAAAGTGTCAAGTGATGGTTGCAAAAATTGTTCTAGAAAATGCCATAATATCAAGCTAACCATGGGGGAATATTTATGGAATAGTCCAATGCTTTCGATTCCAAAGGGAGGTGTTGATGTTGTACTAGGAGTACAATGGTTACCATCATTGGGGACTATAGCTTTTACTTTTCAAGAACTTTTCTTGAAATTTTTTTCAGAAGGAAAGGAAGTTGGATTAAAAAGCTACTACATTTATGGAAACAATTAAAAAGCTACATGGAAACCCAAAGATTATTGTAAGCAACAGAGGTCTCATTTTCACTAGAAATTTTTGGACGAAATTATTTTCTTGTTTGTGTACTCAACTAGATCATAGCTCATCTTATCATCCTCAATCCGATGGGGAAACATAGATAGTGAACAAATGTTTGGAAGGATATCTTCGTTGTTTTGTATCTGATAAACAAACACAATGGATAAAATGGTTACCTCTGGCTGAATGGTGGTATAACACTTCCTTCCATACTGCAACAAAAATGACCCCATTTATGGCACTTTATGGATATCATCCACCATCCATCATGTTAGTGTCAGTCAGTTATTCCTATCACCAGTGATCAAATGTTCTCTTTCAAAGTTGTTGTTAGGGTGACGAGTCAAATTTTTATGGTTTGAGTAGGTCTTCAAATAAAAATTTGGTCACTGGCTAGTGTGTCTAGGACTATTACTGCTCCTTCCAAAAACATTTCACCTGCTGGTCATTACCATCTCTTATTTGGATGAGTCATCATTTCAAGGTTTCCATATTCATTTCAGTCATGCCATCATAGTCTTCATTCAACTCAGTGTCTTCATTAGGTCATTAGGGTTTAGGTCACCAAAATCAATCATTTCACCAATAAATTCGGAAAATGAAGGAGTAGTAATAGCGTTTTTTCTCAATAAAGTTTGTTTCAAAGTGTAATTTATGTTTGATAAGATTTAATAAGTCCTAAAGGTTCCTAAGTTGCACCAAAATTTCCAAAGCTACATATTGTTCAAAACAAAAAGAGAAAGGCATGTGGTGGGCCAACCCACTACTATGAAGAAAATTGACTCTTACAAGTTATAAAAGACCATTTCATTCATTTTTCTCATTCATCCTATTAAATAAGAGCTCTCACTCACCTACCAAGGCAACCTCAGCACTTCAGCATCCAAAAATACCCTAAACAAGTGAACATAAGCTACCATGCTGCCTTTTGGAGGTGCCACACTGCACTTTTGTTGGGGAGGTCCAATGGATGAATTTCTTGCATGGGTGGATTCATCTTGGCCTATACAACAATCCTAGTCAGTATAGCAGCCCTTTCATCAACTTCTAGAGGGAAAAAATGCTCAAAACCATCAAAAAATGACCTTTCTGCCATGTTTTTGGAAGCCACACTGTGTTTTCTGAGTATTCTTAGGAGATTGAGGTTTTAGAAGGCTAGAAGCAAACTTTTTTAGTACTTGAAGAGCCTATCATGTAGAATACATCCAAGGATATCCGTAACAACTTTCATATCAACATTTGGAAACTGGGAAGGCCTCCAAAATTCTATTCTCACTACCACTCTGCATTTTCTCCAGGCACGCTACGTTTTCCCCTGAATTCGCTACGTTTTCTCCAATATGTGATTTGCACAGTCAGTTTAACCAATGTTGAATTTTACTCATGTAATTGATGAACGATGATGATGTAATGATGTCATGAAGTGTAATTAGGTAGGTGAATAGTAAAGTAGGGTAGATACATGGTTGTAAATTTCAAAAATGGTCAAAGGAATTAGTTTGTCTATCTTGGGGAGAGGTTAGAAACCTCCCTAGTCTTTAGGTTTTAGGTGAGAGGATCAAGTGATCAGCTCCAAAACTTATGGATTCGACCCATGAAAGAGGGGAAATGATATTTTTTCTATATGTATGCCTTTCTTATTCATTTTGATAGTTGTACATCGGAGGTTTGAGACCATTGTAGCTTGTACTTTAGCATTTATTCAGAAATTCAGAGGAATAGTTGCAGCTATTATCTAGGAATTCATGTGCAGTGATTTATTGATGTTGTTTTTTCTCTGTTATAGTCTTTTATGAATGATATATATATTCTCTTTCCATGCCTTGCTTTCCTCGGTGATATTCCTAAAATTTGATAAGAAGAATTCTTTCGTGGCTCTGTTTTTTTTAGGAACATCATTTCATGTTTATTTCCTTCAATTTTAATGAATTCATGATGCATTCTCATTAAGATCTTCTCCACTTTTTCAAGCCCTACACTACACCGAAAAAACCCTAATATATCATTAAATAATTTCTACATTGATCCTTTATATATTTGCAGTTGTAACCCTTTGATCATTTGACCTAAATACCTAGTTTCATCCCTGATCCAACACCAAAATCATCAAACTTTCAAAACCCTAGAGTTGACCTAACAAGCCTAAAATCTACTCCTCATCCAGTCAAACCTTTTGGTTGTGATTTCGTAGAGATATCCCTCTCTGGTTTGGTAGGGCAAGCTACCAAACTGAAAGCTTGCTTTGAGGTTACCTCTGTCGGCATCCATTCATCAGCCTTGGGACATTGTGGAGGCTAACATTTATGGCATTGTTGTTGGGGAAAGAAGTGACAGATCTACCCCGGGAAAACACGAAAAGGATTAGATCTGATTATTGATGGTGAATAGTGATCAGGCACAAGAAGGTTGTGCATCTTTCACCTGGCGACTCTAGTGTTGAAGAATCCAAAGGTTCATAATTTTCATGGCGACTCCACTGTTCAAGAACCGATAGTTTGAATAAATGCCTAGTGACCTCATTATTTTCAAGATGGATTCAACCGCTCGAATGTATGCTCCTTTGAATCGAGCTCATATTCCTGGTTTTCTGAACCGTATTCCTTGTATAGATTGGAAAACAGGGCTTCCAAAACTTAAAGTTCAGGATGGAGAAGATGCTAGTTTGCTTTTGGTCAAATTTCATTCTCATATTCACAGGCTAAAGATTGAGCTTCCTGAAGATTGTCTGATGAAAATTTTCATGGCTACCTTGGAGGAAAAAGTAAGGAAATGGTATGAATATCTTCCATCTGCTAGTATATATTCTCTAAATGATTTCGATTCAGTTTTCTTTCAAGAGTATCAAAGCTATAATTTCTCCTTATCGATGATTGATAGTTGTTGTGAGATCTCCAAAAATTTCATTAAATTTCTTGAAAATTTGTATGGGGATGAAAAATGTATGAAAGAAGATATGTTAGAAGCCCTTTATGATTTTTCCTCCCAACAAAAATCAGTAGTCTCTTCCTTGGATGAAACAGACTAGGACCAAGAAAGAGAAATGCCAATTCTTGATCTTGAAAATGAAAATCACCAAGGCAATATTAACTGCTATAAAACGCAGTTTTCTCCTCTGTCTGAAGATGAAATAGATCAGCTCCTGAACAATCATGTTACAACCCAAGCTAATGTAGGTTTGCAGTGTTCACACAGTCAAGAATGTGTGAGTGGAATTTCTTCCATTGTTGAAAATAAAAATATGGGTTTAAATGATGACAGTCATGAGAGTGATGAAACTATACAAAAAGTTGTGGTGAGCAAGCCAATTTGTGATGATGTTTTCCTACAAGGAGATCAGCTAACAGGCATTGTTTTCTTTCATGAAGAGGATAGGGCTGACATGTTTAATAATATTGAAGAATTTTTTTTTTTCAAGGATGATTTAGACTAAAAATTGGAGGAGTATGATTCTGAGAGAGATAGTATGCCAGAGATAGTTTACAGCCAACACTTAGATAGTAGAAATTCATACTTCCCTATGCCTTCCTATGGATCAACAACCAAGTTTTCTTTCAAATAAAAATGAATGGTGTGCTTATGTTTTTGTTGGATCTTAAGACAAGGTAACATTTTAAATTATTAAATATCCTTACACTAATTTTCCACAGTCAATAGGTATGATGTATTTTCTTGTATTTATGGATCATGAACACATTTTCAATGGATGCTCGGAGTTGCTTGTCTTTCACTTTTCTGCCTGCTCAAGGAAAGTGTGAGTAGGATTTCAATAAGTATCCATTTGTTGGATTGGTTACACTGGAAGGATCATTTGACATGATTGTACATATGTTTTCAACAGGTGGGTGGTTGTCATCAGGATTTGAAGCCCTCAAGTCTCGGTGATATGCTACCATAAATAATTTTTGTTAGTTTTTGTTTCAGTCAGAGTCAGTTCAGTTTATCAGTTTGTTTTCAGTTTTGAGTTTGGTATTTTGATTTTTGACTCCATGCCCAATGGATTAGGCTACTTGATCTACAGTGTTCTTGAAACCTCCAAGGAGATTCCATCCCCAGTTGGAGCCAATGTTAGTGTAAGTCAGCGCTTCTTGTCACCAGTGATCAAATGTGCTCTTTCAAAGTTGTTGTTAGGGTGTCAAGTCAAATTTTTATGGTTTCAGTAGGTCTTCAAATAAAAATTTGGTCACTGGCTAGTGTGTCTAGGACTATTATTGCTCCTTCCAAAAAAAATTCACCTGTTGGTCATTACCATCTCTCAGTTGGATGAGTCATCATTTCAAGGTCTCCATATTCATTTCATTCATGCCATATTAGTCTTCATTCATCTCAGTGTCTTCATTAGGTCATAAGGTTTTAGGTCACCAATAAATTTGGCAAATGAAGGAGTAGTAATAGGGTTTTTGCTCAATAAGTTTTGTTTCAAAGTGTAATTTATGTTTTATAAGATGTAAGAAGCCCTAAAGGTTCCTAAGCTTCACAAAAAGTTCCAAATATACATATTGTTCAAAACAAAAAGAGAAAAGCATGTGGTGGTCCAACCCACTACTATGAAGAAAATTGACTCTTACAAGCTATAAAATATTGTTTCATTCATTTTTATCATTCATCCTATTGAAGAAGAGCTCTCACTCACCTACCAAGGCAACCTTAGCACTTCGGTATCCAAGAATACCCTAAAAAAGTGACCACAAGCTACCACACTGCACTTTGGAGGTGCCACGCTGTGCTTTTTTTGGGGGGGTCCAATGGATGAATTTATTGCATGGGTGGATTCCTCTTGGACTATACATCAATCCTAATTAGCATAGCAACCTTGTCATCAAATTTTGGAGGGTAAAAATGCTCAAAAACCATAAAAAAAAATGACCTTTCTGCCCTATTTTTGGAAGTCGCGTTGTGTTTTATGAGTAGTCTTGGGATATTGAGGTTTTGGAAGGATAGAAGCAACCTTTTTGAGTGCTTGAAGAGCCTATCATGTGGAAGACATCCATGGATATCCACATCAACTTTTAGATCAGAATTTGGACACCGAGAAGGCCTCCAAAATTCCATTCTCCAAACCACGCCATGTTTTCTCCAAGCACGTTGTGATTTCTCCTAAATTCACTGTGTTTTCTCCAGTATGTGATTTTTCACAATTAGTTCGACCAATGTTGAATTTTACTCATGTAATTGATGAATGGTGATCATGTAATGATGTCATGAAGTGTAATTAGGCAGGTGAATAGAAAATTAGGGTAGATACATGCTTGTAAATGTCAAAAATGGTCAAAGGAATCAATTTGTCTATCTTGGGGAGAGGTTAGAAACCTCCCTAGTCTTTAGTTTTCAGGTGAGAGGATCAAGTGATAAGCTCCACAACTCATGGTTTCGACCCCTGAGAGAGGGGAAATGATATTTTTTCTATATGTATGCCTTTCTTAGTCATTTTTTATTGTTGGACATCAGAGGTTTGAGACCATTGTAGCTTGTGCTTCAGCTTTTATTTTGAAATTCAGAGGAACAGTTGCAGCTATTATCTAGGAATTCATGTGTAGTGAGTTATTGATGTTGTTTTTTATATGTTATAGTCTATTATGAATTATATATATATTCTCTTTCCATGCCTTGCTTTCCTCAGTGATCTTCCTAAAAGTTGATAAGAAGAATTCTTCCATGGCTTTGTCTTGTTTGGGAACAACATTTCATGTTTATTTCCTTCAGTTTTAATGAATTCATGATGCATGTTGGTTAATATCTTCTCCACTTTTTCAAGCCCTACACTACACCGGAAAAACCATTATCCATCATTAAAACATTGCTACCTTGCTCCTTTATATATTTACAATTGTAACCCTTTGATCATTTGACCTAGATACATGGTTTCATCCCTGATCCAGCACCAAAATCATCAAACTTTCAAAACCCTAGAGATAACCTAACTAGCCTAAAATATACTCCTCATCAAGTCAAACCCTTTGGCTATAATTTCATAAAGGGAGCCCTCTCTGGTTTGGTAGGGCTAGCTACCAAAATGAAAGCTTGGTTTGAGGTTACCTCCATCGGCATCCATTCATCAGCCTTGGGACGTTGTGGAGGATAACACATCACATCATATTTAAGAGAAAATTATAAGGTTCAAGTAGTGGAATATCACATCAAGCATCAAAAACAAGTTCTCCAACTCTTAAAGCATAACCCAAATTTGGCACAAAATCGAATGAAACAATAGGCAGATCAACATCGCAGCGAGAGAAGTTTTGATGTAGGCGGCTGGGTATTTTTACGACTAAAACCATACAAACAAATGTCCTTCAAGCAAGCTAAGAAGGATAATAAATTATCGCCAAAATACTATGGTCCTTACAAGGTGTTGCAAAATATTGGTATTAATGGCATACAAATTGGAGCTTCCTGCTTCTTCTCGAGTGCACCCAATTTTCCATGTTTCGTGCTTAAATAAGGCTATAGGTGACAAACTTCCAGTTCAAACAATATTGCCATAACTTGATGAGGAAGGAAAAATCATATTGGAACCTGAAGCAATCACGGAAACAGTAACTCGACTGCTACGAAAACGATCAATTTCATAGAATCTCATCAAGTGGAAGAACTTACCCACTAAATATTCCACATGGGAGGATGATAATTTTATATACAAGCATCCAGAGCTACTCAAGGGTTGAGGACAACATATTCTTGAAGGATATGGGCATGTTAGGTCCCTATATTACTAGTGTAGTCCCTTATTATTGTTAGTGTAGCCCCCTTATTGTTATTGGTGTACCCCTGTAGTCCCCATATTGTTATTATTGTGCCCCATAAAAGCCCATTATTGTTATTGTGGTGCCCTTACATTGTTATTGTTAGATCCTAGTATTATATTGTGACCCCATGGACTCCTATCTAGAAAGGAGGTTTTGTCATTTGGATCATCCAAGAATTGTTCATTTATGTAATGTAAAGGAGGTTTCCCCCTCAAAGTGGTTGATTTCTTAGGCATTGCTCTCTCTTTTATTCTATTTTTGGAGCTGGTTTCATAAGACATGGCACTATACCAGTATTGTTTTAATCCAAGATTTGTCCTTCTCCACCTTCTCCTTCATCAACTCTTATTAATGCCACTTCCCGACACACGGTTTTTTGCTTCCGGCTTCCACTTATTTCTTTCCGCTATCATCATGTCCTTCAACTCTTGTTGCCACATACCTCCTCAATTTTCCCCACTACCTGTTGCTTATCCCTTCATCTTAATTAAACAAAAAAAAAATCCAGGTGGGTTTATACTTTTCTCCTAGCCCACCCTGTGTCCTTCATGCTACTCTTCTGACATGGTTAAATATATTGTCGTCGGATCTCAGTAGTCCTATTTGACTTTTCGTTCCACCGTTTCTTCGCAGGTCATTTCAATTAGGACTCCAGTGCTTTTGACCCCTTCGTTGGCCACTTGGTCTGCCAATGCATTCGTCGAGTGCCTGACTAGATTAAATTCAAATGTATTCAACTCTTCCAAGTGAACCGTAATCTGGTGAATAATTTTGTTAAGTCTCTAGTTTTGTGTGACTTTGTTTGTTGGGGTGCCACATTGAAGTTTTCGAGGTGCCTGAATGGCCAGAGTTGAGTTTCCTTCCATTATTACATTGATCCTTCATTCCTACTGTGGTGTTTCTAAACCTTGTTCTAGAGCTTATAACTTTGTTGCATTTTTTGTGACTTGTCCCATGTTTATGAAGTATAACCTTTGTATATTCCCCGTCCAAACTCTGATGATTCTTCCCACACCAGACATTCATGGGTTACCTTTGGCCGCCCTGTCAAAGTTCAATTTCCAGAATCCTTCAGAAGGCACTTGGCACACTGTTGCGCCTATCCTGATACAAATTTATTTTGGCTTAAGGATTATGTCATCCAGGTAATTCAGGTTTAAAAAATTAAGGTTCTTTCTTCCTAAAGTGATGGCTTATCTTTCGTCATTTGAAATCGCTTACTACCAATGGTTTCCTTCATCTGACACTGAATTTCTTCCATTAGTTTTGTTAGAGGGAGCTTTTTATCTTGGAAAACTCTTCAGTTGTGTTCCTTTTAGAGCAACTAAAGTATGAAACCTGAGATCAAGTCCCAAGTTGAATTAACCACTTCACTTTTGGTATAGTGCACCCACCACTTTTTAATTGTGTCTTGAATAATTTCTTTATGCTTGTCAGTTTGTTTGTATATAATTTCTAGCCATTCCCAAAGGGATTCCGAATATTTACAATTATTCAATAGATGGTTGATATTTTCCTCTTCTTTCTCACACAGGGAGCACCATGATGGCCCGATCATACCTATTTTTGTGAGATTCTCCCAAGTTAGCACCTTTATGTGAAAAACAAGCCATAGAAATGTCGTGATTTTTGGCTAGTGCACAGCCTCCCACAATTTTCTCCACGCCTAGTCTTGAACTTAGAGGTTTTATTCTCTCAAATAATACATGAATTCTTTGAGGTCAAAGTCCCCACCCTCTCATTTTCCCCATCTGAGTTGATCTTTGTCTTCATTTACCATGATTTTACTTTTGCTTATCTCTTCAGTGATATTTCCGATTTCTGCATTGCTTATATTAGCCTGTCATAGGATGTTTAAGTTCCATGCTCTCCACTTGTCATTGAGCAGATCCATCGACCAAAAATGGTGGACTTTCCTAAGTCCCATTTCCTCTGTGGCTTCTTGTAGACATTTCCATTCTATTTTATTCAATTTTGGAAGTTTTTTCCAGGTATCGTCCCAGAAAAGGGCGTTCTTTCCATCTCTAACTTCCCAGAAGTTGTGTTTTTATATAATGTCCCTATTGGACTCTGTTCAAGACCAAATGGTTGAACGCGTAATTGAGCCAGTGAGCCTAATTAGGTCTGTAGTTTGACAATTTGGGGCATATTTAGCTTTCCAATTTCTTTCCCAAGGATTTTTCCATTTTGTTAACCATTTCCACCATAGCTTTTCACCATTTGATTTTTTTATTATCCCATGGTCCTGAAGGCCTAGACCTCCTGCCTTATTGGATTTACAGATCTTATTCCAAGATACCAGTGCCCATTTCCTTTTTTCCTCTCCTCTCCATAGAAAATTTATTTGTATCTCCCTTATCTTTTGTATTAGTCCCTTGGGCACTGGGAGGAAAGACGTCATGTAACCTGGGATGGCTTGGAGCACTGCCTTTACCAACATCAACTTTCATGACAGGTTCAGTGCTCTTACGGTCCATCTCTTGACCTTGTTTAGTAGGCTGGATATTATTTTCTCCTAATTGGTATTTTTCCATGCTTGAGTTGTTAAGGGTACTCCAAGATATCTGTAAGCAAGGGATTTCCTCTAGAAACCTAGGATAGTTGCTAGGCTTTTTTGGATAGAAATGTGAGTGTTAAAAAAGAAAACCATAGATTTAGACAAGTTTAACTCCATACCTGACGCCTTCATGAAGGTATTCAGAATGTGTTTGTAGTTTTGGGATTCCTTGACTGTAGGCACACCATATAGCATGATGTCATCTACAAATTTTTGGTGAGTAGTTGCTTGAATGTTATTGTGCAGTTTCAACCCAGTGATAGTCCCTTCTCTATTAGTTAATGTTATACCTCTCCCCAATGTTGATATATGGTAGCATCATATGTGCTCTAAGTCTCAAATTTAGCAGGGAGGTTTGGACACATGTATTCCAGAATACCCAGAAATAGTTTTGGGAAATTCCACCTAGATGAGATTTTATTAAAATAATTAATTATTTTTAATGGAAGCCTAAGTCTAAACTTGGGAAATTAAAATAATTAAAGTGTATTAATAGAAATGGGTGTGAAATATTCTAGAAAAAGACGAAGATCAAGTCAAGTTAATCTTAGCCCTTGATTATGTTTTAATCTAGGCCATTGATTTCTCAATGAGAATATTATAAGAAGGACTTCAATCGGCATTTGGAAATCACATCGAGAGAGGATCAAGAGATTGATTTCTCAACTGACCAACACAGAGTAGCCGGAGAGATCAGTAGAGGAGATTCTTGCAGTGAGGGGCAGAAATAATTTCCGGTTGGAGAGATTTTTCCTGAGTCGGGAATACATTGCAGATAAGGCAAAGGAAGAACCAAAACAAGCAGCATAAGGGCTACACTGGGCAGCGCAAAGGCAACGCTGAGCCTCTGAAGACATTAATTATTTTTTTGAGGGTCAGATCAGATCCAGTTTCGAGAGCTGGGGTGTGAGACCAAAGGGACAGAGGATCTAGCATCCAACCAGAAAAAATATCACTCGAAGGGAGTGACGTAGTCCCCAAGATTTGTGATGAAGAACTACGTAGAGACAGCATGAGGCTTGTCAGTTCAAGGTTGCGTCAGTGTTGGATATCCATTGTTAGTGTGAGGTAATCCGCACTAATTTCCTTCCAGTCAAATTATCTATTGGATAGCCAGATTGTGGCATCTATATTGTATTCAGAAATTACTTCTTAATAATACAAACCCTCAGCTTTTGCACCGGTTTTCCCGCATTGGGTTTTTCCGGGGACATTAGTCCAAAAACAACGGTGCCATATGTTTGTTGTATTTCTTCTTTCTTATTACTTGTCTTCTGCATTTTATTTATTTAGTGATAGATACAGTTTTATTTGCTTTGATATTTACTAGTAGAACATAGTAAATAACTTGTAGAATTTAACAAGTAGGAGAAGTAATATCTATTTGATGTAGTAGGAATTCGGGTCATAGAATTTTCACATGGTATCTAAGCACAAGTGAAGAAAAAGAGAAAACCAGAAGATTTCAATGTTGAAGAGAAGGAGGGAGATTGAAGAGTTGCGTAGGTAGCAGATCGACTCCCCAAGGAACTGTGCATTCCATTGCCATTGAGTTGCGTGATCAGGATCGGTTGGAGGGTGCCTCCAACTATGTGATTTAGAAGGCAAGGATCTCCTTCCTTCTGGATGAGCATGATCTCAAGACCATCATCGACAATGTGGTAGTTGTCACTGTAGATCCATATCCATTAAAGGCCTACAAGAAAGATATGGAAAAGGCCAAGAGATTGATCCTCGACAGAGTGAGGGATCATATTTTTTCGCACATTTATGGCAAAGGGACTGCCAAGGAGCTGTGGGACGAATTGGCTATGCTATACCAGGGTTATTCCAAGCAGCGGAAGATGTTCTTGGAGGAGACGATGTGATCTATAAGGATGTAGAAGGGAGAATGCATAGATCCATTCCTATCGAAGCTTCAGGATGTTCGAGATCAATTGGTAGTTGTAGGGTCAGCACCTCGAGACACAAATATGGTTAGATTTTCCCTGAATTATATTTCCAAAGAGTGGAAATTCTTTGTCCAGAGTATCCCAGGAAGAGAGAAGTTGTCAAATTTGGAAGGGATGTGGGAAGCTCTTCAGCAGGAAGAGATGAGGATAGACTTAGTCAATTTTAAGCTTGATGGTAGTAGCAGGAGTGGGACGAAGCCTAAGGAGGAGCAGGAGAATGTATCCCTTGCATCAAAGGGGCAGCAGGAGCAGCGAAGGAAAAAGAAGGACATATCAAAGATCAAGTTTTTTGGATGTGGTGAACTTGGTCACTACGCTACGAAGTGTCCTCTTAATAATAAGGACAGGGATGAGAAATATGAACCGCGGGCTACAACCGCAAGGATCGAGGAGAAAGAGTTTGCTATGATTGCCCACATATCTCAAGGGGAGAATTGGGGTGATCTATAAATGTAGTTTGAAAGAGATGTAGTTGGGAAATATCCTTGAGGAATCCACCTCTTGGATCAATACCTTGCTACGGGATCACATATCAGAAGTAGCAGGATGGACCAGTGTCAGTTGGTTTAGAGGAGTGTCGGAGTGACAGTTTCAGTGACTAGAGAATGCCAGAGTCTGAGCAGTGTAGAGTAGATTTGGAAGCAGTGCATATGGCACAGTGTAGAGTCAGCAACAGTGCAGAGGCTTCAAAGGGTCTAATCTGAAATTGATTGCAAGTTAATGTTGTGCTAATATCAGTTTCAGAATTAACATGAAAGTGCTTTGGTTTAATTATCATACAAGGGTTTATACATGTGTTTATGATTGAAAATTCATTGAACTTGGTGAGATTAAGTGTATTTCATGAACTTAAAATCATGGAAACTCAATGTTAAACAACAACATAATAAAACACAGCAAGCACACATAACAGAGACAAATACACAAGTTTTTGATGAAGGAGTTCACCCCTCCTAGGCTACATCTCCTTGGTCTAGCTTCATAGTGTGGGTCTTTGCATTAGCTTCAATTGTGAAAAAATATTGTTTACAGTCTCATTTTGCCTCTACAACTTGCTCCAATGGCTCCAAAACATCAAAATCTACCAAGAATGACTCTTCTTGAGCCTAAATTGGTCGAAAATTGCCAAAGTTATGGCAAAACCAATTTTCCTATTTTTTCTCCACTAACTCTA
This sequence comes from Pinus albicaulis, assembly GCA_034641835.2. Lineage (NCBI taxonomy): Eukaryota > Viridiplantae > Streptophyta > Pinopsida > Pinales > Pinaceae > Pinus > Pinus albicaulis. The sequence continues at coordinate 958,004,674 of CM076572.1, forward strand.
GATATTCGCCAGTTAACTCCACCAAATCTAGAGCTTCCACCGAATCTGGGGGGTCTGCCAAAGGTGCCGCCAAGATAAGCACTCTTAATTAGAGATAAGAGCAAGTTTAATATTGGATTAAGTGGGTAATAAATGGGGTTAAGCGTGTTTAGCGCTAACCATTTTATCACAGATCGCAATGCAATCAATCATAGATCGCAAATTGCATCTCCACTATCAATCATTCTAGGTTGCCTGCTCATTCTTGCATTTGCGATACCCTGATGTGATATATCGCATCGCAACTCTGCATCGCACTTCAGCTCTGCATCCGATAACCTTACTGCCACGTCACTTACATTGCAGTCGCGAAATCGTAGATCCCCCACCCGCATTCACGTTCACTCTGAAACCCCCGATGCGATTGGTAGGACCCACCTTATCGCAAATCACAAATCGCAAATCATTTTTTTTGCCTTATGTCGTCTGCTCCTAAACTGCCGATGCGCAATGATTGAACTCGTCAATGCTTTGGACCAACGTTTAATACTTTGGGTTAATGAAATATGTCGCAGATATATGTTGTATTGTCATTCGAATATGGTTTCAACCATTAGTCCCAACCTTTCTTTAAAATATTTATATTGCAACCAACCTTTTACCTTTCAATAAAAATCATGTTATCCGCCCTTTGATTCAAACTTTGGAATAAAACATATATGCACTCGAACCTCAACCTTGGAATAAAAATGTATGTGCCTTCCAATTGAAGATTATCCACCGGATTTCTTTTGGCTCTTGACTGTGCTACGTGGTCCTTCCCCATTGGCCTATAAATTCCACCAATAGAATAATTTCAAACTTAGGAAATAGGAGAAATTGTCACTGTTCTGCACAATTTTTACATGTTTGGGAAAACAAACAGCAGACCGTTACTCACTCATACGAACTCAGATTTTGATGAAATGAGTTGTGTTGGAATCCTGGTGACGAGCTCTATCCAGTCATTTTGGTCTGAAGAATTTCTGAGCACTTTCATTTTAAGCTAAATACTAAGCTCTTGATCATTCCTCCCCATTAGAAGCTTTTTGGACCCCAAAAAATATCTTGATTACTGATTATGTGCATGAGGGGACTGTTCCCTCACCCTTCTAGTCTATATCCATTGAAATTATCCCAATTTCATCATTTGGAGCTTTTCATAAATATTCAAAATTTTCCTCGATTCTTGCAACCTTCTTTTGTTGTCATTAACACCGTCATGCTGCAATATTTCTGAATTTGCAGAACAACAATCTATTTTTGTAGAAACCATCTTGTTCCTACCTTGGTCATCGATCAAAGGAAACTTAGAAATTTTCTCACCTTGCACACAGTGTCACCATGGTGATTTTTAGTTGCTTTTTCCTCGTATTTGCGTCGACTCTTGACTAAGTATCTTCTCCATTTCCATGTACCTTTTGGAAACAAGCAATAAGAATTTGTGGAACCCATGCCTTCTTTTCCAAGCTGCTTTGTCACTTTCTCTTTGACCTTTGCACCCTCTTGCACTGACATCTTGTTTCCAACACCTCTCAACACTAATGTTGACTGCTGCAATTTTTTTTCACCTTATTTCAAAGGCAACCTATTAACATCCTGAAACAAATCATTACAAGCATCAGCATCTTTATGAAAAGTGTGATTCAATACATCTCTTTGTTTGATCATCAATAATTTCAAGTTCTGACTTGCATTCACTATCCTCTTCATTTCACTTGCATGCATAAGAGACAAACCTATCTTCTTCTTATGTGCTCTAATTATGTACTCAATACAATCCTTAAACAAGTGATACTTGTTCTCATGGCGATGAAATACAGCTTTCCTATCATACAAATAAGGACTTCCCAATACAATACCAGATATTTCAAGTGGCACCACATCAAGCTCAAATTCATCAAGAAAGTTTGAGTTAATGGTGAATCTTAGTAAGCACTTCCAGGTAACCTGCAAGCTTGCATTCTTGCATATCCAACCCAAAGGATACGGTCTTGGATGTCTAATAGTTTCAAGGCCTAGTTGCTTAACCAAATCTTCAGAAATCAAGTTAGCTTGTGAGCCACTATCAAAAAGTGTATCAATCTTGCTATGTTTAGAGACAACTCTAATATGGAAAAGTTCTATTCTTGTATCTTCATCATGAGTATCATTTGAAAATTTTGAAGAACTATTGCTTGAAACATTTTTACCTTTCAAACCCATGGCTGTAATTTTTGTCTCATCTCCTGGATCTGACCCTAAGTCATGTTCAGATATAGCAATAGTTTTCCCTTTTTCTTTCGCTTTCAATCTGTTTGGTTTCAATTCTAGATGAAGTTTCCAACAGTGGTATTCATCATGGCCAGTCTTTGAATATTTCTTGCATGTGAGTTTTTCCTTCTCGTATTTTACAAAACTATTTCTTTTTCCTCTTCCATAAATTTTCCTTTCCCTTTACCCTCACTTTCACTTTTCTCCTCTATGCCTTGTTTTCCCCTTGCCTCTAAGTGTGTGGCTTGTACACAAAATTCATCTAAATTGTTTGGGTTATACATAAGGATAGTATGCTTCAAATAGGAATGTAAACCCCCAATGTATTTGAAGAGTGTATCTTGGGAATTCAAATTTATTCCTAACAAAAAAGCTCTCTTTCTAAACTCTTGGGTATATTCTTGAATTGTTTGATCCTTGAGTTGCTTAAAATTTTTCCAACTCATAATAGATTTTTTCATGTAGGCTAATGGATAAAACTGTCTTTAAATGGAAGAAATAAACTCAACCCAAGAAATGGATATCTTACCAAGGATTCGAATTTCCTCTTGAGTCTTTGCCTCCCACCAAACTAGTGTTGCTCCTTCTAGCCTTAATGAAGCTAACTGGATCTTTATGTCATCTTCATGAAGGTTTTGAATTCTGCAATACACCTCCAATTGATGTATCCAATTTTCAAGCTTCTCTACACTTACCTCGCCATTGTACATGGGTAATTCAAACTTAATGTCCAAATTCAGTAATGGAGTCTTTCCTTTTGTGGCTTTTGAGTGAGTTTGAGTGGTCTTTGTGGTGGAAGTGGAAGATGATGCAGATGGGGATGATGAAGATGATGAATATGGTGGAGATGGAGGTGTCTTTCCTCTACTGTCCTTTGAGATATTCTCTTCATCCTTCTTCCCATCTGAAGTTCCTTCTCCATGTGGAGGCTTAGAACCTTCTCCTACTCTTTCTGAAATTAATGCATCAAACATGATTTTAACCATTCTTTGTATGTATTTGAAGTCTCTCTTAACATCCTCTTCTTTTGAATGTCCATGAGTCTCTTCAACTCCTGAAATAATGGCTAAGGATTCAAGCTCAACCTCTAATGCTTGTACCTCTTCAATCACTTCAGCTTCTTGTACAAATTGCACCTCTTCAATCTTAGCTTCTTGAGACAAAACTTGAGGTCCTTCAAGTGCAGATATGATTGAAATTTTGGGTGAGGATGATGCTCTTTCAGTTCTCATTCTTCTGGTCCTAATCTCAGAACTTGCAACCAACAACTTCCCTTCACCTTTTTGCAACTTTAACCTTGTCAGCGTCACAAAGTTGCAACTATTAATACCCTTCTTGCACAATCTCAAGCAAAGCAACAATAAACCTTTAGCAACCTTGTGCTTTGATAACAACTTGATCTGAAATTGATTGTTAGTTAATGTTGTGATAATATTAGTTTCAGAATTAACATGAAAGTGCTTTTTTTTGCTTATCATACAAGGGTTTATACTTGTGTTTATGATTGAAAATTCAATGAAATTGGCGAGATTAAGTGTATTTCATGAACTTAAAAGCATGGAAACTCAATGCTAAACAACAACATAATAAAACATAGCAAGAACAAATAAAAGAGACAAATACACAAGTTTTTGATGAAGGAATTCACACCTCTTGGGCTACATCTCCTTGGTCCAACTTCATTGTGTGGGCCTTTGTATTAGCTTCAATGTTGAAAAACGATATTTATAGTGTCTTTATACCTCTAAAACCTGCTCCAATGGCTCCAAAACATCAAAATATACCAAGAATGACTCTTCCTGGGCCTAAATTGGTCAAAAATTTCCAAACTATGGCAAAACTGATTTTCCTAGTTTTTCTCCACTAACTCTAGATATCTGCCAGTTAACTCCAATAAATCTACAGCTTCTGCTGAATCTGGCGGATCCGCCAAAGGCACCGCCAAGACAAGCGCTATTAATTAGAGATAAGTGTGAGTTTAATATTAGATTAAGTGGGTGATAAATGGGGTTAAGCATGATTAGCGCTAACCAGTCAATCGCAGATCGCAGCACAGATCGCAGTGCAGTCAATCGCAGATCACATATCGCATCCCCATTATAAATCATTCTAGGTTTCTTACTCCTTCTTGCGATTGCGATACCCCGATGTGATATATCGCATCACACTGTAGCTCTGCATCCGATAACCTTATCGCCACGTCACTTACATCGCAATCGCAGATCTGCCACCCGATAATGCATTCACGTCCGCTCTGAAACCCCCGATGCGATTGGTAGGACCCACCTTATTTCAAATCATTTTTTGTTGCCTTATTTCCTCCACTCCTAAACTACCGATGAGCTATGGTTGAACTCGTCGATGCTTTGGACCAAGGTTTAATACATTGGGTTAATGAAATATGTCATGGATATATGTTGTATTGTCATTCGACTATGGTTTCAGCCATTAATCCCAACCTTTGACCTTGCAATAAAAATCATGCTATCTGTCGTTTGATTCAAACTTTGGAATAAAACATATATGCGCCCGAACCTCAACCTTGGAATAAAAATGTACACGCCTTCCAACTGAAGATTATCCCCCGGATTGCTTTTGGATCTCAGTTGTACTATGTGGCCCTTCTCCATTGGCCTATAAATTCCACCAATTGAATAAATCCAAACCTAGGAAATAGGATAAATTGTCATTGTTCTGCACAATTTTTACATGTTTGGGAAAACCAACAGTAGACCATAACTCACTCATATAAACTCGGATTTTGATGAAACAAGTTGCGTTGGAATCCTGGTGACGAGCTCTATCCAGTCATTCTAGCCTGAAGCATTTCTAGGCACTTCATTTTCTTAGCTAAATATTGAGCTCTTGATCAGGGTCAGCACAAATACTCGCAGCAGCCAAATATTTAGTATCAAATGCATCATGTTGAACACTTAGTTCAGTATTTTCGATGTTTTTCTGTTGCAACAACAGCAGAGTTGCAGTGCAGATCCAGTTGGCAGAAGTATGCAGGGTCAGCAACAGCATAGATGCAAAAGCATAGTAGTTGGTGGGCAGCATTGTCAGACATCAGCATCGCAAAGGGAGATGTTACGGATTCAGGGTGATGCTTCAACAGGTTGCATTATAAGAGAACATTCCTCTCTAAGAGGGAGTGTTTATTTTTGGTATCATCGGATGTTATCTAAGTCTCAAATTTTTCAGGGAGGCTTGGACACATGTATCCCAGAAATCGTTTAAGGAAATTCCACCCGGATGAGGTTTTTTAGAATAATTAATTATTTTTAATGGAAACCTAAGTCTAAACTTAGGGAATTAAAATAATTAAAGTGTATTAATATAACTGGGTGTGAAATTTTCTAGAAAAGACAAAGATCAAGTCAAGTTAATATTAGCCCTTGATTATGTTTTAATTTGCGTCGTTGATTTCTCAATGAGAAGATTATAAGAATGACTTTGATGGGCATTTTGAAATCACATCAGGAGAGGATCAAGAGATCAATTTCTCAAGTGAGAAGCACAGAGCAACTGGAGAGATTAGTCGAGGATATTCTTGCAATGAGGGGTATAGATAATTTCCGATTGGGGAGATTTTTCTTGAGGTGGGAATACATTGCAGAGAAGGCATAGGAAGAACCAAAAGAGGCAATGTATGGGCAGCGCAGAGGCAGTGTTGAGCCTCTGAAGAGATATTCTATTTTTTTTAGGGTCAGATCAGATCCAGTGTCGAGAGTTGGGGTGTGAGATTGGAGGGCCAGAGGAACGAACATCCAACCAACAGAAATATATTCATCTGAAGGGAGTGATGTAGTCCCCAGAATTTGTGACGCAGAACTATGCAGACACTGCGTAGAGGTAGTGTAGAGGCAGTGTGGGACTTGTTAGTTCAAGGTTGGGTCAGTGTCAGATCTCCAGTGTTAGTGTGAGGTAATCCTCGCTAATTTTCTGCCATTTAGATTCTCTATTGGATAGCCAAATTGGGGTATTCATATTGTATTCAGAAATTACTGCTTAATAATACAAACCCTCAATTGTTGGACCAGTTTTCCCGCATTGGTTTTTTTTGGGACATTAGTTCAAAAATAGAGGTGTCATATGTGTGTCATATTTCTTCTTGCTCAGTACTTGTCTTCCGCATTTTATGTATTTAGTGACGGTTATAATTGTATTTGCTTCAATATTTACATGTAGAACATAGTAAATAACTTGTATAATTTAACAAGTAGGAGAAGTAATATCAGTTTGTTGTAGTAGAAATTTGGGTCATTGAATTTTCACACCCAACCCTTCCATCATCAGGATAAATAGTAAGGGGGACAAAGGGTCCCCTTGCCGAATACCCCTGGATGGGAAGAATGGTTTTGAAGGGGCGCCATTAAGTAGAATAAAAAAGATAGGTGAGGATACCATAGCCATGATCTAACTAATCCAGTGGTTTCCAAAGCCAAAATTTTATAGAATTTCAACCATGTATTCCCAACTGATCTTGTCATAGGCCTTGGATAGGTCCATCTGCATTATCATTTCAGCCTTTTTTTGTGTCTGCAACGAGTGAGCCACTTCATGTGCCAGGATAATATTGTCTAAGATCTACTTTCCCTCCACATAGCCTGATTTTTCATCCGATATTAGATGAGGAAGAATTGTTTTTAAACTATTAGTTGTAGAAAATCCACATAGATTCAATTGATCTTGTAATATGCTAAAGAAAAATACTTGAATCTATCCTACAAATTGTGGAAACCAATTATGATCGCACAATCACATGAACAAGAAAGAGAAATAATTTCAATTGCACAACACAAAGATGTATCGAGGGAAAGCCTCAACTAAAAGCCACACTATTTGTATATTTCATTAAGTCAAGAATATGAAACAATACAATGTTATTCCCCTTCCTGAGTAACCTCTGCACTATCTTTGATTGTCTCACTACCAACTTGTGCACAAGCTTCTTTTGGCACACCTTTATCTCACAAGCTCCATGCACAAACTTGTGCTTCCTATTGCTTGGTCTCACCAACTCATGCTCACCAAAACAATGATTAAACGTGTGCTTTCATTCTTCCTTTTAAAGACAATTTTCTCCAATTAAGGAATGATTTATTTTATGCCTTGTTCTGACTGAATGCACCACCTATACAATTTGGATGATTATAAAATTGATAGTACAGTTCCCTTTAACTCCAATCTCAACTGGTTATTCCTCATAATTGACATGCAATAGCTATTTATAGGGAATTTTTAGTTATCTGGTTGATCACTACATATCAATTAAATCACATTTAATTCTTCAGAATCAGTGGAATAACATGTTCAGAGTTTTTTAATAACCCAACGTTTTGGACTTCCTAAGTGAGTCCATCTTCAGGGGTAAACGCCAAATGATCTTTAATTCATTGGACCTCTCACTATCTCATCCATCTGTTAAAACTAGTTAAACTAATTTTAACTCGAATAATTAAGTTAAACAGTTACAACTCAAAATAAACTGCAACTGAACCCCCTAAAACTTAGATTGAACTCTACATGCCTCCAGTTTGATCCTCAACTCGAATTGATTGAGCTAAGTCTTCCTGACTTAGTTAACTCGTACAAGTTGTCATGTGATGTGGAATTACAATTTAATTCTAATTTAATTAAGGGAATATTAAATTAGAATCCCTTTCGATGCCATTTTCAATATTTCTTGTCTCCAATTTCAACATTAGCAACAATTTTCGAAATAATATTGTATACCACATTGCAAAGTGCTATAGTTCTAATTTTTTCTGAGTTACTTGCAAGTTCTTCTTTAGGGATTAGGGCTATAAATGTTGAATTCAGAACTTTTAGAATTGTTGTTGATTCTTGTGAGTTAGCTACAACTTCATAGATGTCTTCTTAGATTATTTCCCAGCAGGCTTTAAATAAATATATGGTGAATCCATCAGGGCCCGAGGTTTTCCCATTCACCATTTCATTAACTGCTTGAGTCACTTCCTCTATAGAGACTGACCTGCTTAGGTTTTTATTGTGCTCATCAATGAGTGTCTTTGGGATGTGTCTCACTATCCTTTGAATATCATCCCTTCTTTACACCTAGGACTCTTCACATATATTTTTGAAGTATTGCACCAAGACCTCCTCTATGTCTTGGTGAGCCTCAAAGATCTTCCCTCTATCATCCTTTATTCTGGGGATTCTATTGGAGTTTCTATGCTCTATTGTTGATCGGTGAAATAATTTGGTGTTTTTCTCTCCCTCTTTCAGCCATAGCACTCGATATTTTTGTCTCCAAAGGATTTCCTCTTTTTTACATCTTCCTCCCATTTCATTATAAGCTCCATTTCCCCTTCTTTCCTTCCCTCTAAATAGCCATATGAGAACAGTCGTTGTTGTATGACTTCCATTTTATTTTCCAGATCCTTTTTCTCCTAAAATATTTTTCCAAACTCAACTGTGTTCCACTGCTTTAGTTTCATCTTGATGTGTTTTAGTCTGCCTCGTGGGGTGAACATCCTAGATTCCTTGTCAGGGATGTATTCTTTCCACCATGTGTTGACGTTCTCTCTAGAGTTAGGATGTTCTAGCCAAAATGTTTCAAATCTGAAGGGTCTATTTTTAGGAGTTTCGTCCAGTTAAATAATTAATAGCATTCGCCAATGGTCATATCCCACACAAGGAAGAATATTTTATACTGCATATACCCCTCTCATCAGTAAATCCTCTGAAATTAAGATTTTTTCAAGCCTGGACGTCGCTTGATGCTACCCTTTCCGCTTATCACTCCATGTGAAGCATCCATTTGTTGTTTCCATGTCTATGAGTCTAGTTTCCTCTATGAATTCCTTGAATGCTTCTGAATCTCTGTATTTTTTTCTTTGTCCCCTTTTTTTTCCCGAAAGAGAGGTTATCATGTTAAAATATCCCCCCACCACTGAGGGGAGGTGTTCTTTCATGTTTTTTATTCTTCTCAGATTTTGTAAGAACTTAATTTTGTCCTCGAGTCTTTGAGGCCCGTATACATTGGTGAAAACCATTGTGCCAAGGGATCCTATGACGTATATTTCCACTAAAAAATATTCCATGTTTGTTTCAGAATCCAAAATAATCAAGGATTGAGGGTTCCAGCAGATTTTCAAACACCCAGCCGAGCCTTGTACTTCTACTTCTAATGATTCATACTGTCTTCCTAGTTTCTTGCATAGTTCATTTATTTTTCCTACGGAACATTTTTATTCCTGAATATAAAGGACATCAGGTTGTTCCATTTGAATTTTTTTCTTTAATAACCTTTGTTTTCTAAGACAACTAATGCCTCTTATATTCCAGGATAGAACTTTCATGATTAATGATGGGTGGAGGAAGGTGAGCCAAGGGCTCTCATATTACCTGAGTTAATTAACATAGCTCCCATCTCCTTTAGGGCAACATTTTTCTACTTTATTCCTCGTTTTTTTTGGCTTTGTTGCGGCACTAGCACTGTATGAGAATCCATTACTTTAACTCTTAGTTGAGACCCCTTTACGGAGCCTCCTTCTTTTAATGGATGTGGTATTTTTTCCCTCTTAATCTTGTCTCCTCTCTCATCAGGTATAAATAATGGATTATGTTTATTTGATCCTTATTAATTGATTTTATGCCTTGATTATTTTCTTGTTCCGCCAAATCATAGAGGTCGATTCCTTCCCTTTCAACTAACTCCTGCCATTATGGATCTTTTATCCCTACCTCGTTGGGTGTCATATCTGCTTCCCCTTCAAAATATTTTGATAGATCTGGGATATCCCCTTGCTGCTCATAATCCTCATTTGGGCGCCCCATTTCCTCCTCTTTGTTATCTTCTTTGTTCTTTGTTTCTTCATCTTCCCTCCCTTGCTCCTCAAGGGTTCCCACGACCATAATTTAAAAGTTATCTTTATGAGTTCTTCTTCCCTGATTACTTTGTTGTTGTCTTATGTTAGGTCTTCCCCTTGGTTTAGGTCTGATAAAACCTTATGCATCTCTTCGATCTATTTCTTTGATTTTTACTTCCACTTTATTAGTGGGAATTCCCTTATCATGTTCATGGCATATTCAACATCTAAAGGGGATTTGGTCGTAGTCCACTGGTTGCAGCCAAAATTCATCCCTGAATTCTAGCTTAACTGCTTCCGACATAGCTCCAGAGACATCCATTTCTACACATATTTTGGCATATGTTGTGTATCTTCCTTGTAGCATTGCTTCTGAAATTTTAATGAATTTACCCAAGGAGTCCCCTATTACGTTTATGGTTGTAGGAACCTAATAATACAGGGTAAGGGAATACATCCTAACCCAGATCGAGACACATTTGAAGTTTTCCTTCTCCGAGGTAAATTTTTCTGTCCATGCACGTATATACAGCCCAATCGATGCAAAGAAATATGGACCACCGTCAAATATCCAGTCTTTGTCTCCATATTAGAAAATACCACCTTGAATAAACCTTTTTACCCTAAGTGCAATTCTATTTTCTCCCTTGGTTTCCATTGATGCTTGATCCAATCAAACAATGCTTTTATTATGGGTCAGAGCCCAATGAATTTACACATGACCGCATATGTCCTCATGCATTCTCTAAAGGATTGAGTTTCATGATCAATGATTAAATTCATTAGGATCACTGTCATTTTTGGCTTACATGGTCATGTGGTTCTTGTTGATTTTTGTTGTTGTTGTGGATCCGTTGGATTTCCTGTTGGGCCCCTTTATTCATTGATTTTCTAAGATTTTCCGCCTACCTATGTTGACCCCTGGGTTTTTTCTGACATACTTGTTGCATGCCCTTGTGCTCCAAAAACCAATCGGATCCCTTTACCTCTGTTTGTTACCACATTCCTGTAGGGGGGAGTCGTGATCCCTCCTCATCTAGTGTTCATTCAATACAAACCCTAGTTTATGTTTCTTATTTCTTCAGGAACACACTCTCCGCCTCACCCTCTATCCAATGTGGAGAATCTTCTTTATCGATAGATAATGGCAGTTAGAGATATACATCGATCTAATTAGTTAATAACTATCAATGTAATATATTATTTATTGTTTGTTATAATTGTGTTGTTTATTATGATTTGTTAATGTGATTATTTGATTTCATGATAAATTAATCGATTATCCATTATTAAATTGTCTTGTTAAATGTATTGGGTGGTGTGTGATGGTTAATGGATTTGACTTAATTTTGGGAAGAGGGTAATTGGGGCCTTAGATAAGCATGAGGGTCTTAGAGTAAGTGATATTAGAAAATAGAGTTGTCAACTAGGTAGAGGATTTATGCAAGTGGGTGAGATATGAATTAGAAAGAAGTTTCCATGAAGGAAATTAGCATGAAGGAAGGGATTGGAAAATGGTTATGAGATTGAAAGAAAATAGTTGGAGAGAAAAAAACAAGAAAGCAATTGGAGTTTCAATGTTGAAAGGAATGTGTACCTATATTCTTGTTTCATTTGGACACTTGTGATAACCCTATTGGCTTATATAATTGATTGTTTGGTTATATATGGATTGTTGAAAAATGTAACTAGGTTCGATCCTCATTATTAATATATTAATCAAAAATAATTTATTATTATTAAATGACTTATTAAAGCATGGGTTTCATGCTTGGGTCATATTATTTAGATCAAGGTCTCCATTGTGGACTTCTAGGATTAGTAATTACATATTTAAATTGACCCATTATGGGCTTTTGAAACATGTAATTAGGTTGTCTTTTGGTCAAAATACTCCTCTATCAAGTCAGCCTCTACATCAAGCCTTCATCAAGTCAAGTTGGTCTAAAACAAATTAATATTGAAGTCGGTTTCCTCAAATATATTCTTGTCAGCCTAAATCAAATGACACACCTCTTCAAGAAGCACATGTCACCTCATTTCTATGGATGAATCACTATATATACAAGGCTAGGGTCTTCGCATTTCATCCATCTCAGAATCTAGGATAGAATTGCAGAGACAAGTTTGTATGATTGCAGGAACTCGGATAAGGGTATAAAGATGATCTTAATCACATTATTGTCACAGAAGATAAACCTCAGTGCTCTCACAGGTTTGGTATCACCACAATTCATATTAATTGTAGAGATTCAGTGCTCTCCAAGTGACCTCAACTCTTCAAGTGCTACCACAATGAAGGAAGAAGATCAGATTGAATGATGATCTCTTCAAAGAAATAAGTGTGAATAATTCGTACTGTCATGACAAGGTGACTTGATGGAGGTATTCTTGATTCTAAGGTCTTGGTCATCTCATCTTGAATCTACTTAAGGAATAATTTTGAAAGGGTTTTCCCCAAAGAGTGGGGTTTTTCCCTAGCAGCATGCCTGCATATTGCGTCCTCTTCTATTTGTTTTTTTGGAATTATTTTTTATGATAAGAAAATATAAATCGAAAGAAAATTTAACAATAACGAAAACATCACAAGATAATGTCATAATAAGAGAAATCAATTAACTTCCACCTGTAGAAATTGGCAACCAGAAAGGAAAAAAATTAAACCCACATTGGTGAGGAAATTTTGATGCACACTGGTGAGGAATTTCTTATGCACATTGGTGAGGAATTTCAATGCACAATGGTGAGGAATGTGGGGCGTATAATTTATTTTTCCCTTAAAATAAATTGTAATTTCATCTCATAACAACCTGTATCAGTTAAATAAGTCATGATGGTTGAGTTAGCTCAAGAAATTTGATTTGAGGGTATAAGATGAGGCATGTAGAGGGATTCTAATATTTTGGGGTTCCAGTTGCAGTTGATGCATCAGTGGGGTGCAGGTGTGAATCAATTAGCTCAATTAATTGAGTTAAAATCAGTTTAACTATTTCTAACTGAGTGATGAGCTAGTGAGAGGTCTAGTGAATTAAATTAGATTTAATTAACAAGTAGTGATCAATTAGATAAATAATAATTCACTATAAATAGATGCATTCATGTCAGTTCTGAGGAAGACCCAATTGAGATAGAGGTTAAAGGGAACATACCTATCAGTTGTATTTATAGAAAATTTCCCGGGTGCAATTATAAATTCATGAGGATTCTATGATGGATTGTGAAATCAAGGATGGGAATTATTCCTATTTAATAGGGGCCTAATTCTCTAGGAATTGTGTGAGCAAGGCTGGGCTGAGCAGAGGCTGAGAATTGGCTTAGTGTTTGTCAATTTTTCCTAAGCATTGTAAGCCAGTTTTGAGTAGGATCGGAGTGAGACAGTTGGCAGAGCGCTGGATAATTTCTTGAGAGATTAAACATTGTATTGTTTCATGATTCATTTACTTAATACACAATATAGGTAGAGGGGTTTTGAGCAGTTGCTTTCCCCAAGAACATCTTGTGTTGTTCAATTGATTTACTTATTTCTCTTACTTGAATGTGATTGAGCGATCGTGTTTTTTATTCCACAAATATTGTATAAGGATTCAGTATCTTATTTTAGTACATCACAAGTTCAGATTGAATCCATTGGTATTGATTTTCTACATGGTATTAGAGAATTGAGCAATATTTATATATGGTATCAGAGTTCCAGGAATCACAATACAAGAGAATAAATTGAGTTTGTCTTGAACAAGTTCAAATTTGCATATTTATTCTTTAGGATCCAGCAACAGATCAAGATGTCTTTCAATGGCTTAAGACTCGAATATGCTATTGAGGGAAATTTAAATTATATAGCATGGAAGGATAGGATGGGGGAAATTTTGGAGGATAACGGTTTGAATAAATTCATAGATGTTGATATTTCTAAGCCCACAATAGAAGATGCCCAACTTCTTGATTCATGGAAGAAGAAGGTAGCAAAGGTGAGAAGGATCTTGTTAGAGGGAGTTGAAGATCATATTGTATCGAGTATCCATGGGAAGGAAACTCCATATGCTATGTGGAAGGCCTTGATAGATCTGTTTCAGAATATCAATGACCACAGGAAGTTGGTGCTGAAGGACAAGCTCAAAAATATCAACATGGAGGGGGAGAGACGATACCAACATACTTGTCAAATTTCACTCAATGTCAAGATGAGATTGGAATTGTTGGTGTGACTGTAGCCTAGGATGATTTAGTGAGCCTAGCACTTCTAGGCCTTCCCAAGAGTTGGCATAGTTACCAGGAATCTGTGAATGGGAGGGAGAAGTTACCAGACTGGGAGCATTTGTGGTCCAACTTGGTAATAGAAGAAATAAGGCGGAGCACCAGAGACGGGACCTCCGGTAAAGACAAAGAATAATATTCTGCATTAGTTGGAAAAGGAAATAAATCCAAGGGAAATAAGTCCCAAGGCAAATAGGGCAATAGATACTTGTCCAAGATCAAGTGTTTTCATTGTCACGAGCATGGGCACTATGCCGTGAATTTTCCACAGAAGAAGGAAAGCAAGGAAGAGTATGCGGTTGGAGCGGGTGAAGCATTGGATTCACAATTTGAGCTTGATTTTACTCTCATTTCATGCATGGACAGCACTGTAATGGGATGAATGTGGTATCTATATAGTGGTGTCCCGTTCCATATGACGAGGAATAGAGATTTCTTCAGTGACTTGGAGAAAAAATACCTCCAGCATAACATAGAGTTTGGAGATGATGGGAGGTATAACGCGACCGACATAGGTACAATTACCTTTCAGAGGAAGCATGGCTCCCCTCTCAGACTGAAAAATGTTTTTTATGTTCCAGGCCTAAGGAAGAATCGTGTCTCCGTAGCGGTATTGGAAAATCGTGGTTATGATGTGATGTTTGGAAAAGGAAAGGTTTTCCTTAAACACATAGTCAAGGGACAGGTGAAACAGATCAGTGCAAGAGTCAAGAACCTGTATGCTCTCTAGGTTGAGGATGCATGAAATTTTTTTAGGAGAAAAGCAGTGGTTAGTGACTTAGTGGTTGAGAGGGAGAAATTATCTCTCAACATGCAGCCTCAGAAATAGTCTCAAAAGGTTGTGGAGCAACCACAATTGGAGGCATAGAGAGGATATTGAATGGAGGCATCCACTCAAACAGAGACCTCAAGTAGGGGGAAATTCCGAGCCAAATGGGACGAGGGAGTACATGTAGTTATACCTCAAGGTGAGAGGTGGGGCGATCTACAGATATAATCCCAAGAATAAATTTGGGCAGGGTCCATTGAGATTGTGTGTCTCATGGATCGAACCTGGCTACGAGGAGCCCATAGTACAACAGTAGCAGGAAGGATCGGTTGGATTGACGTAGTCAGATGTCAGGAAGAAAAAAATCAGAGAGACAGATGTCGGATACTGGAGCGCAGATCAAATTTGGCAGCAGTGCAGAGGGCACGGATGCAAATTTCAGCAGCAACGCAGAGAGTCCAGTAGACATTTTCAATATCTAGCAACAGTCAGAAGACTCTAATGATAGATGCATTATACTCATTCAATTTTTCGGGGGCTATTCAGTTTCAGGAGTTGCAGGTGCAAACAACACTAGAGAAGTGTTGCATGTAGAACGTTACAAAGGTGTTGGATCAGGATAGATTGAATTCCTTTCTTGTTGAGAGGGAGTGTTGAAATTTGCAACAAGAAACAGTGAAATTGGCAACCAGAAAGGACAAAAATTGCACCCACATTGGTGAGGAAATTTTCATGCACACTGATGAGGAATTTCTGATGCACATTGGTGAGGAAATTTTGATGTGCATTCGTGAGGAATTCCCGATGCACACTGGTGAGGAATGTGGGGCATCTAATTTATTTTTCCCTTAAATAAATTGGACAATAAATTTTAATTTAATCTCATAACAACTTGTATCAGTTAAATAATTCATGATGATTGAGTTAGCTCAAGAAATTCGAGTTGAGGGTCTAAGATGAGGCATGTAGAGGGATTCTAATATTTTGGGGGTCCAGTTGTAGTTGATGCATAAGTGGGGTGCGCATGTGAATCAGTTAACTCAATTAATTGAGTTAAAATCAATTTAACTAGTTCTAACTGAGTTATGAGCCAGTGAGAGGTCCAGCGAATTAAATTAGATTTAATTCACAAGTAGTGATCAATCCAATAACTAATAATTCACTATAAATATTTTCATGCATGTCAATTATGAGTAATACCTAGTTGAGACAGAGGTTAAAGGGAACATAACTATCAGTTATGTTTATAGAAAATTACCCGGGTGCAATTATAATGTCATGAGGATGCCATGATGGATTGTACAATCACGGAACGGAATTATGGGCCTATTTAAGAGAGGCCTAATTCTCTAGGAATTATGTGATCAAGGCTGGGCTGAGCAGAGGTTAAGAATTGGCTAAGTGTTTGTCAATTTTTCCTGAGCATCGTAAGCCAGTTTTGAGCAATATCGGAGTGATATAGTTGGCAGAGTGCTAGAGAATCTCATGAGAGATTAAGCATTGTATTGTTTCATGATTCCTTGAATTAATACACAATATAGGTAGAGGGGTTTTTAGCAGTTGCTTTCCCCAAAAACATCTTGTGTTGTGCGATTGATTTACTTCTTTCTCTTACTTTCATGTGATTGAACGATTGTGTTTTGTATTCCACAAATATTATAGAAGGATTTAGTATCTTGATTTAGTACATCATAAGATCGGATTGAATCCATTGGTATTGATTTTATACATGGTATTAGAGAATTGAGCGATATTTATACACCACCTACTTTGATTTCTCAACACGGTTTCAGAGATAAGGTCATGATTAAAGGAAATTTGAATACAACTTATACATCCTTGAAAGTATTCTAAATAATAGGTTCTTGAAGAACATGTCAATAAACTAGTTTAGTCTCAAAATCACCTTGAAGAAAAAGAACATTTCCACTATATCTCAAGGTGACAAGTTCGGATCTAATTCAAAATAATAAACCACAAAAGCTTGAGTAGGATATGATTTGTGTATCACTATAGCAACCACAGCTTGTTGCTATCTAAAGTGAAATGATCTCAGGCTACCATAGTTTGTTGTTATCATAGCTACATGGATTCATCACAGTGATATGGGTTTTATGTCATCACAGCAAGAATTCTTCATAACTCGGTATCATTACAATTCGAAGCTACCACAATAACCTCATCTCGGTGCTCTCCCGGAATATCAGTGCTATCTCAGAAGACATGCTTCAGTTATCATAGTGATTATAGGTTCAGTGTCATTTTAGTCTCGGTGCTATCACAGTTTTAAGGGCTCGGTGCTCCTACAGTGTTAAGTGTTCAATGTAATCACATGAGAAGGATTCCACTACAGTTCAGATTGATGGATCTATCATAGTTTGAAGGATTCCATTCCCACAGTGAAGGATCTATCACAGTGAGGTGTTATCTCAGTGAGAAGAGTCTCACAATTTTGGTAACATCACTTTTAAGTGAAAATTATTCCATTTCGGTTAGGTGGTTCGGTGGTACAATCAATCTAAAACTAATTGAGGAATACGATATTGGAATAGCTTCCTATGGAAATATACCGATGATATGAGAAGTATATAGTTTGGATAGAACCCGAAGTTTGTCCTATGGAGAAATGAACTCAAGCCTTGAAGTTTTGAATTGATGGTCCAAGTACAAGGTATCGTTCTAAGTTCAAGGTAAGTATTGACACTTAATAAAGTTCTCTTGCAACAAGTCTAAACTCAAGGTGTGTATGTCAATAAGCCTTCAAAGTATCAAATCTTACATGGTTCATATAATCCTTGTTTATAGTTGGTCTAGGATAAAATTGTGATCCTTAGATATCATACATGTTAGAACCTTAATCCTTGTCCTCTAGGATTTACAAGTAATATAGTATGTCAAGTAAATATCCTATTGTCAATTAATAACTTGATCCTCGATATCGTAGGATTCCATCCTCCATGGTTACATAGGAAATCTAACTTGAAAAATTAAATTAATGTTCTTGGTATCTCATGTTTTTCTTGAAAGTATGCATTATAGGTATAGAAGATCATGGCTTACACTTCAAGAAAGTCCTACAAGGTTTGTCAAGAAACATCTCTAGGTATGTCTTAGACTATGCATCTTTTAAAATTCTCCTCATCTTATTTTGAAAGTTGTGTTACTAAGATCGTTATGTCGAGCTCTCTTGAATCTAAAAGATTCTTATTTAGGGTGATTAATCATCTGATAAATATACCCACCTTATATCTCTAATTGTTTATATAAAATAACCCTAGACATGTTCTCTAGAAAACCCTAACCTAAGGGTATGCTAATAATGTGTGAGACCCTAAATGTACATAGGGTTATTAATGAATAAATTGCTATATTAGTTGATATATTGATGATGTCATGTTTGGGGTTTTGATATGATCATGGAAGCTCTAAATTATTAGGGTTGAAATGATGTTGTTTGAAATTATGAACCTTTAAAGTTTTGATATAATAAGGGTTTTCTTTGATATGTACTGAAACCCTAGGTTTGGCTAGGTCTACAAGAAAAATCCTTGTTATGTACTTAAATTCCTAGCTATGTGTTCATTTGGTTGAAACCCTAGCTTAGTATAGGTTGATATATGTATAATGTATTAATATTGTCTGACATATGATATGCTTATGCATGATGGTAATCTCCTAGACATGTGCGTTGACCAAATTCCTAATGGTCATAAGTCCTAGGGTTTAGAAACAAGCCCTAGTCAAAGTTTGAAGTTCTAGCATGATGATTAAAAGGTCTAGGGCTTTACAACTAAGCCCTAGTCAAAGTTTGAAGTTCTAGCATGATGATTAAAAGGTCTAGGGCTTTACAACTAAGCCCTATTAATGGTTAAATTCTCTATTATGTGTATTCATCTGAATCTATAATGTTTACTAAGAATTTATAGATGAAAAATCTATGGTTTACATTGAACCCTAGTAGAAGTTATTCATGTTGTGATTGTTTTGATTAAGTGAAATGTAGGGTTTACATAAAACCCTAGTGGAAATTCTATCATATGACTTCTAAAAGTTATTAGATATCTTTATTTTTCTTTTGAATTATTTCTAAGGATCGCTATATGAAAAAATTAATCTTTTGTCATCTTGGTTGAGTTGTTGATGTGATTTAGGATTTATAACAAACTTGGGCTAAAAGTTGAAGTACTTAAGTATAGTCTCCTGATGATTATGTTTGATGCTTGCTACTATAATTTTTGTTTGTGACTAACTTCATGTTTCTATAGATTTGGTTGTACTTTTTGTTTAAGTTGTGAAAGTACATCATATTCAAGTTGGTAAATATGTTTGTAAGGGAAGACAATATGTTAAGCATGATGAGAAGGATGGAAGACACAAAATATTTTGCAACACTGAAGGAAGAAGTTGATCTCCGTAAATTAATAGGGATGCTAGATAAAAGAAGAAATTATGGTTATGGTTCTCTACTTCATGTTTCATGCACTAGACCATGACTAACAACCGTAAGTCTTAGTGAAGGCCATGAGTAAGAATCATAGTCATGATTGGAGAATGATTTGTTGAGATGTTGTTGTAAGAAGGAAATCAGGATCCAATTGAAGAATATGTTGTTTCATGTAAAGTAGGAAAGGAAATTATATTATTGAGGAATATTGTGTCAAATATTTGGTTGATAGTCCTACTACGTTGAGAAGCAACATCAAGATGCTTGAAAGACCCTAGAGGTTTGTATTTTTTATGAACATGTGAAAGTGTATTATTTATTGGGGTTGTATTTGTAGAGGTAAATATATTGAAGGTTTGATAAGCATGATGATTGTCGATCATTTTGATCGGGAGATATTTATTGTTGAGGCTTTGTGAGTGAATCATTGCTTGGAAATACATCGATTCGACACTTTTTTTTGATGTCTAGTAGAGAGGGTGTCATTGGGTGGATGTGCACCTAGTTCCCTGGTTTGATGGTTAGAAAGTAAGCCTAATGGTACCTATAGAGACTAAAGCTTTAGTCCATCTTAGTCCCACTCGGATAGATTTCCCTGGTTAGAAATCTAGTCTGTGGAATTGCGGTGCCTAAACTGGTGAGAGACCAAATGGATATATTACACTGGTCAGGAATCTAGTTCATGGAATTGCGGTGCCTAAACTTCTTCATAGATAAAGTGATATATTCCATGTACCTCTTTAATTATTTATGAATACCTCCCTAGTTAAGAGGGAATGTTGTAGAATGTAACTAGGTTTGGTCTTCATTATTAATATATTTGTAAAAAAGAATTTATTATTATTAAATGAATTATTAAAGCATGGGTTTCATGCTTGGGTCATATTATTTAGATCAAGTTCCCCATTGTGGACTTCTAGGATTAGTCATTACATATTTAAATTGACCCATTCTGGGCTTTTAAATCATGTAATTGGGTTGTTGTTTGGTCAAAAGACTCCTCCATCAAGTTAGCCTCTACATCAAGCCTTCATCAAGTCAATTCGGCCTCAAACAAATTAATCTTCAAGTCATTTTCCTCAAATATTCTTATGTCGGCCTAAATCAAGTGGCACACCTCTTCAAGAAACACATGTCAACTCATTTCTATGGAAGAATCATTATATATACAAGGCTAGGGTCTTCTCATTTCATCTATATCATAATCTTGAGTAGAATTGCAGAGAAAAGTTTGTATGATTTTAGGAACTCGGATAAGGGTACAGAGATCTCAGATAAGGGTATAAAGATGATCTTAATCAAAGTATTGTCACAGAAGATAAACCTCAGTGCTCTCACAGGTTCGGTGTCACCATAGTTTGGATTAATTGGAGAGATTCAGTGTTATTATAGTGGATTCATTTTCAATCCTTTTACAGTGATCAAATTCAGTGCTCTCCAAGTGACCTCAACCCTCCAAGTGCTACTATAGTGAATAAAGAAGCTTAAATTGAATGATGATGTCTTCAAAGATACAAGTGTGAAGAAGGTTGATTTTCATGACAAGGTGACTTGATGGAGGTAGTCTTGAGTCTAGGGTCTTGGTCATCTCATCTTAAATCTATTGATCAAGGAAGAATATTGACTGGGTTTTCCCCAAAGAGTGGGTTTTTTCCCTGGAAGCGTGTCTATATCTTGTGTCCTCTTCTATTTGTTGTTTAACTGCCACCTCCTTTGATTTCTCAACATGGACAACCTATTATGTGAGATCCACGAGCTTAGAGAATTGAAAAATCGAAGTGGTTTTATAGTTTTGGATAGGAGGATAATCAGATTGATCACCCTAATTTTAAAAAGGAACACTTTGGAGCTTGCAATGGAGTAGGAAAAAATTATCAAGCTTTGGAGCTCAGAGGGGAGAAAGACAAACTTTGCTGGTCTACATTATAAATATAAGGTATTTTCATATGTTTTATTATTTTTAATTTATGGAATATTTTCTTTGGACAAGTGTCTCAAAGGAAAGGTAAAGTGTTGGTTGGTAGAGAGATATGTTCAAATTGTACACTTGTTTCTTTAGAAAACATGGAGAAATAAAAATTGTGAATTTTCGAACGATTATGTAAATTAAAAATTTGTTTTTAAAACGTGAAAGGAAATATTTTACATCAATAACAATATTTTTCTCCCTTTCTCTTGATTACCTTAGCCTTATAAAGAACAGTCTTAGCCTTATAAATAAAAATGGTGAAATTTTATCCAAAAATAAAGAAATTAAAGGTCTTGTTAACTGGGCAGTAACAAGATTCATTGAAGTTCTTGGCTATCAGTTTCATTAGTTTCAGTATATCAACTTCTAGTAGTTGATATTATTGTTTAAATTATTACTAGTGAATAAATGTGAGGGGAAAACTAGTTTCTTAACTAGACTAGTGAAACAAAATATATCTAAAATCACAAGTTAATATCTAAATAGATAAGTGTTTATTTTCTTATCACTTCCTAAAAATAAGTATTTTAAGTTAGAGGAAATTCCTAATTGTTACATAAATTCCCATGCTTATTTAGAGAAAAAAAAATCATTGTGGCCATAAGAAGCCTATAGAAAGGCTTAAACTCAAAATAAATTAGCCCCTTCAAAAACAATGATACTAAGTTGGGTAATCCTCCATATTTTCCCCTTTGACCTCCCATGAGGTTCACTATAACATAGGAAAATAAACAAAGGTATTAGCTCATACTTTTAACAAATTGTTAAATATAAATGGACTAATAGCTCAAAAAGAGTATATTTGTAACTCCCACATGGGTATGAATGGAGGAGCTAGGAACCCTAGTGAAGGAAATGTTATAGGAATTCCCATGTTTACTTGGAGCACAAGATAAACCTTGGGGCTATTATATATTAAGAGCTCAAGAAGAATATAATCGTAACTCCCATAATAATGTGAATGGAGGAGTGAAGAGCCCTATTGAATTGGACCTACAATCATGTCATATCAACTTGTATACATGGAATTTAACTCTACTTCTCCTTCATTAATAGCTCAATCATCCTCATACTTACTCAGTTCATCCTTTTCTACCACTTGTTCCAGCCACATGCCCTTTCCTAGCCTTTACTATATCTCTTTGAAAAGTTATCTTGTGTGTGTCTATTGTACTTTGCATGTTGCATGGAAAATTTTCTTTTGAAAAGATCTAACAGCTTGCCTCTACTAGCTCTCCTACCACTTGTTATGGCCTTGTCTTTTTTGTATTCCATTTGAAATATTTCTTGCAAGTGTCCCTTAAAATTTTCAAGTTTCATGGAAGCCATTGTATTTGAAAATATATAACTACTTACCTTCGATAACTCTCCTTTAATTAAATTGGTACCAAAAGCTTGTAGGTTTTAACCCTATACAAAAATTATCTGCAAACGAATCTTTAAAACAGAAAATAAAAAATAGTGAGAGCATAAAACATAAAATAGATATACACAAGGATTTTCCCCTGAATCCAAAATCGGGACTACCAGCTTTATTTTTCATTATATTCCTTTTAGTGTTACAACACATATATATACATGTCGAAGCATTCATAAACTGCAATCCATTAACCCTAGATTAGAAAATAACCGTAGTTCCCTTAACCGGATCTACAAAACACCAGGGGTCAAAAACCATCATGCACCAAAACCATGTGCAAACACATGCACAAAACCATGGGCAGGTTCGCCTACCAAAAAATAGGGTCCAAAAAAATTTCCTGGGGTGCTGCCCGCCCCCTGCGAACCCCCATACAGGGAGGGTTGTCTCCCCCCCTGCTGCGCCCCGACGCAATGTACAATGGTAACTATCCCCCTCTCCCACCTATGCGACTAATCATGGAAAGAATATAACACATACCCAACATTCTCACACTTGTTGTTTTTTTTCCACAAGGGGCCACAAGAGAGCTTAGTCATTAGTCCATCCCTGCAACTCCCATTATTTATCTACACCAAGATAACTTCTGAGTGCTCACTGACTTCGTCAATGCATCTTCAACATTCTTCAAAGTGTTCACCTTTACCAACAACACCTTTTTATCCTCAACCATATCTCTCACAAAGTGATATTGAACATAAATGTGCTTTGTCTTTGAATGATAAGTAGGGTTCTTAGCCAAGAAAATTTCACTTTGGCTATCACAGTCTATCTTTATAGCTCGCTGCACCAACCCCATACTTGAACAACATCTCTACAACCAAACTACTTCCTTGCTTGCATACATGAGTAGCTTCCATGTACTCTGCCTCTGTAGTTGAAAGAGTCACTATAGACTGTATTTTACTCATCCAACTGACTGCGCCTCCAAATAGGCTAAACACATACCCACTTGTGGATCTTCTTTGGTCCAGATCTCCAGCCCAGTCTGCATCAAAAAAACCATGGATTTCTAAAACTCTGTCCAATCCTGGTCTTCCCTAGTAGCACAAACCATAATCACTAGTGCCAGGGAAATATCTGAAAACCCGCTTCACTGTTGTCCAATGTTCCTTCCCTGGTTTTGACATAAACCTGCTCAATACTCCCACTGCATGTGCAATGTCTGGTCTAGTACATACCTTTGCATACATCAGGCTACCCATTTCACTTGCATATGGAACACTGGACATATCCCTCTCTTCTTCGTGTGCCTTGGGACACTGTTCAGCAGATAGATTTACACGTACAGGAATATGAACCTTCACCAGTTTACTATTCTGCATATTGAGCCTATCCAATATTGTCTCGACATACTTCCTCTAGTTTAACCAGAGCTTCCTCTTTATCTGATCTCTCTTAATTTCCATGCCCAAAATATAGTTTGCAGCACCAAGATCCTTCATGTTGAATTGGGAGAACAATTGGGTCTTCAAATCTTAGATAATTTCTTTGTCATTTCCAATCAACAACATATCATCCACATAAAAGACCAAATAAATAACACGGTCACCAATTAATTTAAAATACACATAGTGATCCTCTTTTCTTCTGGTGAATCCAAGTCCCCGTATATAGGTATCAAATTTTTGATACCACATCCTTGGTGACTGTTTTAACCCATACAGAGACTTTTTTAACTTGCATACCAGTTATTTCTTACCCTTCACCGCAAAGCCTTCAGGTTTCTTCATGTAGATCTCCTCTTCCAGATCCTCGTGAAGAAATGTTGTCTTCACATCCATCTGTTCTACCTCAAAATCAAATGCAACAGCAACAGATAAAAGTAATCTAATAGAAGTAACCTTGGCAATAGGAGCAAAAATATCACCAAAATCAATTCTTGGCACCTAGGAATAACCTTTTGCTACCAACCGAGCTTTGTATTTCTCCACTGTGCCTTCTACATTCATCTTCTTCTTAAACACCCATTTGCTCCCGATGGGCTTCCTTCTAGCCGACAACTCCACCAGATCCCATGCCTCATTTTTGTGCAAGGATCCCATTTCATCAACCATGGCCTCCTTCCAGAGTTTTCCATCTTCTGAATCCACTGCCTCCCTGAGAGATTTGGATCATAATCAATGATAGTTAAAGAAAAATTTGAACAGAAAGTAGATGGACTATGCCTTTCTGGTTGCCTTCTCTCTCGAACTTATCTTCTCACAACTGGAGATTGTGGCTCTTCCTCTTCTGAATATTGTTCTGTTATAGAGTCTGATTCATCCTCCTTTAGCTCAAACTCTATATTATCAAGTTCCTTTGGTAGGATTTCATGTTTAACTACATCTTTCACCTCTATAAACACCACATCTTGGTTGTAAACAACCTTCCTTGTTTCTGGGTTCTAGATCTTGTAACCTTTTAAACCATCCTTATACCTAATAAAGATGCACCTTTCAAATTTATTATCCAACTTGGTCCTTTTCTCCTTTGGAACATGTACATATGCATCACATCCAAATACCCTCAGATGTGAAAGAGAGGGTTTCTTACCAGTCCATACCTCATGTGGATTCTTATCCTACAACGTTGATGAAAGTGATTTGTTAACCAGGTAACATGCAGTCTCCACTACCTATGCCTAGAATTCCTGTCCTAACTCGGTACCACTAAGCATGCTTCTTGCCTTTTCCATCAGCATTATGTTCATTCTTTCTTAAAATTTGTTTTGTTGAAGTGTGTATGGAGTAGTCTTATGTCATGCTATACCACACTTCTTATAGAATTCTTCAAATTCCTCCTTGTAGAACTCTCCACCATTATCTGTCCTCGGCACCTTTATCTTCTTCTCTGTTTGGTTTTCCACCAAAGCCTTAAATTCTTCAAATTTGTGAAAGACTTCAAATTTCTTCCTCGTGAAATATATCCATGTATTCCTTGATAAGTCGTATATAAATGAAACATACTACACATACTTTCCCAGTGATGGAACCGACACAGGTCCAAACACATCACTGTGCACAAGCCCTAATATCTTGTTCGCCCTCTTATCACCAGAAAGAAAACTCACCCGATTCTGCTTCTCATATACACAATGTTCACAAAAATCGAAATCCACAAAGCAATTAGACATACATTCTACCATACCATTACCATGTAGTATCCGAAGGCCCTTCTCTCCAATATGTCCAAGCCTTTGATGCCATAGCATGGTCTTTTCTCCAGAGATCGCTAGGCTTTCCACTCCACTTTCAAGAACCACAAAACTGTTGCACCCATCAATAACAGTTCTACCCTGAAGCTTGTACAAAGTTCCAATCCAAACTCCCCGCATTAATACCAGTGTTCCTCGAACCATCTTGCAAGTATCTTTCTCGAACATTGTTTTTACACCTGCATCATCCATCTTGCTTATAGAAATTAGATTTCTTGCCAATGTAGGAATATGCAGAACACAAGGAAGTGTTCTAATCCTTCCACCTTGCAGCTTCCGCTTGACTTTTCCACGTCTGATGATTTTTTCCTTCCTATCATCCCCTAATATGACATCGCCACCATCATAATTCTCATACTCGCAGAACCACTCCCTATGGGGCGTGAAATGAAAGGATGCACCTGAGTCAATAAACCATGCCTCATGATCTACATGTGTATTTGAAGAAGAATCCATATACACATCCCCACCTTTATCTGAGGTAGTTTTTGCCTCTGCAAAAGGAGCATCATCAGATCCCTTTCCTTTCTCGGGATCTTTAGATCTGTAGTCCTTTTCTTAGAGCCCTTCCTTTGCGCATTTCCATCACACCTTTACATGCTTTCCTAGAGATTTAGATCTCCCTCTAGGCTTAGATCTCCCACTCGAAAACTTATTTTTGTTTTTGTTCTGGGACCTTCCTCGTACAGATAAGGAATCTCCATTTTGGCCCTCCATATTTCTCCGTCTCATTTCCTCCGACAGCAAGGCTGAGACGATTTCATAAAAATTCAAGGTAGTTGTATTCCTACCTATTGCAATAACCATATTGTCCCATGAATCTGGTAGAGAACACAACAAACTGATGCACTTATCTTCATCTGATATTTTAATATCAACAGATGAAAACTGACTTACCACGGTATTGAAGGCGTTCAGATGCTCTGTCACCGAGTCTCCATTCTTCATCCTCAGGTTATACATCTTTTTTGTAATATCCCCAAAGGGAAATAACCAGTAATAAACATAAATACACCAATACAGATGATTGGTACAAATTCCCTAATTTATCCCATAAAGTCTTTGTCACAGCTTCCCCAGATACATTCAACAATACTGAATTCTAGATACACAACTATATTGTGCTCTTTTCCTTCGATCCAACTTCACCCGGTCTCCGTCTGACATTATCGTTGGTTTAGTACTTGGATCTACCGCGAGCCATTGATCTTTATCCACCAGCAGATCCTCCATCTTGAGCTTCCACAACTCAAAACTCTGACCATTAAATTTATCGATCTCTATCTTTCCACTGTGTTAGCACTGCAATTTTTCAAATTCTGGTCACTATTGTAGTTTTGTCTTTGATCCTCTCTTGTCTCTTAACCTATGGTTGAAGGTCGTAGAGGGTTAAAATGTATTAGTTTTTATCATTTTTAAACAAAAATCCAAAGTCCAGTGCTCAAATTCCATTTAAATCCACTTTAAACCCTCCAAATTCAATTATGTTATGCTTTGTTATCTCACCATCAGATTCCTTTGTTACGCTCCTGCAGCGTTTAAACAATTCAAAATTCCTTTGTTACGCTTTAGGCCGCTTTATTACATTTCTATTATTTATCGCTTTTCCGCTTTAAAACCACTAATAGCACCTACTTCATTGCAAATCACAAATTTTGGGTGCATTCACTTACTCCTGCCTCCTTAAATCCCTGATTGCGATAATAGTGGGACCCTCATACCGCCAAAAAATCCTTCCTTTATCCTTTCTCGCATTGAAAAATCACAAATTCTTTTATCCCTGCCTTATGTTTTCTGCTCCCTCTTGCGATTGTGATACCCCGATGCGATATATGGCAGATCGCAATCTCATATCGCATTATCGCCCACCTCACAGTATCACATTATCGCATTTCACATTATCGTATTATCGCATTATCGCTTGCATCACATTATCGCATTATCACCCACACCTCACTCACCATTTATGTTCTGGATCCTAAACCCCGAACGCCACTTCACTCAAAGTGGTCATGTTTGATAATATCATCATAAATACATTATGTAAAGATTGTCAGTGTAATAAATATAATTTGAGTCCTATCAGGTCTTAAACTCTTGTAAGCATAAATATCCCGATGTTCTCTCCTTGTGATATATTTCCTTTTTGGATAAGGTGTCTTTGGAAATATTCGAAGGTCTAGCCTGGTTGGCAGAATACATGTAAATTCTATAAATAGGCAAATGAGAGGATGACAAAAATAAGGTTGGTTGTTCATCTTACTATATACTGTGTTGTATATTTTTGAGTTTATAATATATCCAAATGCATTCTTGAGGACTCACAAATTGTGTGGTGTGTGTATTGTTTTCCCTTCTATATTTACATACTCTATCTATATTTCAAGGTTTAATATGAAATTTTTATCTCATGCTTTTATCAGTCTTGTGAACCTTAAAGACATATTGATCTGTTTTTGTAAGTCTTGTTTCAAGCTTTCCTGATTCAGTGTGAATTGAAGACTGTTCATAAGCATTCCTTGGGGTTGAATTAAATCTTGTTTCATATTTTTATGTCTTTTGATCTAACATGCATGTAAATCTGTTTTTTTTCAGTCTTGATTCATCAAGCATTCTGGATTCATGAGGTCATGTTAGTTGGAAGCATTCTTTGCAATGGGATTCTTAAAATGTAGAGTGATACTCTTTTAATTCTTTTAAAGCATTCTTTCACTATACATTTTAGATCTAGAATTTGTGTCACCCTTTCC
Organism: Pinus albicaulis; assembly: GCA_034641835.2. NCBI lineage: Eukaryota > Viridiplantae > Streptophyta > Pinopsida > Pinales > Pinaceae > Pinus > Pinus albicaulis. The sequence goes on from CM076572.1 coordinate 958,033,585, forward strand.
TCTTAGCAATGGGGTTATGTTTTACATATCCACTGTTCATATTCCATTCTTCTAACCATCAGACTACAAACTCAACTTTGCTACCACATAATGCACCAGTGCCCTCATATGTTTGATAGATTCTTATTTGCTTAAAATCCCTTTAATTGTATGTAAGTTCCAACCACTTTCCAAAAAACCTAATTTGATTATAAGAAAGGCCCTTGAGCTTAAGATGTGTCTGGTCAGGCATTTGTCACAATCCAAGTGTTGATTCCACTGCTAACATCTTTTGGTGCGTCTGCTAGGAGACGAAGTCCTTGAAATGAAGTATTCTCCCAAGCCTTTTGTTTTATTGTTGATGATCAATTCTTGATGGTGAACAAGAATTGGCGACTTGACGAAGAATGTGATCTTTCACCTGGCGAATCCATGATAAAGAATCCAGTGGCGGCTCCATAGTTTCATAATTTTGAAAGCCTTTGCTGTCATCTTAGCTCAAAGGTTTTCTCCTTTAAATTTTTCGGAAATTCACGGTTTTCCTAATCCGGTGCCTTCTACAGATGAATGGCAACATCGTCTTTTAAGATTTCGAGGAGATGAAGATGGACATCCCGCTAAGTACCTGAGGGCATTTCATGAGCTTATGCACTTGTTGGATGTGTTTCATGAAGATGTCCTCATGAAAATATTTGTATTTTCCCTTGATGGAGATGCACACAAATGGTTCTGGTCCTTAAGGGAATTTCATGAAATGTTTCATCACTATTGTAAAGGACTATATTCATTTTAGTTGTTGCTTGATATTGTTGCAAATAATTTGAGTGTTATGTTCAGAATGATAAAGTAGATTCTTCTAGTAGTGTTATGGAAAAAATTTATGAAGAGTTTGAAAAAGGTATGGATCCAGATCAGATTCATATGGATCAAATTCTTCCTAGTACTCAGGATGAAGAATCTGATGAGCATGATGTTCTTCCTTTGGAACCCGATATATTGTTGCCATTTAGTTCTGCTGGTTTAAGTGCCTCTAACGAGTTTATTTTCCAAGAAATTAATCAAAAACTTAAAGAAGGATTTGTTTCCCTTAAATGTAATGAAACATATGCAGTTAATGAGTTGTTGCAGGGAGGAAAAAAGCAACCCATTTTTATTGACATAGAAGATTTTAAACAACAGCAACTTGGTCTTTTGGATCAGCTAAACATTCCTCATATGTTTCATGATCCGGTTGTTGATTGGATAGATTCATTTTCAGCAAGGGTCTCCAATATAGCAGCAGCTGAAATGCCACACGCGGTTTATCGCAGTAACTACAGGTTTCCAGTATGTTTCTTGCTGCATATATTATATCCCTTGTGGGTATTTTTAAAAATTTGCATGCAAGAGTTTCTCTTTACTCGTCAAATGATTTTATGGTTACATTGAAAATCAAGTTATACATTATTAGGCAAGTTTTCAGCTGATTAGAAGTATAAGGATGAATAAGCTCGCCACTTGAGCATTTATTTTCAGTTTTAGATTGCAGTTTTCATGTGGAAATAATTTGCAGAAGATTGAAATTTAGCTCATGACTCCATTACCCAATGGCTAGGCATGCTGGACTTTTTGAGTTAATGAGCAGAATTGGTGGTTGGAGAAATAAGTCCTTGAAGCCTCACAGGGAGGACTTCATCCGCAATAGGAGCCATTGTTAGCACTGCAATTTTTCAAAGTCTGGTCACTATTGTAGTTATGTCTTTGATCCTGTATTGTCTCTTAACCTATGGTTGAAGGTCTTGGAGGGTTAAAATGCATTATTTTTTTATCATTTTTAAACCAAAATCCAAAGTCCAGCACTAAAATTCCATTTAAATCCACTTTAAACCCTCCAAATTCAATTATGTTATGCTTTGTTATCTCACCGTTGGGTTCCTTTGTTATGCTCCTGCAACATTTAAACACTTCAAAATTCCTTTGTTACGCTTTAGGCTATTTTATTACATTTCTATTATTTATCACTTTTCCACTTTAAAACCATTAATAGGACCTACTTCATCACAAATCGCAAATTATGGGTGCATTCACTTACTCCTACCTCCTTAAATCCCCGATTGCGAAAACAGTGGGACCCACCTATCGCCAAAAAATCCTTCCTTTGTCCTTTCTTGCATCGCAAAATCAGAAATTTATTTGTCCCTACTTTATGTTTTCCGCTCCCTCTTGCGATTGTGATACCCCGATGCGATATATCGCAGATTGCATTATCACATTATCGTCTGCATCGCATTATCACCCGCACGTCACTCACCATTTATGTGCCAGATCCTAAACCCCGATGCGATAATGCGATATATCACGTCGCAATCTAGCCACCTTGTTACCACCTTGGTAGGACCCACCTTTCACCACGTCACTCATCGCAATCCCAAATCGAAAAAAAAAATTGTTTTCGCCTTATAACCTCCGCTCCTAAACTCCTGATGCAAGATGATTTAAAGTCTTGACTGATTAGATGGTTCATTAAAGCTTTTAAGTACAGTATTAGATGGTTACGCATGTATACGCCACCATCTGAATATTATCAAGGTTTATCAAGGTTTTGAAGTGCAACAAATGCCTGAAGCCATCACATTTCCAAATTTCGAGGAGCAGATCCTTAATGTCAATTATTTGTTATTTATTTTGGTTATGGACAGCGCCACTTCACTCAAAGTGGTCATGTTTGATAATATCATAATAAATACATTATGTAAAGGCTATCAGTGTAATAAATAGAATTTGAGTCCTATCAGGTATTAAACTCTTGTAAATAGAAATATCTCGATGTTCTCTCCTTGTAATTTGTTTCCTTTTTGAATAAGGTGTCTTTGGAAATATTTGAAGGTCTAGCCTGGCTGGCGGAATACATGCAAATTATATAAATAGACATATGAGAGGATGGGAAAAATAAGTTTGGATGTTCATCTTACTGTATATTGTGTTGTATATTTTTTAGTTTATAATATATCTAGATGCACTCTTGAGGACTCACAAACTCTGTGGTGTGTGTATTGTTTTCTCTTCTGTATTTACATACTTTATCTATCTTTCCATATTTAATATGAAAGTTCTATCTCATTCTTTTATCAGTCTTGTGAACCTCCAAGACATATTGATATGTTTTTGTAAGTTTTGTTTCAAGCTTTCCTGATTCAGTATGAATTGAAGATTGTTCATAAGCATTCCTTGGGGTTGAATTAAATCATGTTTCATATTTTATAAGTATTTTAATCTAACATGCATGTAAATCTGTTTTTGTCAATCTTAATTCATCAAACATTCCAGATTCATGGGGTCATGTTAATTGGAAGCATTCTTTGCAAAGGGATTCTTAAAATGTAGAGTGAGACTCGTGTAAGTCTTTTATAGCATTCTTTCACTATACATTTTAGATTTAGAATTTGTGTCACCCTTTCCTCTTAGCAGTGGGGTTCTGTTTTACATATCCACTGTTTATCTTCCATTCTTCTAACCATCAGACTACAAACTCAAGTTTTCTACCACATCATGCACTAGTGCCCTCATATGTGTGAGAGATTATTATTTGCTCAAAATCCCTTTCATTGTATGTAAGTTCCAACCACTTTCCAAAAAACCTAATTTGATTATAAGAAAATCCCTTGAGCTTAAGATGTGTATGGTTAGGCGTTTTTCACAATCCAAGTGTTGATTCCAACACTAACACACTACTCACCATCTTCTTTCACCGTAGGGATCAATCCCACAGATCTCCCACTAAACAGGTCCTACCACAGGCCCGAGCAAAAAATCCCTCAGCAGCAAAGGCATCCCCTTGAAGCCGAAACAAATCTGATACCAAATGTAGGTTTTAACCCTGTACAAAAATTATCTGCAAACGAATCTTAAAAATAGAAAATAAACAATAGCGAGATCATAAAACATAAAACATATATACACAAAGATTTTCCCTAGATCCCAAATCAGGACTACCAGCTTGATTTTTCATTATATTCCTTTTAGTGTTACAACACATATATATACATGCCGAAGCATTCATAAACCCTAATCCATTAACCCTGTATTAGAACATAACTATAGTTCCCTTGCCCAAATCTACAAAATACTAGGGGTCGAAAACCATCATGCCCCAAAACCATGTCCAAAACCATGCACAAAACCATGGGTGGGTCCGCCCACCTAAAAATAGGGTCCAAAAAAATTTCCCAGGGCGTTGCCCCAGACCTCGCGTAGGGGGCTACCCGCCCCTTGCTACGTCTAGTGCAATGTACAAGGGGAGCTATCGCCGCGCCCTCCCCCCCGCGTGTGCGACTAATCATGGAAAGAATATAACACCTACCCAACAAAGCCACACATGAGCTCCCTCGCAACTATGGAAAAGTCATACACTCGTCGTGCAATATTTGCCTCTACTTGAGACATTATTCAGCATTTATCCATGTAGGTATGATGAACACATTTCTCCATTCAACTAGCAACATATGAGTGCTCCCTTTAGTGACTTGAATGGGATTTTTATGGTTTTATTAATGCATTTTCAACATCATTCAACATAAATCCATTACTTGCAAGTATTTTTGGCATTTAGGATAAATTTGTTAAACAATCAATTTAGCCCATGTTGACAATGAAAATATTAATAAGTTGAATGTTATTTTGTAATGTTACAGCTGCATTAAAAATATATGCATGTGTAACATGGAGTTTTGATTTGAGTTCACCCAATTATGTCAATGTTTTCTCCTCTCTCAAGCATTTAACCATTTATTATGGTCCTCATTTGAGTGTTGATGGAGCTATTTTCAATGGTGTGTATATATATATATATATATATATATATATATATATATATATATAGAGAGAGAGAGAGAGAGAGAGAGAGAGAGAATGTTTATATATATTTGAGTATATAGATAATAATTGTGCACCTTAATATTTACTTACCATATCTAAATCAAATTTCTTGGATGAGTAATGGCCCCAACCTCTATTAATCAACAATTTTATTTTGAGTGACCCTACACCACTATAACATAATTTTCTAAGTTAAATACTTGCAATCACCATGCTGCTACTTATGGTTCTTACAAATTGTAATAGATTCAGATGTTGGTTAGTTTTCCCAACTCCAAGCTTGGCATTTTAATTGTGTTCAAATTTTGTAAAGTTATTCAAAATAAATACTCATTTAAAATGTTAAATAACAGAACTTCATATTACAATAATGACCTTCATGAAAGCAGTTATGGTTTGGTGTTTAAGAAGATCGTCATATAAGGGCATGTCCTATGTTCAATTCCATGCTTATCAAATTTTTATCATGTTATCAAATCCAATTGTCGTGGTTGATTAGTAGTGGCCTAAGTCCCCTTAATGAAAATGTGGTTAAGGAGAGGGGGTTGTTGGGGATCACAACCTTTATAGAAAATCTCAATATATTTCTGAAATTTTAATATTATCTCTTAAATCAAGTACTATGGTAACTATCTTATTATATTTAATTGTTAATCCAATCTTTTGAGACCCAAGCCCAATCCCACTTCAATTTTGTAGTATGTAATTTTGCATGGGTTAATATTGTTGTTTTAACTTATATTTTGACAAACTGTTTACAATTTTTTTTTTTTGAATCTTCTCAAGAAGAAGGAAAATGGGAACCTTTGCATACTTAATGAAAAGAATGTTTAAACCTCTTAAAATAATATTACAAAAAGTTAGATATTGATTGAATGCCTTGTATGTTGTTTTTACTTACAAGTGGTAAAAACATTATTATATATATATATGGAAATCCAATTACTTTCCCATGAAAAGTCTAGATTCAAAAAGATTCAAGGGACTCATAAGTGACCTCCCAATAATACACATTCACATACTTTATGAAAATAACCATTAATAAAAGAAGTTAGCTTGATAAATCACCCCAATATTATGAGGCATTTGGCAAGTTCTATGTTGATAGATACTCAAATAGAATTCCTTATTAAGTGAAATTCACTATTCTCCATGGAATTTTTTACTAAATATATCATTTATAAAAAAGGGAAAAAAAAATTCGTGAATTTTTGAAAAATTAACTCCAAAATAAATCACTTCACTTACACGAACCGATATTATAATAAATATAATATTAATCATGACAAAAATATTTATATATCCAACTTACTCCAAATAAATAAGTTCATATATAATTTTAATTATAAAAAATAAAATAAAAATAAAATAAATACCACTTCATCTTCTCACTAAAACGAAAATGAAGAATAAACATTTATCCAACTATAATCTAGTAAAATTCAATTAAACTAAAACTAAAAACCTTACACAAATCTCATTTAAAATAATTTATTCAAATTAAATGAAAAAAACCCACTAAACTTATTGCGTTGAGAGGTGCTCTACAACTCACTATGAGATAGATGTGTAGATATTAGATGTGAGATGTGTAGGAGTTAAATATGTGAATATTTTTTAAATGTTAAGCTATATTATGTTATGTAAACATTTTTACTTTTTAAAATTACATTAAAAATAATAATAATAGTAAATTAAAATAAAATTGAGATAAAATAGTAAATTTACCAAGTTTTTCGGCTCTAGGTTTTTGCAACCCGTGGTATTATTTTTTAATGGTCAATTTAAATAAAAATAAAAATAAAATAAAAGAGTAATAATTAATAAATCTAATAAAATTGAGATAAAATAGTTAATTTATGAATGGAAGTTTTGGGCTCTAGGTTTTCACAATACATGTTTTAGTCGTGGTGTTTTTCTCGAATGGTCAAATTACATTAACAAAAAAAAAATTAAAATAATAATAATAATAATAGTAGTAGTAGTAGTTAATAATTTAAAAAAATAATAATAATTATAATTATAATTGTCAATAATTAAAATAAAATTGAGATAAAATAGTAAATTCATGGATATAGATTTTTGGGGTCTTGGTTTTATCAACCCATGGTTTTTCATGTGGTATTCTTCTCTAATGTAGCATATTTAAAGGTATTCTTTGCCAATGTGAGACATTCATTGCAATAAAATCTTTAGCGAGATCAAAATAAATCCTAATTTCCACAACAAACATCATAACCTTGAGAAATTTTCATATCCAATTTGGCAAAGGAAATCACTCAATAAAGGCACACTACACAAAGACTTTATAGCTTTGTGGATGCATGTCTTACATGTAAAACTTGAGAAAAAATGTAACATGTTTAAACACTAAACAACGCAATTTTACCATAGATAAAAAGAATTTCATTTGCACATATAACTAGCATAACACCTTGCATTCACACACATGAATATTATGAGTATTATGGCGTGTCATTACACTTTAAATGTGGATGTATACAACTACATGGTGAATCACTCCACGGTGTACCACACACATACAACCATGCAAATATATTCAACACATTCATACAGCTAACATGTATTCTATTGTTTCAATATAAGACCATTATAATACAATACTTGTGTGGTTAACCCATTTGTCGGACAATATATGTATGCGTAAATTTATTCTATACTATTGGAAGGTAAGTATACCACATGGCATGAATTAATGCATAATATCTAGCATGGTTTTCGGATTGGTTTTCGATGCCACGTTGATGTTATTCGTGCATCCGACGCATAAAAATCTACCCACAATCACTACGTATTAATTGTTTGCAGATTGTGTTATGCATGTGTTGTGTTGTAATTAAGTTTTTTAGCATAATGTTGTTCGATGGCACTCCTACCAACTCTGTTCTAGCGAGATCTCAGCCCTCCATGATCTCGATCCAACGGTGGATGGTTTGTTTCGGAATTCTCACATGTACTTCTTGTTGTTCCCTATTCAACTGTTGAACTGTCGATCTCATCGAACGGTGTGTATTGGTATGCCCGGTTCATACCCTAACTACCTCCGAAGTTTGGAAACCCTTTGTCATTCTCCTGTTGTGCTCCGTCACTCCGCAAGCTCTGCAACTTCAGAGTGTTGTTTTCTGGTTTTTGACTTGGCTATGGCACGAGAGAGAGAGAGAGAGAGAAACATGAGCTGCATACCCTTCCTCCCTCCGATGGTTAGTCACTCAGCTACAAGGATGGTTACAGCACCGTTGGTCTAGTTTTCTTGTGAGCTTGAATAGGTAATTGCATTCATCACTCACCTATTCATTAACGTTTAACAACAGTTACTCTCTGTGTTTTTATTTTCATATTCCTCCATTAATGTCTCGGGTGACTTGTGTGCAGGTGTCCTCCACTATTTTCGCAGGCTCTCTCCACTTGTTGATAAGCAACTGAGGTCGGCCATAACACAAGTATGTTGAATACCTACTTGGCTCTTCCCACTCATATTTCTTGATTATTCCCTTGCTCTGCATACCAAGCAGTGCTTGGTTTTGTGTAGGCGTACATTGCGGGTTGATTTCTTGGCATGACTGGATGAATGGTGTCTTTAGTTAGACGTTGTATTGTTGATGTTTTTATATGTATATATATACATGATTCTAAGGCTCTGATGCCATCTGGGAAAAAAATTATTGTGGTAGCCTACAGTTTAGGCGTATACCCTGCAATGCACAATGTGTATCTTTCATTTTTAATTTAAATGATTTCCAGTTGGTGACCATGGAGCGATACAAAGAAAATGCTTTGTTCTTGAATTTCTATCTGATTTTCCTATAATTTGGGTATCGGTACATGCACTAAAAAGTGACTTACGTTTTGTTATACCTCGGTTTATTTTCTGGTATATGTGAATGTATTATTATCTATTTCTCTTAAAGAATATGATTTTTGAATGTTGGTTTTGCGCTCATGTTAAAAAATGTTATGTCGAGAACCTCTGTCCACTCAGTGTGTACTTATTTTCCTGAGATTTCTTAGTACTTGGCATGTATGCGCTAATCTCTGCAATTTATACAAACGGGTTTTGAATAGTAGCTGATATACTCTGATTCTTGGTTGCTGCTGAGTTTGTTATACTGCATTCTTTTACACAGTCATTGGAACTGTCGGATAACTTATTTGTTTATAGTTACTTTACTATTGTTATGATATTTTGCTACAGGTGCCAACAGTTTGTTTTATGGTTTGAAATTCTATTATTCTCATTTTTTCCATAAGTTATGACCTAGTATAGGATTACACGCCTATTGTTTGTAACACCTAATGGTCATTGAGTTTCCTGGCACCCCCAAGGGACACACCGGCTAGGCCACTGCTTCGATGGTTGAAACCCTTAGTGGTCAAGGAATACCCTACAGTGTTAAGAAAGTTTTGGGTTTACTGTTCTTTATAATTGTTCTTCCCATGCAGGGTTAGCTGTTTCTGTTTTGTTTTAAAAACAATCATTACATAATTAATACACATACTTATTTTTATCAAGAGGGTTTTGTACTCTTTCTAATAACTCACATCACATTATTAACAATTAATTTAAATAAAAGAGACTACAAACCCTGTTCTTTTCTACTATACCAGATTAATCATAAATCTACAACATATTATACGATTATACTTATCTGTTTTGTGCCTTTCTTAAAATATTATCGGCTATTATCGGCCTTACCGAGCTTGGTAAAACCTCCCAACCATGAGAAGGACGAACTCATTCACTTCTCCCCACTGAGCTCTGGCCCCTAAGTAGTTTACATAGTTTTTTCCACACAGCCACCTTGGCAAAGGGACTATGGTTCAACCTCTAGTGTTAGGTAGAGATTACTCCACTAGCTCTCCTTGTCCAGCTCAAGAGTTCTCTCAGGCAACGTCCTACCTCCTTTAGACTATTGTCTTTTATCTAATATCCCAGATTCTCTTTCTCTCCTCGGAATTTAGGAGGAAAAACAAACCCTTCCCCCTCTCCAAATTTCCAGTAAATCTGTAGGGAAGTGGTTATAACCGCGCAACTGTCTCAACTTCTCAGGGCTCCACTTAATTAATCAAACACAATCTTTATAATCAATTTAAAATGATACAAAATATTCTCATCTTTTATTTTTACTTAAAATATATTGAAAACAAAGTAGTTATCACAGTAAGTCCTAGTAACCAATAGTTTGTAAACAGCAGGGGCGTTACATGTTCCCCCTCTTAAGCATAACATTGTCCTTAGTGTTTATTCCATATCATGGAACAAATTAGGGTAAGCTTATTTCATTAGCGCTTCATCTTCCCATGTGGCCTCTTTTGAGCCGAAGTGCATCCACTATACTTTAACCTGGGCGACCACTCACCTTCGTTGCATAGCTTCTCTCCTATCGAGAATACGCAGGGGTTTTACCCTGAACTCTCTGTTCGCTTCGACCTGCCAATCAATACATTGCTTATCAATACATGTGATTACAATCTGCCACATCTATCTTTTATAATTACTTGGTACACCTACTTGTACATCTTGCCACTTAATTATATGTCGAGGGTCATATACATATTTCTTTAACAAAGAAACGTGAAACACATTGTGGATCCTTATATAGCTAGGAAGGGCCAATTGGTAAGCTACCAGACCTATCCTCTCCAAAACTTGGAAGGGTTCGCAGTAGTGAGGGGCTAATTTAGCACAACCATTCCATTGTAAGGTGCTTTTACTGGGTTTGATCCTTAAGTAAACATGATCCCCCACTTGAAATTCTTTATGAGTTATTTTCTTGTTTGCATAAAACTTCTGTCTGTTTTGGGTAGATTGTAGATTCTGTCGAATATTTTTAACTTCCTGCTCCATTCTCTAAGAATATCTAGGTCCAAAATCATCTTGTCTTTCGGACTACTCTAATTAATGGGTGTTCTACACTTTCTACCATACAAAACTTTGTAAGGACTCATTTTAAGTGACTCATGGTAGCTATTGTTGTACACATACTCCACTAGGTGGAGGTATTCTTCCCACTTCGTAGGTTGATTCATTACATACATGTGTAGCATGTCCTCTAGTACTTGATTCACCCGTTCAGTTTGACCATCTGTTTGCGGGTGATAAGCAGTGCTAAAGTGTATCTGAGTGCCTAATCCAACAAAGGTAGTTTTCCAAAAGGCAAAGGTAAATTTCACGTCTCTGTCAAAAATAACTACTTTGGGTATTCTGTGCAGTTGTAATATTTCTATAAAAAAGTCTGCAATATCCACTGCTTTGTAAGTGGACTTTATTAGAATAAAGTGAGCAATCTTGCTTAGTTTTTCTACCACCACCATAATAGATTCATGTTGCTTCTTGCTCTTACGCAGCCCAGTTATAAAATCGAGCGTAATCGTTTCTCATTTCCATTCTGGAATGGGGAGGGGATTTAACAAACCTACAGGATGTTGGTGCTCAGCCTTTACTTGCTGGCACTCCAGACATTTCGATAGATATTTTGTGATATCTTTACGCATTCCTGTCCAAAAGTGATTATTTTTCAATGCGGAAAATAATTTATGATATCATGGATGAGTTGCGTAAGGACTACGATGATGCTCATCCAGTAATAATTGTTTAATGGACGCTTGATTAGGTAAGTAGATCCTCCCATGGAAGGTCAATTGGCCTTGGTCATTAATTATATATTCCTTGTTTTTTCCCTCCTTCTGTAATTCTTGGGTGTGCTGCCAAAGGTGCTTGTATTCTAGGTCTCCAAGAATGGCCTCAAAAAGTGGCCCTAATATGTCGAATTCAATGTGGTGGAATTGAATCTTGTACACACATTGTACCTTTCTACTTAAGGCATCTGTTACACGGCTTTCCTTGCCTTTTAAGTTCCTTATATCGAAATCAAATTCGCATAAAAAGGAGGTATATTTGGCTTGTCTAGCATTTAGATTTGGTTGACTAAAGAATTTAGTCAAATTACTATGATCGGTTAATAGTAAAAATTTCTGGACCAATAAATAATGGCGCCACATTTTTAATGGATGAATCACGACTATGAGTTCCAAATCGTAAGCTGAGTACTTTTGTTCGTGCTCCTTTAGCTTGCGAAATTCATAAGCCACTACCTTATCCTCCTGCATGAGAACTCCTCCCACACCTTCTTGACTTGCATCTGTGCACAACACAAACTCTTTTTTTGGATCTGCCACTTTCAAAATTAGGGTTGAGGTTAATAGTTGTTTTAGCTGTTTGAATATTTTCTAACACTCTATTGTCCATCGAAATGGCTGCCCTTTCTTTTGTAGGGAAGTTATAGGATACACAATTTTAGAGAGAATTTCTTGATAAAACGATGGTAGTAACCTGCCAAACCCATGAAATATCTTATATCAGCAACGTTTTTCGAAACAGTCCATACCATGATTGTCCGAATATTTTCAGGATCTATAGTTATCCCTTCCACTGATATTATATGCCCCAAATACTAAATTCAGTCTTTGAAGAAATCACACTTTTTGTATTTTGCGTACATTTGATTCTCCCTTAAAGTTTGTAACACTATCTTGAGGTGTTTTTCGTGTTCCTCTTGGTTTTTGGAGTAAATCAAAATGTCATCAATGAATAAAAGTACAAATTTATCTAAGGCTGGAAGATGCCATGCATCAAACTCATAAAGGTGGCAGGTGCGTTATTAAGGCCAAATGATAGCACCATGAATTTGTAGTGACCATAGAAAGTTAGAAAAGTGGTCTTACAAATATCTCCTTCCTTGATCCGGATTTGATAATAACTAGACTGAAGGTCAATTTTAGAGAACACAATTTTTCCTCGAACTTAATCAAACAGGTCATCAATTCGTGGCAGCAGGTATTTGTTCTTGACCTTTAGCTTATTCAGTTGTTGGTAATCAATGCATAACGTCATGGTGCCATCTTTCTTCCATACAAACAGTACTGGGGCCCCCCAAGGGGACACGCTGGGACGGATATATCCTTTCTCAAGTAGATCATGTAACTACATATTAAGTTTAGTTAATTCGGGCACACTCATACTGTAAGGAGTCCTGGACACAGGGGTTGATCATAGGATTATTTTAATCGTAAAGTCAATATATTGTTTGGGTGGTAGTCTTGGAATTGATTCTGGAAATACATCGGCAAAGTCTTGGATAATTGGTAAATTTTCAAGTGCTTCTATCTTAACCTTCGAATTGGTATATCTGACCTGCACAACATAGATTTAGAAACCCTTTCGGATGCACTTTCCTAGTTGATTGGCTATGATAGGTTGCAGTTTAATGTCTCGTTTGATCCCTTGCAATTGTTGCCTTACTCCTTCATCAGTGAGAAAACTGACACTCTTTTCCTTGCAGTCCACTACATACCAATGGCTTTCTAACCAGTCCATTCCAATCAATACATCGTATGAACCCAAGGGAAGCACATTCAGATTCACATGAATTTGTTGTCATGATACTTCAATCAAACAGTTTTTTGTTTTTGTAGTTACCCGCCTCTTGGTACTAGTGGCCAATTGCACCAACCAAGGTTTTTGGAATTTAACGCTGGGTAACTCGCATAGTTCCACAACCTTTGGGCTGATGTAGCTTAAGCTAGAACATGGATCAATTAAAATAGAGACAGGTTGGTTAGAAATCTTACCTTCACATTCTATCATTGAAGGTTGATACTCCTCTTGATGATCCTCCAATGTTGTGTTAATTCGAGGTATATTCCTTACCATATCTCCTAGGTCGAGGCTTCTTATAAGTTGGTTTCCTCCTTAGTTCTTTCTTTATGTGGGAAGTTCCTGTAATAATGGGCTTCACTGCAACCCCAGCACTGAAGGGGAGGTTTAGGTACCTACCCAGGTTCTGCTTTGTTGGTTGCTTCTACAGTTCTAGCCCCTCGCTGCCACTTCACCTTTGGCTGTGTTTTCACTACAAGGAAAAGACCCTCTAGCAGATGTTTTTGAAGAACCCCACAGAAAAATACCCCATACATCCATTTCTAGCGGAGGTTACTAGAGGAGGTTGGTGGGCGGAGGGTTTTGCGGATGGTTTCCTCTCGGTGCGCTTATCATTACATGTCGCCCCGGTGCACTCGAACCATGAAAGCACCGGTGCAGACCAAAACATTGGCACACCGGACACTATGCACTCCATACACACTCGCCCGGTGCGTCTTATTATTCTATATCACTGGTGCGTCACAGATATTCCGCGTCGGTGCATTATAAAACACAGCGCCAAAACCGAAACCACCCGATGCGGTAGAAAGAACTGCACCGGTCCATCATAATACATCACGCCAAAACAAAAACCGACCGATGCGTTTGTAATAAATAGAACCGGTGCGCCTATACACAACGCACACCGGTAAAGGGTTATATTAAAAAAAAAATTACAGCAAAATAACCCAAATTTTTCAGTTTTCCAGTGCTTCTGAGCTCTTAATTACCGGTACGCGCCCTACCATAGAACACACCGGTGTGCACGAGAAATCGGCACATCGGACAGCTTGCACGACATACACAGACATCTGGGGCCTCCTATTACTGTAACGCACCAGTGCTTCACCACTCTTCCGCTGTGGTGCATCATAAAACACCGCGCCAAAACAGAAACGCGCTGGTGCATTCTTATCAAAGGGCATCGGTGCACCTATAAACAACGTGCACTAATAAAGGGTTATATTAGAAAATTACAGCAAAATAACCCGGATTTTTCAGTTTTCCAGTGCTTCTGAGCTCTCAATTACCGGTGCATGCCCTACCATAGAACGCACCAGTGCGCACGAGACATTGGCACACCGGACAGCTTGCGCGACATACACACACATCCGAGGCCTCCTATTATTGTAACACACCAGTGCTTCACCACTCTTCCGCACCGGTGCATCATAAAACACCACGCCAAAACAGAAACGCGTTGTTTCTTTCTTACCCAAGAGCACCGATGCGCCGATAGACCGCACGCACTGGAATAGCGTTACATAAAAAAAATTTAAGGCCAAAAAACCAGTGCTTTACGACTATTCTGCACCGGTGCTTTACGAATTTGTCGCCCCGGTGCCTCATCAAAATTTCGCACCGAAACTTAAACATCCCAATGCAGTGTTAAGGAACCACCCCGGTGCATTATAAACAATGCGCCAAATTTGACACAGCCCAGTGCGGTTGTAGGTAAGTGTACCGGTGCGCCTATAAAACCCCGCACACCAGAATAAGGTTAAATAAAAAAAAATTTACAGCCAAAAAACTTCATTTTTCACTTTCCTTAGTGCTCAAGAGCTCTCAAGCACTGGTGCCATTTCCCTTTGTCTGAGCCGCCCTGACATCGGTGCTCTCATTGCACCCATTGCACGCACTGTTGCTCTGCATTGGGCACCAATCTGCAGCTTGCATTTTGAAAAACGGTGGGAAAATTTTCTTTTGCAAAGTTTACAGCCAATATGCCTCCTCGACGGCGACATGTATAGGTATTTTTCTATTTTTTCCATAATTAAGCCTTTTAGCGAATTAGAAATTGAAATAACCTTAAAAATAACCATTAAAAAAAAAAAAAATTGTCGCACGGTGTGCCGGATCTATTCGGATCGCACCGGATAGCAGTGCTGGCTGTAAAATTTACAAGCTGCACTGCTACCGGTGCTAATGATATCTGCACTATTTCTGGGGCAGTACTGAAAGGTGCCCCGAATAATTTTAAAATTAAAAAAATTAAAATAAAAGGCGGTGCGCTCATTTATCCAGGCGCACTGTTGACCACGGAAATCACAGTACGGTGCGTTGACAGAATTATCCGCCCCGATGTATGCCAGCACACCGCATTCTGGATTCCGAGAGGGTCAACGGTGCGGTCGGGTAAAAGACCGCACCGTCAACTATGTAATTGTCATGAATTCGATGCACTGATATGACTATACGCGCCAGGGTGTATATTTCAGTCAACGCACCGCTATTATGAACTTGATAAAGTTAACGGTGCTTGAAAAATAGACAGCTGCACTAAGGCCTGTGCGTTGTATTTCATTAGGGGCACCAGAACTGGTGCTCTATATTCTTAAATGCACTACGACTGGTGCGTGAATGTTTTTATGGCGCATCGACTTGTCTGTTTGTTTTTTTTTCAAAAAAAAAAATATATATGTATATTCCTAAATACATGTCTGTTTTAATAATTTTTTTTTATTTAATATGGCAATGATTCAGAGAGAAGAGGAGGAACAACAACAACAACAGGCTGAAAAATATGACATGATTTGCCAATGGTAGGCCCGAGAGAGGGAGAGAGATGCATACCCTTGCCCTATTACTGCAGATACCCATGAAATCTTTAGGCAGGTAGGCCTCCTCAAGTAGGCTAATTCCTTAAAGGCACATAGTGTGTTTTTGAGATATCTTATCCACAGGTGGAATGCCCACCGCCAGGCTTTCCAGGTTGGTCCTGACCAGTGTTACACACCCACTGAGGAGGATATTTATTTTATTACAGGATTATCGAGGAGAGGGGTGGATTTTCCCTCATTCCCAAACGTGCCAGCTGGTTGTGCAGCAGGGAGTCAGTTAGTTTACTCCCAGAGATACATTAGAGCACATGTACTGTCTCCTTCAGAGTTTAGGGTACTTGGAGGTCAATTATGTATAGGTGCTTTTGGTAGACAGGACGTGCAGTGCCTCTCCCTTATCATTTTGACCATTTCACACAACACCAGTGATGGGAAACACATTAGTTGCTCAATTTTATATTATGTTGATTATTTAGTACAACATCCACGACTTGTTAGGTGGTCTGCCATTTTTTTGCTGTAGTTTTGTACGACTTTAGATAGATGTCTTGCTCATGCACAAGGGAGGGTCAACTTCCCTTTTGCTTCAGAGCTGTTTTGTTTATTTTTTGAGAGGTTTCCAGAGATGAGACCTAGTTTTGTTCGACAGCCTCGTAGGCTGATGTTTGAGGCCTGGATGCACATGTGGGAGCAGATGATGCCCAAGAGGGGAGACACTTTGTTTCCAACCAAGATATCACATGATTCACTGGACTTACTAGCCAGTGTTGACGGGCTGCATCCCTTGATTTTGGTCCCATGTCCTTATGTTGGCTTAGATTGGTAAGGGTGTCCCAACATCCTCTTCACAGCTGATAAGCCGCCAGATTATAGAGGTAATATTACTGTTTTATTTATATTTATTCTAACACATTCTTAATTAGCTTGTTTTTATTAAATTGTGTAATGAAATTGTCTAATTATTGTTGTGTACTTGTATATATTTTGCAGACATTAGCTTTTTTGTTGGCGAGGAGATGCCAAGTCCACCACATGATCCAGGTGTGAATTCTGATGATGATGATCAAGATATGGCTGATGTCGAGCATGATCATGATGAGGATGAGGCCGATGCAGCAGAGAGACATGCTCCTGCTCATCATGGTGCACCGGTGCTGCCTTTTGCTAGCCGTGGTCGACTTGAGACCAGATATAGGATGGAGTTGGCCAACCAAATTTGTGCATTGATTGTTGATGTGGGCATCAGGCCCACTCATTATAGAGACATACAGGCGGACGATAGGCTGTTACGGATGTGGAGAGGCATGCCGCGTGACATGTACAGCCTGATGCGGCATGTCGTAGGAGCTACGACAACAGTTACGCGACTCAGGAGGACTATCCGTATCTATAGGCGTAGTCGAGCCACAACATGTGATGGGCATGAGTCCGCGAGCAACGACTCACATGCATCTCATGATCGTTCACCTCGCGACGCGCCTGATGAGCATGACGCTCCACTGGCAGCATCTGAAAGTCATCATGGAGATGAGGTTGGACCATCGGCCACGTCTAGTCAGTAGCCTGCAGCTACATCCATCAGTACTAGTCATGATGATCATGAGCAGGCTGGACCATTGACCGCCGAGGCTGCACTATTCACTGAGCAGGCCTTTACTACTACTACTCATATTGATGTTGTACTACCACCAGCAGATGCATCCATCAGTACTAGTGATCATGATCATGATAAGGCTCAACCATCGACTGTCGAGGCTGCACCCAGCTTTACTGAGCAGGCATCCACTTCTAGTACTGCTATTGATGTTGTTATACTACCACCAGTGCCTGATCCATGACATTTATATTACAGTTGTAAATTTTTAACATTATTCAGTTATATATATATATGGTCCATGTATTTTATGTTCATGTTGCAGTTGTACTTAATTTTCATGTTGGTGATCATCATGATGTGGCGCATATTGTTAGGTCATGTTAGATATGTTCATTTAATGTTTAGCTGGCAAATAGATGTGTATATGTGATAGCATGAGTTATTTGACATATTGAGATGTATATTTGATGTTCGTGTTGTGATGATGTTAATATATAATGTTAATTTGATGTTTGAATGTGTTTATTAGTCGAATATGATGTTTGTACGATGGTTATCATGATCGTGATGATGTTTATTAATTAATTTAATATTAAATGAGCATGATATTTATTAAATATTATGTCGTGATTGTAATTGTAATTTAATTTTTAATTGTATGTAAAATTGTAAAATTGTATTTGTATTTGTACTTATTGTAATTTAAACTGTAATTGTATGTAAAATATTTATTAATGTAAAATTTTAATTGTAATTGTAATATTTAATTTATTCTGAAATGATTGTAATTGTATATATGAAAAATTGTAAAATTGTAATTGTAAATGTAATTGTATGTAAAATTCTAAAATTGTAATTGTATTTGTAATTGTAATTTTAATTGAATTGTATGTAAAATATTTATAAAATTGTAATTGTAATTTTATGTAAAATTGTAAATGTAATTGTATATAAAATTCTAAAATTGTAATTGTAATTTTAATTGAATTGTATGTAAAATATTTGTAAAATTGTAAATGTAATTCTATGTAAAATTGTAAATGTAATTGTATGTAAAATTAAAATTCTAATTCTAATTCTAATCATAATTCATGTATGTGAAATTAATGTAAAATTAATTGTAATTTTAATTCTAATTGTAATTATTGTACTTTTAATTGTATATAAAATATTTGTAAAATTTTAATTCTATTAATGTGAAAATTTTAATTGTATTAATGTGAAATGATTTTATTAAAATATTTAAATTTGTAAATTTGCAAATAATTGTAAAATAACAAATCTAGAATAATACGAATTTTTGTAACATAATAAAGTTTAGAAAATAATGAAAATAAATTCATGTACTTTATAATTATCAATATTTTATTACGATCTTATATACAAAAAAAAAAGAACTTTATACAGTTCAGTGTGCTTATCATCCTAACACGCACTGGTGCGTCGTATAAATAAGACACACCGGTGCGTCACAACTCTTCCGCACTGGTAAAGAATAAACGCAAATAAAAAAAATGCAACTCTATTTTCTTTAAGTGAAAAAAAAAACGGCAATTTGAAAAATGGGCGGCAAAATAATTTCGAAAATCTAATTTCATAAAATAATTCTTTAAATATTAAACACTTTTCATTATTTCACTATTTTTGCTAAAATTTTCAGCCAGATATTTGCAGGAGACAGACCTGGAGCAAGAGAGCAGGAGGGAACTGTGGAGCAACGAAATACGTTCGAATAGAAGTATTCAGACAATCAGATACCAAACCTCTGGTGATTCAAACCCTGTATCATAGAATTTGAAACCATCTCGTGATTAAATTTGATTTTTTTTTTTACTTTTTTCTGCAATTTTTTACTTTTTTTCTGCAGTTTTATCCATTTTTACCCTAAACCCTTCATTTTTTTGTTTTTTCCTTTCTTCTCCCTGTTTCGGTGATTTCAAAATTAGGGTTTTTCATTTCAGATTGACGTCCAACCCACAGGACGACTTGCATAGTCGGATCCCAATCCATTCAGCCATTGCGTGAATTTTTGAAAAAAATGGATTTTTCTTTATCGGTGCACCCTCCGTACTATACCGCACCGGTGCTTTGTATTATACAGTGCACCGCGAAAGTACTGTAGTAAAAAAAATGAAAACATTTTTTCTAAATCCGTGCACTAAATCTGAAATAGGGCACCGGTGCTCCATTTAACTAGGAAAGCACCATACAGTGTATTACACTGTTTTTGTGGTGTGTTTCTAATACCCCACGCACCGTTAGGTTTATTACACTATTTTTTGCAGTGCGTTTACAATACCCAAAGCACCATATGGTGTATTATACTGTCTTGCGGTGCGTTGTTAATATCCCCACGCACCGGCAGTGGTGCAGACCTCGTGAAAGGCGCACCGGTTTATTGAGATTTATTTTCTACCTGAAAAGTTGAGAATTTATTTATAAATATATTAATGAATGATATGGTACAGGTTTCAGATTGATAAAGAAATTTCTGACAAGAGATCGAGTAACAGAAATACTGTTAACACATCAAGAAAAGCAAAAAAGATAAGTTCTTTGTAAATTATTTATAAAAATATTATTTTTGAACTATATGTAAGTTTAACTAATATTTATTTTTTACTGTGTATCATGTAGAGCCACAAAATGACGAAGCTCGATATGATTATTTCTGATCTAAGACCAGAAGAGCGTAAAATTTTAATGGAAAAATTGCAAAAGGATGAATCAGGTGAATGAAAAAATACTATCGATCCAATATGAGTTTCTTTTTTTAATTATCATTAATAATATACTTAAAATTATTAGATAACATGTGTCAAACAGTCTACTAATTCACATATGTTTAATGTTCTACAGGGACCAACAACTCAGAAAAGGAATGTTGTTCTAAGAAAAGAAAAAAAATAGAACATGCAAATGAAAATCAATTGCTCCTTAGCTCATCTGGAGTGGTGTTGGAAGTTAACGAAAGGGGAAAAACTTTTACAAAAGTTTGAGGGATCTAGTGGAATGAATGTATTGACGTTCTTTCCAACAACAACAATGTGCTTCAAATGTAATATGTAATCATTGAATTTTTTGATTATTAGGTACAATAAATAAACAATTTAGCATTAAATATTAATTTTCAAGAATTTTCTTGCAGAAAAGAAAAGAAAATGGAACCCATTCAGCACATAAAACAGGACAACAAGGAAGAAAATGGTTGATCTGTAAGTTTTTGAGTAATTTTTACTTCCTTAGAACAACTTAACTAGATTTCATTTTTGTATTTTTTAAGGTTGTTTTACAAAAATCATCATTGTCGAATGCCTTCAAACATGTGCTAACATACAAAGAAGAACCCTCAGACAAATTGATTGAAATTGGGTTAAATATGGGTTGTGAGTATACGTTGGCATATCAGAATTTAATTATGAAATTTGTAAGCATCTATCGATCTTGTTTTACTTAGCTCCTTCTATAATTAATAGAACAAAAACATCTTTTATATTAAATATATGATTTGTTATGGGGTATAAAACTTGCAAGAAACAAAGTATGGAACTGTGCCAACAGATGAAATTTTGAAAGATGGCATGGTACATGGTTTTGAAAGAATGTGTATAATTTATGAGTCAATTGTTGCTATGGTACGTCATTTTTATTTTCGATTTACATTGATGTATATTATTTAATATTGTAATTTTCATTATTCTCACCAATGTATATACACTCATTTCAGTTTATTTTTATGTTTGTAGATGGAAGGTGAAGAAGAAGAAAACAATCAATGCCATGAACAAAACATTCCTGAAAATAACCCAAGTCATGGAAGTAGCTCTAGCAGTGACAGCACTTCAAGCGAAGAATGATGATCACTATGTTTGGATATCAAAGCAAGGCGTTTTATTTTTTGAAATATATATGTCTGTGAAATCAGACATTTTGTTTAATGTAATGGACATAGTGTCCCAATTGAAAGACAAAGGGATATCAATAAATATCCCATTTGTATGATAAAGATTGTTTTATTCATATATATATATATATATGTGTGTGTGTGTGTGTGTGTGTGTGTTTTAATTTATTCTATTACGTTCTCCATTGTCGCTCTCCAATGTCGTTCTCAAATGCACTAATAAAAATTTAATTCATATGAATATTGTTATAAGATATATATGTGTCGACTTTTGATGAATAATAAATTTCAAAAAACCACAATAATTATGATATGATATAACAAATTAATCCAAACATCACATTCAAATGCATTAATAAAAATGTGATTAATATGAATATTGTTATAAGATGTGTTGACTTTTGATGAATAATGAATTTAAAATAATCACAATAATTGGACTGTCACACGTCAATGTTTCTAAAAAATACAACATGAAAACTGGTGTGTGTCAGTAACTGTACACCGGTGCGTTTATGTGTCTATACGCACCAATGTCGTTGTACGATATATGGGCACCGCACAAATACCGATACCAATTATCAATATCGGTGCGTTTGTGTGATACTACGCACCGGGGCGTTTACGTATCTATAAGCACCGGTGCATTTTTACGATCTATGGGCACCACACGAATACCAATGCCAATTATAAATCCCGGTGTCTTTCTGTGATACAGTGCACTGGTGCGTTGATACGACCTATGGGCACCGCACAAATCCCAAGACCAATTAGAATGGCCCCGTGCATTGTATGACCAACACTACGCCCGGTGCGGTTTTATACCTAAACGTCCCGGTGCGTTGGACTGAGACAACCCCGAGGCGCCATCAGCATGTACGCATCGGTGCGTTAAAGGCATAATAGTGCAATGATGAAAAAAACATCCGTAATAACCTCCGGCAACCCTTTTTTTTTTAGTTGTGTTGAATTTCCGTTAAAAGCTCCGCCAAAACCTCCGTAACCATAAACGGATGTTGTATCAAATGTTTTTTTGACAATTTTGACCAAGTTTATAACACTAAAAACATCCTTTATAACCTCTGCTAGAGGGTCTTTTCCTTGTAGTGTTTGTCCATTCCTCGGTGTGTTGAACCTCTCTGTGCATTTTTAGGAGTTGTTTTAAAGTTCCTGAAATTTTGGGAGCTTCTTGGTGCTTTCTTCTAGTTCCAGCCTTTTCCAGAGTCTCTCTGCTTGTTTTTCTGGTAGCACATTAGTGCCTTCTTGATGGCTTCATCCATCGTTTTAGGACTGTCGAACTCGACTCTTTCTTTCATAAAGGTAGGTAAACTACTCAGAAATATTTGCACCTTGGCTCTTTCCTCATGCAAGTAGGGTACATATCTTAATAAGGCAGTGAACTTGGCGATGAACTCGTCCATAGTCAGTTGTCCCAAGCGTAAATCGTCGAATTCCCTAGACTTCTCATCATAGAAACGCTTTGTCAAGAATTTATTCTTGAAGCGTTTCTAGAAATCTTCCCAATTTATCCTTTGCTCATCATTTTTATGTACGATTTTAACTTCCTCCCACCATAGAGTGGCTTTTCCACGTAGTTGATATATCGTTAATCGAGCTATGAGGTTGTTTTTATAGTCATACACTTGAATATACTTATTCATTTCAATAAGCCATGCCTCAATTGTTTCTTCCTTTTCTACGTCATAGGTAGGTGGTTTGATCTTTCAGAATTCCCCTTGTAATTACGTTTGTCATTTCTTTGTCATCCCTCGATCTTGGGCATTGTCTACCTCTTCCTCATAGTCGCTCATTTGTCTCTCATGATGCTGACTGTGTTGGGTATGACTCTCTTCTTGATCATTTTCAGTATGTTGTTGATTCCTCTCATACTAATTTTCATGTTCAAGATTTGGTTGGGATGCTCGGTGATTTTTTTTATCCGAAAGGCTTTTTAATATTTTTTCTTGCTCCTAAATTAGTCTCATGTTATCATTTCTCATTTCTTTCATCTCATTCTGTAATTGTTGTATTGTTTCCAACAATTGTCGGGTTTGCCAATGTTGATCTTCCATTAATCTATTTAGGTGATATTGTCGATTCGCATCCAGCTGTATCCACATTTCAGGATTAGCTCCTCCATATGATGCTCATGTTCTTCCTGAAGATCTGAATCCCCACTGCATCTTGTCTTTAACTCAGATTGATTTTCTGTTTCATCACGCCACTACACTTTTCAATTCTCACGTAGCCACAGTTTTTGAAACATAGCTCTGATACCACTTGTAACATGTTTAAACACTAAACAACACAATTTTACCATAAAAAAATAATAATAATAATAATAAAATTTAGAAAAAATAAATAAATAAATAAAATAAAATAAAATATTTATTTGCACATATAACTAACATAACCCCTTGCATTAACACACATAAATATTGTAAGTATTATGACTTATCATTACACTTTAAATGTGGATGTATACAACTATATGGTGAATCACTCCATGGTGTACCAAACACATACAACCATGCAAATATATTTAACACATTCATACAGCTAATGTGTATTCTATTGTTTCAATATAAGATCATTATAATACAATACTTGTATGTGGTTAACCCATTTGTCAGACTATATATGTATGTGCAAATTTATTCTATACTATTGGAAGGTTAGTATAGCACATGACATGAATTCATACATAATATCCACCATGGTTTTCAGATTGGTTTTAGGTGCCACGTTGATGTTATGCGTGCATCTGGCGCATAAAAATCTACCCACAATCACTAAGTATTAATTGTTTGCAGATTGTGTTACGCATGCGTCATGTTGTACTTAAGATTTTTTCCATAATGTTGTTCGATGGCATTCCTACCAACTCTGCGCTGGCAAGATCTCATCCCTCCATGATCTTGATCCAATGGTAGATGGTTTGTTTTGGAATTATCGCTCATACTTCTTCATGTTCCCTATGCAACTGTTGGACCGCCGATCTCATCGAACGGTGGATATTTTTTTGCCCGATTCATACCCTAACTACCTCTAAAGTTTGGAAACCCTCTGTCATTCTCTTGTTGTGCTCCATAGTAGTGAGACATTGTACTGTTGATATATATATATATGTGTGTGTGTGTGTGTGATTCCATGGCCCTGATATCATTTGGAAAAAATCTTACTTGTGGTAACCTACAGTTTAGGCGTATACCCTGCAATGCACAATGTGTATCTTTCAGTTTTAATTTAAATTATTTTTAGTTGGTAACCATGGAGCGATACAGAGAAAATGCTTTGTTCTTGAATTTCTATCTTATTTTCCCAGAATTTAGGTATCGGCACATGCACTACAAAGTGACTTACGTTTTGTTATACCTCGGTTTATTTTCTGGTATATGTGAATGTATTATTATCTGTTTCTCTTAAAGAATATGGTTTTCTAATGTTGGTTTTGCGCACATCTTAAACAATGTTATGCCGAGAACCTCTATCCACTCAGTGTGTACTTCTTTTCCTGAGATTTCTCAGTACTTGGCATGTATGCGCTATTCTCTGCAATTTATACAGAGGAGTTTTGAACAGTAGCTGTTATGCTCTGATTCTTGGTTGTTGTTGAATTTTTTATACTGCATTCTTTTACACAGTCATTGGAACTGTCGAATAACTAATTTGTTTACAATGACTTTACTATTGTTATGATATTTTGCTACAGGCAACAGTTTGTTTTATGGTTTGAAATTATAATTCTCAGGTTTTCCATAAGTTATCACCTAGTACAGGATTACGCACCTACTGTTCGTAACACCTGATGGTCATTGAGTTGCCTGGCACCCCGAAGGCACAGACTAGCTAGGCCACTGCTTGGCTAGTCGAAACCCTTGGCTGGTCGAATACCCTACAGAGTTAAGAAAGTTTTGGGTTTACTGTTATTTATAATTGTTCTTACCATGCAGGGTTGGTCATTTCAGTTTTGTTTTAAAAACAATCATTACAAAAATAATAAACATACTTATTTCTGTCTGGAGGGGGTTCTGTACTCTTTCTAATAACTCACATCCCGTTATTAACAATTAATTTAAAATAAAGAGACTACAAACCCTGTTCTTTTTTACTGTACCAGATTAATCATAAATCTACAACATATTATATGATTATACTTATATGTTTTGTGCCTTGCTTAAAACATTATCGACCTTACCGAACTTGGTAAAACCTCCCAACCATGAGAAGGACGAACTCGTTCACTTCTCCCCACCGAGCTTCGGCTCCTGAGCAGTTCACACAGTTTTTTCCACACAGCCACCTTGGCAACGGGACTCTGGTCCAACCTCTGTTGTTAGGTAGAGATTACTCCACTTGCTCTCCTTGTCCAACTCAAGAGTTCTCTCAGACAACTTCATGCCTCCTTTAGAGTATTGCCTTTTATATGATATCCCAGATTCTCTCTCTCCTCATAATTTAGGAGGAAAAGCCAACCCTTCCCCCTCTCTAGATTTCCAATAAATCTGTAGGGAAGTAGTTATAACCGTGCAACTGTCTCAACTGCTCGGGACTCCACTTAATTAATCAAACACAATCTTTATATTCAATTTAAATGATACAAAATATTATCATCTTTTATTTGTACTTAAAATATATTAAAAACAAAATAGTTATCATAGTAAGGCCTAGTAACCACATTAGAGGAAATTTTAGCCTAAAAGTGGTCTCCTAAAGAAAACTAATAAAATAATAGTTAAATAATAAAATAAGAGTTATGAATTTTGGAGGGAAAAGAAGAAAACTACTTTTTTAAATTGTATATTTGGCTTATCTCCTTATAGATTTACTCAAATTTCAAATGTAAACACTCGTTGGATACAGAATTAAATTTTTCATCCAACTAGTACCTATTATTCATACTTTTGAGAAGACTCACATTGATAAAAATTGCGTACATTAAAAAAATATGTTAAACACGCTTTTTTAATGTATCTATAATTTTTATCAATGTGGGTCTTCTCAAAAGTATGCATAATGGGTACTCGTTGGATATGAAATTTAATTCTGCATCAAACTAGTGTCTACACTTGAAAATTTGAGTAAACCTATAAGGAGATAAGCCAAAAATACAATTAAAAAAGTAGTTTTTTGTCTTTTCCCTCCAAAATATTTACATGTGCCCCTTTTTAAATTTAATGGTTTTGATTTGTTTACATATTATGACTCGGAAATTACATTAAAATTTTATGGTCACTTTTAGGCTCAAATTTCCTCTAATTGATAGTTTGTAAATAGCAGGGGGGGTTACAAAAAAAGTCTTCGTAAAATAGCCTTCAAAGATTATTATTTTCTAGGTTGTTATGTAAGTTATTCATTTTATTTTATATGTTTCAAATTTTACTCTCGAGTGTGAAGAGAAATGCAAGCACGAAAAAAATAAAGTCTAGTACATGCAGCCTTACATTTTGTTTATATTTTTTTTGTCTGCATTAAAATTTATTGGAGTTGTTCAGTTTAAACTCTGTCAACCATTAACCTGCCATGAAAATTCACTGGAATATGTCTCTCAGATATTCATAACAACTTAGTTTGGATACAATTATTATTGAATTGTATTTAAGAAAGCGAATAATAACATCAAAAATAAAATTAAAAGAACAATAGTTAATATCTTCGATTCTTGCAAAGACAAAGGTATATATTCTTATTAGGTTTTAGTCTAACAAGGAAGCTTCAAGTACACTATCTTAACTACCAAGCTTATATATATATATATATATATATATCAAACCTAGATCCATCCTAACTCTGGATCTATTAAGCGCCGAGAGGAATCAAAACTCTCGAGGTGCAAATATTTCTTCAGGTTTTTCCCTAAAAAAAAAGATTTGCACCATGAGAGATTTGATCCCTCTCATGGCATAATAGATCTGGAGTTAAGATGCATCTTAGTCGATTAAATTGAAATCTTTATATATAGTAATTTAATTAGATAGTTGTATACCTTTAAATTAAATTCAATAAAATAACACATATAACTTTAAAAAGAAGTATTATGAAATATTAACTTATTAGTATATTATTATCCGATTTTGAAATATGTTTGAGTTAATTTTATTATATTAAATATATTTTTATTCAATTTAATTTTTATTTTATAATGTATTATAATATATAAAATCATATAAATATTTTATTTGAAGTTATTTTATCAAATTTCTAATAAGTTAAAATTATTAACTCATTTTTTAAAATATAACTAGATAGATAGCAGAACATATAAATACTATAACGTAAATTTCTTCAGAGGTTCTACAACAAAGAGGGAAAAAATCATCATCCTCTCAACAAAATGAGCAAGAGGGAACATCCAACATTGAACCTTCTAAAACTTGAATGAATTATTTCCTAGGCACATTCAAGAGTAGATTCTTACAAAATGTTGCACACAATAATACAAAAACAAAACATTTCTAATATTAGAGAAAGATTGACCCCTCAATACATCCAAGGGAGTCAAAAGTGTGTTGGGTACCATATTTTAGAGATTTCATTATTCGCTCAAGTTTCTAATTCTTGTTAGAGGGGAGGAACACAAATTATTTTTTAAAGCATTTGAATAGGACGGGGAAGAAGTGGAAATAATGACCTAATTCTCTTTCTCGTTTTGAGCTTCTAGTTATTTTATAAAAGTGAGTTTTTGTCTTGTAGTTATTCTAAATTTACCCTAGATGTAATCTCTTCCTCATCGTGAGAATTAATGTTCTCTATTGGCACTTGATCTATAACTGGCAAATCAAAATGAGGTATTGGGTGAGGTTTATGATGGGTATCTAAATCCTCATCATATTTCCTCAAAGATTGCAAGGCTCCAAATATATTACTGGAGGCAGTAGGCCAATGTGACTTAGGCCTAATGGTCGATTGATCCTCCTACATTGTTGCTTCTTTTGCTTCCTTGAAACTTTTTTGAATGATCCTTGCTCGCCATTATTTTGATAAGATGGCATTGGCTTAGAAGATGGCTAGGCCAACTTTTTGCAAAGTGCCCATACTTATGGGAAAATTTGTGTTTAAAAGGAATCTACTCATAATATAGGACTTGGAGATGGCTACAAAAATCCATGTCAAGTTGAATCACCTCGAGAAGTCTTTTTTCGAAAATCCATTTCTACACAAACTTTGGCATATGAGAAAATATTCTCCTTAGACTCTAAACAAGTAATATAGCAACCCAAAATGTCTTTGGTAGCTTTAAAGATACTATCAACCCAACAAATGAGGGGCAGATACAACAATCCAATCTAGACAAGGGTAGAAGAAATTTCCATAGTGGGGTTGAAGTAGAGTCCAACGAGAAAGAAACATTCCCTTGGAGCCTGTGAAGTAGGATCCAAATGTGAAGATCAGATCCCTGTCCTCTTGGATTTCAAAAATAAAAGCATAAAAACCTTTTCCATAGTACAAAGTACCAAATGACTCATGATTAACACAATTTTTAGAGATCCAATCGAAAACAAAGCTATGAATGGACTAAAGGCCAATAAACTTACCAATTAACCCTTTTTCCTAAAGGATATTGATGTCATTTTTCACCATAGGGAAGGGATTGCTTCCACCCTTTTTGCAAATCTTCTTTGCTCAATACATGTCTGGTCCATTAAAGAACCATTGGGAAGAGAAGCATGACCTGCAAAAACAAGATTGGAAAGACCACCCATTGAGAAACAACAATGCGAGGAGCTCTTCAAAAATAGACTATTCTAGAGAAATAACGAACACTCGGACTAGAATCTCGCAAAAGCAACTTGGCAACACTATGGATTTAGATCCAACTAGCAACAACAAAATCCAACTGCACACATCCGCAAAGAGTCAATACACATGAAGAAGAAACCCTAGATCCAAACTTACAGAGTGAAAAACAACCCTCGTATGCACGTTTGAACTACAAAAGCACAACTCACTCCAACTCCAAGCTAAGATGAAGCAACAATGGCTAAGAAACCGTAGCTATGTGTGAGCTCAAACACTAACGCTCCATCTCAATGAATATATCAATCAAATCCATAAACATTCCCTATTTTCAAATTGGAACATACCCCCCAACTCCATCAATTTTAGGGCATAAACAAGGTTTTAAGCCATTATAACAATATATTTTTATGAAATTAACATGTCACATGTGGAAATTAAACTTGGGTGGGGATAATAACAATCATTTCTCCCCACCAATCTTATTGGAACTAGTGAATCAAACGCTCTAGTTGTTTTGACCCCAATATATGTCTAGTTAGTGGCTTGGAACTAAAAAAAATCGGTTTGGTGCCGAACTGACCAATTTTGTTATTACCCACCTTTTCTCACCAAATCAATTGGTTTTGTACAATGCAACCAAGGACCCTCTGAACATAATTTTTTTTAAAACAATATTTATGACTGGGGTAGCCTAATAATCAACCCCAAAGCCATAATAATGCTATGTAATCAATGATAACATTAAATTCTTAATGTAAAAGTGGCATTCTCCTTTATCTTGTGTTGTCACTTTCTCTTAAATTTTTAATATTGCCATTATTTGTTTTGGGATGTTTGAGAATGGTTCCAACCTCATTGGATTTCATATGGAGAAATTAGCATTTTAGACTCCACTCAAAATCCAATTGACTTAACAATTTTTAGGATTTTAGGATTAAGGAGATTGCAATGTTTCCATTGAATTCTTTCATGTACAGGGTATGGAACTAGCATTTAATCAAGAGCACCAAGCCTTCTATGTACCTTGATATTAGCAGCATTGATTGTTAAACTCTTTTGGGATTTGACATGTTAAGTTTTTTCTATCTTATTTTAATTTTCTATCTTATTTTGACATGACATGAAAGTATTTGTTAAAGTTTTTTTTTTTTTTTTTCTGATGCTAAAAGTCATCTTGAGTCTATGTATTTTTTGTTCAAAAATAAATGTTATTTTGGATTTGGTCATGATAATGTTATTTCCAAACACTTAAGATAAACCCAATACTCTATTATAAAATACATATTCACACTATAACTTTGTTATATATCAAAAAAATTTCAATAATAAAATGAAAGAAAATTATATTTAATATTATACCTATTATATGCCAAGTAGCCAAAATTTAAAATACCAAGAAAACAACAAAAAACTTCCGGCTATTATCGCACGTCCTTCCCAATGTTTTTAGGAATAAAGGCTTATAAACTTTGCCAAATAGGCAAAATTTAAAATACCAAGAAAACAACAAAAGACTTCCAACTATTATCAACCGTCCTTCCTAATGTTTTTAGGAATAAAAGCTTATAAACTTGGCCACAAACTTTCTTCCTCTGATATTCCTATTTATTATAGAATTGAAGATGCAATTCATAATTTCATGTTATTAATGGAAGCCTATTTGTTCCTTCATTAAGCTCCAATCTTCCTGTGGCACATAATTTGGCTTATAGCTTACTTCTCCAGTGACACGTGGCACACATTATATAAACAATGTCTTACTTATACCCTAATCTGATAGATTCAAAACAAAATGCTCAATAAATTATATCTGCATGCACAAGGCATTGATGAGATATTCTAGGAAAATCATATTATAAGTGATTAACAAGTAAACTTTAGTAGGTGATCTTTCCTGACTCTTCTGGTCTATAAATGGCTGAACATATCACACACGAAAAATGACCGCGTTAGAAATAGAAATTGAAAAGAATGGTAAAATACTTCATACTCAGGACAAATTTTATAAGGATTTGTAAAATCATATAAAGGAAGCTATCGGACGGCAGGGAAGTTTTCAGAACAGGAAGATATATCCATGTAAAGCTTGCAAATTGGCCATCCCCATACGCAGGCAGCTCTATAAAGAGCTTCAATTGATAAGAACTTCCAAAGGAAAGAACATAAATGATTCCAATAATTATTTAATAGCAAAAGACCCAGTGTATCTGCAGTTCATGAAAATACCAATAAAACTTGAAGAAAGAATTTTTGGAAGAGAGAGAAGACAGAAAGCAATAGCCCTAAAAACAGAAGCGACGATTAAAGAAAGAGATAGGAATGTGTCCAGTTCTACGAATATACTCTGCCTGTTGTCTAGTTTTGGCAGCCTGCTCAGCTTGTTTGGCTTCTGCAGATGCACGTTTCTCCTCCACCCGCCGTTGCAATGATGCTAACTTGTTAAATAGCTTCTCATGGGCATGAGATTTCATTCTTTCCAGTTTTACCTAAAAAGAGATAGCACAGATTAATTATTACTGTGGATATTCTCGTCTTTCACAGTGACCAAAGAACTTAATATTTGATGCATAGTCCAGATATCTTCTGACTCTTTTGACTAACTTCTATAAGCATTCTCAGAAATGATAAATACGCACACTACATTTTCTTCTCACAGGTATAAAATACCCATCACTTTCCACATGAATAGAAAACTTCTTGGACTAATTCCACAGGTTTCCAGTAGGTAGGTTAAGATTCTTGTTTAAATCGTATGATGTTCTTCGGTTAATATCTTTGTCGTTTTTTGGGTTTTCTTTGCACTAAATGGCGCCAGAGCAGATTCTGATTTTAATGGTAGCAACAGAGAGGAAATTTTTCATATTTTGCCGGTATTTCCTATGAAAGAGAGCAAGATGCACCGAAGATATAAAATTTACAGTGCTTTGAACAATAGGATAGATTCTGTCCAACAAACTTTGGATAATTTGAAGAAGCTAACGGCAACTATTCTGCAAAATCAAGGTAGCTGAGGGGTACTCAAGTAGTAACGCGGAAATAACATCCGAACCAAGCTCATCATGTCAAAGCACTGAAACTGAAAACTAGGAAAAGACATTTAATTTTACACATAAAAGTCCTATTCGGCATTCAAAATTTAAAGGGAAGCAAATGTGTGTGTGGTGGAAAAGTTACAACACCAACAAATACAGCAGAGAATCAGGCATACTACAACATGGGAAGATTCTATTATGGTAATTTTGAAAGTATTGGCCATGAAATTACAAGTTCGTTCTATTCAAGGAATTTGTTAGTAGATAACAAACTGAGATGAGTCGGCCAGATTACTCAGAGAGATTTAGCAGTTGTGCGTACCCAAATAATTTTCTCTGAAGGACCTTACAAGATTCTTAAATGACTTTCGATTTCGTATCCAAATGGACACGAAACATCCAAACCTAGTGAAATTGGAGGAATCATTAAGAATGGCTATTAACTGGATTTTTTGTCCTTGTGGTTTTGAATGGCTATTAACTGGATTTTTTGTCCTTGTGGTTTTGAATGTATGTGACCCTTGGCTGGCAGTAGGGCAGGAAACTGCTAGCATTACTGAGAGAATTTGGAGATTCCCTCCATTAAATTAAAGAGGATGGTCCCCCCATCAGGTGCTCATCCATTCAGAATTAATGCGCATGACTGGCAAGGACTTGAAGCGTGGGAGAGGATCGATGATCCTTCCACTTGGAATACGAGCTCTAATGCTCGGCATGCAAAACATAATATGGGTTTGCGGTTTCATTTGAAGATCATTACCTCCGTACGGCATAAGTATTTGGTGTCTGAAAACACCATGGAAGTGCATTCGCTCCAGTGGTCAATTGCAGCGGGTGACCTGAAATTCCAGCATGGGGATGTTGATTATATGATTTTTTCTATCAGCTGCCATTTGGACAGCCTTACAGGAACCACAGGGCATTATACCTTTGACTTGCTATGTTGTAATCCTACAGGATTCTGGATGTATAGTTAGGTAGTTTAGTTACAGTTAAGAAGTTATATTCAGTTAGGGAGTCATAACTGAAATCCTGAGTTTAATGAATTGCAATGTAGAGATCTCATGATCCTAATTTGACAGTGGTATCAGAGCGCGGCTCGGAGGCACCGACCGCATTGTGTCATGTGAGATTGTTACTGCCAGGAGAAGAGGCGTGTCGCAGCAATGTGAATCCTCCAAAACCACTGCCCTGGCGTTATAGCAGAGCGGCTCGGACATCCGTCGACCTGGCAAAGTCTACGGTGTTGTGGCTTTGCTGCTGCGGTATCAGGGTTTGCGTCGACCGTTTTGAGAACGGCGTGAGAAGCGGATTACAGTCAAGGACAGAGGTGAAATCGAAGTCGTTGTTGAATAAGCTCACTATGTGGTCAAGTGGAATTAGCTCGCTCACTGTGGTTAGTGCTGCAACTGTGTAACTGTCTACCACTTTCACCATCTACTACCTGTGCTGCTACTCACTGGGAACTCTCACTGGAATTAACCCTCTGCAGTTCCCATGTGAATTCACCAAATCCGACCTTGTTTTTGTATTCAAACAAGGGGAAATCTGACTGTCACTGGTGTGATGCCCATTGGCCGGTGTTGCTGGTGTGCTGCTCAGAGGAGGAACGTGGTGTGAGAACTCCCGAGTCCCGACTGCCACTGCTAGTGTCACTGTGTTTGTGATCAGAGCAGACCAATGTAACCCAACCTTCCAAAGGGATTTTTATTTTTGCTTGGTGAGAAAAGTTCGACTGCGATCATCCAGTGCTGCAGTTAAGGCCATGTTGTGTCACAGCATCGAACGCTGCGCAGAGTGCTTTGGAGACTTGCTGAATCAGTAAGTTAAAAACACTGTTTTAAGAAAATTATGTGTTTGATTGTGGTTCAATCAAAATCGTTGAACACAAAAACATTGTGTCTGGTTGTGGTTGCCCCAATAAATTAAAACTACTTTTTCTTAAAAAAAAAAAATTGTGCATTGTTGTGATGAAAGAAAAGCATTACTGAATCTGCAAGTTAAATAAGAGAAATCTGTCTGGAAGTCGTTAAAAAACAAATTGTGTCAGTGATTTAAAACATATATATATTTTTTTAAGATTATTTGTAAAAGATGAACTCCTTGGTGTAAGGAGAGAATGCACCAGAGCAGTCCAATGAGCAAAAACAGCTAGCAATCTAGCAAAGTAAGGATAAGATATATTGCACAAAGTAAAACAGCTTACGATAGCATAAAATACTAAAAAAGCTTTATAATTCACATTCTGAATTGGAGATAATTCAGTGATTATTGAAGTTATTTACTCAGAAAATAAGCGATAATGATCCTCTAAAATTTGCTTCTGAAATTAAAGCCATCAATCATGAAATTGTGCACCAGAGCAGTCCAATCAGCGAAAACAGCTAGCAATCTAGCAAAGTAAAGATAAGAAGGTAAAAAGATATATTGCACAAAGTAAAACAGCTTACGATACCATAAAATACTAAAAAAGCTTTATAATTCACATTCTGAATTGAAGATAATTCAGTTATTATTGAAGTTATTTACTCAGGAAATAAGCGATAATGATCCTCTAAAACTTGCTTCTGAAATTAAAGCCATCAATCATGAAATTGAATCTACTGGAGTTAAAGTTGTTGATTCGCCACTTACTGCCTTTATAAAAGCTCTTTACCCTAGTTATTCACACTACTTGGAATCTCTCCAAGTTAGTGGGCAATTAAAAGATTTAGATTTTGACAAATTAGTAGGGAAAATTGCAGAAAGAGAGTTTTTGGCAAGAAAAAAACATCACATAGTTCTAATACCGAAACTGTATGTCTTGCTCAAAAAGACCAAGACCTTCAAGAGGAATCTTTCATAAATAATAAGGGTAATAGAGGTCAAGGTAGGAAGAATTATAGAGGCAAGGGGGCAGAAATATTCAGGGAGATAGACAGAATGAAAAACAAAGAAATTTTTCTAATAAACCAGCGATAAAATGTTTTAGATGTGATAAAATTGGACATACTGCTGCAAATTGTAAAATTCCCTGGGAGAAAATTAATGAAAAAAGTGAACAATTGCTTGAAAAGAAAGATCATATAATTCCAAACAAAGGACGGTCTTTTGAAAATGCACATTATGTTGTTGCTCAATGTAATTTCCACACGGAAAATTGGGTTCTAGACACAAGTGTCACTTGTCATATGACCTTTTGAAGAGATTGAGATTTGTTTGATCAATTCAGTGATAATATTGACGGAGTAGTGTATTTTGTTGATAAGTCCCAAATCAAACCATCGGGGATTGGTTCAATTCAGTTAAAAATTCCTGGACTTTCAAATTATATTTTGAATGATGTTATTTACACTTCGCAGTTCCAAAGAAATTTGTTATCTCTTATACAAATAAGACAGCAGGAACATTACATTCACATATTTGATGGTAAAGTAGAAATTAGAAGAGCAGCTGACAATAAAACTATAATGATTGGTCTGGAAGAAGATAAATTATTGAAGTTGCATGGTATGTCGTCTGTTGCATTGAACACAACTTATTTGGTTCAACAAAATGATACTCTGTCGTCTTCTTTATTATGGCATGCACGCTCCAGTCTTGTTAATTACGAAAGTATTCGTATTATGAAACAACAGGGGATTAAGGGATTTCCAACAGTTCCCAGAAAATTGACCCCATGTAATGCTTATTGATGATTATTCGCTGGGTTTATCTGCTTAAAGAGAAATCACAAGTTTTTGATGTGTTTAAAAAATATCATCTATTGATAACAAATGAAGCACAACTTACTATTGGTACTATAAGGACTGATAATGGAAGAAAATATACTTCACATGCTTTTGAAACGTATTTGCAAGATAATGGCATCAAACACCAGACCACAATACCATATAATCCACAACAAAACGACGTTGTTGAACGAATGAACAGAACATTGCTTAATATAGTAAGGTCAATGATGTTTTTTAAGAATGTAAAATTGATGTTTTGGGGAGAAGTCATGCTTTGTGTGGCATACATTAGAAATCGATGCCCTTCCTCTGTCATTAACAACAGAACTCCATATGAAATGTGGTATAGTCGCCTTCCTGTTGTTAAACATTTCCGAATTTTCAGTTCTCAATGTTATGCTTTGATTCCTAAACATCAGAGGAATAGTGAACGAAGCAGAAAATGTATATTTTTAAGGTATTCCATGACTTCCAAGGCATACCGATTGTATGATGAAAAGAACAAAAACTTTATTTTGTCAAGAGATGTAATTTTTCTTGAAATTGATAAAGATTCCCTCACTGTTGATAGACAACGTAATCAAATAGAAAAGTTTGTGCCTCAAGTTTTATTATGAATCAGATAATATACTTCCCCATCCTGAAGGGGGGATTGCTATATTAGATCAGTCTATGGAGTTTCCGTCTCTCAATGATGAGAAATTTGTTGTGGTTGATGATAATAATTCCATTGTTGCTGATGAGGAATTGGTTGATGCAAATGTTTCTACAGAAACAATGACAAAAATGGCAAGCACTGAGCCAGATGAAGAAGATGAGCAACTTCCTACACAACCTTTGCGAAGGTCAACTCGTATTAGAACATTTCCAAAGAAATATGATGAGTTTAAGGCTGGAAGTTTCTCAGGGAATTATTCTCATTGTGATTTTAATTTTTCTGTGGATTGTGAACCTACTTGCTTTGAAGAAGCTGCTACTTATGAATAGTGGAAAGATGCAATGCAAAAGGAATATGATGCTCTCATAAAAAATAGCACATAGAGGCTGGTGGATCCTCCTGCTGGCATCAAACATATTGGTTGCAAATGGATTTATAAAACTAAGTAGAAAGTTGATGGTTCCCTAGACAAAAACAAAGCAAGACTTGTAGCAAAGGGATATGCACAGAAAGAGGGTATCAACTATATAGAGACTTTTGCTCCTACTGCTAAATGGGGCACTATTAGATCTTTGTTTTCTATGGAAACTCAGAAAGAATGGAAAATTAATCATATGGATGTCAAAACTACCTTTTTAAATGGATATTTGAAAGAAGATGTTTACATGTTTCAGCTAGAAGGTTTTTTCGTTAAAGGGAAAGAACAAAAGGTTTGCAAATTAATGAAGTCTTTGTACGGCTTGAAACAAGCGCCACAAGCATGGTATGAGAAGCTAACTGAACATCTTAAATTAAACTACAAACATTTTGACCGAGATGATGCAACTCTTTTCGTTAAGAAAGTTGGAAGATTAGTTGTATACTAGTTGTATATGTTGATGATTTGATGATCACAGGAAACAATGATGAATATATATCATCTATAAATAAGGAATTGAAAAAGGTTTTTGATATGACAGATTTAGGTTTACTTCATTATTATCTTGGAATTGAAGTTGATCAAAAACCACAACATATTTTCATCTCTCAGAAGAAATATGTTGATATTTATTAAACAGATATAGTATGATGGAATGTAATCATGTTGCTACTCCAATGGAGCAATATTTGAAACTCACTTCCGAAGAAGAAAAGTCGTTTGAAGATCCAACAAAGTATAGGAAACTTGTTGGAAGTTTGATTTATTTGTCTATTACTCGTCTTGATATAACCTTTGTTGTCGGAATACTTTCCAAGTTTATGCATCATCCTTGTGAGGGGCATTGGGTAGCAACAAAAAGAGTTTTGAAATATTTAAAAGGAACTCAAACTTACGGCATCAAATATTCCAAAGTTTTAGACTTCCATGTTGCTGGTTATTCAGATTCAGATTTTGATGGAGATAAAGAAAATGGAGTCTCAACTTCTGGATATTTGATGAATCTTGGATCAGCAGCCATTAGTTGGAGATCGCGCCAACAATCTATTCCTGTTGATTCTACCACCGAAGCCGAATATGTTGCAGCAACTCAAGCCAATAAGGAAATCATTTGGCTTCGGAAAATACTCGAAGATTTGTAGGAGAAACAAAAGGCTTCAACTCCTCTATTTGTCGACAACTCTTCTACAATTCAGTTGGCCAGGAATCCAAAGTTTCATGATCGAACCAAACATATCAACACCAAGTATCATTTGATTCGACATCATGTAGAGGCCAAAACAATTCATCTGACACATTGTCCAACTTCAGAACAATTGCAGATATTTTTACCAAAGCATTAGAGCGTGAAAAGTTCAAAAAATTTAGATCCTTACTTGGTATGTCAGATGTCCCTTCAAATTAAGGGGGGAAATGTTGTAATCCTACGGGATTCTGTATGTACAGTTAGGTAGTTTAGTTACAGTTAGGAAGTTAGGTAATCCTAATTTGACATGCGAGAGTTCCATGAGCTTTTGTTGAAGGAATTTCTATCTATGGACCTACAGAGCTTTGACCTTTCCGGGTGCCAAACTCTATCGATATATGCGGTAAGTTTGTATTTACTTATGTTTGGTTGATCCCTATCTCTGGGCTCTGTAGTCTGCATTTTCTCTTGCTCGAAATTTTGGTTTCAGTTTTGGAAAGTCTGGGGTTTTTAGATGATTGGGTCACTCTAGTTTGCTTTGGTCCTTTTAGTCTGGTCCGTCTCCTGGTTTATATGTCCCTTGGGAAGAAGCTTTCTGACTGGTCAGTATTTTTTTAAGTTGGAGACTTCTTCAAGCCTCTTCCTGTTACCCCTGGCCGGAAATTTGCGTCCAACACAATTGATTGTTGTTACTGTCTTTTGGCTATAGGTTCACTGGTCAACCCTTATTCTAGTCTCGTGGTGCACTGTCAGGGCCTCTCTGCTTGTCTGCATAGAACAAGCTCTGGTTGGAGGGAGACCTGGTCAATCATGCCAAGAGGATGTGGTGCAGTTGAGTGAAGCTGCAGGCATGGCCCCAAAACTCCTTCCACCTCTCATATTCAAGAGGCAGTGGAGCACTAGGTGGCAATTTATCGCTGGAACATCCCACCTCGTATCTGCAAGGAAATTG
Source organism: Pinus albicaulis (assembly GCA_034641835.2). Classification (NCBI taxonomy): domain Eukaryota; kingdom Viridiplantae; phylum Streptophyta; class Pinopsida; order Pinales; family Pinaceae; genus Pinus; species Pinus albicaulis. The sequence continues at coordinate 958,072,895 of CM076572.1, forward strand.
AAGCTGCCAAAGAGGCTGCTAGGTTTGAACATTGGTTTGTTTCTAAGATGTATTGGATCAAGTTGGTTGTTGGGTTCCGAACACTGGTTATACAAGGACCAGGGATACTCGGTATTTGCAAGCTGTGGATGTGTATTGGCAGAGCAAGACTGCTATGGGTACGGTAATGATTGAGAGGTTTGAGGAGCTATAGGAGATTCTGTTAACAGTTGATGAATTACAAAGGCAGATTGGAAAATTTCCAAATTGGACCATAAGGTCACAGTTTTAGCGAAGAAGCTGGCCAATATTGAGTTCTTTGATCCTGAGGAGGGTGCTGAGCCACCAGACACCATCCAGGTGGCCTCCCCTGCTGCATAAGATGTTGGTCTCTTGTTGTCTTTGGTTTGCTTTTAGTCATGTATCTAAATTTGTTATCCAGTTAAATATAGAAGGCTCTTTGGCCTTAGGAAGTAGGCATTGGCAAATTGCCTGTAATTCTTGGTACTTAGTAGCTTTTTATGTGGTTCCAAATTTTTGAATGCCCTAAAAAGACTATGCTATGCTACTGGTATGGTTTCCCATTTGGCAGACGAATACACATAGCAGGACATATATATTTGGTACTTGTTTGATCCATCATTAACACAAGATGCCTAACTGACACAAAAAAATTAAAGAAGATGGTGTTCCCTCTATCAATTCAGCAATTCATAATATCTATCAAACCTACTTGAACAGCTGGATCCATAAACTATAGCATTAAAACAACTTATGTTTGTGTCTCCTCAAAGATATTCAACACAATCCATTGGAACATAAAAGTTATTGGGAAAGAAAAGAGTAAAGCACTTGCAATAAGCATGAAAGCAAGGCAACTCTACAGTTCTTTGTGAACAATATGAATGGTATTTACTTGGATAGCTTGCCACCAAGGAACCTAACTCGGCTTTGCAGGGAAAGGAAAAGCCAAAAGGTGTGGGTACTGTGGATGATGTGATTTCAGATCTAGTGAAATTGTTAACCTCAATTTCAATGGTGCCTCCAAAGGAACACTATGCATGAGGGGTCTTCGAACAAATCCAGAAAGCTTCAAGCTTTGAAAAACAGATTCAATTGACTACCACCCATGGCTTTAGCTACCTAGTGGTGGAAGGGGACTCTCAAATCATCATCAACCTCATCACCAAAATTGTCAATGGTACCAATGTTAGTTTCTGGTAGCATTGGATGTGTTCTAGCCTCGAGATTTTGCAAAGAGGTTAGAGTACATGAGTACTCCAATACCCAGAAATCATTTCTGGAAATTCCATTTAGAGATGGCTTAATTAAAATAATTAATCAATTTTTAATATTTCCTAAGTCTAAACTTAGGAAATATGATTAATTAAAAGGTATTAATTAAGCCAGATGTGAATCTTCTAGAAAAAGACACGGATCAAGTCCTAGTTAATCTTAGCCATCAATTAAGTTTTAATCGTGGACGTTGATATCTCAACAAGAGATTATAAGAAGGAACTCGATGGGACTTTGAGGACAGACTTGCAGAGATCAAATTCCCTGGCAGATTGATTTCCTGAGTAGCAGCGCTGAGTTGTCGGAGAGAGAGCTAGTGAGCTCATTGCAGTGAGAGAGGGGCGGGGATAGTAACGTCAGAGGAAGCTTTTCCAGATCCGGTGGGTGCATTTGCAGAGAGGCACCACAGAGGCAGCGTGGAGCTTCAGGAGGAGATTATGTTTTTGCTGGGAGATAGAGATGATTCAGTCCCAGAGGCTGGAGAGAGAGCCCAAAGGGTCAAGTTTCCAGACAACAAGTGATCAGATAGCGAAGGTGACACAGTTCCAAGTTGTGGGACGCAGTGCTGCGTAGACTGACGCAGTGACTGCGCAAAGCAACTCATCGTGAACCCAGATCAGTGTCGGATCGCCAGTGACAGAGTGAGAATTTTCTCACTAACTTTTTGTCATATTTTTTCTCTATATGGTTTGCTAGATTTGAGCAACCATATACTTGTACTCAGATTCACTACTGCATAATATAAAAACATTCAGCTGTTGCACCAACTTTCCCAAGTTGGGTTTTTCCGGGGACTTAGTCCAAAAATAATGTTGTTTTTTGTGTGTGTGTGCATCTATCTTTCCTGCATTGTATTTATTCTGCTATATTTATTTTGTGAAGGCTGCAGCGTATTGATTTCGATATTTACCGTAGCAAACAGTAAATAATTTGTTCAGTGAATTAACAAATAGAAGAAATCTAATAAGTTGTTGTAGTAGAATTCCAATTTGTGGAATTTTCACATGGTATCAGAGTGCAGGAGAAGCGGGAAGAGCTCAGTTGCAGAAGGAAAGAGGGATCTTCGAAGCACTGCGTGGGCAGCTACTCGAAACCCCAAGTGGCCGCGCAGTCCATTGGCTAGGAGGGCAGATTTTTGAAAAAGTATTTCTCTGAGTGAGTCGACAAAGAATTAATTTTCAAGATCGAAGATTGTCAGAGGCAGAGAGAGAAACAATGTTTTTCTTGCAGAGCAAATCTTAAGCTGGGACGCGGTTATTCTGCAGCAGTTTTCTAGAGAAAAATAGTGTCAGAAGGAAGGAAGAGCACATGCTAAGGGAATTCTTTCCTCATGGAATTTCTAACCTAGAAATTCAATTTCTCACTGCAGATCAGCAGTAGTTGTGAGTAGATTTGCCCACTCCAGCAGGGAGTTGGTAGAGCCTAGCAGCAGCTGCGCAAAGGAGAAGAGGAAAAGTTTGGCATTTCAGGCGAGATGGCATCAACAGGTTTTTGAGATCAAGACCAGTGGGATGGTTCAGCAAACTATGTGATCTGGAAGGCCAGGATTGCCTGCCTTCTAGACAAATATGATCTCAAGACCTATATCAGTGAATTGGTAGTTGTACGCACAAACCCAGATCAGCTAAAGGCCTACAAAAAGGAGATGGAAAAAGAAAAGAGGTTGATTCTCGATGGAGTTCAAGATCATGTAGTGCCTCACAAAGCTGGCAAGGACACTGCCAAGCATATGTGGGATGCCCTTGCTACACTATACCAAGGATCGTCTGAGCGACAGAAGATGTATTTAGAGGAGAAGATGAGGTGTACCAGGATGCATAAAGGGAAGTGTATAGACCCCTTCTTTACAAGACTTCAGGAAGTCCGAGATCAACTGTCTGCAGTCGAGTCAAAGCCCCAACCTATAGAGTTTGTATGGTTTTCCTTGAATAGCGTTTCCAAATATTGGCAAGTTTTCATCCAGAGTATCCTGGGCAAAGAAAACTTGCCAGATTGGGACAAAATGTGGCCAGATCTGCAACAAGAGGAGATGAGGCGAGATTTGGTGAAGAGCACCATCAGTGGCAGCAGCAGCAGTGGGACGAAGGAAGTAAAGGAGGAGGAGAACGCAACCCTTGCATCAATGGGGCAGTGGGAGCAGCGCAGAAGGAAGAAGGACATCTTCAAGGTCAAATGTTTCAGATGTGGTGAACTTGGTCACTACAGCACCCAATGTCCTCTCAAAAAGAAGGACAAAGAGGAGAAGCAGGATCAGCAGTCTGCATCCGTTGAGATAGATAGGTTGTCCTCCATGTTGGAGGAAGAGTTTGCCATGATCACTGACATACCTCCACGGGTGAGGTGGGGTGATTTGGTTTTGTAGCCCCAAAGAGCTACAGTTGGGCAGGATCCTTGGGGAGTCCACCTCTTGGATCAATACCTTGCTACGAGAGCCCATAGCAGCAGTAGCTAGATGGACCAGTGACAGTTGGTGCAGTCGGGTGCGAGAGTGATAGATGTAGTAGCTAGTAGCAGTCAGAGACTGAGCAACGCATAGTAGAGTTAGCAACAGTGCAGAGTCAACAGCAGCGCAGAGGCTTCAGTGATAGCGCAGAGGCTAGCAATAGTCAAGACTCGGGTGACAAATGTATCAGACTGAACACAGCTAGTTCAGTATGATGGACATCCCTCAATTGCAACAGCAGTAGATGAGAGACAGTTGCAGATGGTGCAATGGCAGCAACAACAAAGTTGCAGTGCAGATGCAGTAGTTGGCAGCAGTTTAACAAGGTCAGCAGCAGCACAGATACACTGCATATCAGAGTTGCGCAGTTGTTGGTGGGCAGCAAAGCCGGACATTAGCAGCGCAATAGGAGATGGTGCAGAGGTAGTGTATTGCAGTTGCAATACTAGAACACTTTCCTCGCTAAGAGGGAGTGTTATTTTCCGGTAGCATCGGATGTGTTCTAGCCTCGAGATTTTGTAGAGAGGTTAGAATACATGAGTACTCCAATACCCATAAATTGTTTTTGAAAAATCCATCTACAGATGGCTTAATTAAAATAATTAATCAGTTTTTAATATTTTCTAAGTCTAAACTTAGGAAATATGATTAATTAAAAGGTATTAATTAAATCAGATGTGAATCTTCTAGAAAAAGACACGGATCAAGTGCTAATTAATCTTAGCCATTAATTAAGTTTTAATCGTGGTCGTTGATGTCTCAATGAGAGATTATAAGAAGAAACTCGATGGGACTTGGAGGATAGACTTGCAAAGATCGAATTCACTGGCAGATCGATTTCCTGAGTAGCAACGCTAAGTTGCCGGAGAGAGATCTAGTGAGCTCGTTGCAATGAGAGAGGAGCAGGGATAGTAAGGCCGGAGGAAACTTTTCTAGATCCGGTGAGTGCATTTGCAAAGCGGCAGCAAGTGCCATAGAGAGGCAGCGCAGAGATTCTGTTTTTGCTGGGAGACAGAGTTGATTCAGTGCCAAAGGTCGGAGAGAGAGCCTGGAGGCTAGGAGGGTCAAGTTTCCAAACAGGGGCTGATTAGATAGCGAAGGTGACGCAGTTTCAAGTTGTGGGACGTAATACTGCATAGGTTGACGCAGTGACTACGCAGAGGCAGCGCAGAGCAACTCGTCCTGAGCCCAGATCAATGTCGGATCACCAGTGGCAGAGTGAGAATTTTCTCACTAACTTTTTGTCAAATTTTTTCTCTATATGGTTTGCTAGATTTGAGCAACCATAGACTTGTACTCATATTTACTACTACACAATATACAAACCCTCGACTGCAGCACCGGTTTTCCCAAGTTGGGTTTTTTCAGGGACTTAGTCCAAAAATAACATTGTTATTTGTGTGTATGTGCATTTATATTTCCTACATTGTATTTATTCCGTTGTATTTATTTTGTGAAGGATGGAGCGTACTTATTTTGATATTTACCATAGCAAACAGTAAATAATTTGTTCAGTCAATTTATAAATAGAATAAATCTAATCAGTTGTTGCAGTAGGATTCCAATTTGTGGAATTTTCACTACCAATCCAAAAAATGTCTCTCCAAATTGTTGCCCTTCTACCAATATGGAAGCCATAAAATCACAAAAATCTCAGTCATCCATCCTTCCCATGTTAAAAGGGATCATGAGCTCAAATGAGAGGAATTGGACAAGAACAACTCAATATGCATCATCTCAAAATCATCCAAGAGAACGTTTCACCCCCATATGGGTCATAAGGATGCTTCGTACAAGGCATTTATAGAGACAAGTGGAGGCAAGACATGTAGAATTCATGAAATAGGGGTGGTGATGCGATAGGAGGATATCAAGCTCATTTTAGTTGAGAGGGAGACGAGACTACTTTACTCACAATCGAGCAAAGAGATGAGGAAGCCTACACTAGGGAGGATTAAGTCAACATCCATTAGGGGAATTTTGAGGTAAAAAATGGGTCTTGAAACAAAAATTGTTTTACAAAATCAACTTCAAAAGAACTAATAGGATTCAAGATGGTGATATCATCCCCGTAGGTAGATTTTTTGGAGGGAATAGAAGAAAACTAGTTTTGGGTCATATTTTAGACTTATCTCCTTATAGATTTACTAAAATGTCAAGTGTCAACACTTGTTGAAAGCGTAATTGGATTCACATCCAATGAATATCTATACTTGACATTCGAGTAAACCTATTAGAAGATAAGTCAAAAATGCAACAAGAAAAAGGGAGTTTTTCTTTTCCTTTGAAAATTCATCTCATATTTTATTATTTTAACTATTATTTTATGTTTTCCTCAAGAGGCCCATCAGATTAGACCTCAAGATTCTCGTAATGATGGAAGCTAGTGACATTTAGCCATGGTTGATAAAGTATTGTATTAGTCCATCTCTAAAATGTATTCATGAAATAGGCCTACGTGTTTGTAATCACTCTATCCTAAGTAAACATATTGATAATGAGAGCATTGATAGAGTAGTAGTTGTTAAAGGAAACGAAGGCAACCCTTGGTTTTGATCTTACAAGCATGGGTTATGGCGCTCCAAATTTGATTTCCAAGGAAAGGGATATTAAGTAGGAAGACATGAACACTGCGACAGGCCCTCCTAGAGCTCATGGTAATAGATGACCACCAAAACCTAGTAACCAAAAGGGTTGTACAACAAATCAACCTTGCACCAGAGGAAAGAAGTCAAAAGCTTTTAGAATTACTGAGCTTTGTTGGCAAACACAAAGTCACTGCCATCCAGAATTTGGACAAGTTCGAGGATAGAGTTCATTCAATGTGCAAAGCCATCCCAAGCGAAACAATTTTCAAAAAGTTAGAAAAGATTGTGCTCGATACAAATTTCTCCTGAATCAAAAAGACTCACTGTGCTAGATACAAGTTTCTCCCAAATCAGAAACACTTGTTACTCATTCTTATCATTTGTTCTTATTGTTTGTTGTACAAGATACCTCCAAAAAATCCATCTTTGTTTGGATGTAACTATGTAGGCAACTACAGTACTTTAGAACCAAGTATCACTCGGTCTCTAATACCCAACTTTAAACACGAGGTATTGAAAATATTGGTGTACTAAGGAACTTTTTGGTCTCTCTCTTGTCGTAGAGTGGTCCATCTCGTGTGTTGGTCATCATAGTACATCACAGGGTAGAGTTCCTCCTTAAGGGAATCCACAAATTCTACTCAAGTGGGTTCTTTCCCAAATGTCATAGATTCATCTGCAGTGTATCCCTCCTAGTAACCTTCCCACCAAGCGTTAACATGGGGAAGGGTTTTAAGGAGTGCAAAACTAATCTCCTATTATTAGAAAATTTTCAAATAGAGTAATAACCGTCAAGCATGTGCAACCATTTCTCTAAAGCATATGCATCTATCTAGCCTTCAAATAAGGGGGTATCAAAGTTAACTAGCACATTGAAGGCTAAGAAACCGAATTCCGTCTAAGAGGGCATCATGTCCCGAATCCGGTGAATCAGACACGATTCAGCTGGATTTGTGTCCGTTAATCGTGTCCTGTACAGACACGATCATGTCTCGATTTGCCAGACATGACCAACAGAAAAAAGGCTTCTGAGGCTTTTAAAAAGGTCGTTTGGCCCCTCATTTGTCACATTATGTTTAGTGTGAGTTTGCAAAGGAGCAAGGAGGAAGGAGCAAGGGAGCATTTTCAAGGAGATTCAAGCAACAGGTAAATGCATTGTCTCTCTTTTTTTTTGTGCATTTGGTTTGCATGTGCATTTATTTTACAAATTTGGGCATTTTTTGTTTATTTTTTTTACAGCATTCATGGCTCAATCAAGGGCAGCAAGGAATGGGCAAAAGAAGGGGAAGAATGTCCCCGTTGGAGATGCCCCTCCTGTTCCTATTTCATCAAGTTCTGCAATTGTTTCATCTATTGGAAGAGGGGTTGCAACAAATGCTTCAAATGTTGAGGGAAGACAACAACCTCAAGATAACAAATATCCATTGTGGAAAATGTCACAAGAGAGGCAGGGCCAGGCAGCAAGATGAAAGGAGGAGGCAATGTTGCTTGGAAATGCAATTATTGCCACAATCAATTCATGAGCACATATTACCATGTGAAAGCTCATTTGTTGGCTTTACCAAGTTGTGGAATTGCAGCTTGTACACAAGTGTCTTTAGCAAAGAGGAAAGAGGGGCATTTATTGGTGTGCAAATGTAACTGCAAAAACTAAAAAAACAAGAATGATGACCCCTTTCCATTCTTGAGGAAAAGCAGCAACAAGTTCCCATTTGAGAGTTTTAGTGGGGGACAAGCAGCAAAAAGAAAGGCAATTGCACTTGGTCCAATGGACAAGTTTTTTCAGAAAGAGAACCGAGAAGAGCTTGATCTCACCATTGCCTTTTTTTCCATCAAAACTTCATATCCTTCAATGTTGCACGATCACCTCTATTTATTGAGATGTGTCGATCTCTAACTCAAGGGGCTCCATCAATGTATGTGCCTCCTGGTTCAGAGAAGCTTAGAACCACATTGTTGATGAAGGCAAAGAAAGAGGTGGACAAAATGCTTGAACCTATTAAATCAGCATGGCCAACATCTGGAGTTAACATTGTTTATGATGGATGGACAGATCCAACATGACACCCACTCATCAACTTCATGGTGTCTTCCTTGAATGGTACAATTTTCTTGAAATCAGTGGATGCACTTGGACAATACAAGGATGCAAAAGATATGGGTGAGTTGTTTATTAAAGTTGTTGAAGATGTAGGTGTTGATTCTTGTGTGCAAATCATTACAGATAATGCACCTATTTGCAAGGTTGTTGGCATGATTGTGGAAGCTAAATATCCACAAGTATTTATGATACCTTGCATTTTCCATTCATTGAATTTAGCAACGACAAGTAGATCTAGGGGATCCTCCAGGTTCACAAATGGGCAGCTCCCAGGATCTGAACAACCAAAGCGAGGGAGGTAAGAAAAGAGGCAACAAAAATCTTCAAGAGTCAATCCAAATGTAAGGGCAAAGGGCTCGAGTATTCAAGAGTCTGGTATTGAACAGAGCATGGTCCATCTCCCTCAGCTTCCTATTGTGGACAGTGTGGAAAGAACGAAACAGGAGGGTGTTCAGAGACTAAACACAATCAGTCCCAGTAACATGGAAAGTAATACTCCAAAACATTCGGGAAACCATTCTCGTGGAAAAATGGTACCCAAACAACTGGAAGGTGCCTCCTCAGGAAGCGCGATTATTAGAAATGTTGAATCTGTCCCCGCAAATGTTAGCTCCCCACTTCTGGAAACTAAAAATCTCCCCCAGTAGCTCCCCATCGAAGTTTGTATGCCTGCCATAGAATTTCCTAAAGCTCAACTTCTATGGTGCTTCCAAGGGTAACCTGAGGGATGCAGGATTTGGCGGACTATTCCATGACCAAGCAGGGAAGAGTAGTGCACATATATGCCTCGAACTGTGGCAATGCGAGTAATAATGAGGCGGAACTCAATGCCGTAAAACATGGCCTTATCATTGCTAGAAGAGAATGGTTCCAGAGACTGGTGGTGGAGGGAGATTCTTCGTTAGTCATAAGGTATAATCAAAAAGCTACAGCAAGGGTCCCAACGGGAAAATATCAGCAATAGCTGGAGAACGACTAGACTAATACAAGAGATAAAGGAACTCATATCGAGGATTGAATATATTATACCCCCCCCCCCATGTCTGACGCTTTGGCAATGCAGCAGCTGATTTCCTGGCAAACTGGGGATAAAACAATCCGGGAAAGTACCTTGATACTACAGGGGAAGGGGAATATCAGGAAGCAGGATTGGAGCCATTGCAGACAATCCTGGATAATGATAGAAATCCCAATCAACCCCCGATCGGAGTGAGAGAATGAGGCGATCCACCTAGGGATCGAGGTAATGAAAGCTCACATGGGAGATAGAGCAAGTGGGCAGACTTCCCGACGCCACTGCACATTTGGTGTTAAGAGGGAAAGGAGGTTATGGCGATGGGTGTCAGACGAAGCGCAGCACGAAGTTAACTTCTCGTAAAGTTTTGTAGATGTTGTCGTTGCAGTAACAATTTCTAATTTTCTTTCAAAGAATCAAACAAGTAGTTAAGCAAAATGCAGATAGAACATATAAGTAGATCTTACAGAAGACAAATCAGAAACAGGAAAAATGTGTGTATTCGCTTCGGCGGTCAACAGGATGCTTCAACCAGCAAAGTCTCCTTTGGTCAGCCAGCCCAGCATGTGTCACAACAACCCTCCAATCTGTAGATGAGTCAACCCAAGTCAACTCTGCAAAAGTCAACGCTGTCCTGAAAAGTCAATGCAGGGGCAGCAAGCTAAAAGTCAACGCAGCAGCAAAACGGTCAACCCTTTGACCTCGATTTTTGTGCCAGGTAGTACGGCCTTCAAAAATCGAACCTTCCACAAGTTTTCACCTTGTTTGGACCATGCGTTGACTAAAGCCAACGTCATCGCATTTCAAACCCTAGCAAAGAAAATCCAGATTTAAATTTCACCGCATAACTTGTCCTCTCGTCCTTCACACGGATGTGGTCAAACTTGTCTTGCAGCTCAGACGATTTGATGAGAAGAGAAGATGATGAGTTGTGTTGATGATGAAATGCTCTTCTTTATTTACCGTATTTATATCAATTATGAGGGGTAGACACTATCCTCATGGGTATGCAGCCTACATTACAAAATCACACTTTGCACATATAATTTATTAAAAATAATAAATTCAATATAAGTTCTGCTCATCGGATTAAGACATATTTTATATGGATTTTACATCTCTCAGAAAGAGGAATCCAACAAAAATATTAGCTTCTTAATCTGAGCATCTTAACATGGAGTTTGGACTTAGTTGTCCAAATTTAACACTCCCTCTCAACTAGGGAGAACTCCATCTATTAGTGCAATCAACATCGTGCGTCATCCCGCCGAAACTTGCTTTGCTGGCTTCTTTATTTCAGAACAGAAGTGGGTCAGTCACAAAGACATCATCCCCCGACCGACATAGTCAGTCCAGAGGTCCCAGACCTCACAAATCTTGATCCCAGATCAAGTGGTTGGACCGTGCCATCCTAGATAGAGAGTACGGCAATCTCTGATGCGTCCATCAGTCTTTGCTAATAGTCTCTAACTTTTCCACACCTCATTGGCCAAATGAGAGGTACTTCCCATGAGCCCCGAACTCAATGGGTAGGATGCATACGGGGCACAGAAAATGAGAGGTGAACCAACTCAAAATCACAACGGTGGGGTCCAAGCACACCACCAAGGTTGGCAAGCCTAGCCTTGTGGTTGCCCATAGCTCCAAGAAGCTCTCCCCAAAGCCCCCCAGAGCTCCCAAAGCTCATCGTCCAACAGGACCCACATCATAGGGTCGTTCCACGATACCAAGACTCTCACGCAAGGTTAGGAACTTGACCTTCCCCAGGGGCTTAGTGAGAATATCCACGACCTGCTCATCAGTTCCTATATGATCGAGCCTTACGGTGCCTCGCTGTACCATATCTCGGATAAAGTGGTACCTGATATCAATATGCTTGGATCGGTCATGGAACACAGGATTCTCAGTCATACGAATCCCACTCTGGTTATCACAGAGTATCACGGTGGTATCTAACACATGTCCAAATAGCTCACTAAAGAGCTTTCGCAACCAAACTGCTTCACAACAGGCCATACTTGCTACAATGTATTTGGCCTCAGCGGTGCTCAAAGCCACCGACTTCTGCTTCCTTCTCATCCATGAGATCGAAGCAGAACCAAGATTGAAGCAGCATCCCGATGTGCTCTTACGATCCACCACACTGCCAGCCCAATCGGCATCAGTATATCCACGGAGTGTCACACTCCCGGCAGTGTATCTCAACCCATGGTTTATCGTGCCCCGAAGATATCTCAAAAGATTCTTGGCACCAACCCAGTGAAAATGATGAGGCTCAACCATCTGTTGACTCAAAGTGTTCACTGCAAAACATATGTCCGGACGGGTGTTCACGAAGAACATCAAAGCTCCTATGAGTTGACGATACTCAGTAGGATTGGCCAAGATAGGCCCAGCAGCGCTGCCACTCAACTTTTTAAAGTTGAGTTCCATTGGTGTCGACACGGACTTACAGTCCACCATCCCAAATCTTTCCAGAAGCTTCACAATATATTTTCCTTGAGAAAGGAAAATCTCTCCAGGTCTCTGCCAGACCTCCAGGCCTAGGAAATAGTGCATCAATCCTAGGTCCTTCATCTCGAATTCAGCAGCAAGCTCCCTCTTACATTGATGAATGAGAGGGTCATCACCAGTCAGGAAGAGGTCATCCACATATAGTACTAGAATGAGAGGCTTCTCTTTCACAACCTTGAAGTATAGGTTCGGATCAGCATTGCTTCGAGTGAAGCCCAACTTCATCAAGTAACTATCCATCCTCTCGTACCAAGCTCTGGGTGCTTGCTTTAACCCATAGAGGGTTTTCTTCAACCTGCAGACATAAGTGTCTCGATCTTGAACTTCAAATCCCAGAGGTTGTTCCACATACACCTCTTCCTTTATTGCACCATGCAGAAAAGCGGTCTTGACATCCATCTGATGAAGACTCCATCCTTGCGTAGCAGCAAGGGCTATGATTGATCGGATGGTGGTATATCGTGCCACAGGTGTAAATATATCGTCATAGTCAATTCCTTCCTTTTGAGAGAAGCCACGGGCAACAAACCTTGCCTTAAACTTTTCAGCACTCCCATCAGATCCATGTTTGATTTTGTAGAGCCATTCCGCGGTGACAACAGATTTGTCCTTCGGTCTCGGGACCACATCCCAGACATCATTCTTCATAATAGACTTATATTCTTCATGCATAGCATCCTTCCAGACTTGATGCTTGATGGCTTCCTCAAAAGATCCAGGTTCAGATTGTACAATAGTACTCATGGCAGCTAGATACCCTTGGTATCTACACGGCTTCTTGCTTTCTCGGAATGTCCCCCTTGGGGCAGCACGACCCTCAGCATCTTCGAGGGTGTCCCTGAGCCATGATGGTCTCTTTCCAAGTGAAGGGGGTGGATCAATAGGGTCCATTGGCCCTTCAATATCAGGCATAGTCTCATCCTGGGGTTCTTCCAGATTTCCAGGTCTTTCTTCATGATTTTCTTCAGATCTAGGAAGATCTACTACTTTCTTCAGGGAAGCATTTTCATCAAAAGTGACATCATGGCTTATCTCTACTTCCCTTTGACCATGTACATAGACTCTATATGCCTTAGAAGTCTCACTATAGCCCACAAACATTCCTTTCTTCCCAGTAGCATCCAGCTTACTTCTCTTTTCTTTCGGCACATGAAAATAGACATGACATCCAAAAATTCTAAAATGTGAGACATCAGGTTTCTTACCAGAGAAAACCTCTTCGGGAGTTTTGGAGTCCAAAGCGGAATGAGGGCATCGGTTTTGAATGTACACAGCAGTATTTGCAGCTTCTCCCCACAGAAACTTTGGTAGACCCCGGTCACATAGCATGGCACGGGCAGCTTCCACAATAGTCCTATTCTTGCGTTCAGCAACACCATTCATTAGGTAGCGGAGTATAGCAGAATTTCTTCATGCTGCCTTCTCTGCAAAAGTCTTTGAACTCATTTGACTCATATTCAGTGCCATTGTCGGTCCTCAAAATCTTGATCTTCTTTCCGGTCATATTTTCCACCAAGGCTTTGAATGTACGGAACCACATGAAAGCCTCATCCTTCTTCTTCAAGAAGTATATCCAGGTTTTGCGAGAGAAGTCATCAGTAAATGTCATATAGTAAGAACATCCCCCCAGGGATGTTACAGGTAACATACCAGAAAGATCAGAATGGACCAGTTGCAATATATCAGATGTCTTTGTGACACTTGAGGGGAAAGGTCCCCTTGTATGTTTTCCTTCAGCACAGCCCTTACATACACCTTCATGATTATTTCCAAAGTCAGGCATCCCTGTCACCACCTTCCTTGCTTCGGGAAGGGCCTTGTAATGAAGGTGTCCAAATCTTCGGTGCCATAGTTCGGCTTGTCGGATAGTATCACAAGTCATAGCTCCCAACGGACTCCCTCCAACCTGGTAGAGTGTACCAACTCTAAAACCAATTGAGATAGCTTCCTGGAAGCTCTTCTTCCACATGAGCACCTTTCCATCAGAGAAAGTTACATTGAATCCTTTGTCTTCCATGGCAGATACAGACACAAGGTTCTTCTTCAATTTGGGTACATAGAGTACATCTTGCAAACGGAGGACTTGTCCTTGGGACAAGTGGAGGGTCACAGTCCCTGTCCCTTTCACAGGATAAGTGGCATTATCCCCAAGGATAATTTCTAGATTAGTATCCCTTTCAACCATGTCCGAAAGTGCTTCCTTGAATCCGGTGATGTGTCTTGAGGCACCACTATCAATTAGCCAGACATCCATAGTGTCGGGCAGAGATGCAGCTGAGAGAGCAGATACTAGAATATACTCATTTCTTTTATCAACAACATTAGACTCCTCATACCTGGTATTTCTGGACCTCTTAGAAGGTTGATTGTTTCCTCCAAAGTGTGCCTTCCTCTTTCCTTTGGATTTGTCATTTCTTCGATTCCCATTTCTTCGGTTGTTGTTGTTATCGTCACTATCGGGAGAATCCTTTTTGAAGGGGCATTCTCTAGCATAGTGTCCAGGCCTATGGCAGGTGAAACATTTACCCTTCTTTTCTTGAGTCTTTGTCCTTCTTTTGTCCTTAGAACCGCCAGAGATCTTCTTTCGGGAATGAGCACCATAGGCAACATTTCTTTCATTATCAAATTCCTTCATCCTTGTTTCTTCTTGCATACATCTTGACAGAAGCTCATCAAAGTTAGGAATGGTATTATTGTTGAGAATAGTAGTTGTGAATACTTGCCATTCATATGGAAGTCCTCCAAGTGCGGTGAGAACCATCTCACGATCAGCTATTATCTCCCCAATAGCTAGTAGATTGTTCCTGGTTTCGGTCAACTTCAGAAAGAAAGTTTGAACAGACTCATCTCGGCCCTTCTTCATATTCTTCAACTTGTTCTTGAGGAGTAGCACTTGGTTCACATTGTTTACTTGAAACATAAGTATCAATTTGTCATACATCTCCTTGGATGTGCCTAGTTCAGATATGTAGGCAACCAGACTCTTATTAATGGATTCCCTGATCAGCAGCTTTGCTCTGATTTCTCCCTTCTTATACTTGTTTCTAACAGCAGCAGAGGCATTGGATGGAGGTTCTTGAATCTTCCCTGTCACATGATCCAGGAGATCATGATCTTCCAATTTGAGATCTAATATCATTTTCCAGGGATGGAAGTCATCACTTCCAGTCAGCTTGTCATTCTCCTTGAATTCAAGACTAGTGGAACCCATTTCCTCCGATGATGATTGCTATAGATTGAGTTTGTCTTCACCTCACCTCTGATACCATGTAAATTTTTGTAGATGTTCTATGCTAGTAGCAATTTCACTTTTCTTTCAACAATCATACAAGTAGGTAAGCAAAATGCAGATAGAACATATAAGTAGATCTTACAGAAGACAAATCAGAAACAGGAAAAATGTGTGTATTCGTTTCGGCGATCAACAGGATGCTTCAACCAGCAAAGTCTCCTTTGGTCAGCCAGCCCAGCATGTGTCACAACAACCCTCCAATCAGTAGATGAGTCAACCCAAGTCAACTCTGCAAAAGTCAACGCTGTCCCGAAAAGTCAACGCAGGGGCAGCAAGCTAAAAGTCAACGCAGCAGCAAAACGGTCAACCCTTTGACCTCGATTTTTGTGCCAGGTAGTACGGCCTTCATAAATCGAATCTTCCACAAGTTTTCAGCTTGTTTGGACCAAGCGTTGACCAAAGTCAACGCTGGTCAAAGTTTCTGCGAAACCCTAGCAGCAGAAAATCCGTACTTCAGCTCAGCCGTACAATTTGTCCTCTTCGTCCTTCACACGGGTGGCTGAAACTTGTCTTTAGGTAGCTCGTACTATTTGATGAGAAGAGAAGATGATGAGTTGTGTTGATGATGAAATGCTCTTCAACTTTTCCTGTATTTATATCAATCATGAGGGTGTGTGACACATCTGTTGGGCATGCGAGCCTACATTACAAAACTGGCCGACCTTGCACATATAATGTATTAAAAATAATAAATTCAAAATATAAGTTCTGCTCATCGGATTAAGACATATTTTATATGGATTTTACATCTCTCAGAAAGAGGAATCCAACAAAAATATTAGCTTCTTAATCTGAGCATCTTAACATGGAGTTTGGACCTAGTTGTCCAAATTTTCACTCTGTGTTGTGTGTTCCATTTTGGCGTGTGCATCCATTTGTGGTGTGCGATTCATCAAGTCTGTGGGAGGTAGGAGGCATACCGAGCTGGTCTGGAGAATTGAGGTGCCGGAGGAACCAAGCGGGATACCACGCTTCCGGTATGTTTCTTTGGCCTAACGGGTGTAAGTGGAATTGTGCCCTCCGAGTTAAAGATGCAAGATGGGAAAGGTTGGTGGAGAATTCTATTATGGATATGTATATTTTTGGTTTATTTTTCTTTACCTGTTTTCATCGCGAAGTTATCTATTTTCTATGGCACCTTGTTATTAAAAATGGGTATGTATAGAGGTCAATGGTTTGTTTTTGAGGTTGGTTTGGTCAGCAACCTACTTCATCTCTGGTTGCCACCTTGGCAAACCAGAGAGAGCAAAAGGCAATTGAGACTACAGAGACACCGGGAATTCTACTCCACCGAGGGAATGTTGGTTGGCTAGCGGTCATTTCTATGACGCAGCTCGGAAATTTAGGAAAGTGGGGGTCTCTGAACCCGGAAAACTAGGGTCTGATAATAGAAAGGAAGGGAAAACAATGCCCAGAACCGCTCTGAATTCCATACAGAGAAGAATTACTAAACAGTGGCTTTGTTGGCTCAATACAAGTCCGCATAACATGACAAGTGTACCGGCTCCTGCACGAAGAGTCTCATCTCTGGTGTGGGTGTGTGTGTGTGTGGTCTTGAATGTGAAGGGTCGCCTGTCAATAGTTAGTATGGGGAAGGTTCCAGGCAATGGAAAGAGAGGGCGGGGAGGTTGCGTTGGTAACCAGCAAGGAGAAAATGAGAAAGGGAAGGGGGCTTCTACCAGCAGATCTCGGAAGCGAGGTAGTTCAAATGCGGAGAACATGCAGACCATATCTCCGGCACAAGTCAAAACTATGATATTAGCGTGGGAATCGAAATTGAAAATAGAAGCAGCAGCAGAGCCATCTGTTGAGGAATGGGAGACATTGATTATGGACCCAGGGAACACCCGGGGGCGGCTCACTTTGTTCAAACAAACAATCCACTTATACCGGCTGATGAAATGCATCATGGCAAAAGCCATCACTGAAATTTAGGGAGGAGAAGGGAATCCGCAAGAAGAGATGAACCCCAAGGAAATTCAGAAAGATTTGCAATCTATCCAGCTCCAGTTGCACCATGAATATGTCTGTCTGGGCATAATTAAGAGACAACTACAGGGTATGCACCAATTCAAAATGCCAAGTTTGACTGCCAAATATCTAGCGCCGGTAGAGTCGTCTAAAGACAAGCTACCGGCAAGATGTGTTCATCTTTCTTTTTGTTATGATGTTTTTAACAAATAGCTTTTATTTCAGTAATTTTAAGTTTAGTAGTGTAACAGACTTAAAGGCCTACTTGGCCTGGATGGACAGACTCAAAATTTTCATGTTTTGGATGGGCTATAAAGCAATTCGATGGCCAACAGACCTGGTTTCCTCCGGGCAGGTTGAGGCCATCGAACATCATATATTTGTAACCTTCTTTTATGATTAATAGAAAAGAAAAGGAACTACCAAACTTACAAAATATATATATATATATATAAAATAATGTGTCCGGACGTGTCCTGTTCCAAGGGGTCACCGTGTCTGTGTCCGTGTCCGACACTCGAATCCTCGTGTCCCGTGTCCCCGTGTCAGGCGACTTAGATTGAGGGGTGTCCCACCTCATAAATCGTTGCTTGTTGAGCATTCTTGGGTCAATGCCAGCAATCATTGAAGGACCTGGGTGAAATTGTCCGTCATCTCATCCCTCTCATGCAAGTGATTCCTCGAGCAACAATTTGATAGGATCTTCAGCTCCATCATTCTTTTTTTTTCCGCCATGGGAAGGCACTTGGACTAGCAAGAATGGTTTTCCTCAAGTGAAACTAGCTTGAGATTCAATTCTCTATACCTTGACCTCATCGGGGACATGCGTTGGTAAATGAATAGGAGCAAATTGCTCGGATACCACTGATCTAGGTCGAAAGAGGAATGGGACTAAATATCATCACATTACATAGAAATAAAATAAAGAGAACAATAATATGGTAAAATCTCACTCTTTATTAAATGGAAAAATCTTTTAATGTCTACATCATGAAGGGAATAATGTGTCTCTTCACAAATGAAAGGCATGTATACAAATAATAAAGGGAACTGGAATAGTAGTATTCCAACTTGAGTCAAGAGGTAGGATGGAAGTGAAGGACGTGTTATGGGTGTCATAACTCGGGTTAATTTGGCTCTTAATCTCGATGATGAAGAAGGCATTACAGTAGCATTCCATGATGGACAGGCACTGATCATATCCAAGGGATCTAGCTCATACAGTGGCCACGACACTAGAGTTAGAGAGAGCAACATGTATAGGCTAAAGGACCAACCTATTTGAGCAACGACAACAAGCAGAGGAGTGGCAGATAACAGGGAGCAGGTAGCTCCAAAATTTGAGCAATTCAGAGGGAGTCGGTCTTTACATTCAAGCGAGGAGGAGCAGTGAACAAATTCCTCCAAATCTGTCAATAAAGTCTCTTGGTATGAGATGAATTTACAAGATGTTCATGAGCAAAAGGCTTATAGAATAAGTTCACAAGGAGCGGGTCTTCGAGGATGATGGCAAAGAAGTCTTCCAGTTCAAACGGAGTAGCCATGGCAGCGATGCAGGTCTAGGATCGGAACCAGTTCTAGGGGGTCAGAAGTACCTCGTTTGCTAAGAGGGAGCATTGATGTTTGTAGCTCGAACAAGTACTTCTATGCAGGCATATGTGTCTAGGCATGCAAGAAGTCGCCCATTATCTCCTTAGAACACTTGCTCAAGTGTATGCAAGTTGCTAATGTAACTTAGCCTAAGTTTTTAACTTAGGAAAAGCACATACTTATTCTGTTGGCTTATTGAACTAAAGTAAACTTAGGAAAAAGTAAATAATTTACTTTGGTGATTATGGTTTAATCTCAATTGTTGATCTCAAGTGAGGAGAGATCTTATCTTGACCATTAATCACCTTGGAGATTAGGGTTAGGGTTGGGGATTTAGCTCAATGTAAAGTTATAAAAACAAGGCTAGAGAGATGGGACAAACACACAATACAACAACACGGGATTGAAAGTGGCTTCTCAATGAGTCTGTTGGGTCTAGGGAAAGGTAGCAAGGAGATATGGATCAGCCATACCAGATCCAAGGTTGTAAGTAATTCCTCAATTGGGCAATTAATCCAAGACAGGAGCCCAAGTAAGTTTAGATTGTTAATCAAAAACTTTGATTGGGCAGAATTTGTGTGTCATTTTTATAAAATTGGTTATTTTATTTTTTCTTCCACTGAATGTTAAGAACTTAGTTGTGTAAATTATTCAGTAGATCTGAAATTTTCTAGGTTAATGATTCACCAAGTGCTAGGTTTAATGAAAATTTAACAAAAGCATGCCTCCCTTCAAGCAATTGTAGACACCAAAATTTCAAACCTCTCGGCAAATAATACCATAATTATGCCTCCAACCCATTATGCAGTTTCAATGCTCAACAGAGGTGAAACAAAACATCACAATACTCCTAGCTATAGGAGCTATATTATCCATCACATCTTTAATTGTCACCCCAACTCATATACATATGAGCTATCATAATTAGGGGGGAGAAGGGGATTCATTAATGGTAGGACGTGTGTAATTCCACCTCTCCCCCTCCACCCCAAAAAAAATGTATCCTAACTTTTCCTACTTCAATTGCAATAATGCCATTGCCTTTTAGGTCCACCAAGGTGTTATATGCTCTCAAGACCAAGAGTCTTCTTAGTTGGATGTCTCAAGGGATTGCGTGATGGTGCATTTGACGAATTATTATTTAATATTGAGGAGTCTCCCACCTCTGTGATCTGATTTATTCCTTGGTTCTTCAAGGAAGATATCCCTTGATATAATACCAATGCCTATACTTTATTGTTCGTTGCAATTCCAATCACCCAAGCAAAACTTATTTCACAATTTCCTTTGAGGTCAATAATCACATCCCCACCCCCAAATCCTTGCCTCCCCCCTAAAGATATTGTCAAATTGATGAAGAAACAGTGTTGGAAAAAAGGAAATAGAAGAAATACGTCTTAGATGTGAAAAATGGGGACATTACAACAAAGACTCAACAAAATACCAACCAGGAAGACATTTCTGTCTTAATGGTTTGGACATACTGAATGATGCAATTTTCCAAAAGATATTGTCAAATTGATGAAGAAACAGTGTTGGAAAAAAGGAAATAGAAGAAATACGTCTTAGATGTGGAAAATGGGGACATTACAACAAAGATTCAACAAAATACCAACCAGGAAGACATTTCTGTCTCAATGGTTTGGACATACTGAATGATGCAATTTTCCAAAACACATAAACACATAATTTTGTGAGAATTGGCATATAGTGCAGACTAGGTCGCAAGGTCGCAAGTCAAGAAAGTACAATACTTGAATTTAGTAATAAAGAATGCTTGGGTTAAAAAGGGTAGTGAGCTGAACAGACAATTACATGTGAAAGAGAATGAGACTCAGTCAACAAGGAAAAATTCATAGATAGTACAAACATGACACACAAAAGAGAGAAATGTCGATGACCATAATTGAATTAAAAAATGCACACTGGCCTAATTAATCAAGTTTTGTAAATAGAAACCCTAGGAAACATAGCCACACTAACCAAGCACATAACTTAAATGGAAAAAACCTTTGTACAGAAGTTAGTACTCTGTGTGAAGTTGACTCGATGAAGCTACAACTAATGGTGACTATTGTAGTAGAGTACACACTATAAAGAAATAGACATACTCATTACGGAAGATGTAACAATTAGAATCCCCCCATAAAGGGAGAAGAGTCAAGACACCAATTTGGTAATGAAGAAAGACGATCCTGTCAGTGACGTAACAATCACAGTCAATGAGCACAAAATGAAACATACAGTGTTTGATGAGGGATCAACGATTAATCTCCTTCAAGAAAAAGAATGGATCAGAGTAGGAGCCATGCATTATGGCCCCTCTGAGTTCGGTTGAGGATAGTGAATGAAACTCCAGTAGAATTAAATGGAATTGTTCATGCCACATGAAGTTTTTATAGCAGGTTAGCTATTTCTTGTCGAATTCTTGGTAATTCCAACAACAAAGAATCTGGGCTATTCATGATCGCCATAAATATACATTTTTAATAAACTAAAGCCAAAATAGAATATCAATTAATATTAAGTAAAAGTTAATAGGTGAACAGATAGACTCATCAAGTAAGAGTTTTGAAGACTCGAGGAGAATAGATGAGAAAAGTTAAGAAAGTCCTATAATGTAGTTATTAACCACCTCTCAAGAGGTCGGCACTTCCATATGCTTCATCTTGGGCATGTACCACCCAACCTAACTTAACAATGGATAACTTCACTAATCTACGGCCCCCTCACAAGAGTATGCCAGCCACTTTTTTGAGGAATTGAACCGTGGTGGGGATATAATACTACCCCACTTTCACCAACCCGGTCTTTCTTTTGTGGTTAGGGAGAATAGG
This sequence comes from Pinus albicaulis, assembly GCA_034641835.2. Classification (NCBI taxonomy): domain Eukaryota; kingdom Viridiplantae; phylum Streptophyta; class Pinopsida; order Pinales; family Pinaceae; genus Pinus; species Pinus albicaulis. The sequence continues at coordinate 958,094,521 of CM076572.1, forward strand.
TGAGTCCAATCAGATAATTCATCCTAGACCAATGAATGGGGAGTTGTTACTTGAAGAATGTCCCATAGATAAGTCAACTTGTAACAGTCTTTTGCGCTAGTAGATAGAAGAAAATGAAGGGTTCACACCCACATATTTTGAAGTAGTTTGTAGCATTCTATATATTTCTTAGTGAGCCAACTTCCAAGTTTTATCGAAGTGTGGAGTTGATCCTTACGCTTTGACTTGTTGAATTGTGACAGAGTCCAAGTCATGCGCCCTTGCCTAACTCAATGGCAATACCTCTCACATGGACTTGTTTGCATCCCAACTAGTTCCATCTAATGGTTGACAATAACAATGTGAATTATACGGCACTAATAACAAACTTTCCCAGCCAACACCTCTCTACTGAAACTTCCACTAACAGTTAGTGCTTATGCAACCCTCTCCAGTGAATGCTTGACTTTTTAAGGTCTATATAATATGGAGTTAAGTTGGAGACCATCAAGCAATCATAATTTGCAGTTCGAAGAATAACATTTTAAGACCATATAGGTGAAATAAAGAATAATGCAGAAAAGTTTACATAATCCCCTTGAAGAATGAACAGGTGAAAAATCTGCCTCATTAGTTGCCTGAACCAAAAACATCAACTGCATAGCAAGCTATTTAACGACACGGATAGTTGCTATAACACACATCCCCGTAACCAAAGATTTTAACCATTTTTCCACTGCATCACACGAAATAAAGTTGCAAGGACAGAACAGGGAACAGGGAACATGGGAAGTAAATTATTTGGCCTCTGGTTCACCACATAATTGATCTAAAGAAAACATCAAAGACATGATAAGATGGTGAAAATGACTGTTGCACATCCACTCACAGAGGTTTCCATTAATAATATTCATCCTTCCACTTTATAAAATACCAAATCGAGAAAACAAGGAACCAGTACAAAGTTACAAACATTCAGTGAATATAGTTCTATTTCACTTTACCCTTATAGAAGCACACATGTAACTTGTCAATTGGGTAGCCTGGGCAGTTGTGAAAAGGAGTGTTATCCTCCCACCCAGGTTCAATTCCCGTAAGTGACATGCTAAGCTCTTAATGAGTATTGTCGTAACTGCCTTAAACCCTATGTTGACAAAGCCTCAAGCTTCTGCATAATCCAGTTTACCCTGGGTATCATCCTTGGAATGAGGGGAATTGCAATGTAGATTTTTCCAGGATGCATATTTCACAGAGAAAAAAAGAAAAATTATAAAAGAATACATGTAACAGAAATCTGTCTCACCATTTGTAATGTAATGCTCATTGCTCACATAGAAGAGTATTACAACAATGAAGATACACCATAGGAATTCAATGAAGCTTCATCAGACTGCATAAAACAAAATTTACAGAAGTAGAAATCCCATGTCAAATTTACCTCTATTCTCCTCATTTCAGATTCTGCTTTTGCTTTCTGGTGACTTTCCCAAGCTTGTATTTTGATCGCTTCACTTTTATACCTGAAAAGTAAATAACATCATATAAATGATGCTTATAAGTTATAAACATAAAGGCTGTTGAACAACACATGAACAGACACGATATAGCAAAAATTAATCAGATTTCCTCGGCGACAGCCAAACAAAATAATGCATTAAACATAATACAATTGAAGCCATTTCAACTCATTTTTTCTAACAGTTCAGCATACAAGCAGAACTAAATTACTTGCTATTGTTGCCTTCTGGAAAGTCATAAAAATTAAAAGGAATACATAAATTGGCAAACAAATACGTACAAATATCATGTGCAAGGATACAGTCTCATTCTAGGTTACCAGATGACAAACAAGCATTGCGGGATGATAGTGTTGAAGATAGTGATTGATTTTTTAAATAAATATAAAAGAAGTTCATAACAGAATAACCTGGCCATATATTTTGCCTGTTCTGCATCCTCCCATGCTGCAGCTCGAAATCCCCAGATGTTCTTCTTAGCTTCTTCAAAATCCTTGGTTTTCAATGATTTAGATGCGTCTTGATCCTCTTCCTCTTGACTTGACCAGGCTGTAATGTTAGCCTTCCCCAGCAGTCCACCCAGGACCCTAATGTCTCGCCTAGTCTTTGGATGCAAATCGTCCTCTGCAAATTTAGAATTTCTAACTTCCTTTTCATCGCTGAGCTCATTTTCTGTTGCATCTGTTGGTGAGGATGCTGGCGCAGCCATTCCTGGAGTAGATGGTTGAGAAGAAATAGGACTCCGTATCATAAGCGTGCTGGCTCTGATAGGAGTTCCGGTTCTAGAAGGTTCTTTGCTAGCAATTGGGGTCATATCCGTTCCCGTGTTTCTCATAGAAACTGATCTGACGGCTAAAGGTGTTTGAAAATATGATACAGGACTATATAGAGAGGTAAAGGAGTCCTGCTTTCTCAAAACAACTGCATCAGAAAAAGATTCACGTTTTCATAAGCACATCTACATCAAAGCTTTCCCAATACATAATGGCAGATACAAAGCATGAAATGAACATTCCCAGTTAAGTGAGCATAAATAGGAAAAGAACCAAAAGAGCTAGCAAATTAAATATTTAATTTCCTCCCATGCTGATGGTGTGTACTCACTGGCTGGGTCTGAAAAGGGCTTTTCATTTCGAAGTGAAGCCCGAAAGAACGGTTCAGTATCATTGACTTTCTTTAAGTCATGTGGACCTTCAGTAAAGATATCCTCCATAGGATGGTGATCCAGACAGTAATTTGAATCTTCTGCCACAGGATTTGTGACGGTTTTCACAAGGGAAACCTTTGAATCAATTTTCTTTGTCTCCCCTTCATCCTGATACGAGCCACTTCCATCAACGGCCACGTGGCTGGATAATATGACTGTAGCATTTGGTAATTCAACCTTCGTAACATTCATCTGGCAGTCCATTTGATGAGAACTGCTTCCCCTTCTTGAATAACGTGCAGTATTGACTTGCGATTGAACTGCAACGGTTTTCAATTTATTTTTGACAGGACCATCTGCAGAAGAATGACTAACAAGCCATTTTTCTGCATCATCCCATTTAGAAGGTACTTGTTTGGAATGTGACCCTGAGACGGACCTGTGAAATGCCTTATTTACCTTGTGAAACTCAAAACTGTTGTTGGCATTTTCATGACCACTACCATAATCGAAACAATCATCTTCAAAGGGTCGCATTGCTTGTACAGCTTGTACATGATTATAATTACCTTGATACCCTAACTGTGAAATCGTAGGCTTTGACAGATTCTGCACTTTCAGATGAACTCGCTGGCTTTCCTTAACTTGGACATCTTTGAAAGAAGCCAAGTTTTGAGGTACCATATTTGAAACTAGAATTTTATCACATGGGAGATCTGTGAAGGAATCTTTTCCACAAATTGTTGTTGCTGGTGAACGTCCAGCTTCAGACAAAGCAGCACAACTATTGGTGTTAATACTATGTGACTCTTCTGAACATGTTGCAATGTACATAATTTCAGTGACACTGACTGTAAGCTCATTGCATAATATTTATAGCCAAGAGCCTTCCAGCTTTAATATAAGTAATTAATATTGAACTAAATTGGAATGCAAACAGTACACAAGAGACCAATGTTACCTTTGTGACTGAGCTTTTCAACAACTGCTAGCTCATCCACTTCTATATTTTTGCTTTCTCTCTGCACCTCAAGAGGAACAGCCATCCTTAATTGATGAGAGGATAGCATTCCAACCTACAAGAATAAAGAGACAAAAACACCACTTGTTGACTATACTTACAATAGAGGGCAAGGTATGATTATAACAGGAAAATTTGAATCTTGTACTAAAACCTTAACTTCAAATTCCTTGAGTACTTCCCAGCATTAATTGTAATAACTACCTGGAAATTGTTCACTGTTTTGTAATCCATTACTTCTTACAGCTTCCCTTCATAGAAGAATCACAGAATTGAATCATTTTGGCTACATTGTCACTGAAACTTCTGTACGAGGCTATGCCACCATTTTGCTCCACATTGCATAAATATCTAGGCTTCACTGCATATTAGCTCAAACGCAGCAGTCTCTGGAGTGCATTCCGCCACAGAGTAAAACGCACGAACGCTCAAAGTTTCTGCACTTTCATCAGGAAATTTCAACCCATACTCCATATCAATCAGATGTGAAAGGAAAAGTGAATATAGCTTAACAATCTTAAAAAAACTGGTCTAAAGGGAAGTCAACATGAGAAAAGTAATAATAAAAACTAAAACAGCCACACAAGCTCAAAAGCATCCTTTGCTACACAACATGCGATCTGGAAATTCCACCCCAAAACACCAATTATAAAATGCTCTCTCACTGTTGCAAGAATGACCGCTGATAGTCAGCATAGCTATCAAACAAGAATCCAAATCAAACAGGTATGACACTGTGAAGTAGGAATCACAAAGGATAAAAGGTAGTGATTCATAGTGAAGCCAACATTAAGTAAGTGGGCCAAAAAACGAAAAGAATGACTGAAGGAGAAGAACCAGCGAAAAAACAAAAACAATGACTCGATGAGAAGAGCCAGGAACTAAGCTCAATATTCAAGTTTACTGCTCAACCACGCCATCGAAATATAAGTAACGTCACAGAAAAATATTTTTTTGAAGAAGACGAGAAATTCATAGTCACAATTCAGAGTATGAAAGATTAACGTTAAAACATTAGAGACTCTCAAAATTGTACCACCGAGCAAACCTGAAATTGAAAGCTAAAGGATCGGGAAAGAAACTCGGAAAAGTCAAATGAGAGCTTCGAAACTATGCACTGCTGAATGAATCAGACAATGGCAATTTGACAAAAGACAATAATATAAGCTCTACATTCTACTTCTCTGTAAGTTAAGATACATGATTTACTTGCTGCTTAAACTATATCTGGCTAGTACCTGATTTTTTCATCTTCAATTTGAAAGTAGCTGCTTTATTATTTTGCCAAGTTGTGAACCTAAATTAGTTCGTCTGAAAAAGTTGAACATGTAATTTACCTGAAGCCATACAACTGTGCAAAGCGGTATTTATCAAAGCTTTACAATAAAACCATAGAAACATACTCTTCACAAAACAGATGAAGATATAAATTCAACGATATCATTTACCACTCAATGAGCAGCTGAAGCTATACATCTGTGCAAAGCAGCAGTTAGAAACCACAAAACAGAAGAAGATATCATTTACCACTCAATTAGCAGCTGAAGCTATCCATCTGTGCAAAGCGGCAGTTAGAAAACCTTTACAATATAACCATAGAACACCATAATATTCACAACGCGGACCAGGATATAAGATTTCAAATGCAAGGGTTCAAGTAAATAAGTTAAAAAAGTACTGGAAAATAACATTTACCAGTCAATAATCATCACAGAAGAAAAGTGTTAAGATTTCAAATGGAAGGGTTCAAGTAAATAAGTTAAAAGAATTCCGTAAAAAATCATTTACAAGTCAATAATCATCACAAAAGAAAATTGTTATTTAAGCATCTAAGATTTTAAATGGAAGGGTTCAAGTCAATAGGTTTAAAGAATTCCGTAAAATATCATTTACCAGTCAATAATCATCACACAAGAAAATTGTTATAGAAGCATCTAGACATCAAATCTTAATGAATTTAAAATCAAGAACTTTACACCACATATCATTTTGAATTTTTTTTTATTTACTATCACCGAAATTTTATCATAAATTTTTGAAAATTATAATAATAAATTATGTTAATTGTTTATATATAAAAATGAATTCATGCTTTTGGATCTTTTCAATACAATATAATCTAAATTTACAATGTCAATGATTCATATTTACAATTTTTATCCATTTAAAATTTTTTATTTTAAAAAATATCAATTCCTTTTTTACTTTAGGAATTAAATTCCTCTTTTTATTTTAGGGATTAAAAAGGAAAATTATAAAACATTTAAAGTTTAACTGAACCTAAAATTGGATACCAAAATCAAATAAAAGCTTCTAAGGCTTTAAAGTTGTATTAATATTTTGGTGAAGTTATTCCATAAAATTCAATTGTCTAAACAATAGCTTAAAGAATTATGACAAAATTAACTCACTGCTAAAGAATTCAATATTAAAATTACAATTTTATCAACGAACTCAGGGCCATCTCGTAATGTAACTAGCGCAAGGATTTAGGATTTTCCACGATATATATTTACGGAATACAAGAGTAGATGAACAGATAAAACAATTGGAAGAGTCCTTTTTTAGAAAACTGAATGCGCAAGTTAACGTCATGAAAACTGAAAAAAAAAAATGTTCGGAACAATAACAAACCCGTGAAAGTCCATTATTTACACGATAAAGCTCTCACAGACCAAAGACTCCAAATAAATTTGAAAGGCGCAAACGAAAGAATTTAAATAAACTTGAGAAAACACAACTCGAAATAAAGGTCTAAAAAAAAAACAGACGTCTAGAATTAATCTTCAAAATAACAGTATTAATCTTCAAAAAAAACAGAAAACCTCTCGTAAGCCAGAGTTTAGAAAAATAACAAACAAAGCACCTCAACGTGAAGCCTAGAAGCGCCGGCATCCATCAGCCGAATCTCGTAACTGTAAATTAAGCACGCAAGAGAACAAAGCTTCATAAAATCCATGTGAAAAAGGGTTCGAACATAACATTTGTTAAAGGACAATTGAATGCTAACATAATCTGCGAAATCCAGAAGTACATACCCGGATATTTGATCCCGATACGATATCTGCATCATCATTACCAAAAGTGATTGGTGCCATAAGCTCGGACGCCTCAACCTGCAACATTCTGCTTGCGGGACAACGCGTCTGGAAACCATTGGATTCCTACTCTGCGCTTAAAACGCGCGCACTTCGCTTCACTGCTCTCGTCCCGAGAAATCACACTGCAGAAAGACGGACAAAGTAAAAGACGAACAGCCTTCGCTTTTGCGCACTGTTAACCGAAACCTTTAATATTTTTTAATAACCACTCCATTAATATTTACCATACTGTAACTCGGGGATTCAGCCCCACTTTTTGTAATTCGAATTTTGGCATTTAGGACAAGTATCTAATATTATCCATTAACCGTTTTACATTTACCATACCGTAATAACAGATTGTTTTAATGAAATATTATTTTTCAAATTATGTTAGGCCGCCTGAATGGCATATCTTTAAAGAAACGAGTGACGCTAGGAGTTTGTCTCAAAAAGAGATGAAGTTTCCAGCCCTGTAGGCCCTCTTTCTTTTTAAGTTCATGATTTTTCCTCGTGTTCCTTTCTTAATAAGGGTGCCCACGTCTAATCAATCAAAGGTCATGTAGAAACGCTAGCGTAATTCTTTTAAATTTCGAAGCCGATGATTAAAGAAAAATGAAAAAAGTAATTTTAAAGTTTACGAGGTTAAAAATAGTTTATGAGACAGATTGTTTCTCTATTTTACTTTTGTATTTGGCTTTTTTTCAGCTTTCAACTTTTCACTGAATAGGTTATCCCAAGAACTAGCTGCCATAATACTTGTATAATTTTCCATGCTGTCTTTGAAAGCGTAGCATTCTAAAATGAAATGTTTTTATGTTTCCACTTTTTGGGAAGAGCAAAAAATACTATACTCTTTCCTTCCACATTTTTTGTGGCCTTTTCCACAGCTATGTTTCACCACTGAGTTGATAAGAATTAGTCCTTAATTGAGCAATAAGAATTTTAGATCTATGCCTTTTGTTGATGGTTTCAATGCAGTACTTTGTTTGTGGAACTTATCCATAACAAAAGATTTTATCTTTTTACTATTTATAGGACACATGCTCAAGCAAATACCCCATTTATTGCACAAGTTGTCATTAAACACAACCTTAGGCCATCTACCTTCTTCCATTTGCTCTTTCTTTTTTCAAATACTTTATGACTCTCACCATAGCAAATGCTTCAATAGGAGCAGCCCCAGTTTCACTTAACAAGATAGCATAAGGAACTACACTTTTAATTTTGAATTTGTTTGTAATCAAACCCTTCTGAATTTTCTCAATTTGTTTTCACTACATCTTGGTTGTGTTGCTGGCCCACAGTTCACAACTGTAGAGAACCACATTCACAACCGTAGAGAATCATCGGAATCACTAGAAGCCCAAAAAAAATTAAAAGTGTTTTTCCAGTGCCACGGCTCTGCATCTTTACACCTATTTTGAAAAGCATAAAATGCTTTCCAACTCCCTAAAATTTCTTTCTTTATACAACCATATCAACTTAAATTAAGATTGTTTTTAAGAAAATTTTAAGATAAAAATAATATGATTTTTCTAAAAAAAAAATGGATAAAACAAATGTGAATCACAAAACTTTACATAAAAGGCAGTTAAGAGGTTCGTGATTTTGATCTGACCTTAATGCTTCAAGCCAAGCTTTGGAGGATTAATTATGAACAAGTATAACACACTCTTGTAAGGTAAAGAAAGAAGTGTGAAATATGCGTTCTATAATTTAAACTTTAATTTCTATATATATATTATGTTTTCGGATGTGGATATTAATATTTTATGATTTTTAATAAGTATATTAGTTATATATGATTGTGATACTTTTATTACGCAAGCATTATAACAGAAATAAGAGTGGAATATGTGTTATATAATTTATTTGTAATTTGTAAATATGTATTATGTTTTTTTATTTAAGTTTGTTTATATTAATATTTTATATATTTTTTATTATTATATTAGTTATATATTTATATTTCAAAATATTTTATGGAAAGAGTGTATTTTTTATTTTTTGAATAGTGGAAATAGAAAAATATTTTATTTTAAAATGTGAGGTTTTTAAAGACAAGAAGGAAAGTTATGCATATATTTTGGCACCTAGCTCTTGGGATAATTTATTTAGCTTGTCGAGAGAAGCTGAGAGAGTTTATTGAAAGAGTTTATTGAAGTTGGGAGAGTTTATTGTGAAACTTCACAGGAAAATGGGGGATAATATATTAGTCAAGGGTTTGTGGAAAAGTTGGGAGAGATTATTGTGAAACTTCACAAGAAAAGGGTTAAATACAAGAGTTGGGAGAGTTTATTGTGAAACTTCACAAGAAAAGGGTTAAATACAAGAGCGGATAGAAAAGTGCATTTTATATATGATTTTATTTTAACATTTTTGTGTTTTTTCATTTTTTTTTATTTTACACATTTTTGTGTTTTTAAGCATTTTATATCTCTTCTCAAATATTGTGTTACTTATGTCTATGAGTGTGTCACTTATATAGGTGTCTTGAGTCATTGCCTATTAATGAATGAGCTTATAATGTATGACATTGTGACAATTATGTTTGAAAGCAGTGTTTATGTAATCTTTTATGCATATGGGTTAAGTGTGCAATTCATGTTTCAATAACTCAAGGACTATTCTATTTCAAAAGTTACATAAATGCTTAAAATCTGCTAATTTTATTGAAATATCTGAAACACCTCAATATCTATTTTTCCAATCTAGGCTCCTACCAGTCCAAGTTTATTGTTAAACATCCTTGTAAAACTCATTAAGAGCATTCAAACATGTATCATTTTCCCAAAACAATGTTTGTATATCAGAGTTATGGTCTAAACAAGTTAATAAACGAGATGAATCACATCATAATAAAAATTATAATTACCCTTACACTTCCCTATTGTAGTTATATGATAATTTATAAGTCAATAGGTTATAGGTTGAATTCATTGAGAAGGCTAATGTGATACTATAATGAATGAAATAGAAACATATGACATTGAAATTGGGATGCACGAATTTTGTAAGTCCACTTTTTGCATTCGTTTTTTGTTTTTTATGTCCTTTTTCATCCCTTTGATGATCCATTTGCATCTAATGTTCTTTGCAAGTCCATTTTTTGCATCTGTTTTTTGTTGTTGTTTATGTCCTTTTTCATCCCTTTTATGGTCCGTTTGCATCTAATTTTCTTTGCAAAATCAATGTAAAAAGGATGCACGAAGGACATAATGTAGAAGTGAAAAGGAAAAAAAATAAAATGCAATAAGTGAAAAAATCAACACATTTATAACAAAAAAAGAAGAAGATGTACTATCAAAGCAAAATGTGACACAAACCGTATGTTATGAAACATAAAAAAAAAAGTATGTTAATAAGACACAGAAGAAGACACATACCTTTAACATCCAATTTTGCATTATAAGAACTCGATAAATTGTAAAGAGAAATATTTCCATAATAATCACATACGAACCAATTTTGTCGACGCGTTTTGAACCAACTATTGTGGTTCATCTTCAGGATAGGATCAATACAAATCATAAAAACACATACAAAAGATAAGGTTACTATAAGGTGGCATTATCAATGGACCAAAGACTTCAAAGATTCATTTTCAATCATTGCACTGTTGTGTTGTACTATATTATGGTACATGTGCGATGACCCAGTGGATAGGTATATTTTTACAAAATAACATTTTAGTTTAATTAAAATTGTATTTAAGAAATTGGAGTTTAATTACTTCTCTGATGGACACTTATCCCTAAAAAGGTAGGATATGGAAGAAAAACTATATGATGATAAGTTAACAACATGCAATGTACTTTATTGCACCAAAAGAAGCATGATGTTTTTTGTAAAATTTAAAACCTTTACAGTAAAGCAATGCACGCATGGATTCCTTATAAAAAAAGGTAAATAATAGCATTCACACACGATACTCAAAAAACTTCCCTAGAAACCTTTAACCGAGGAAACTAGCAAATCTTTAGAGTTGCACCTCTAATTCTCATTGTATTAACTTCACCATTTTCAATACAATATATAGGATCCTAGGGAATTCAAAACCCCAATAAATTTATTTAGATCATATTACAAAACTAATTCCTTAAAAATATCATTGGGTCAAAAAAAAACAAAAATCCACCACCAAACTCCTGATGCAAAGGGGTTCGTGTGGGCCCCCCTAATGCACCACAACATGTGGGGCTAGCCATGCAAATAATATAACACATACCATCCATTCTCCCACTTTTTGTTTACTTTGCACACATCTGGTGTGATGATTACATGATCAACAAGTCAAGGTAGTGATGCACATTTCTTCTCTACACTAAGAGAACTTCTTAGTACTAATAGACTTTGTCAATGAATCTGTGGCATTCTTCAAAGTGTTAGCCTTCAACAATTTCACCTTCTTATCTTCAACCATATCTCTCACAAAGTGATACTTAACATCAATATACTTCGTCCTGAAATGATAAGCATGGTTCTTTGCCAGAAATATTGTACTTTGATTGTCATAATATAACCATATATTTTTTTGTGCAAACTGAATACCTAAACACAATCTTTGTAAGCATGGTGACTTTGTTACTTTCATGAATGGTTGGCAGGTATTCAACTTTTATAGTAAGTGAGACTGCAACTACAGACTATATCTTACTCATTCAACGGATTACTCCTCTAAATAGGTTAATCACATAACCACTTGTAAATAGTCTATTATCTAGAGCTCCAACGTATCTTGGGTCAAATTCATGCACATATAACACTTTATTTGCTCTAGGTCTTCCTTGGTAGTAAATTCCATAATCTGTAGTTCCACACAATTACTTGAAAAACCTCTTTACAATTATGCAATGCTTTAAACATATACTTGCTCAAAACTTCCACTCCATTAGCAATGCTTGATCTAGCAGAGACCATTACATACATCAAATTTCCAATAGCACTAACATAAGGAATGCATGGCATGTCTTCTTCCTCCTCCTATGCCTTAGGACACTAATCTACAAATAATTTTACACCTACATGAATAAGGACCCTAACTGATTTACATTCTTGCACATTAAACCTCTATAATACTCTCTCAAAATATTTCCTCTAAATCAACCATAATCTATTTTAATTTCCATATCCAAACTAAAATTTGCAGTATCAAGATCTTTAATACCAATTTTAGAAGACAATTGAGTTTTTACATCCTTGATTATTTCCTTCTTGTTTCCAATCAATGACATATCATCAATGTACAAGACCACATTAATAAAATGACCATCAACTAACTTAGAATACGCATAATGGTCACATTATTCTTGAGAAACCAAGTCCTAATATATAAGAATCAAAATTTGTATAGCACGTGCTTATAGATTTATTTGATCTATACACTAATATTTTCAACTCATAAACCATTTCTTTCTTTCCCTTCACTACAAAATGATCTAGTTATTTCATGTAGTTTCCTTCTTAAAGATCTCAATTTAGGAATGTTGTCTTCAAATCCATCTGCTCTACTTCAAGATCAAAAGAGTAGTAGCAGAAAAAGAAATGTAATAGAAGTTTATTTAGCAACTGGATAAAAAAATTCACCAAAATCAATTCCCTCCACCTAGGAATATCCCTTTGCTACTAAATAAGATTTGCACTACTCAATCCATTTAACTTCTTCTTAAATATCCATTTGCTACCAATGGGTTTTCTTCCAATAAAAACATAACTAGATCACAAGCCTCATTCTTATCCAAGGAAACCATTTCTTCAACCATAACATTCTTTCAAAGTTTACCATCCTCTAAATCCACCACCTATTTAAAAAGTATGGGATCATCATCAATAATAGATCAAGCAAAACTAGAACAAAAATTAGGCGAAGTATACCTTTTTGGCTATCTTATTTCCCAAACCAATCTCCTCAACACTGCAATATGAGGTTCTATTGAGCTAGATTCATCATCCTTCAACTCAAACTCTACTTGCTATGTTTATTTTTTCCCTTGGTAGGACTTGTTATTTGTGAACATATTTAACCTCTTTAAAGACAACATCTCAACTATAATCAATGTTCTTAGTTATTGGGTTCCAAAGTCTATAGCCTTTTATACCATATTTATTACTAATAAAGATACATTTTCCATTTTTATTTTAGCTTACTCCTATTTTCCTTTGGAACCTGTACATAAGCATCATAACAAAAAAAAATTGAGATGCTTAAGAGAGGGTTTCTAACTAATCCATACTTATATAGAGTCTCGCCAACCAATTCTAATGAAGGTGAATTATTTACTAGGTAACATGCAATATCCATTTCCTCTACCTAGAATTATTGTCCTAACCTAGTACCACTCGACATGATCTTTTCTTTTTCCATAAACATCCTATTCATCATTTATGCGACCCCATTCTATTATGGTGGTTTACAAAGTAGTATTTTTCCTTCTTGTTGTGAACTTCTTACAAATTCCTCGAATTAATTTCCACAAAACTCTCCTCCATTATCCATCCTCAACATCTTATTTCTTCTATGTTTGATTACCCACAAGAACCTTGAAATTTTTGAATTTACCAAACATCTCATATTTCTTTCTAAGGAAATAAATCCATGTGTTTCTTAAGAAATCATTTGTGAACGAAGCACAATACATATATTTACCAAATGATGGTGTAACATCCCCGGGTTGATTTTCCATGTAAATAAAATAAAACCAAGGTCATGGGGCACGTATTCCAAGATGAACGAAGGGGGGGAAATTATAGTGGGCATCACTTGCAGTTAATTAATGGATATGGAAATTGGCAAAGGCATTGTCAAAGGCAAGATGCAATAAAATGAAATTTAATATGAGAAGTAAAGAAAAATAGGATAAAAGGGAGATGAAGAGACACAAATATGCATGCAAAGGAAATTAGAGAGAAAATAATGGAAAATGAAAGAAAAAGGGAAAAAGGAAATGATGAGACTAGACAACAATGATACAAAGGCATCAGAGAAACATTTCACAACTTTTTTCACTTCTAGCTTTTATCACTTTCAGAAATAGAGCTCTAAGAGAAGAGAGAGGAAGCACTTGGACAAGCAAACAAGCAAAGGAAAGCAAGGGAGCATAAGGAAAAGGTTGGAAAATCAACTACAGTAGGTAGAAATTGCATGTAACAAGTTGCATGACTAATTGCATTGTTGAGATTTGGATGTGTGTTACATGCATATGGCTATTTGGTTGCTTTGTTGACAATGGTTTTTAGCCTTGCCTTTCCATTTCCTAGATAGCCAAGGTGTTATGGGTTCCTTGTTTGTGTTTAATATGTGGATGGCCGGTATACTTTGGATCCTGGTGAGGTGGTATCAGGAAATTTTGAAGGGTTAAGGGTGGAGATGGGCTTTCTCCTGGAACTCTTAACTGATGGGGGTAGATAAGGAAATTAATTTGGGTATGGTGAAGAAAGTTGGAGGCATCTAAGCTTATTTGGTGTTAGTGATTTATCAATCAGTTTAGGTGAAATCACTATGGTTGAGGGTTGAGGTGGTTTGGCCTCTGGAAGCCTTGGTTGGTTATGTTTTGATTTATCCCATAAGATCCCACATTCATGCTTAGAATATGGCATGAGGGTGATTGGTTGAAAGAGAGATTTGGTTTAGCCCAATTTATGGTCGGGTGGTACATAGAAGTCCCTGACTTAGTTGGAATTTGCATATGTTAATATGAGTTATTTTCTTATTGTGATAAATAAGCACATGTATTGGTTATTCTGTTGATTTTATGATTTAATTTTCATGGATTCATTCTAGTTATATGTTGGTTATAGGCATGGTTAAATTATGTGCTCTAGTTATGGATCCTATTCATGATTTGATAATTTATTGGTTGGTTATGTGAATGCATGGGCTAACAAATGTTGTTGCAGCTAGTTTGAGAGGTCATTGAGCCTTCTTGATGAGTCCTTGATGAAGTTAAGAAGACATTGAATAGAAATGCCTTAATGACATGTAGTTACTATGTTTACCATGTGTTTGACGAAATTTTCTCATATGTTTGGCAACTTATGAGAAATATCTATCCTTATTACTTATTTTATAGACTTTTCATCACCTTAAACTTGATTCTGTAAAGTTATGGGTAGTGGCATGTAGGTTAGCCTAAAGAAATAGCATTGATTTAGCAATCGCAAGCTCTTAAATGCAAAATTTTGGTTGTAACCGAATGGAGGAAGGCTTGTGCATGCAAATGGAGCCTTCTATTTGCCTGGAAGGCTTGGCATGCATGCAATTGGGTTGTGAGCTCAGTTAAAAAGAAGTTCCAGTTCAAGGTCTGATCACTAGTGGTTGTTGTCTGACACACGGGTGATTTGGTGTCCCTGTGATGTTTCAGTAAGTTTCTGGTTGGTAGACCCCACTTCTATAATTGGAATTTGGATGTTGGGTCACATCATATTAGCTTTCAGCTCAAGTTTACATGGAGATATTGTAAAATCGAGTTAATGTGGGATGGGGTGGTTACAAGATGGTATCAGAGTGAGGTTGCAGCATTGGACCTTGGGGTAAAGGTATATTGTTATGCATGCATGTCAGTAGTCTATGTTTTTATCATGCATGCATGTTGGTTATTTACTGCTATGATTGTGATGAGTCAATATGCTTGTGATGTTGTATTGTGCTAATCTGGATTGGCCTGATCAGACACAATAACCTCTCCTGATATACCTTGCGATATTTTGTTTTTTACCTTTTACATAGCTAACAATGGCATATTGCAGGAAATAGAAGGCCAAGATATGAATAGAAGAATAGTTGAGTACAATTCATATGACTCTTTGTACATGCCTGAAGAGACATTGGTGGGATGGGAGAGATCAGTTGAGCAGCAGGGAGAGGGACATTATCCTATTTTGACAGACACATTGATAATTTTGAAGGCATAAATTATGAGTTGCAAGGCATGCAATGAGTTTTTGATTGAGGCATAGGAAAGGCTTTCCATAGCTCAAGAAAATAAAGCCAATGTTAATGCAGTGATTCTCCAGAGCCTTTAATATTTGCATAAGTAGGGACAGATGGGGATCAGTCGTGGAAAATAATAAACTACTAATGGTTTAGATGGAAGCAGGTCTCAGAAAAGGTACATGATCGACATAGATGATATAGTAAGAGGTGGAATATCCTTGGATACACTTGACATGAGGGCTAGAAATCATGTATTTTATTCTAGCTTGGGTTCTTAGAGACATCATCGTCATCACCGCCAACATCCTTACAAGAGGAGTAAGAGGGGATATTTTCCATAAGAGTTCAAGAAATAAAATCCTCCCACTTTTGATGGAGAAATTAAGAAATTAGAAGATGCAGAAGCATGGTTTCTTGGGATGAAGAAGCTCTTCAAATTGCATGAAAGCTAAGAGAGTCACCTTCAGTCTCAAGGGAAAAGAAGATATTAATTAATGAGAAGATGTTAAGCATGTAATAGGCATCAAGGAAGAGGAATTGATTTGGGATGACTTTGAAAGACTCTTCAGGAATAAGTACTTGTATAAGAGGTATTATGATGGGAATGCCAAGTAATTTTATGAGCTCGAGATGGGTTATGTGATAGATGAAGAGTACACAACTAGATTCTTAGAGTTGTTGAGATACGTGCCTTATCTCAAGGATGATAAATTGAAGATTCAAAGGTTCATCAATGGGTTTCCAGTAGCTTTCAAAGGCTAGATTGATTTTGATGAGCCTAAGTCATTAGAGAAAGCTCTCAGAAATTTGTAGCATTGTTATGAGCATTCAAAGCGCAAGCTTGAGTTCAAGTGGAACTGGAAAGGTAATGAGAATACGAAAGTAAAATGGCCCAAGAAGCGAGGAATATCTCAAGATGCAGTTGAAAAGGATAATGTGGCACCTCATAAAAACTTCAGTGCAGTTGAGAGAGGACATGGGCCTCAGCCTGAGGAGCAACAAAGTAAAGGTGATGGCAAGGAACCTTTGAGGTGTTGGACTTGTGGTGGATACCATCGCAGGAGAGATTTTCCATCACATCAGGGTGGCAAGCCTCATATCTACATTGCTCAAGAGGCGCAGATAGTTTGAGATGAAGGCCACATTATTCCCTAGATTTATGCAACAGTGGATAACAGGTAGGCAGATCATCAAGCATCCATTATCAAGATGGAAGGTAAATTTTTTGATCAAGTTGTTTCCATTTTATTTATCCAGCATCTAATTATAGCTATATTAGTCTGGACCTGGTGGATCAATTCTATTTGAATAAATAAGTGCATGTAGAATCTTGGTTGGTGAAATTGGCTTTAGGGACTAGGAGAATATTTCATCACTGGGTGATATCTTATGCATTTTAGCTTAATGGCATGCCTACATCAACACATTTAAATGTTCTTCCTTTGGGTTCATATAACATGCTTTTGGGAATGGACTGGTTGTTCATTCACAGGACCAAGGTAGACTGCTATGACAAGGCCATTGAGTGTCTGGATGATGATGGAGAGAAGATAATCTTGCAAGGAAAGAAGAAGCCTGCATCCTTGAGAATGGTTACAACTATACAAACCAAGTGCAGTCATTGGAAAGCATGTTTGTTGTTTGTAGTGCATGTTTCTAGTGACAGAGGAAAGGATGTTGAGGATGATGAATTCCTAAGGAGGTACCTTGTCTTGCAACATTTTCAAGATGTGTTTCCTACAGAGATTCTCGAGCTTCCTCCTCATAGAGAGGTGGGTCTATCTATTGAGTTGGTACCAGGAGAAATAGCAGCATCTAAGGCACCATGTAGGATGAGCACACTTGAGTTTGATGCAGGAGCATCCTGCTCGAAAAATCATGTATATTTGATTAACTTAGGGGGTCTAATTGTTTGATAAGGAAATTAATTTATTAATAGGAAATTTGTATATTTTAATGATTTGAGTGAGAAATATGTGTGTGAGGTTTTAAATGTAAATATTGTCACATAATTGAGAATACAAGAGATATTAGAATTGTGAAGATCTCATAAAGATCTTAGGGATTAGGAAGTCCTAGAATAGGGAAAAAGTGGATTTATAGGAATTTTAGGATATGGTTGAGTAGATTATGGATATGAACCATAATTTGTTGTAGAATCCATTCAAAGTGCAGATGAATGGTGGAACAAAATCATGCAGAGATCTTGAAGGTGATACGGTATGTTTTTATTTTTAACTCTGGGTTGGAGGATTGTGTTTGCAGATTTCAGGTTGCAGACAAAGAGGGAATATCTCATCAAAATAATGGCAAGAGGAGTTGTAACAAGAAGAACTAGTTGTGTTCTTGAAGGTAGAGTAAGTGGATACTCTGAAGGAAAGTGGCGAAGAACCTAAACATTCCAGCTGAAGGTTGGATATAGAGGACAAGTGAAATTTATCAAAGGGAGTGGAAGTTGTAGAGCCTAAAAGAGAAAAAAAATTTGTTCAAAGAATGTTTCCAGAGGCAGAGAACCATAGATCAAGCTCAAGGAGATAACTTGGTAAGGTAAGGTATCAATAGGCTAAGCTTAAGAAGAAAAGCTTCCTGAGATATCAAAGGTAGGTATGAAGACTTGTTGAAAAGGGAGGCTTAGGTGCAGTCCACAAGTGAACAAGATGGAGTTCATAGAGGAGGAGAAGATGAATTTTGATAGTCATTCAAGAGGTTTGGGGAGAATCCACATAAAGAAGAAGGAATATGCCAAGGAAAATGGCATGAGAAAGAGTCAAGAAGAGATTGATAGAGAGAAATCTGAGATAAAAATCCATCTTGGGTTATTGATGGAGATGTTATAGAGGAATAAGGAAGACTAGAGGTATGGTTATATTATGAAAAGAAAATTCAAATGGCATAGATTTCAAGTGAAGTGGGATCATAGATTGAATGCTCAACTGAAGGAAGCGTTACTCAGAGTAAATGAGTATGAGGAATAAGTTTTGGTATGTAAACCAGAACATGGCCCGTTGTTTTTTGAAAGTAATGAAGGTAAAGAGGAGAAATCTACATAGGATCCTATGAATCATACGTAGGATTCAGAGCAGCAAGAAGACCTAATGGTTGAAGCATCAAGTGAGACCGCAAGGTCTTATGTTTTTAAAACTGATAATTTGTGTATGATTGCAGGTATTGCAGGAGATAAGCAACCTTTTGAATATTTCTTTAGGATGGATGCATATCTTGAAGTAAAATATGATGAAGAAAACCTCTCATATGAGGAAGGATTTGAATGGTTGCAGCAGAAGGAGTTCATTGATGAGTTACTTAATGGTCGAAGACAGTCATCTGAAGTTGTCATGGAGAGGAAGATCAAAATATTATTCTGATGAAGAATGAAGGAACACTGTCTCGGAGAGGTAAGCCAATGAATTTTAATAATGTTATTGATGAAGAACAATTGCAGGAGAATGCCAATGTAGAAGACGGAGCAAGGATATCTCTTGAAGAGGGCTTAAAAAAAGGAAATAATGCAAAGTGTCTTGAAGAAGGAGGTGAGGCAGATTTGTCTCAGGATAAATATAAGACAGTCATAGGACTGAATGAAGAGGAAGGACAACTACTTAAATATTTTAAGAAAGAAGAACATATTGAAGACTATAAACATCATCATGATGAAGTACTTGTCAAGTTTCAAAGAGAAATTGAGTTGCTGGAGTATTTGTTGAAAGAATAGGAGTATGAGAGTGTGAATGTAGTCAGAAATGAAGGAGTGTCTCGAGATTTGATTGGGACAAAGATATGTGTTAGTTGCCAAGTTTTTGATGTATTGGCTAACAAAGAAGAGAAGGTGGATGAGTATGCAGTCAGAAAGATGACAAACAATTTACTTCTTGAAAGTAAATTTGAAGATAAGAAGCAGGAAATGGAAATTACAAAGGAATATTTTCCAAATACATTAAGGATGCGGTGAAGGAAGAATTGCCTTGTCAAGGGCTTATTAAAAATTATGTTCTGTAGGGAAAAACGGAAATTGATTTTGTGATTGAAGAACGGTAGAAGTTGATGATGGGACAGACGAGATGGAGAAAACCAACAACAGAAGGGATGATCAATCAGAATTTGGAGCTGATTGAAGGAAAGAAGATGAACCAAAAGATAACAGACATGCAACAACAACAAAGGTGCAGAGCATTTGGACAATTACAAACTAAAGTTTGGGACCCCGAAGGTTTTCATCAGCATATGAAATCACATGATTAGGAGATCCTGAATTTTTTTAACTTTGGGAGTATGATGCAGGAGCATTCTGATCGAAAAATCATTGTGTATTTGATTAACTTAGGGGGTATAATGTTTGATAAGAAATTTAATTTACTAATAGGAAATTTGTATATTTTTAATGATTTGAGTGAGAAATATTGGTGAGGTTTTAAATGTAAATATTCTCACATAATTGAGAAAAGGAAGATATTAGACTTGTGAAGATCTCATAAAGATATTAGGGATCAGGAAGTCTTAGAATAGGGATTTAGTTGAGTCAAAAGTGGATTTAGAGGATTTTTAGGATATGGTTGAGTGGATTGTGGATCTGAACCAGAATTGGTTGCAGAGTCCTTTTGTATATATTTGTAAGCCTCAAAGGCATTAAAAGATGCCATTTCAAATGAAGAAAATCAGGCCATAGATAGATGATAGATGAGAAATTCGAGTATACATACATGTATAGAATTTGTATGAATGAAATGGTATTAATGTTATATTGCATTGTCTTTTCCTATGTTCTATCTATTTAATTAACTTATTGTTGCTACGTGAGAGAATCTTGTATACAATCCAGGATGCTAGAGATTTATTGTTGTTGAAATTGGAGTTGTGCATAAATTCCAAACATTGTTGTAAACCACAATTCCATTTCCTGTTTGTTGAGGAACATAGTTAAGCCACCATTCATTGGGTGTAGAATGCAAATCGAAGAGAATTCATTGCTCGATGACTAAGTATGCAATTCGATAAGCTCCAGAGATGAAAGTTTGATTATTAGATTGTGGATGCTGTAGATTAGTCGTGGCAAGCTCCAGGACATTAGAAACAGTCAAAGCCTGCGCCCTCGTTTCATGTAATAGTTTAATTCTCTATGAATTTAAATCAAACAGAATAGGTTTAAAGTGCTAGAAATTGGGTGTTGATGACAATGTCGTAATTAGTGAGGATGCAGATCGAATTGATATGGATCGAAGTCTGGTTCGAGATCTAAATAGGAGGTGGATCAAAGCTCTGTTCAAGGTTGTGGCATAAAGGTAAGTCAAAATATTTTGCGTAGAATTTAATTGCCACAAAATTTAAAGCTCTTTTTATAACCCCACATGTTAATACGCTTTGCATATTCTCTTCTGCAATGTTGGAGCAACGATTCTCTATGTAGCTACCTGAACTGAAATCGTTGAAGGGGATCAGTGAGAAAGTGAATCGTTTCACTGCGAGAAAAAGTTCTGAGTGGACTCGATGTGAGGATTAAGCTTCTAATCTTATAGAAATGGTTAAATTTTCTCTACGATGGGCAAGATTTCAAATTCAATGTAAACAAAATTTTTGGGTAAGTGTCGTGAATACAAAAAAATGATCTAAAAGTATCGTCAATTTCGAGGAGAAGTGATAACAACCATCGATCATTTGAAGAGGGATTTATATTCCTGATCTAGATACAGAGGCTTCTGTTCTTGCAGTTTATTTTCTATTCGTGAACCAACGGTTCAATTCCTGTCCCAAAAGTTCTATTCCTATTCCGGTGGATGGATTCCTGTTCGCACCTCCAACGTTCTCACACATCCAACTATATTGAAGGTAAATGAGCACATGGGTTTTAAGGAATAGAGTGTTTACATGCTCTTGTGTTCCCTTGATCATGCTTAAGTATTCCATTAGCACAAAACTCTAAAAAATAATCCTTCCATGTATATGCATAACTGATATATGAGTGCAGTTTAATGAAATTGATTGGAGAAGGAAGGGTTGAAGTCTATTTCTTGAGACTTATAGTGTATTCTATTATTTTAGAGCTACCTATTGTGGAGTCAAAGACCTGGTAGGTCATCATAGTTGGTGGAGTTGAAGTTGTAGCTTAAAAATATGCCTAATAAGGGATACATAAGGGAAAGTGTGTCGCCTTGGAGTGCATCAGTGTTGTTTGTAAGGAAATAGGATGGTACTCTTAGATGATGTATTGATTACAGGCAGCTAAACAAGGTGACTATCAAGAACATGTATCCATTGTCACAAATTGATGATTTGTTTGATCAATTTAAGGGAGCTACAATGTTTTCAAAGATTGGTTTGAGATCAGGATATCATCAAGTGTGTATCAAAGAAGAATACATCTACAAGACTACATTTCATAAAAGGTATGGGAACTATGAGTTAGTGGTGGTTCCTTTTGGTTTTACCAATGCTCCAACCACCTTTATGTGTTTGATGAACAGTGTGTTACACCCTTATCTGGATAAGTTTGTGATAGTATTTGTTGATGACATATTGGTATATTCAAAGAATGAGGAGGAGCATGTAAAGCACCTAGCAACAATATTGATATTGTTGAGAGGGCATCAGTTGTATACCAAGTTCAACAAGTGTAGTTTCTTTCAGTCTCATATTCATTACTTAGGACATGTTGTTTCTAAGGAAGGGATAGAAATCGATCCAAAAAATATTACGGTTATCACGGAGTGGCCAAATCCAAAGAAAGTGGATGAGGTCAGATCATTCATGGGACTAGTAGGTTATTACAAGTGGTTCATCAGGAACTTCTCTAATATTGGTTATCCTATCACACCTTTGCAAAGGAAAGGGAAGAAGTTTGAATGGACTGTTGAGTGCAAAACTAGTTTTGAGAAGTTGAAGCAGTTGCTTACAAATGATATAGTTTTGAAGATTGTGGATCCTAATAAGGAGTTTGTGGTTTGTATAGATGATTGTTAGGAATGACTTGGTGGAGTCTTGATGCAAGAAGGGTAGATGGTTTTCTATGAATCAAGGAACTTGAATGAGTATGAGAAAAACTATGTGACTCATGATCTTGAGTTGGTAATGATCATTCATGCATTGAAGATGTGGAGACATTATCTCCTTGGCAGGATATTTGTTATGATGAGTGATCATAGTCATTTGAGTTATTTGTTTGACCAACCCAATTTGAATTCCAGGTAAGCTAGATGGTTGGCTACCTTCAATGAGTTTGATTTTGAGATCAAGTACATTAAAGGCAAGGAGAACAAGGTTGCATATGCTCTCAATAGGAGAGTGTAGGTAAATCATATTTTAGTTGTGAGATTTTATGGGACATATTTACAGGAGTGGATTTTGCATTCAGGGAAAATGATGAGAGGTATCAACAGCTAAAGTAGAAGTTGCAGCAACAAGGTGAAGGCGATAGGGATGAGAAGTATCACCTCATTGTAGATGGCTTGGTCAGATTCGAGAGCAGGAGTTATGTGCCAGATAGTAATGAGTTGAAGAAGCTTATCTTGAGAGAGTTTCATGTCAAGCCATATTCAGGTCACTCAAGATACCATAATACTTTGACAATTGTTAGGAAGTTAAATTATTGGCCAAATGTGAAGAAAGAGGAGGTTGAGTTTGTTGCATGGTGTTTGGATTGTTATCATCTAAAAGAAGAATGCAAGAATCCATTTGGTATATTGCAACCTATTCTAATTCCAGAATGGAAATGGGAAATAATTTCCATGGAATTCATTACAGGATTTCCAAGGACATGGAGGCAACATGATTTCATCATGGTTGTGGTTGACAGGTTGAGCAAGGTAACTCACTTCATTGCAGTGAAATCTACTAATTCAGCTAGTGAGGTAGCTTAGATCTTCATCAAGGAGATAGTGAGGTTCCTTGGAGTTCCCAAGAATATTGTATCAGATAGAGATGCCAAGTTCACTTCCAAGTTTCAGAAGGAGTTTTTTGAGGACTTGGGGATACATTTAGCTTTCAATACAACTTATCATCCACATACAAATGGATAGATAGAGAGGGTTAACAAGATACTTGTTGTTAATTTGGTAGCTCAGGGACAAATTCCCTCCATTGGAAAATCTTCCTCATCAAGGAAGACCCCTTCTAGCCCTTGGAAGAATTTAACTTGGTTAAGGAAAAATATATTTTTAATATGGAAACCCACATGTGTGCAAAAGGACAGGACATCCCAAAAGAGAAATTGGACGCCCTTGGATGGCTATAAATACAATTCAAATGATCCTAATTTGGAGATAATCATTAAGAATTTCTTATTTTCTCTTCTTTTGTTTGTCTCACACAGGTCTTAAGTTGGTTCGTCGAGATTGGTTTGTACAGGTTTGAAATTGCAAGGTCTGAAGCTCACATGTGCGATTAGGATTTTTGGTTCGCAACTAGAGGGTTTCCACTGGAAAATTTTGGTTGTAGCTACACACACACATCTCTCTCTCTCTTTATTTGTGCAGTTGGGACCTAGGTTTTAATTTGACAGTTGACCGCAGATTTCGATAATTAACCGTAGATGATGACAATTCATCGTAGGCTTCTAAATCATGGTTTTGATTAGTATTATTGTTGGGTTCATCTCTAAGATATGATTTGGTTAATTTTTATGGATATTATTGTGAATTAATAAATGTATTATTGTACTCTTTATTTGTCGAACATTTTAGGACAATATAATAAGAAGAATAATTTGAAAGTGTTTTCCCCCTTGTGGGGTTTTCCCCTGGTTTCCGACCAATCCTAATGTCTCTATCTATGAATGTTTTTTTTCTATTGCTCCTTTATGTTTTGCTACATTGTTGATGATATTGTTCTTTCTATATAATTTCATATGTTTCTAATGATATTATGATGTTGTGGGGTGAATTAAATATGTAAATAATGAAATGCATTTATCAAAGAAAAGAACAATATAGCCCTAAGAAAAATTAACATGGTATCAGAGTTGGGCTAAAGAAAATCCATTGAGATCACCCCTTAGAAGACACCTTTGACGGAAGAAAGAGAATATGGAATAGACCTAAAAGAATGTTAGGGTTTGAAGGAAACCCTAAGAAATATGGTTATTAGGGTTTGATGGATTTCATGAGGTTAGGGTTTGAAACCCTGGAATATGATAAAGGCTTAAATTTTGCAATCTTGAAACCTTAGCATGATTAGTGAGAAGTTATTATAACACTTGTGACATGCTTAGTGAAACCCTAGATGTGGTAGCCTCAATTAGGCTTGGTTGTTGATGAAGTCAATGGAAATATTGAAGGCAACATTGTTACATGGATAATGGAAAATTCCAACTCTTGGAGGCTGGTTCAAGAGGAATATGATCACTTTTTGTTAAAGATAAGTACCTTTTATATTTAGGTTTTCTTTGTGATGCTAGACTTATTGTTTTGATATTTTCTCATACTTCCTACATGAATATTTGAGTATGTGAATACTACTAACCTCTAGATGAGATGTGATAAGCAAATCCTTCTTGAGGATCATCTAAGGTGCAGGAAAAGAGATCTAGTACATGAAGAGAAGAGCTGGTGCTGGAAAAGGAAAGAAGTGCATGAGGAAAGTTTTTTTAATTTTTTCAAAGTAGCATTCGGAAATTACAATATGCAAGTACTAAAACTGCCAATGACAATAAGTGTTACAAGTTGCAAAGGTATATGAATACTACAAGGTATGTGCAATATATTGTTTTCGTGTTATGATTTAGTTGCAATATTGGATTGAAAATTAAGTCTTAATGTATGTTGAATATCACCTTCATGAATGTCTCATGCATGCATATGAAAGTAAGTTTGATTTATGGTACATGTGATATATTGGTGCTCTTGATATTTGGCAAGACATGCTGGATTTCCTGATTTTATAAAGTTGGATAGAAACATTGATTTTGATAACTTGATATTATTATTAATGTTTTTGATAAGCATGGCAACCTTTATAATAAAAATATAAGATTGATAATCTTGGTTAGGTTTTGTTAAACTTAGTAAATCTGACAAGTGGTGAAATTGGATGCCCTAACTTGATGGTTGAAGAAATGTAAAGAAGTGATGTTGTGATTATGGTACTTGAAGTATGAAGATACACTTATATGACACTACCTTTGATGAATATTTGATGATACGTTCATTTGTGATAATGAAGCAGTGATAAAAATTTGTTATGAATATGATGCATATATGTTTGAAAACCTGATATAGTTTGATTTCATGATCTAACAATTTTTTTGATGCATGAAAATATTATGATAGACAGATTGATGTATTGATTGATGATGATTGAAGAAACTTCCATTCAGAGGGAGAATATCTCCTATAATATCCCAACACCTATTACTATTTATAGTAAATAAATAGAAGACTCTTGATTATTGAAGCCAGGTTTGTAGACATAAATAGATGATCATTTGAGGTTGTTAAAGTTGTGATATGAGTAGAAATGGTTTCTCCTAATCTAATGCTCAACCGCTGAGAAAAAGGCTTAAGGGTGCGAGTATAGGCCTCCCAGTCGCACATAAGAAGGCTTATGGGTGCAGTTGAGCCTGTAGGATTAAAAAAAACTCAAACCTTATGCATGAAACCAGGGAGCGCGTGATAGAAAGTTATATGGAAAAAAAAATGAACAGTAAGATATACATAATATTTGACTTGTTGCAGGAATCAGAATGAAGATAACAAAGACCTCTCTAGAAAATGTGAAGTGACCTACCTTTTGGAATCTACTCTTACTTGTGCTACATGGATGAAATCTAGAGAATCGCCGCTAATATAATATTGAGGAGAATTTCATAATTGACATGATTATTGTCTTATGTGGAGATATTTATGTTGCAAAGAATGTGAGTGTCTTAACTCATCTTGTGTTTGCAGGGGTCTATAATATGCATATTAGTATTTGATCATTGGAGCTAGTATGATAATAAAAGATAGCTCCTTAGTATGCAATAATTTTTATTCTGGTTGTTGTAGAAATCTCATAAAGAATGTATGGTAGAAACTTACATATATTCATTTACTTTTAGTGAAAAATTTGATTCATATTATGATCATGTGAAAGGTTTGATGAATTTTGGCTTGATATTGCTTGGTAAATGATAGTTGTTATGAAAAAAGACAAGGTTGTAACCTAGAACTTGGGGACTTGGATTGAAAAGTTTAACAGTGATATTGGCAGAAACTTTTATGGTTTTGATATTAGTTTTGGTTTGGCATTTAAGTCTTGATAATCAAACTTGGTTGATTTGATTTCATAGTATTGACTTGTTTAAAACTCGGTATATTGGTTTGGTCAGTATTATGTTTGTAGAAATCATTGTATGGCTTGAAGCAAGCTCCCTATGCCTAGTATGTCCACATTGACAACTACCTAGTGAAGCTTGGAAGTCGTGTCTATCTAAACTTCTACTTCAAAGTGGTACAATGTATGCCTTTGATTTTGGTTTTGGTTTTATATGTTGACGATCTATTATTGACAGGTAATGATCCTTTGATGATCAAAGTAAGAGGGATTTGGCCTCAGATTTCAAGATGAAGGATATTGGCATGGTGCATTAATTTTTGGGATTAGAAGTTTGGAAAAGGAAAATATAACATGAAGCTAATGGAAAGATTTGGAAAGACATAATGTAAATCCTTGGACACCTCGATGGAATTGAATTTCAAGAAATTAAGTAGAAATGTTGTTTAACCTGACCTGGCAGACTCCTCTGCATACCGACAGTTGATTGAGGCATTGATGTTCCTTGAGAACACTCATTTGGTATGTTATCACTCAGATTGAACCTTAGGCTGAGAAAGGCAATTCCGAGGTAACCTCAAACCACGCTTAGCCAAGTAGCTAGCCCTACTAGGACAGGAGAGGGCTCTCTCTGTAAATATCACAACCAAGATGAATATGGAAAGAAGATATTAGGCTAGGTATAGTAGCTCAGGGTTTTGATTTTTGATTGTGTAGCGTTTTTTTGGATCGGGAGGAGTCAAACAACTAGGGCAAGGAAATTAAGTCAAAATGTGCAGGGTGTTCTATGGGGCAAGGTAGGTAGAAGGTTTTGACATTTAAAGGAAAATTATGGTGAGATGAGGAGACTGGTGAGGAGTTAGGAAGATCATACAAGATGAATTGTCCCTAAACTGAAGAAAATAAATAAATTATGCTAAATTCCCCAAAACAGTGCATGAAAACATGAATTATGTCTTTCAACTTGAAATTAAGCATATAATAGACATGAAAATGGTTAATGAGATTACAATACACTCATAAAAATGATCAAAAATAAGAAAATATGTCAAACAATGCATACCACATGGATCCCAAAGAAATAGCTGCAAATTTATCATTAATATCCAGGCCAAACTGATACAAAATTATGTCCTTGAGATGCCAAAGCTCCAAGTGAATCCAACCATTACAATGAATGATAAAATACATCATATAAACCTCAAAACCACTCTTCCTAGCCTCAGGGAGTCGAATCCATGAGATAGGGATCAGTTTCACCTACTCCCAAACAAGAATCTGAAGACTAGGAAAACTCAACAATTTGCCTCTGAAAGAGAGGAAACTGATTCATTTGACCTCTAGAGGACTTATCTAATGTATCTACCTCAGATGAAAGTAAAAAAATGACATTTAAATTCACCATGACCATTTACATTAGTGATTTTCTTCATTTTCCCAAGTAAAAATTCAAAAAGTCAAAATATGTTGAAGATGGTGAAAATGACAATTTCCTAGCAAAAGCGCAACGCCATGACAGAAAAATAGCCTCTCTTGAAAGCCACTTTTGGAGGCCGTCCCTATGTCCAAATCAGCTCCATGATAGCTCATTGGAAATCTCTCTGAGTCTAGTTTCCAAATATGCCTCCAGTTCCCAAAATGGTGCCCATATGCCCTGTCAAAAATCATTTCTCCCAAGATTGGTATTAGCGTAGCGCCTAGGCAAAAACAAGGGCAGAAACATGTTTTTTTGGTGGTTTTTTGACTTTTTGAGGGACCAGTTATCCTCAAAATATTATAAAACTTGTTGGAGTTTATGTCCTCATCATTTTGAACATGATGGTGGTGATCATTTCTCAATTGGATTCTCCAAGAAAAGGCGCAACGCCCTTAACCAAAATCCAAAAAAATGCACTAAAGTGCCAAAATTTGTCAAAATTGTGAGATTACTTGTTGATCAAGGGTTAGAGGCATGAAGAGATGCCTCAACAAGTATTTATAACATCTCCTTCTCATTTTTCTCGGTCAAATCTTGAATCTTTGCATGGGCTTGTTTGAGCTTGGCCCTTGCAATTTTGTTTTTCATGGCATAATGCTTTGTCATTTTCCTCTGAATACTATTGTCCTTCTTGGCCTTCTCTAGAAAGCTCTCCAAATGCAAGTTGGCTCTATCAAGCCATGACTCTCTATCTCTACTAATCTCAAGGGTAAGTAGATCACTTGGAGTGAGCTGCTCTACCAACTCAACCTCTCTCTGTCTCTCACAGGCTAGAGCTCTCTTAAGCCCTATTGTCTTTGGTCTCTGTCTAGGAAGCTAATCCTCCACATCATCAATCTCACCAAATCTTTCCAAGGTCTCGTACAACAAGGCTTTAGCCCTCTCTACCTCTTTCTTTGCTTTGATGGTATTTACCTCACTGATAATTTTCTTGGTCTTCAGCTGTTGATTCTCTTGCTCAATAAAACCATTCACATATTGTGCTCTGTCAATATTAGCTTGAAGTTCATTAATCTTTGCCTCTTTTATTCTGATCAATGCATTGGTGATTCTATCCTCATCCTCCTCATCAAGGGCAATCAACTGAAACTCCTGCTATGTTTCATGCTTGTCCTCCTGCTCCTCAATGATTGGCTCTTTGCCCTTGTCTACATGTTTTGCTAATGAAGAAGGCATGTCCCCTTTCACTTCAAGTGAAGCAAACACATGCCTGTGGCCTCTCTAATAGGCCTTAGGAAATGGCTCAAAATTACTCACATTAGCCCAAGCTGCCTCAATGTCCTTTTCACTACTTGATGCCCCAATATCATGATGTGATGATGGTGAAGTATTACGGAAAGGTGAATAAGTAGGATCAACATGAGGTGAATGCATATGACTAGGTGATGATGTATGAGAAACAGGATGAGATGGGGAATTGGATATGGGAGGATGAGATGATGAAGGGATGATCTGCTCATGATGACTAGGTGGGGTAGTGAAAACTTCATTTGCAATGAATGTGTCTCATGAAATGTCCTTCTGCTCAAGTTGTTGCATGAATACCATCTTAATGCATGAATGGTGAAAAATACTTTGCATTTGATGATTATAATGCCTCCTTTGTACAATGTATGCCATCTTGTCAATGCTTTGGGAGAGATAGTAAGGTATATGAAGCATTCTGACTCTAGTGAAGTGCATGAGGAGTCGGATATGGTATGAATAGACCATTTACATTAGTGATTTTCCCTCGGATATTGGTTCAAATCTATTAATTTTCCCTCCTTTGTGATCACTTTTCTTTGGTGATTGCTCCTCTTCCGACATTTTGAGTTTGAAAGTTTTGAAACCCTAGGGATGAGGTAGATGGGGATGGGGGAGTGGAATATGCTTATGGAATAGGGATATGGTGTTGTAGGGAAGGAGTAGGGTCTAGGGAATAGGGATATGATGGAGGAAGAAAATGTGAGATTTATGAGTGGAAAATTTGGGAACAATAGGAACAAAGACTGAAACTAGGGTTTTATAGCCTATCCAACCTCCAAATTTCACAAAGAAAACAAAATCACCATGAAAATCCTTTTAATGACAACAAGGGGGTGAATTTCATATGCTACTTACTTGTCAAATGCTTTAGAAAAATTTTGCTAAAGTTTTGGAGGCACCTTAACCGAGTTTTGAGGCTCATAGACCAAATTGTGCATTAGCACAACGCCTTTGTAAAATACACTGTGTTTCTCAGGCATTAGTGTAGTGCGGCTAGGTATTAGCGCAGCGCTCGGACATTAGCGCAACGCCGAGGTGAAAAAAACGCAGCGCTAAGAAATTTTCACCCAAATTTCTCAAAAACTCGGATTTTCTCCTTCACTAAAGACTCTTAATAGCTGTTTGGTCAATCTAGTGTGTCCTAAATTGCTACATTAATTTGTCAATCCGGGATTCGTAAGCTGACGAAGTGTGGCGCACTATATGTGCAAGATAACCTATCTCTTACTTTTTGTCGTTTTTGGGTTTTTTATTTATATTGGGGGTTTTTATCTTGGTTGGTTTCCTAATGTGAGATGGAAATTCTAAAAGACAAGTATGGATATAAATGTTCAAGGCAATGATGTCCTTTATAATGATTTCCCAAACTTCAAACCTCAAAAGGGTTTTAAAACATGCAATGACAAAATTAATTCCTAAAAGAAAATGAAAATGTGCCACTATACTAGTCAAACAAACAGTGAACTATTGATCATGAAACCCATTACCCTTGCTGTTGTCTAAATACAAAAGAAATTGTGCTCAAAGAAATCCAAGAATTGCAAGCAAAGTAAAGCTAAAATCAAATTACATCAACTCATATTCTGACCCCTCACCATTAGTCTCGCTATGGCTTTCGGAGGTAATCATAAACAACTTGAGCAATCTGATATCTAATTTGCGGAAAAATAAACTAATATCAAATTACACACTCATACTTCAATCCCTCACCATTAGTCTCGCTATGGATTTCGGAGGTAACTGATAATGACATGAGCAATTTAATATCTAACTTGCAGAAAAATAAACTAATATCAAACTACACACTCATACTTCAATCCCTCACCATTAGTCTCGCTATGGTTTTCAGAGGTAATTGATAATGACATGAGTAATTTAATATCTAATCTAACTAATAAAGAAAATGTACAAAACTGAAATAAATAAAACAGTGCTGGAATTAAAAGCTAAGAAAAATAAATCAGCAGAAGGACAAGACTGATTCCCTGTCATTAGTCATTGTAAAACTATGTGCAAATGCCCAGGCTGCCTACTGTAATCTGGAACAAAGACACTGATCAGTTAATAGCAGTATAAAGCGTGAAAAATTATGGACAGAAATAAAACGTTAATACCATAAGAGATGTAATATATACACGTGAATAATTATGGCATAATGAACGTAAGAAAATAAAGCATGAAACTATACATCAATAAACAAAACCTCGGCATGTGCAGGGGCCCTCTGCACAATCCTCGGGGAACAACTGTCAACCACGAATTATGCTTATGAACAGAGTCTTCTCATGTATTCAAAACACAGTCATAACAAGGAAATAATGTCACGGCACAGTGGGCTTTCTTTACAGCAAAATTACATTACAAAAGCTAGCTACTATGCATATGAGAACGCATTATTTATAACAGAGGATGACATAACTACTTTCCTACAATCTGCGCTGATAAAAGACACGTGAACAACCACGTCCAGAAATCTAGCATTATGGCTGCCGTGAAGATTAAATCTATGGAGGGTGGCCGTTGGATTCGTCTTATGGAGCAGTTCACATGTGTTGATATGTCCCCTGAGATTTAGGAACGGCCACGCAAGTCTTCACGTGGTGAAAAACGGAGTTCTGTCACCGTAGGACTCTTAGGTTGACCACCGCTTGACTACCTTTGACCACGGCCTTCTTTGGTGAATTCGACTGAGCCAATAGGACTCGATCCATATCCATGTCATTTCCAACTTTCCCATGTGGCTTGATTTTCCTGAATACTATAGACTTTAACAAAATGGTTGCGGAAAGTTGAAGCAGCTGCTGAAAGTGACAAGATTCCGTAGCTCAATGAGCAAAAATCTAATTCAAACAGCAGACACAAAACATAGTTAAAAACCACTTTAAATGCTCTTTTATGATTAATATGCAATGATGTTGATGACTTAGGAGGTCCAGGTAAATGGAAAAAGTCTAGAAAGGTGTATAGGAAAGATGCAAGTTTGGGACTCAACAATAGCTGAATGGCAACAATGAATTGTTTTGAAGTGCTTGATGGGCTTTATAGATTTAGTGGATTTGAAATTTAATTTAAATTACCCACTTTTCTAATGTTCATTTTTCCTCTTTGACACTGATACTCTTTTTGCTTTGTTAATTTTGGCATTGCTAGCTTGATCAACATGGAGTTTGGCTTTCCTTGTTCACCTAGGCCAGACATGATTGCACTTTGACAGCTTTGGGATTGCATTTATTAAATATAATCACATAAAATTACATTTGGAAAAAATGAAATAAATTACATATTTTACTTTTGTATCAAAATGACATTTTGATATAAAATTCATTAAACTAAAAATACAACTTTGAAAGTATAATAAATACATCATGATGATCTTATTTAGTCCCTCTCATATATGTTGCTGACCTTATCTGAATGAAGGAGTGACCTTGAGAAATGAAAAAACCTAATGACCTAATGGGACTGCTTTTTGACCTGACTTTAGAATGAAATTTTGACTTTAAAAACTTCCAAGAAAACATAGCATTTCCATAGGTGTTATTATGCTCAAGGAATCATGAGAATGAGTCAGCCAATATAATCTTCTGAGGGAGAAAGAAGCTCATTTGACAAAGACAACCACCAGTGGAACAATTTTATGTCATGACCTAATGGAATGATGAAAAATTTATTCAGAATGGGACACCTAAGATGCACATGTAAATGTGTTTTGATCCCTGGTGGAAGTATGC
This sequence comes from Pinus albicaulis, assembly GCA_034641835.2. NCBI lineage: Eukaryota > Viridiplantae > Streptophyta > Pinopsida > Pinales > Pinaceae > Pinus > Pinus albicaulis. Next base: position 958,127,894 of record CM076572.1, read on the forward strand.
AAATACTAATACTAACATGGTATATGCTTTGTAGTAAACACCTTGAGTACAAACTGAGTTTTAGCCAAACACATTTTGAAATAATCTACATGGGATGATAAATCTTATTCTAAAAAATTATGTTGGAGATGCACGATTACATGGATACACTAATGTTGAATGGGTTAGATGCATTATTGTTAAAAAGAGAAAATTTGGGTGTTTCTTTAGTTTGGGATTTGCGATGAAATCTTGGATGAGCAGGAAATAGAAGTCTGTAGCTTGAAGCACGGTTGAGGTTGAGTACATTGTTGCTAGCATGGCTATCCACGAGGTATTTTGGTTAAGGAAGCTCTTTGGAGAGACGTCTGAGTAGGTTTTGGATATGACAGTGATATATTGTAACAACAAGACTGGGATCCAATTGGAAAAAAATCTCGTATATAGCTGGGATAGAGATATATTCATAGATTGAGACAATATTGTTGTATGAGACAAGTTTATGCTTGTGGTTGTTGCCTCCGTGAGAGGGATGATGAATAAGGTATCCTTTTGTGAAATATATTTCTTCTAAACAATATTTGATTTGATGTTCCATATGAACAAGAAAATAAAGGACTGCTACTCGAAAGAACTACATAAAGCAGTATGATTGAACCCTTCTGTGAATTATTTGAGCCAGTACTAGATATGAGCACATTGATGTATTTATGATCTACAAAAAGCAATATGGATTGATGGATGTGGCCCTCCTAAGTAAGGGTTTGGGCCGATCGAGGACACTGAGCTAGCTCTTCGCCCATGTATGAGTTCCCAGGGTGAGGAAATTAGACGTAGAGCTCCTGGGGTTGAGGGATCTGGACAATAGGGTATTTCCCTTATATGTAACCCATAGGGTGGAAGACATATGCTCCCTTTTCTTGTTCTAGCATAGTATACCCAAGTTGGAATTTTCCTTTCCCACCAATATGGTTAATGGGTGTTGGTTGCTTGAGTTAGGCATGATCCTTACTATTTATGGTAAGAGGCATCTTACTCAAGCTAGAGATGTAGGTGTTCTACCACATGACTCTTTAGGGTCATTATTGGGAAGATCAATAGGCAAAAGAATGGATGAGATATTTTATCTTTCTTATTGTTCGACATAGGGTGGAAGACATATGCTCCCCTATGAGATGACTTAGGGTGATATTGTCCCATATGGCCTTCCCCACTGTCATAAACATGAGGTGAGAGTGTCCCATAGGACATTCTTCATTATCAATAGATTTTGGGTCGACCTTGGCTACCCGATGTGGTTCCAGGTTGAGCAGGGCTACCTGATGATGTTTGGATTGAGCTAGGCTCTCCGATTTTGATGTGGGTTGAGTTGGAACTCCCTGATGATGAGTTTCCTGGGTAGTAGCATTGGGCTCCTCACTGGCAGTGATTCCAGGTGGTAGAAGTGGCTCCCCAATGGATAGAGGGTGATATCTCGGGCTCCACTCCGATGTTAAATTCTTCTTCTTTTTGATTCGAGAGTGTTAAACATATGAATGGAGACGAGATAAGAATATATGAGAAAATATTAGCACGTGTGAGAAAAGATGAGATAAGCATATATGAGAAAATATGAGCGAATATGAGCAGAGATGATAGAGGATGAGTAGAGAAGAGAAAAGATGAGAAAATATGACATTTTATGATGGGATATTTGTGATGAGACATATGTTGTAATCGATAATTTCTCCCTAACTAACAGGGAGTGTTAATTTTCCAGCTCAGGGATAAATTTCCTCCATTGGACAATATTCCTCATCAAGGAAGACCCCTTTTATCCCTTGGAATAATTTAATTTGGTTAAGTAAAAATATATTTTTAATATGGAAACCCATATGTGTGCAAAAGGACAGGTCATCCCAAAAGAGAAATTAGACACCCTTGGATGACTATGAATACAAGTCAAGTGACCCTCATTTGGAGATAATCATCAAGCATTTCTTCTTTTATCTTCTTTGGTTTGGCTCGTATAGGTCTAAAGTTGGTTCGTATAAGTTCAAAATTGTAGGGTATGAAGCTCACATGTGTGATTAGGGTTTTTGGTTCGCATTTGTAGGGTTTCCGCAAGAAAATTTTGGTTACATCCACATGCATACAAGCCTCTGCATGTGGCCGAAACATTTCAACCACACACACATCTCTCTCTCCATGCAGCTGGGACCCAGGGTTTCATTTAACAATTGACCACACATTTTGATAGTTGACCGCAAGCTTCTGAATCATGGTTTTGATTATTATTATTGTTGGGTTCATCTCTAAGTTATGATTTGGTTAATTTTGTTGGATAATAAGAAAAAATTGAAAGGGTTTCCGCCCTTTTGGGGTTTTTCCTTGGTCTTTGACAAATCCTGGTGTCTCTATGTGTGAATGATTTTGTTCTATTGTTTCTTTATGTTCTGTTGCATTGTTGATGATATTGTTCTTTCTATATAATTGCATATGCCACTAATTCTATTATGATGTTGTGGGGTGAATTCAATATGTAAATAATGAAATGCAATTATCAAAGCAAATAAAAATATAGCCCTAAGAAAAATGACACTTGAGGATATGTTAAGGATATAAGTCATGCATCAACAGAGCATGGAAAATTTTAGGGGCTAATATTCGCAGGTGGGCTAATTTTCCATGGTTTTTCAAAAAAAAGATTCACTAATTTCCATTTTTTTATAAAAATGATTCGCCCAATTTTTACGATATAAAATTATTTTATGTTAAAATTTGCCAACATTATATAGAGACTATATATAATATCATTAAAAAATTGAATAATTTTACAAATACATCAGTAAACATTTTGTAGTTTTCATATTAGGGACTAGTGAGATTCGCCAATTTTTTAAACTTTAAAATAATTTTCCATCCTTAAAATTTTCCCTGCAACAGAGGAAGTGGGAGGAGTATCTTTCACTGGTAGAGTTTTCTTATGATAATGAGTGTCAAGAATCCTTGAAGATGAGTATGTTTGAGGCTCTTTATGGATGGAGTTTCCATACTCCTATCATCTAGAGTGAACCAATGAACATGGCGTTGATTGGACCGAATGTGTTGCCTAAGATGGAGTAGGAGATGCAGTTTATTAGAAGGAATTTTAAGGAAACACAAGATAGGTAGAAGATTTATGCAGATCGACATAGAGCATTCAAGGAGTTTTAGGTTGGGGAGCATGTGTTATTGTGCATCAATCCCAAGAGTATCTCCTTGAGGATAGGGTCATGTGCCAAGATCGCACCTCATATTGTGGACCTTTTGAGATCCTTGAGAGGATTGGACCAGTGGCATACATAATTGCATTGTCGCCAACAGTGAAAGTCCATAATGTTTTCCATGTTTCATTTCTTAAGAGATATGTGTATGTTGTTGATCATGTGATTGATTGGTTTGTATTTCAGGGGAACCAGAGGGAGAGTTTCAACTAGAGCCACAATGCATATTGCAGCAGAAACAACTCATGCTCTAAAACTAAGCAATAGAGAAGGTTAAAGTGTAGTGGAAGCACTTCGGGCCAGATGGAGTTTCATGGGATATGGATGATCAAATGTTGCAATTATATCCTTCTTTATTTTTTGGTTGAAGCAAATGGGTTTTTGGTGTGTGTGTGTGTCATTGTAAATACTACATTGATTTGTGTTTATAAAGATCTAATAAGCGGTAATTTTATCATGTTTTTTCAACATTTTTCATGGAAAATACTGCATCGAGTTGTGTTATAAAGCTCCATAAGCAGTATGTTTTGTTGGTCATAAGTGTCATAGAACATCAAGGACGATGTTCCCCCAAGGAAGAGGGGTTTGTAACAACCTCAGGTTGATTTTCCATGTAAATAAAATAAAACCAAGGTCATGGGACATGTATTCCATGTCGAATGGAGGGAAAAACATTATTGTGGGCATCACTTGTGGTTAATTAAGGGCTATGGAAACTGGAAAAGGAATTGGCAAAGGCAAGAGGCAATACAAGGAAATTTAATATGAGAAATAAAGGGCAATAAGAGAAAAGAGAGATGAAGAGACACACATATGCATGCAAAGGAAATTAGAGATAAAATGAGTGAAAATGAAATAAAAAAGGATAAAGGAAAGGAAGAGATTAAACATTAATGATAAAAGGAATCAGAGGAACAATTCATAGCTTTGATCACTTTCAGAAATAGAGCTCTAAGAGAAGAGAGAGGAAACACTTGGACAAGCAAGCAAGCAAAGGAAAGTAAGGGAACATAAGGAAAAGGTTGGAAAATCAATTACAACTGGAAGACATTGTACTTATAATAGGTTACATGTGTGATTTCATTGTTGATATTTGGATGCATGGTACATGCATTAGGTTATTTGGTTTCTTTGTTGTCATTGGCATGGGATTTGCCTGGATTGACAATGTTTTTCATCCTTTCCTTGCCTTTCCTTGGATATCCATGGTATTGTGGGTTCCTTGTTTTGGTTTAAGCTTTGTATGACCAATAGAATTTGAATCCTCGTGAGGTGGTCTCGGGAAATTCCCAAGGTCAAGGGTGGAGATGGAATTTATCCTAAAACTCTTGACAGATGGGCAGAGATAGAAAATTTCCTCTGGGTATGGTGAAGAAAATTGGAGGCATCAAAATTTTTTTGGTGTTAGTGAGTTATGGAATGGTTTGGGTGAAATCACTGTGGTTGAGGGTTGAGGTGGTTTGGTGTAATGCCCCACCCCACATTTAACCACTTTCATAATCCCTCCTGGTAATTGTGAAGCAAAGTGCCACTATGACATGACCTAACCTCCAAGATTCATTTATGGAAGTTTGGCCGATAATTGAGACTTACTGACCACAAGCTGACATCCTAAAGGGCTTACAAGACACTCAAGGGCCAAAGAACCACCGCAAGTGACCAAACCTTGAGCTGGATAGCATTTTTTAATGGCCTAGACTCCCAATCGCATGCATAAGCATGCATGAGTGTGGTTGTGACCCTCCAACCACATGCACAACACTGCCTCCATGCGGTTGCAATGTAAATTATCCAATTTAGAGGGTGCGGTCTTGAGATCTGAACCACAATTCCAGGCCAAACTCCAAACCACTACCTATAACTTCCTGAGACTTTCCAGAATGATAAATGATTTGAAGACAGTGGTAATTATACAAAACTTAAACAATGATTTGACCTAACCGGGCCTAACCATGATAGTCATTTCATCAAACATATGGTGAACATGTAATCTACAAGTCATGAATGAGTATTTGAACATAAGGATATGAAAATTATCTGAGAATATCTGAGAATGTCTAATTCCCTCTCGTAATAACATTTGTTAGCCCATGCATGAATTAGCTGTCAAATACTTATCAAATCCCGAACAAGACATAGCCCGAGTACATTGCAAATCCATGCTTATAAACAAAAAATAACCAAATTATTAAACATGACATAACAACCATCAAATCACCATAATAAAAAGTACAAGTTCTCATAGATTAGAATAGGAAAATAACTCTTATTAACTTATGCCAACCAAGTCAGGCACTTCCATGTAGCACCCGACCATAGATTGAGTTGAACCAAATATTTATTTCAACCAATCACCCCTATGCCATATTCCAAGCTTGAATGTGGGATCTCATGACATAAATCAACTAGGGTTTCCCAAATATTAAACCACCTCCACCCTAAGGATATCGTGATCTCACCAAAATCAGTTAAGAGATCATAATTCCCAAAACAAGCTTGGATGCCTCATAGTTTCTGCACCATTACCTTGAGGAATTTTCTTTTCTCCACCCACCCGTTGACGACTTCCTGGAGATTAAACCATCTCCACGTCCAACCATTGGGAATTTTCCTGAGACCACCTTACTTGGTTCCAAAACCTTCTGGAAATCCAAATCTCAACCAGAAAATAATCCCATCACACCATGGCTATCGGGAAATGGAAAGGAAAGGATGAAACCACTATCACAACAGGAAAAACCCAAGCCAATGACAACAAAAGAACCAAATACATAAATGCATGTATTATGCATTCAAAAACTAGTTAGGAAATCACACATGCAACCTTTTACTTGCAAACCCTCCTGCTGAAGTTACTTGATCCAAACTTCCTTGCTTGTCATTTTCTTTCCTTGCCTTCCTTTCTCCAGTGCTAAAGTGCTCCAAGAATTCTCTAAGTGTTCAAGAGTACAAGAGAATAGAGAGAATATAAGTAGCTCAAAGGTTGAACCGACAAATTTAAACCAACAAAAACTATGAACTGATCTCAAAAGCCTTTTTTATCATTGAGGCCTCTATTTTCTTCAATTTCCTCTATTTTCCGTACAATTTTCCTCTCATGCAAATTTGTGACCTTTCATCTCCCTTTTCTCCTATTTTCCTTTATTTTCATAAATAAATGTCAATTAATGCATCTTTACCTTTTCCAATTTCCTTAGCCATATTTTGAGCTGACTGTTTTTCCCAACATTCAGCTCAAAATATGTGTCCCATGACCTTGGTATTATTATTTTGCCTTTTTTAACCATTATTACATGAAATTTTAACCCGGGGCTGTTATAAACCCCTCCCCCCTAGGGGAACACCGGAACATTGTGCTCATTTTTCAATGACACATATGACCAACAAACCGCTGAAAAAAAAAACATATTTCTTATGGAGTTTTATAACCTAGCTCAATGCAATATTTACAATAAAAACCTGCTTCAAAGCCAAAACCAACATGAAAAACATGACAATCATACTGCTTATTGGAGGTTTATAACACAACTCATTGTAGTATTTACAATAAAAAATATACATAGATATATAGATATACAAAAACTCCTTTTCCTCAACCAAAAAATAATGAAGGATATATAACCCGCATCTGATCAACCATCTCCCATGTAGCTTCATTGGGCCCAAAGCATGAGTTGTTTCCACTGCAATATGCACTGAGGTTCTGACTGGAATTCTGCTTCTAGATCCATCTGCAATATAGACCATTCAATCACATGATCAACATCCTTCACATATATTTTAATCAATGAAACATGGAAACAATCATGGATTTTAACTGTCAGAGGCAGTGCAATTTTGTAGGCCACTGGTCCAATCCTATCAAGGATATAAAAAGGCCTGCAATATCAAGGTGCCATCTTGGCACATGATCCAATCCTCAAGGATATATTCTTGGGATTGATGCACAAGTATGTATGATCCGAAACCTGAAACTCCTTGAATTCCATGTGTCGACCTACATAACTCTTCTATATATCTTTGTTGGCTTTAGATTCTTCTTGACAACCTGCATTTCTTGTTCCATCTCTACTAGCATGTCTGATCCAATCAGTACCCTATTCACTGGATCACTCCAAATGATAAGAGTATTACAACACGACCCATAAAGTGCCTCAAACAAACTCATCCTCTAGGATTCATGATACACATTATTGTATGCAAACTCTACCAGTGGAAAATACTCTTCCCAATTCCTCTACTAGTGCATAACATCCATCCTCAACATATCCTCAAGAATCTTGCTAACCCTCTCTATTTGTCCATTTTTCAGTGGATGATAGGTTGTATTAAAATCAAAATTTGTACCCAAACCTACAAACAACTACTTCCAAAAACTGGAAGTGTGTAATATTCCCAATTAGCCCAAGCCAATGGGAATATTCAATTTTGCTTTGTCTTACTTTGATTTTCATGTTGACAAATAAAATGTGAAGGAGGACATGTAAAACTCCTAAAAACATCAAAATAAATCAATGCCTATGTAAACAGAGACATATTTGGGCCATGTAAATAAACTATTGCAGATGTGAATGGGTTTGAACCATGAGATTGGGTCAATTTTGACCAAGTCAACAGGGCAGTCTAGATGCAATGAACCTCATGTATAGACAACGCAGTTTTAGATGGAGGCTCCACATGTGAAAGGATCTAACTCATTGAGGTGGTTTAGGGTTTGGCAAGGCTATCATCTTATAAAAGATGGAGGATGAAAACAAGAGAAGGTTGTTGATGTTATTATTTTCTGAAGGTATTGTCTACTTAGACATCCCTTGTTGGGCTTTCCTGTTTAGGAATCCCACCTCCTTCCTTGAGCAGCTCTTGGAGGAGTCTTGTTTGCCTAGTCCACTATCCGTCATTTGGCCAAGCCACATCTTGCATCTATAGCACAGTCCTGTTTAGGCTTGAGCTGTCCATGTAAGCTGCAGCAAGTGGAACTCTAGATCTGATCAGATCTAGATTTTATTGGAGCCTCTTCTCAGTGAGTGTGTCTTTTAACCTCCTGGAAGAGTGCATCCACTGTTTGAGCTTCAGATCCACATATTAGCAGTAGGCCAAAGCATTCTCAAGGCCTAAAACACAATCCCTCTTCCATGACTGCGTTATTTGCAAGAGTAGAGTTGCTGGGGTACTTGACATAATTTTAGAGGAGAGATCTCTAGTGATTGAATCCCTCCTTTCACTATGGTGATCCGTGGATTGGCCAACCAATCCATGTTAGTTCAGATATGATCTACTATATATGTTATGATTTAGAATTTTCTGAATACTTCTGCAGATCTGTGACTTAGATCTCAGATCTACTCACCGTTGTTCATGTTTTGCTGAGATCCCTAAGGGGAATGTATAGAGGAGCCTATCTTGTACACAGATCTGAAATAGATCTATCATTTTATGTACAGATCTTATCTAGATCTAAGTTTTAATCTAATGCATGCTTCAACAATGAAAATAACGTTTTCAAGCTTATTCTACCATATCATGTTGTTGTAGCAGCTCATTTTGAGTCTTTTGTCTTGTACATTCATCCTATTTTTGTTGTACACTGTATAAGCTGCATTTTAGATATATTTTGCTGTTGTATAGCTGAAAGATGGACCTCCATGTTGGTCTCATGCTTATGAATTGATAAACTGCATTATTTCTGAAGCAGTCCATTGTATATAGCTGCATCCCCTCTCTTTGGGTGTTTTTAAGCTAAATTAGGTTGTGGGAGATCTGTTTAACCCACCTAGTTTGATTTGTTTTTTCTCCCCTTTTGGATCTAGAATCCAGATCTACTGATCAAAGGGATCCAAGGGCTGCAAACTCATTTATGTCCATATATCTCTCAAGAGTGCGTTATTCCAGCAGGCTTGCTGTGCTGTTCCAATTTTGGGATATTACAAAGTGAACTTGGCATCTCTGCCAGATACAATCTTCTTATGAATATCATGCATTATCATTATCTCCCTGATGAAGGCCCAAGCTACCTCACTAGCTGAATTTGTAGAATTTACTGGAATGAAATGAGCTACCCTGGTCAACCTGACAACAATAACCATGATGGAATCATGTTGTCTAGATGTCTTCGGTACATATATGATGAAATCCATGGAAACGACCTCCCATTTCTATTTTTGAATCAGAATTGGCTACAATAAACCACCTGGATTATTCACTCTGGTTTTACCTATTGTAAATCTAAACACCTTGCGACAAAATCAACTACCTCTTTCTTTATATTTGACCAGTAGTAAAACTTCTTCATAGTTGTCAAATTATTCTGATATCCCAGATGACTCGAACACAACTTAACATGAAATTCCCTTAAGATAAGCTTCTTGAGCTCACCACTGTCTTGCACATATATCCTGTCCCTAAATCTTACCAAACCATTTGCCATGAGATGATAATCCACATCATGTTCACCTGTACTCTGCTATTGTAACTTGTGCTTAAGTTGCTGGTACTTGTCATCCTGTTGTCCTGCCTGCAAGATCCGCTATTTCAAATCTATCCCATATGAAATCTTAGTTGCAATGTGATTTACCTGCACTCTTCTACTAAGATAATTTGCAACCTTCTTCTCCTTATCCTTCAATATGTACCTGATCTTGAAGTCGAACTCACTAAGTGTGGCCAACCATCTAGCTTGTCTAACATTTAGATTAGGTTGGTCAAACAAGTATGTCAACCCATTGTGATCACTTATCGACACAAGCCTCCTGCCAAGAAGATAGTGCCTCCACATATTCAATGCATGAATGATCGCAGCCAACTCAAGATCATGAGTCACATAGCTTTGCTCATGCTCATTCAGTTTCCTTAACCCGTAGCATACCACATGTCCCTCCTAGATCATGAATCTAGAAATTCCTCTCTTGCAAGAATATGTGGACACCATAAACTCTTTATTTGGATATGCAACCTTTATAAATGGAGAATTTGTAAGCAACTGCTTCAACTTCTCAAAACTAGCTGCACATTCCTCTATCCATTCAAACCTATTTCCTTTCCTCTACAAATATGTAAGAGGATAGGCAATCCGTGAGAAGTTACTAATGAACCTCCTGTAATAACCAGTTAACCCCATGAATTATCCGACCTCATCCACATTCCTAGAAGCTACCCATTCCATGATAGCTTTGATATTTTTCGGGTCCACTACTATGCCTTCCTTGGAAACAACATGTCCCAAGTAATGGAATTATGTTTGAAAGAAACTTCACTTACTAAGTTTGGCATAAAAATGATGCTCTCTGAGCATTCTCAATATTGTTTCCAGGTGTTTTTTGCGCTCTTCTTCATTCTTAGAATATAACAATATATCATCAATGAACACTATCACAAACTTGTCCAGATAAGGGCACAACACACTATTCATCAAACACATGAAAGTAGCTGGATTATTAGTAAAACCAAAAGGATCCACAACAAACTCATAATTCCCATACCTAGTCCAGAATGTGGTCTTGTAAATGTCCTCTTATTTGATGCGTACCTAATAATTTCCTGATCTAAAATCAATCTTCGAGAACATTATTTCTCCCTTCAATTGATCAAACAAATCATTAACCCTCGACAAAAAATACCTATTCTTAATCGTCACCTTGTTTAGTTGCGTAATCAATGCATATCCTCAGAGTACCATCCTTCTTCTCCACAAATAACACTGGTGCACCCCAAGGAAACACACTTGGCCTAATGTATCTCTTGTTAAGCATTTCCTTCAACTACAACTTCAGCTCCAATAACTTTGGAATGCTCATCCCATAAGGTGTCTTTAATGTTGGTGTTGCTCCTAGTACCAACTCAATATAAAAGTCCACTTCCCTGTGAAGAGGAAACTCTAAAATATTTGCTATAAATACATCCTGAAACTGTTGTAAAAGCAGATACCTCTTCAAGAATTATGCACCCTCAACATCCTTACCTTTATCACTAGAAACATGCATTGTAGAAATTATATAACTTATGTGTTATATGTCCAAGATTCTCCTGATCTCACACTATTTTAACTTCATGCAAAATATAGAATCTATTCCACCATTGATCATTTGCGGAAATTAAATCAAGATTGCAATGCACACATGAAACAATAAAAATTCACACACATTAACACAGTTGTTTAACAGGAAAGCCTAAAGCTGAAAACCCCATCTATCTGTATATAATATATGTCATAGAGATCATGTAACAATCCTCATACAAAGCTGATCATATCAAGCTCTCAGTACAATACAATCGCTACACACTAATCAAGAACAATCAGCAAAAATCTGCACTGATTTTTTCCCTCCTGATAGCCTGCCTCTACTGCGCAATCCCTGCTAAAGAATGGCTCTGAATGAGTTCGAATTGCTCCAGCCTTGCTCACGCAATCCTCATTGGCATCTCCACTGAATGTGTGGTGCATACAATGCAACACTATAGTCACAACTGATAGTCACACTTGCTCTTTCACCAATCTCTCCACTGAGTCTCCACTGATCTGTTCTGCACTGTAGTTAACTGTTGTCTCTGTCCAGTTAAATAATGAGTTATTATTTAGTGAATTAATTCACTCAACTCCACTGAAAGTATCAATCAGTTAGAAATAGACACAATCAGTTCAACTGAGTTTAACTCCACAAGTGTAGTTAAACTAGAAACCAAATCCACCAAACTCTGCCACTTGAATTCTAACTGAAGTCCTCCATGCATGAACCATCAGTAGCTCTAGGAATATGGTTAATTCCTTCAGCTAGCTGATCTGAACAATCTGTTAACTGAATGTTAGTGCTCCAAGAGAATAATATAATGTTTAGAGTCCAAAAATTATTAAGAGCTAATAATATCCGACATGTCTATTTTTAGACTGGCAGTCTAAAAATAGACTTCGCCCAAAATGTCTAAAAATAGAAGTCCATCTATTTTTCCAACTTGACCAACCATCCACAAATAGCATCCTGCAACTCATAGAATATGATCGACATGTCTAAAAATAGACTTTGCGCCAAAGCCTTTTGCGCGGGGCCCACTTAAGTGAGCGCTCTTTCTCGCTTTTGCCTCCATCTTGTTGAATCTCAACACTTCCTCTGTCTGAATGGGATTCTCTCTTTTGATCTTGTCTCTATGGTCTCGAATTTTCCTGACAGTGAGCGCCTTTGTCGGAAGTATCACACATCACAGTCTTAGTGAGATGTAAGAAAGTAAAATGATCTTCCGCTACACACAATCTCTGATATGATGATACCGGATGTCAATGTGTTTAGATCTATCATGAAATACTGGATTAACTGAGAGTTTGATGCAACTCTTATTATCACAATATATCACAGTAGGATCTAAGTGTGAACCGAACAACCCGACCAGGATCTTCCTCATCCATATAGCCTCGCATGCAGCCAAAATTGCTACCATGTACTCGGCCTCCGCTGAAATGAGTGCCACAGATCTCTGCTTCCTACTGTACCAAGAAACTGTTGTCGACCCAATACTGAAAATCCCTCCATATGTGCTCTTTCTATCCGTTGGGCTCCTTGCCCAATCTGCATCCATGAAGCCATGCAGCTTCACCTCATCCGACTGTCTGTACCAAAGTCCATATCCCGATGTGCCTCTGAGATATCTCAATACATGCTTCCCCGCCTTCCAAAAGAGCTTGGTAGGCTTAACCATAGCTTGTGAAAGCTGGTTAACAGCATAGCATATGTCCGGTCATGTATTGACTAGATACATGAGCGAACCAACCAACTGTCGGTAAACAGTGGCATCCACTACCTCTGCCGATGTAGCATCCTCTTTCCTCCAACCACCAGGAAGAGGAGTGTCGATAGGCTTGTAGCCTTGCATGTGAAACTTCTCCAGTATCTCCCGGGCATACTTGCCTTGAGACACAAATAGTTCACCTTTCCGCTGCCAAATTTCCAATCCCAGGAAATAATGAAGGAGGCCCAAGTCCTTCATCTCAAACTCCTTTGCAAGATCTGCCTTGCATGAGTGTATCAACAGTTCATCACTCGTTAGTATTAAATCATCTACATAAAGTACAATGATCAAAAGCTTACCCTCCACCACAATCTGGTATAGGTTTGGATCCGCCTCACTCTTGGCGAAACCAAGTTCGGTGAAATAACTGTCTATTCATGTGTACCAAGCACGAGGTGCTTGTTTCAGCCCATACAACGCTCTTTTGAGCCTGCACACATGCAACTCGCTGTTGAAGATTTTGAGTCCTTCAGTTCGCTCATTGTACACCTCCTCCTCAATGATTCTATTGAGGAACGCAATCTTATTATATACGATGAATGTGTAGCCACATGCATTTGAGAGGCAAGGATGGTCCATATGGAAGAATACCTTGTGACGAGGTGCAAGGTTTCCTTCGAGTCCCTCATCAATCCTCAATCTGTGAGAAGCCTGGGTGACAAACTAGCCTAGTGCTTCTCGACGCTCCCATCAGCAGCTTGCTTCACTTTGTAGATCCATCTCGAACCTACCATTGATTTCCCTTCCGGCCTTGGGACAATCTCCCATGCACTGTTTCTGACAATTGAATCATACTCTTCCACCATGGAATATACCCATTCGGGATTCTCCACAGCTTCCTCAAAAAAGGATGGCTCCGTCACGATACACTTGCTTATCAGAGCCATGTATCCAGTAAATCAGTCAGGTGACTGTCTCTGTCTGCGTTGTGATGTAGGAACTCCTACATTCTACACTGCATCAAGATTCAGTCGCTCAGCTTCTGTAGTGCACTTCCGCCCTCTGATGTTTGGCGCTGCATGAGTGGTTTCTTCCACTCCATGAACCTCCTCTTGTGGCTGATCCACATCTTGAGGCTCATCTTTAGGAACAATTAGCTCCTCCTCTGCATGCAAGTGTAGCTCCCTCTCAAGCGACAACTTCATGGCTTTCTCCTCATTAAATTTGATAACCCATCGCATAACAGTCATCCGACTGTCTGGAAAATACACACGATAATTATGGGGTGTTTCTGTGTATCCCAAAAATATCCCAACCTCTGTGGTCGGCTCTAGATTCTTCCTAGCATCCTTCATCACATGAATGTAAACAGGTGAGCCAAAAATCTTCAAATGAGAAATATCAGGCTTCTTACCAGAAAACGCCTCTTCGAGTGTACTCATGCCAAGTACTCTATGAGGACAACAGTTTTGCACATAAATCGCAGTGTTGCATGCCTCATCCCACAGCATGGAAGGCCCCCATCATGCAACATCACCCGTGCATCACCCACGATCATTGCTCTTCCTTCCTCAACGACCCCATTCTGATGTGGTTTATGAGGCGCTATGAGTTCTCTTCAAATTCTTCTTTGCTACAGAAGTCTTTGAATTCACCAGAGATGTATTCACCACCATTATCACTCCTTAGAGCTTTCACTTGCTTCCCCGACTCTTTCTCAACCAACACCTTGAACTCACAGAACTTTGAGTATGTCTTGCTCTTCTTCTGCATGAAGAAGATCCAAAACTTATGAGAAAAGTCATCAACAAATATCACATAATATATGTGCTTTGCTATTAAAGCAAACGAGAAAGGTCCACACACGTCTGTGTGAATTCTCTCAAGGATCGTCGAAGCATGACTATCCTTCTCATGAAAAGTGGTCTTCACAAATTTTCCCAAAGTACATCCCTTGCACTAATCTGACTGCGCAAGTGTACCTTTGGGAAGCCCGGTAGAAATCTGCTGCAAAATTTTCAAAGCACCATGGTGAAGATGGCCCAATCTCCTGTGCCACAATTTGCCCTCATCTCGGCTCACCACTCCTTCTGCTTTGCTTGCAATTGCAGCACAGCCATCTACCTGCAATTGATAAAGATTCTTAACTTGAATCCCTATCCTCCTAGTTTGACTAGTTGTTTTATGGCACAGGAAAGCTTTTCCCTTGCTAAAAACAACATCATAACCCTTGTCTTCCAGCATCGCCATGGAGATCAGATTCTTCTTCAATCTTGGAACATGCACGACATCCTTCAAGATGAATGGTTTACTGGACTCCATCTCAAAGGAAATGGTCTCGATACTAGTCGCACTGTATCTACCATCATCGCCCATCTCGATGTGCACTCCAA
The DNA here is from genome assembly GCA_034641835.2 of Pinus albicaulis. Taxonomy (NCBI): domain Eukaryota; kingdom Viridiplantae; phylum Streptophyta; class Pinopsida; order Pinales; family Pinaceae; genus Pinus; species Pinus albicaulis. The sequence goes on from CM076572.1 coordinate 958,143,222, forward strand.
GATCCTTTTCCTCCAGATCACTAAACAAATCTTTGTCTTTGGTCATATGGAAAGACACACCACTGTCAAGAAACCACACTGATCCCATCACACTTGAAACCAAGCATGCGATCAAAGAAAATTCCAGCTCAAACTGCAAGGCTAAGGCCTCTCTTGCTACAGAACCAACATCGCTCTTATTATTCTTCTTCTGTGGGCAATTAGTGGCGAAATGCCCGTGCTGGTGACAATGAAAACACTTCACCTTGGACAAATCATGCTTCTTGCCTTTAGCTTCGGATTTGGAAGATTTCTTCCCTTTTCCTTTCCGAGCTTTGGCAGCCAAAGCGCAATTTTCTTCATCTTCATTCTTCGATGAAGATCCATCCCTGGTACCTCGCCTTATCTCCTCCTGCACAAGATCTGACCAAATTCGCTCCCATCCTGGCAGTTTCTCCCGTCCATTGACAAAGTCTTCGTAGCTATGCCAACTCTTCGAAAGCCCAAGGAGAGCCAAGCTCACCAAGTGTTCTTCATCAACAGTAACCCCCACACTTCCCAGCTCATCCTTGTAGTGGACAAACTTCGTGAGGTATTTTGGAATACTATCGCCTTTCTCCATTTTTATTTTTCTGAGCTTGTCTTTAAGTACCAACTTCCTCTGGTCACTTCGGCTTTGGAACAAGTCTGTCAAAGCCTTCCACATTAAGAATGGAGTGGCTTTACCGTGAAGACTAGACACAATGTGATCCTTCACACCTTCCAATAGAATCCTTCGACACTTTTCTACCTTCTTTTTCCATGCGTCAAGTGCGGCTGCATCGCTAGAAGGAGGCTTATAAATATCAACATCTATGAACTCCTTCAACCCATTATCATCTAGCACCACCTCCATCCTGTCCTTCCACGCTATGTAATTCGAGCTGCCCTCAAGGGCATACTCCAATCGCAATCCGTTGAAAGACATTTCAATGAATGCTCAACTTCGACACCAAGAAAACACTACATCAAATTCGAATTCCACCAGCACAAAACTCAACCGCTTCAATAATTGAAATCTCCTCCAATGATAAACACTGCTTTGATACCATGTAGAAATTATATAAATTATGTGTTATATGTCCAAGATTCTTTTGATCTCACACTATTTTAACTTCATGCAAAATACAAAATATATTCCACCATTGATCATTTGCGTAAATTAAATCAAGATTGCAATCACATGAAACAATAAAAATTCACACACATTAACACAGTTGTTTAACGGGAAAGCCTGAAGCTGAAAACCCCAACTATATGTATATAATATATGTCATAGAGATCATGTAGCAATCCTCATACAAATCTGATCATATCAAGCTCTCAGTACAATACAATCGCTACACACTAATCAAGAACAATCAGCAAAAATCTGCACTGATTTTTGCCCTCACAATAGCCTGCCTCTACTGCGCAATCCCTGCTGAAGAATGGCTCTGGATGAATTTGAATTGCTCCAGCCTTGCTCACGCAATCCTCATTGGCATCTCCAATGAATGTGTGGTGCATACAATGCAACACTATAGTCACAACTAATAGTCACACTTGCTCTTTCACCAATCTCTCCACTGAGTCTCCACTGATCTGTTTTGCACTGTAGTTAACTGTTGTCTCTGTCCAGTTAAATAATGAGTTATTATTTAGTGACTTAATTTAACTAATTAATTCACTCAACTCCACTAAAAGTATCAATCAGTTAGAAATAGATACAATCAGTTCAACTGAGTTTAACTTCACAAGTGTAGTTAAACTAGAAACCAACTCCACCAACTACTTCTCCAACTCAACCAAACTCTGCCACTTGAGTTCTAACTGAAGTCCTCCATGCATGAACCACCAGTAGCTGTAGGAATTACATAATTCCTTCAGCTAGCTGATATGAACAATCTGCTAATTTAATTTTAGTGCTCCAAGAGAATAAGATAATGTTTAGAGTCCAAATATTATTAAGAGCTAATAATATCCGACATGTCTATTTTTAGACTGGCAGTCTAAAAATAGACTTCACCCAAAATGTTTAAAAATAGAAGTCCATCTATTTTTCCAACTTGACCAACCATCCACAAATAGCATCCTGAAACTCATAGAATATGATCGACATGTCTAAAAATAGACTTTGCGCCAAAAATAGCCTGCGGGGTCCACTTAGTGAAGGTGACTCTTTTCACTAAGCTCATCATCTTGTTGAATCTCAACATGCATTGCGAACAATACACACCCTTTAGCCCACATAGTTGTAACCATTATCACTAATGTAGGCTTCTTCTTACCTTGCAAGATTCTCTTCTCTCCATTATCATCCAAGCACTCAATATCCTTATCATAACAATCCACCTTAGTCCTATGAAGGTACACAAATTCCATACCTAGAAGCACATTGTATGATCCCAATGGAAGCACATTTATATCTGTTGATGTAGGCATACCATTCAACTCAAAGGCATGAGCTGTTACCCAATGATGTGTTGAAAAGTCAACAATAAATGTCTGTCTAATTTGATTTTCCCTTAATTAAATTGGACAATAAAATGTAATATTATATCATAATAACTTGTAATAGTTAATTGAGTGTGGTAAACTCAGTTAGCCAATGAATTTTGAGTTGAGGGTGGTTGGTGAGACATGCAAAGTGATTCTATGTTTTTTAGAGTTCGAGTTGTAGTTAGTGCATTAGTTTAATGCATGAGAAATCAGTTAACTCAATTAATTGAGTTAAAGTCAGTTGAACTAGTTGTAACTGTTTGTTGCACTAGTGAGAGATCAAGTGAATTAAATCATATTTAATTCACATGCAGTGATCTATCATGCAACTGATGATTTTCTATTAATAGATACATGCATGTCAGTTCCAGTGGAGACCCAGGTGAGACAAGGGTTAAAGGGATGTTAACTATCAGTTGTATCATTAGTAGGCTGCCTACATGCAATAAGACAACCATAGGATTTCCCATGAGCATTGCCCAGATTTGGAATGCTGAAATTCCTAAAGAATAGGGATTTCATTCCACATGAATTGCGCAAGCAAGGCAGGTTGAGCAGAGGCTAAAAATTGGCTAAGTACTAGCCCAATTTTGTCTGGATCAGTGTGAGAGAGTTGTGAGAGTGCATGAGACTCTTGTGAGAAGAGTGCATTGTAATTTTTTCATAATTCCTTGGTGAATATACAATAGAAGATAGAGGGGTTTTGAGCAACAAGCTTTCCTTGGGAAAATGTCTGTATTGTGGTTTGATTTGCTTCTTTCTTTACTTGTTGTGATTGGTGATCGTGTTTATCTTCCACAATTGATTTGTAGAAGGATTCAGTATATTTCTTTAGTATATCGCCTGATCGGATTGAATCCATTGATATACATATTGTTTGTATAATTTATACATGCTATCAGAGCACATGAAATCACTATAGTGGAGAAGAAATTGAGTTTGTGACGGAATAGCATTCGAATTTGCAAAAGTATTCTTTGGTGCGACAAGCGGATCGGGATCAATATGGCTTCTAATGGCTTGATATTGGAGTATGCACTCGAGGGAAGTTCCAATTATATTGTGTGGAAAGACATGATGGAGGAAGTTCTGGAGGACAATGGGTTGAAAGAATTCATTCATAATGACATTCCTAAACCCGCAACAACATATGTCGCTCTTCTTGATGCTTGGCAAAAGAAGGTTGCAAAGGTGAGGAGGATCTTATTGGAGGGAGTATGAGACCACATTGTCTCAAGTCTCCATGGCAAAGTGACTCCATATGCAATGTGGAAGGCTTTGACATATCTATTTCAGAGTAGCAGTGATAACAAAAAATTGGCATTGAAGGCATTGGAATACAAAAAAAGTGTATTCCAAAACACACTTGGTTTTTTTTTAAGGTCAAATTTCAACATTTTTATAAAATTATGCTAAAAACAAAATTGTTTCTTGAAAAAAGGATTGAAAAAACACCCTCAAAACAAAACCAATTGACGCTGGAATAACAAAAAAAAAAAAATGTCATATTTTTGACATTTTTAAAAATAGAAATAACATTTTTAATTTTTAGAATTCAAACATTAAAAAAAACCTAAAATTTAAGAAAAAAATAAAAACATTTTAAAGCTTAAAATTTAAAAATATATAGGAATAAAAAAATAAAAATAAAAACAAAATAAAAATTTTAATTCAAACATTAAAAAAAAACTTAAAATTTAAGAAAAAAATAAAAAATAAAAATTAAAAAAAAATTAAAGATTAAAATTTCAAAATATATAGAAATAAAAAAAATAAAAATAAAAATAAAAACAAAATAAAAATATTAAATTAAAAAGAAAAACAAGTTAAAAAAAAAGAAATTATAAAAAATAAAACATAGAAATTAAATTTAAAAAAGAAAAAGAAAATGTTTATCAAATTAAAAAAAAAAAAATTTAAAGAAATATATTAAATTTTAATAAATTTAAAACTTAATATATATATATAATATATATATATATATATATATATATTGAAATTTAAAGTAAAAAATGAAAAATTAATTTAAAAAAAAAAGGAAAAAAATACAATAAAAATATTAAATTTAAAGAAATATATATTAAAAAATATATTAAATTTAAATTATAAAAAATAATATATATATATATATATATATATACTTGAATTAAAAATATATATATTAGATTTTATTAAATTAAAAAAAAATGTTAATATTAAAATAACAAATTAAATAAAAAAAAATATTAAATTTTAATAAATAAATGAATAAACAAATAAAGTTTGAAATAAAAATAAATTGTAAATATATAAAAAAAAAATCGTTAAAATAAAAAGTTAAAAAACCTTAAAAATCAATTAAAATTGAAAAATTGAAAAAAATAAATTTAAAAAAAATATATTAAAAAAAAAATAATAATAATAATTTGAAAATATTAAGTTTAATTAAATAAAAAAATCTAATTTTAAATACACAATTTTAATTGAAATAAAAAAATATAAAAATTTTATGTAATTAAAAAAATAATAATAAAAAATTAAAAAAATTTAAAAAAATATTAAATTCAAATAAATAAATAAAAAATACAAAAATTTACTAAATTTTAAAAATATTAAATGGAAAACTATGAAAAAACACAAAAAAAGCCCCTCAAAGACCGGATAAAGAGATCCATGAAAACCCCCACTGTAGACAGAGGAAGGAGGTCTGTTTCTTCCGTTAGAAGATCTCCAATTAGAAATGGAGGAGAAAGACCTCTCATCCACAGATTTAGCCAATGAAAAAGCCGCTCAAAGGAACACTTACAGCTCTTTCGGAAATGAAGAAGAGCACCGGCGATTAAAGTCTCGAAGTCTCGTGGTTGAAATCCGGGATAGAAATACTACTTATTTTCATAGACAAGGCAGGCACGTCTCTCACGAAACTACATTGCGTAAATCACTTCCTCTAACGGACAAGTATATAAAGGATTTGCACAAATTAAAGAGGCGGCAAGAAACCATTTTCAAAACCTACTTAGTGCGGATGGAAATGGGAATGAGGAGGATGCTTTAGAGCTTCTCTCCAACATTCCAAATCGATCAAGCAAAGAGGACAATGACTCTCTATTAAGCCCAAACTACAGAAGAAGAGATAACCTCCATAGTCCGGTCCATGGAACCCGACAAAGCACCAGACCCTCGACGGATTCTCGTGCATTTTTGCGTAATCGCTGGGGAGATAATCAAACATGACCTCTTCAGATTGATAAGAGGAATCTTGAGGAAGGCAAAAGTTGGAGGCGGAATCAACTCCACCTTTCTTGCTCCGATCCCTAAGGAAACAAACCCCGGCTCCTTTGACAGATATAGACCAATCTCACTCGCAATTCTTCATACAAGATCGTGTCCAAACCATCGGCCAACGAATTAAGCCACTTCTTCAAAAAAACTCATCTCTCCTACTCAAGGGGGATTTGTTCATGCGTACGATGACTCGGACAATGTTATACAAGTCCAAGAAGCACTTCACTCCCTGCTCACGCTCGGAAAGAACCAGGTATGATCATAAAACTTGACATGTGTAACGCATTTGATAGAGTAAATCGTTCTTTTCGTATAGAGTGCTTTCTTCCTTCGGATTCGGACATGTGATTTCATAAACCTCATCAAAGCCTCGCATTGAAAACGTCCGGACCGCCCCAATGGTGAATGGAAGACCAACAGACATTTTTTTCTTAGCCACCGGGATTGAGGCAGGGTTGCCCCTCTCTCTCCCTTTCTTTATATACCGATGGCCGAGTCATTGAGCGTAAAGCTAACTCAAGAAAAAACAAACAGAAACCTTCCCGGGATAAGAATTGAACAGGTATCGCTCCGTTGAATCACGCACTATTTGCAGACGATTCACTTCGCTAGGGGGTGCATCACCGAGAATTGCCAACAATTTCAAGTCCATTCTCCAAAAGTTTTGCAATGTTTCGGTGCGCTCGATTAGTGAAAGGAAGAGCGCCGTTTATGGATGGAACACGTATCAACATTCAATTGAAAGGATCGCAAATGTCTTGGGATTCAATGGACACGCAGCTACGGGAGAAAATAAAGTATCTCGGCCTTCCATTATCGCCGTCCAATCGAAATCATATGTGGGAGGAGGTGGTCTCTAAGTTCAAGAAAAAGATTAAAGCATGGGGCGGCTCTCGGCTTTCAACCGGAGGCAAGCTCACCCTTATTCGAACAAAGTGCTTTCAGCCGTTGCCAACTTTCCAAGCCTCATTGCCGATGGCCCCAAGACAAATAGCCGATCGAATTTCCCTGTCTCATGCTAAATTTTTTATGGAATGGCGGACGTGGTAACAAGAACTCGGTTTCATTTAATTAATCGGGAAACGAGTAATGCGCCCCTTTGGCTCGAAGGCGGTCTTCAAATACGTAACCCCCGTAATGCCAACTTAGCATTGGGGTGCAAGTCGTTGTAGGGACACGATAAACGAACCCTCCCACCTCGTGCCACCGCATCCTTAATCACAAATATCTTAATAATCAACCGATCACCACCTTCAATCCGAGAATTCTCGCTAGAGGATCGCAGCCCGGAAGCTTTGCAATAAAGCAATCACCTTCTTCGAACTCACTCGTACAAAAATCCCGTGAAATGGCAAAAGTATTTCATTTCGTGGAGAGATCGAATCATGGGTCATCCTTTCTCTAGCGCTTAATAATGAAATAACAGAATTAAGAGAATGGTTAAGTTCAAAAGGAGTTCGGAAAAATAGAAGACATTGCAGATCGGGATCACAATGGCACTGGCGTAGTTGGTCTTTGCCCAACATTCCAAAGACATTTAAATAACCAGCTAAGCATTTTTATTGCCGCAATTACAGATTTTACCCCCGTGCACAAGGATGAGGAAGACTCATGGGGATGGGGAAAGACCTGGGGTATATACAACAGACAGGATACTTGCGAAATTTCAGCAAGGTAAAAGGACTCTCAAAGCACCCGTAAAATTGTGTGGAAACAGATCCGGGAACATTTCGACCGCCCAAGATCAATTTCTTTTTTTTGGACTTTCTGTTTCATAATAAAATCCTTACCGGTGAAAATCAGCGTGTAAGAAACATTGCCGGCCCCCCACCGATGTGTTCTCTCGCAAAAAGGCTCGGAAACCTCCGATCATTTATTCATTGATTGTGAGTTTGCACAAGGCCTCGGGTCTATCTTCTCGACAGTGTCCGAACGTGAGAACCCCCCGCTCACTCGCTCGATCATAGACATGTATTCATCATGGAAAGCCCGATATCCCTTTAACATTGCAGACAAATCACTTTGGCATAAGGTATGGAATGCAAGACCAAAATATGTATGTTGGAAGTCAGTGCTTGTCTTGAAATCGAAAACTATTTTCAACCAAAAATAAATAACTCGCAGATACCATAGCGAACTGTGCCAAGAAGCTCCTTTTAGAAACCCCCGAGACGTACCCACGATCAAAGATGATAGTTCCCTTTGAAATGAAGAAAAGGCATGGTTGGAAGGCTTCTCCCTCACGCTCGTATTCTTCAAAGAATCACACGTCCCGTACTTCAAAGGAAAATGGCAGATTCGAGACACTTCGGACGCTTTTAAGAAGTGGTGGAAAACACAAGGAAAATGCACTATTTTCTTTGATGGAGCCTCAAAAGGCAAACCCGTAGGTCAGAGCCGAGGGGTCATTTATTTTCCGAATGGGAAAAAAGAGGACTTCACTGGGACTCTGGGATAAAAACCAATAATCATGCCGAAATCCTCGCCTTTTAAAGGCTTGTCAACTCGGCCAGGAAAGAGAATCCAAGTGAAATTATTGTCTTTGGAGATTCCGAGTCATGGTAAAATCTCTAATAAACAAAAAAGGGCTCAAAGATCCAGCAGTTAAATAAACAAACTTTGCAAGAGTGAACAGACTTTCCCAAGGATTTCCCCTCACCTCAATTCTTTCATATACTCGTGAGAATTAAACACTGTGTCGATAGATCGGCAAATATAGGATGCACTCTAGAAAAGAGCATGATCAAGCATAAATGCAAAGTGCGTGAACACTGCAATCATCCCCCTAACAAGGCGCCTCAAGTTAAATCCCGTAGATTTGTAATGCTTCGATGCAGTGAATTGTAATACTTGATTTGGTTTTGGCCACCCCTTCCTATCAATAAAATTAACCGTTTCAGCTTAATTAAATGGAAAACTAAACATAAAATGTAATAATAAATAAAAAAATATGAAAAAATTAAATAAAATAATGAATTAAATAAAAAAAAAATACAAAAAATAATAAAAATTATTAACAAAATTTAGAAAAAAAAAATCAAAAACAAAAAAATGAATAAAATTAAAAAAAATTAAAGAAAACAAAAAAAATTAAAAAAAATTAAATTTTAATTATAAAAATTAAATTTAAAAAAATAATTTTAAATTTTTTGAATTAAAAAAAATCAAATTAAAAAAACAATATTAAAAATAAATAAATAAATAAATAAAAGAATTTTTTGATCGTGGTGGCGCCGCCAATCGGCCTTCCGCCTAGGTGACGGCGGAGGCCAGCCGCTAGGCGGGAGGCCGATTCCGAGAATGGCCCTCCCGTGGTGGGAGGCTGATTCCGGGAATCACCCTCCCGCGATGGGAGGCCGATTTCAGGAATCGCCCTCCCACAGCGAGAGGCCGATTTTGGGAATCGCCCTGAGGCCTCCTACGGTAGGAGGGCGATTCCCGGAATCGGCCTCTCGCCGTGGGAGGGCGATTCCCAGAATCGGCCTCTTGCCGCGGGAGGGCGACTCCCGGAATCGGCCTCTCGCCGTGGGAGGGCGATTCCCGAAATCGGCCTCCTGTGGCGGGGAGGGCGATTCCCGGAATCAGCCTCCAGCCGCGGGAGGGCAATTCCCGGAATCGGCCTCCCGCCTAGGTGGCGGCGGAGGCCGGCTATTGGGCGGGTGGGGGGCTGCAGCCCCCCTCGCCCAGCGGCCGGCCTTCGCCGCCACTTGGGCGGGAGGCCGACTAGCGGTGCCACCACGATCAAAAAATTATTTTATTTTTTTTTAAATTTTTATTTATTTATTTATTTTTTAAATTTGATTTTTATTTTTTATTTTTTATTTTTAAATTCAAAAAATTAATTAATTAATTAATTTTTTTTTTAAAATTCAATTTTTTTTTTTTTTTAAATTTAATTTGTTTTAATTTTTTTGTTTTTTGTTTTTTAATTTTGTTTTTAAATTTAATGTTTTAGATTAATTATTTTTTAAAATTTAAAATTTATTCATTAAATTTATTAAATTTTAATTTATTATTATTATTATTTAATCTTTTAGTTTATTTGGTTTTTCATTTTTAAAATTTATAAATTGTTTCATTTAAAAAAAAACAGTAAATTTATGGATATTTGTTTTTTAATTATTTGCACGTGGTTTTTTTCATTTTTTTTGTTTTTTAATGATAGTTTTTTTATTTCAATTCTTTTATTTTAATTTTCTTTTTCAATTTTAAATTTTGTTTTTTTTTTTTTTAATTTGTTTTTTTTTGTTAATTTTAAAATTTGTATTTTTGTTTTCTTATTATTATTATTATTCTAATTTAATTTTTTAAATTTAATTTTTTCTTTTTTGTATTTTATTTTTTTTATCTAAATTTTAATTTTGTAATTTAAATTATTTTTAAATTTTCTATTTTAATTTTTTTTTAATTATATGGATTTTTTTAATAACTTAGAAAAAAATGTTTTTGATGTTTTTTTATTTTTATTTTTTTTTTGTTAATTTTTGTTTTTTTTCTTTAAATTATGTGTTTTTTTTCAAATTTTGTGATTTCTTTTGATATAATTTTCGAATATTTTTGTTTTGTTTTTGTTTTATTTATTTATTTTTGTTTAAATTTTTTATTTTTACGAGTGAATTTTGTTTTTTTTTTTACATTTTTATTGGTTTTTTATATTGTTTTTATATATATATATATATATATATATATATATATATATATATATATATATATATATTTTAAATTTTTTTTTATCTAAGTTTTATGTTTTATTACCAGCATGAAAATCACCACTCTACAAAAAAAAGGTTGATGCTGCATCAATACGTTTCAAAATTAGCATGAAAATGACAGCCCTAAAAATAAATAAATTTGATGTTGCATCAATACGTTTCAAAATTAGCATGAAAATCACTAACATTTTAAAACAAATATTCATACTTCATAAATAAAAATATTAGAGTGTCAAAAATGTGCTAAAAAAAAAGAGAGGTGATTCTGCAACAGCACTTTTCAAAATCGGGTGCTTTTTATGCTACCAAAAAAAAGTAGGTAACAGTGCGGTTACCTATTTGATCGGTAACATTGTTGAAAATCAAAATGGAGAAAGGTGACACTATTCTGAATTATTTAACCAAGTTTTTCCAATGTCAAGATGGGCTTGGGAGCAACTGAATTACTGTAGCGGATGATGACTTGGTGAGCCTAGCTCTTCTAGGCCTTCCCAAGAGTTGACATAGTTATTAGGACTCTGTCAATGGGAGGGAGAAGTTTCCAGATTGGGAGCGACTTTGGTCGGATTTGGTGCAATAAGAATTCAGGCAGAATACCAGTGATGGATCCTCATCTAAGACAGATGATGAGGAAAATTGCGCCTTGGCTGGTAAGGCAAAGAAGGGGAAAGGAAAGAAATACTATTCCAAATTTAAGACCGGCAAAGAAGGCAAGAAGCGCGACATGTCCAGAGTGAAGTGTTTTCACTGTCACGAGCATGGACATTATGCCACTAATTTCCCACAAAAGAAGAAGAACAAGAAGGCTTCAAGATCTGTCGCTGGTGAGGCTTTGGCCTCGCAATTTGAGTCGGACTTCTCACTCATTGCATGCATGGTGTCACGTGCGATGGGATCAGTGTGGTACTTGGATAGTGGTGCATATTTCCACATGATGTGAGACAAAGAAATTTTCAGTAGCTTGGAGGAGAAGGACCTCTAGATGCATATCGAAATGGGTGATGACGGGAGGTACAACGCTATAGGGATTAGTATAGTTACCTTCAAGAGATAGTTAGGTAAACCCTTCTTATGAAAATATGTAATTCATGTACCGGGCTTGAAAAAGAATTTAGTTTCAGTTGCAATGTTGGAGTATAGAGGTTACGATGTGGTTTTTAGTGAATGGAAAGCTTTCCTTCGACACAAAGACAGATCCCAATCCATGTGAAGAATCTCTACAAACTTGATGTAGATGGCTGCGCAACATTGATGGGCAAGGCATACAAAGTGGTGAGCCGAGATGAGGGTGAGTTATGGCACATGAGATTGGGCCATCTACACCACGGTGCCTTGAAGGTCATGTAGTAGATTTCTATGGGGCTTACAAAGGGTACACTTGCGCAGATAGAAAAATGCAAGGGATGTACCATTGGGAAGTATGGAAAGGCCACTTTTCACGAGAAGGTGAACTGAGCAGTGGAAATCCTTGAGAGAGTTCACTCAAATGTGTGTGGACCATTCTCTACAGATTCGATAGCAAAGCACATGTATTATGTGATCTTTGTTGATGATTTTTCTAGAAAATGTTGGATCTACTTCATGCAGAAGAAATATCATATGTTCTCAAAAATTTCGTGAGTTCAAAGCACCGGTGGAGAAATATACTGGAAGCATGTGAAGACTCTTAGGAGCGACAATGGTGGTGAGTACATCTCCAATTAATTCAAGAACTTTGGTAGCAAAGAAGGAATTTAGAGAGAGTTGATCGCGCCTCATAACCCACAACAGTAATGGGGTCGCGAATAAAAAAATAGAACAATTGTGGGTGTGGCACGTAACGATGTTGCATGATCGTGGCCTACCATTTCATTTGTGGGTGGAGGCATGCAACACAATGGTATTTTGCAAAACCGTAGTCCTCATCTGATACTTGGCATGAGTACACCGCAGGAGCCTTTTCTGTAAAAAAACCCGATGTTTCATATTTTAAATTTTTTGGCTCACCGTCTATTTCCATGTGACCAAAGATTCCAGGAAGAAGCTCGAACCAACAACCGAGATTGGGATATTTTTGGGGTACACTCGATACTCCCCCAATACTATCTGGTGTATTTTCCAAACAAGAGGATGAATGTTGTGAGATAGGATATAAAATTTGATGAGGAGAAAGCCATGCGATTTTCCCTTGAGAGGGAGCCGGATTTGCATGCGTACGAGGAACTCTTGGTTCTAAAGGATGAACCTCAAGATGTGGATCAACCACATGAGGAGGATCATGGAGTGGCATAAAACACTCATGCAAATCCATCCACCGTAAATGGTAGAAGGCGCACCATTTTAAGCCGATAGATTGAGACTTGATGCAACGAACATGTAGGAGCACCTACTTCTAGGCAAGCGGACGAGACAATCTCCGTATAGGTTTATCGGATACATGGCTCTTATGAGCAAGTGTATTGTGACACAACCATCCTCCTTTGAGGAATCGTGGCATCAACCAATTTGGTTTGATGCCATGGTTGAGGAGTATGACTCCATCGTCAAGAACAAAGGCATGGGAAGTTGTCCCAAGACCAAATTTCGGAAAATCGCTGGTTGGATCTAGATGGATCTATCGTAGAAGCGTGTGGTAGATGGGAGTGTGGAGAAGTACAAGGCTAGATTTGTAGCCCAGGGATTCTCACAAGTTGAGGGGATAGACTATGAGGATACTTTCCAATGGTTGTGAGATACTCATCGATTAGATCTATCCTTGCACTCTCGCGCGTATGGGGTGGAAGATACATCAAATGGATGTGAAAATTGTGTTTCTCAATGGAGTTATTGAGGAAGAAGTGTACATAGAGAAGCCAAAAGGTTTTGAGACTCTGACAGCGTGAGTCGCATGTGTGCAAGCACTCAAGAGAGCATTGTGTGTGGTCAAGCAAGCACCTCGTGCTTGGTACACCGTGATCGATAGCTATTTCATCGGGTTGGGCTTCACGAAGAGTGAAGCGGATGTGAACTCCGTACTAGATTGTGGTTGATGGTAAGCTCTTGATTATCGTACTTTATGTTGATGATCTAATTTTGACAGAGTGATGAGCACTTCATAATTTGTTTCAAAGAGGATCTCGCAAGAGAGTTTGAGATCAAGGACATGGGGACTCCTTCACTATTTCCTTGGTTTGGAAATATGGCAGCAGGATGGTGAGCTATTTTTTTCTCAAGGAAAGTATGCCAAAGAGTTCGAGTAAGTTTCACACAGAGAGATGTAAACCCAGTGGAGACTCCTCTTCGAAAGAAAATGGAGGAAGGAGGATGCTACTTCGTGTGAAGTAGTGGGCGCTATTGTTTATAGGAAGCTCGTGGGTTCACTCGATGTACTTGGTGAACACCAGCACCGTACATTTGCTACGTAGTTAACCATATGAGTCAAGGTATGGTTAAGCCGACCAAGCTCTTTGGAAGGTGGGGAAGCATGTCTTGAGATATCTCAAGGGCACTACAAAGTATATATTATGGCACGTGACAAGATAGAGGGAGTGAAGCTTCAAGGATTCACCGATGCAACATTGGGTAGGCACCATCAAACGAAAAGAGCACATCAGAGGATCTTCGCATAGGATCGACAACAATTTCTTAGTACAACAGAAGTAGATATCCGTGGCACTCGCCCACCCGAGGCAAAGTACATGGTATCTAGTCGGCCGCATGTGAGGCCATATGGATGAGGAAGATTTTGGTTGGTTTGTTTGGTTCTCGTATGGATCCGACAGTTGATACATTGTGATAACTAGAGTTGCATTAAACTCTCGATTAATCCGCATTCCATGATAGGTCCAAGAATATATACATCCCGTACCACCATCTCGTAGATTGTGTTCAAAGGCGCATTATGTTACTTCAAGACATTCCCACCGAAGATCGAATGAAGATATTCTCGATGAAGGAGCTCACCAGAGAAAATTTGAATACCATAGAGGCAGGATCGAGGTAGCCGATAAACCCTTTCTTGTTGAGAGGGAGTTTTGAAAAGTCAAAAAGAAATTTGTCTAATTTAATTTTTCCCCTAATTAAATTGGACAATAACTCAATTAATTGAGTTAAAATTAGTTGAAATAGTTGTAACTATTTGTTGCACTAGTGAGAGATCAAGTGAATTAAATCGTATTTAATTCACATGCAAAGGATCCGTCATGCAACTAGTGATTTACTATTAATAGTTGCATGCATGTCGGGCCTAAAGGATACCCGAGCTTGGGACAATGGTTAAAGGGATGTTAACTATCAGCTTGTATCATTAGTAGGTCGCTGCATGTAGTAAGACAACCATAGGATTTCCCATGAGCATCAGTGCAGCTGGAAGGCTAAAATTCCTAAAGAATAGGGATTGCATTCCACATGAATTGTGCAAGCAAGGCAGGCCGAGTTAGTAGGCCGAAAATTGGCTAAGTACCACCCCCAATTTTGTCCGTGACTACAGGTGAGATAGTTGTGAGAGTGCAAGAGACTCTTGTGAGAAGAGTGCATTGTAATTGTTTGATGATTCCTTGGTGAATATACAATAGAAGATAGAGGGGTTTTTGAGCAAGTAAGCTTTTCCTCGGGAAAAATATTTGTGTTGTGGTTTGATTTGCTTCTCTATTTAGTTGTTGTGATTGGCGATCGTGTTTATTTTCCGCAATTGATTTGTAGAAGGATTCAATATATTGATTTAGTATATCACATGATCGTGATTGAATCCATTGATATACATATTGTTTGTATAATTTCTATATGATGAACTTTGTTCCTAGTACCGTGGCAAAAATTCACCAACCAAGACTCTACATGCATTTATTTTGTCAAAACACACTTATCCACCACCTCAAGATTAACATAATTATAATTAGATCCATGTTCAATCAAAATGGAAACAACTCAATCAAAAAAGCTTACCTTCCATCTCAATAATGGGTGCCTAGTGATCCGCCCGATTGTTACCAAATGCTACATAAATTCGAGGAATGCTTTCGACCAACATCCCTAACTATCTCATGCGTTCCCGAGCATTGTAACCGAGGTCCGACACCCCGATACAATGAGAAATCCTTCTTATGCCGATCTTGCCACAAATAAAACACTACTACGATTCCCTACTACTACCCTTATTTTGCTACTCTCCCGTTGAGACCCATGTCCCTTCTCAACTACATTAATCTTCTTATAAGGAGCAACATTTTCCTTCTCACCTACTAATGAGCCCCAATATTGCAACAAGAATGTTGAAACTCCCAAGGATACCAACTTAAATTATCAACCCTGTTCATACAAACTTAAGAGGCATCAAAACTATATGTGAAACATGCAATGTGTCCTTCTTTCATTGATCCGATGCAATCAAGTGAATGCCATGAAATCCAAGCCTAAAGTAATTGCGTAAAATGGAAATGTTACTCTATTTGAAAAAAGGAAACCTAATTAATTTTGTAGAGAGGAAATCCCGGTTACTTTTGTAGAAAGGAAAGGTTATTATACTTTTAATGAATGTAAATATTAATCATATTGTAGAAATGTAAACATTAACCTATTTGCAAAGTGTAAATGGCACATCAAAAGGAAGCCTAGTTTATGCAATAGAAACAAAAATGTTGGAATTGGAAACCATAGCTTAAGATGTATGAAAAAAATGAAATCATTCTTTAATCACCGCGATTTAAGATATATTTTTTCAATAGAGTTCATAAGGTGCTTCATAAATTGATCATGAAAATCATCATTATGCTCTTCAAGTCATGAATTTGTCCACTAATCCAAACTCATGAGGTGAATTGAAATGGAGAAGAGGCAAGGCTTAAGTCGTCTCTTTAGTATTACTCAATCATGGATTTAGAGCCTAGGGGACATGATTCAATCCTAAGAACAAAAAATGAAGCTTTTTGGAGTAGATGTAGTTAAGTTTACACGTGCTACATGACTACTACAAGAAGTGCAACAAGAGGCCCCGTTTTCGCTACATGAGTGAGATAACATGCCGAATGCCCAAGTAAATCAAATGAAAATGAGATGGATTTTTTATTTATTTATTAAGCAGGATGTGATAGGACCTCATTCCAAGTATAATCAATCCAAAATACCCCCGTTAACATGTGCTAAAAAATATCAAAACATTACTACCGTAAAAACCATAAATTCAAGAACTAATAAGCTAATTAACCCGCCAAATTCCTAACTTAATCAAGTGAAAATGATATGGGATAAATTTTGTTATTAAGATGAATGTTTTTATGACCCAATAAAAGTGGAATCAACTCAAATGAATCTCATTAACACGTTCTAAAAATAGCAGAAAATTACTTCTATTTTGCTACAAAGGACTTCTAGAAATTCTAGATTTGTAAACTAGTAAACCAATCCAAGTAGCTCAATGATGAATATGACTTTTAAAAGTTGTTCTAAGGATGAATCATGCTTGTGAATCTGTAAATAACTTGAAAAAAAACTCACTTCAATCATTTAACCAATATGGCCTACAACAAAAGAAGCATGAATAGTAAATGTAGAAATAAGAGATGAAAGTGAAAAAAACATTCAAAATAAATAAAGAAATTATACAAGAGGGCTCTGAGGCTCCTCGGATAACCAAGCATAAGGAAACTCAGAGTCATATGAAGGAAACCAAGCTTTAGAAGCTAAAAATGGCACCAAACTTCATTATTTGAATCAATCCAAGTACACCCTTGCTAGAAATGAAAGTGGAGTGGTTAAGGAACAAGTTTTCTCCACAAGAAGACTAAGAAATACATTCCCCTAGAGGAAAATTAGAATTGGTACGTATAAAAAATAGATGGGAAAACATTCTTCTTGAAAGGATGCATCTTTACCCTCCAAAATCCCTCAAAAGTGGATATGGTTCCCAACACTAGGAATCTTCACTAAATGACAGGAACACATTCCTATATTTTCTCAATCACTAGAGCTCTAGAATTTGTGCAATAATTCCATACTATGTTTTTCATTTATTATCCAATCTTGGTCCTCCCGTAGCAGGGAGAAAGTCCCTAGATTATCTCGATCCTTCAAATCTTCATAATCTTCCAAATATTCACACAATATTCTACAAAAATAAATAATATTAGGCACAAATATGAAATTATCTCTAAACCTTCCTAATGAACAAATTAAAGCTAAAAATATGTTATCTAATGAAAAAAATAGAGGTTTAATGTGTCAAATGATGGTTAGATGGGCGTTAATCTATGTCTAATTTGGAGGCCTATCCCCTACCGAAAGTGTTGCTCATCCTTTGAGCAACTTGGTGACCTATATGTGCCTCATCGATGGCCCCCGGTGGCCTCATGAACATACAAAGCTACCTCAAAAGGAATTTTGGCACATATTCTCTTGCTCCATACTCTTTCCTCTTCTTCTCCAACTTCTTCTTTTGTAGACCCATCCTTTTCTCCAATTTCTAATTAGGCTTATGCTTGTGTCTTAATAAAATTCTCCATGTATGTCCACAAAGTTTTCCCATGATACAAGTTTTCGAAAATTCTCCACAACATATACGTAATTGACATCCTTGATGAGTATGAGGACTCTCTTCCCCTCCCCCACCCCACACATGATTTTCGCCCGTGATATTCCAAAGTCTGGCAAACCAATACTCCCAATCTACTAGAGGGGTGAAAGAGAAGTTTTGTCCATACCGGTTAGAGGAAGGAAAATTCGTACTCAACTAAAAAGCAATTCCATTTCCTTTCTTATCTTGCTTAACTCTAAAGAAATATTATCATTCAATTTTTTTTATTCTCAAACTTCTATCATTATTTGGTTGAAGGAATGAGAGATTTTGTAAGTTTCTTGTCCATAGATAGTAGAGAAAAATGTGACTCACCCTTCTCTTTAGATGTCCCTCTTTAAATCTAGGGTTTTTGGTGACAAAATTGCTCAAAATCAGCTTTTTTGTAGCTTTCCTATATCAATTTGTATTCTCCTATAGTAAAATTTTTCCCTTTCCTATAACAACTCTATTTCTCCTATAGTGTGCCATAGAATCTATTAGATCTTGACCAAAATTGCACCTCATGCCTAATTGTTTCTCTTACCTTTCTATAACATCTTCTAGGACTTCGACACAAGCTAGAAAAGATCGAGACCTCTTGGAAAGTTTATTTTCATCACTACGGTTTGAGTTCTATTTTAATGGTGAATGCCTTCTTTTCCTTTTGTTGCCTTCTCCTTCCCTTTTTTGGTTAGATGATTTCCTAATGTCCTTCCGGAGTTCTTTCCATTTTGCTATTTGTGTCACAACACAGTTTGGTTAGGTCTTTATTAGGTACCGTTGTTTTAGTGCTTTAACACAATTTGTGCCTCTTCTTATCCTTCTTCCTCGAACCTTAATTAATTTTTTTATCTCTCTATTCTCCATCCTCTACTTCTTCTTTATTAGCTTCTTCTTCTCCTTCTTGGCTGAAACTTTGATGATGCAATTCCTTTCCGGATTTGGGTGCTCTTCTTTGGATCAAATTTTGTTGTTTTTTGGGTAATCAAATACACTTTGAGTTTCAGATCTCGTGGTCTTTCTGGGCCGTCAGGCTTTACTTCTTCAAAAATACCCGTGGTAAAAGTGACACATGCATGCTATTATTCTCTAATGATGATCTTGTAGCACACTACAAGAGGTTATAGCGTATGATCAAGATCATGGTTTTGAATCCTCCAATGCTCCATGGTGGCCGACTGTTTGACCTGGTGCTATAGCTATGGTCGGGGATGCACAAAACTACCATAGGACCTGGTGTGTCTTCATGTAGCGCATCAAATAGACCCTACTAAGATCACAATTTCTCTGTAGGTTTTTCCTCTACATTGATAATTCACGCAGCAATTTGTCGACAAGGATCCGATGCATTTTCTATGGTAGAAGAGATGGAAGAAGGTGCAAAAGTGGTTTTTTTAATGGACAAGGGTGGAAATGAGAGTGGATAAGAGGTCAAGTGGTGTGGAAAAATGAATTATGAGGTAATATGGACCCCTTCTCTTGTTCCTATATGAAAAACATAGATCTAAAACAATTTTTCTATGCCGACTCGAATCATGTAGCAATTTTGGAATGCTCTCAGTAGAAGAATTGTTTTATCCGTATCTCTAAAATGGTAGATTGGATTGACTTGGTTTTTTTAGAATGTTTACATCATACTTGTGCACTTCTCGGTAAAACATCTTGACAGCACAATGGACACACAAATCTCAAGACAAAATAAAAAAATGGTTGTAGATGATGGATGGAAATTTATCTGAAAAGTGTGCACCCGAATTTGCGAAATTCTCGAGCATGTTACCATCATCCATATGCATCTACCCATGAAATATCTCGGCTAATGGATGCACGATGGTTTGAGATATGGTAAAAACAATTTTCTCGCCTAATGTGTATTTTGGCCGCTCAGTAGCAAAACGCAGCGGGCTTCACCGTGGGAGCAATACCATACCACGTGTTCGATACGGGGGATATATAATGAGGAAAATGACATTATATATCGGGGGATATATAAAGGGGGTAAAGGGTTTTTATATTGGAAAGTATAAAAAATGGAGCTCAAATTTAATGAAAAAAACATAAAAGGCATAAAAAATGTCAATGAAAAAATGGATACCTACAATATATAGTGAAAGTAGGGATTTTTAAATTGGGAAGATGTGTTGGGTTTATATTGGGAGGTTAAATAATGTGATTTCTCAAAGGTATTTTCCAAGAATATGTACCAAATTCAAGGGTGTTGTTTTATATGCTATGATCGTACGTGATATGTTAGAGGTTCATTAAGTGAAGCCCCGTGAGCAAAAGCAAACCTTCCCGTAGCATTTTAGGACATCGACGAAAATGAATGGGAAAGGATTGGAAATGATGGGTGGATGTTGGAAATGGATGAGGGTGATGGATTGACATGGTCTTGGTCCCGTTGGAGCATCCTGGGAAAAGGAGGAGAAAGCTCCAATTTTGACCTCATTTGACTAGGTTTTTGATCATTTTTTTCTTTGGGTGCTAAATTATTCTTGTTGCTTGCAAAGGTTGGAGAGCACTCGCATTCATTAGAGAGAGATACATGGAGTAAAATAAAATTTTTCCTTTTTATTTTTCCTTTTCATTTTTTTTTTTTTCATTTTTTTTCCTAGGCCAACTATCTACCTTAATGAGGTTTTCTAACTAGTAGGTCTACCTAGGTGCGCCAAAGGAGGTTTTCACCTAGGATATTTTCCTTTTTTTTCCAATTTTTCTTTCCAACCCTAATTACGACTCACCCCAAGGAGGTTTTTAATCGCTGAGCCAATATCAAAAGCCTCAAAAGAGGTTTTCACCTAGGATTTTAACCTTTTCTTTTTTTTCTCTTTTTTTCCATTTTTCATTTCTTTTTTTCTACCCTACTCTACTTGAAAAAAAAATTCTCTCTTTTAAGTGTAGGAATAATTCCAATGGATCCATGTGCATAACAAGATGATAGATAAAATAATGTGTAGGATCGAAACATATGATTTGACATAAAATTCTAATATTAGAGACGAAATGCTTTGACTTTGATGATATCAAGTATCATGGAAGAAGAGAGTGATGCTCCATCTTGTTTAATTTCTCAGAACCAAACCTCAAAATAATTTTCATGCCCTAGATTCGCTCGCTCATATAGATCATTCTTCATGTCTTCTTTTCATGCCATCCAAATCTTCTACTTTTTGTCGACTAGTCCCTTGCACATAAAGGATATGAAGGTAAGCATAACATAAACTCTTTAATCTAAAGCTCCAATGGTTTCTCTCCATAAAATTCGATACATGACTCTTTTGGATCTTCTTCTTCTAGATGTTTTTCTTCAACGACATCGTGAAAATATCCTGTTGCAATACTCTTCCCAATCTAAGATGAATACCATTTAGACTTTCAAGAGGAGTTGTCCTGAAGTGTTAAGGTACCTCAACATTATAAGTGGGTTGAGTTCATCGTTTGTGTTTGGAAATGGTGGTACGTATTAGTTGAGTGGGAATCGATCTCTAAGATGGATGTGGTTGGGGTTGTGGTTGTGGAGTGGAGGTGGATGGTATGGATATAATGGAGTTGGGTATGGAGTATAATGAGGATATTGTGGATTTCTCCTTACAAGGTTCTTTCCAACCTTGTTGCCAAGATTTTTTTTGGGGCCGAGAGGGCCAAGGTTGCCAAGGAAATGGTGTTTTCCAATTACTTTGAAATGGATGTACATAACCTTGAAATTTCGAATTAGGTTCTTGCATCATATCAAAGTTGAATAGGCTACCATGGTCTTCTTTGAGATATATAACATAGCCGCTTTGGTGATTGACTTGCTCCATTGTCCTCTTGGTAAAGTTTCTTCAACCTCGGTAATGATGGGAAATATTTAGTATGAAAATTTTCATGGATAACACAAATATCAACATCCTTTTTTTTATTTTCTAATTTTTTCACTTAGCTTTTCTACTTGTTCACGTAGATTGCCAAAAAAAATTGTTTTAAATTTAACAAGCGAATTTCGAAGTTCATCTTGACTTACCGATCTTGATGCTAATTTACTTACCCTCGTTCTTCCTCTTGAGATGCGCTTGTATATTTCCACAAATTTCTTCAAATGATAATTGGTATACATCACCTCTACTCAAGAGATCAAGGAAATCAATCCACTAATCCCTAATTGTTCTAAGTGAGAGGGTTTTTAATAAAGCCAAATTCTAAATGATGCAATTTTTCCTCTTAACATTATACATAAATCTATCTATTAGATCCTTAAGGCTCTCATCTTATTTTTGGAGTCATCTCTAAATATTTATTATTTAAGATCATGATATTTATATTTTTATAGAAACATCTTTTTCGCTTATAATTCCATGATATTATTAAATTAATCCCTAAACTCATGAATCATTTAAGAGCTCTATCCTTCAATGTTGTTGGAAACAATATCAATTTTTGAGTGTTTAATAAGTAACCATAATATCTACACATGATTTCAAATTCAAAGAGAAATGTTTCCAGATTCTTTTGACCTCATACCATGGAAGTCTCGGGAAGAAATATAGAGGGATTTCCTTCATATGAACACTAATATTAAGATCTTGAATGGGAAATCCAAGAGGATCTTCCTCATTGTCATCATCTCCTTCCATTTATTCTAACCTCTCTGCCGCCTTTTTCTTCTACCTACAAAAGTGGATGATGATGTGGCTCTTACCGCACCACGTGATCAAATTAGGGGGAGCGTTATGTTGGAGAAGTAATTTTTTTGTTTGTATAAAAATTTGGAATGAAAATGCTAATACAATGCAATTCTTTCGTTCTTGAAATGAAATATGCCTAATGCAATTTTTTGGTTCCCGTAGAAAGTAAAATAAATGAATAAACTAGGGAAGAAAATAATGCATGCTTTGACACCCTCGACAATTCAGAGTGATGAGCCCTCGCATTGCAACAAGAATGTTGCAACTCCCAAGGCTACCAACTTAAATTACAAACTTAAGAGGTGTCATCACTATATGTGTAACATGCAATGTGTCCCCGTTTTCGTTAATCCGATGCAATGAAGTGAATGCCATGAAATCCAAGCCTAAACTAATTTTAGAAATGGAAATGCTATTCTATTTAAAGGAAACTCAATTACTTTTGTAGAGAGGAAATAATAGTTACTTTTACAAAAAGGAAAGGCTATTCTACTTTGCATAAATGTAAATGTCAATTGTATTTTCGTAAATGTAAACATTAACCTATTTGCAGAGTGTAAATGGTGCATCAAAAGGAAGCATAATCTATGAAATAGAAATAGAAATTTCCGAAGTGGAAACCATAGCTTAAGATGTATGAAACAAAAATGAAATCATTCTTCAATAACCGCATTCAAGATATATTTTTCCAATAGATTTCTACAAGGTTCTTCATAAAACTAATCATGAAAATCATCATTATCTTGTTCATGTCGTGATCATTCAATTTCAATCCAAACTATGTAGTGGTGAATTGAAATGGAGAAGAAGGCAAGGCTAGAGGTATTTTGGTCTTACTCAATCAAAGACTCAGCTCAGTGTGTTTGATGATTGGCCTCAATGCCCCGTGTGTTTCGCGACATGGACTAACCGCTCTCGCGGGATCCACCTGGCGATTGTAGGCAGTAGATTAACACTCTGGCGGTGTTTTGGTCTAACGACAATCGTGAATCCAACAAGTGGTATCAAAGTGAAAGGTCTCGAGTTTGAAACCCACCACTCATGTTGGGGGGGAGATTGTTGGACATTGGGTTCAACGCTCCTCGTGTGTTTCGCGACATGGACTAACCGCCTCTCGTGGATCCTAACTCCGGCGATTGTAGTGGAGACTACTGTCTCAGGATTTGGTCTACAGCACCGTGATCCCAACATAGGGGGTCATGATTCAAACCTAAGAGACAAACAAGCTTTGTAGCAGTATCTAGTTGAGCTATATGCTACATGATTACCAAGGTGAGGTGCTACAAGATGTTGTGTTTTGCTCGTGAGTGAGATAATCTTCGAATGCCCAAGTAAATCAAAATTAAAACATATATTATTTGTTTTTATTAATTAAGATTTCCTTTGCAGACTTCCTAGTTCTTCCAAGGGACACCCCATCACAAAGCACTAACACGTGCTAAAAATTATCATAACATTACTAATCTAAAACTAAAATCAATCAGTGAGCTAGTTAACTCACCAAATGCCTAACATAATCAAGTGAAAATGCTATGGGTAAATTTTTTATAACTAACACAAGTGGAATCAACTCAAATGAATCTCATTAACATGCTTCTAAAAAATAGTAGAAAATTACTACTATTTTGCTACGAAGGAACTTCCAAATTTTTGATTCAGAAACTGAAAACCAATCGAAGTAGCTCAATGACAATATGACTTTTCAAAGTTGTTCTAAGAATGCACTGTGCTTGTGGCTCCGTAAATAACTCCGCAAAATACACTTCAATCATTTAACCAATATGACCTAATACAAAAGAAGAATGAATAGCAAATGCATAAATAAGAGAAAAGTGAAAAATACATTCAAAGGAAATACTACCGTAAAAACCGTAAATGATGAATATGACTTTTCAAAGTCAGTTTCCTCAAGGATGCATCATGCTTGTGAATCTATAAACAATCCCAGTATCTCACTAATCATTTAACCAATATTACCTACAACAAAAGAAGCATGAATGGTAAATGAGAAATAAGAGATGAAAGTGAAAAATACATTCAAAGGAAATAAAGAAATTGTACAAGAGAGCTATGAGGCCCCGGGATGGCCAAGACGAAGGAAACTCAAAGAGTCCTATGTGTTGAGAATTTGGAGGGGTTATAAATTCTCTTCTTGATAATTACTTGTGAGCTTGTTTGCTTATGTATTGTCTGATCGAATAATCTCGTACATGTCTCACTTCTGTTCGATCGTAATTTATGTGAAGTTTTTTGGCCTATTTATAGTTATTCGACCCTATAATTAGCCCACCTATTAAGTGAACTGCCGGGACATAATTTGAGTCGACCTTTCCAATATTTCAAGCCAACTTTACAAGGTTTATTCCCGCATCTTGTCCAATGTTTATAGGTTGTTTATCTTTGTCTCCTTCTTTTTCATAATTACATAGTCAATATGAAGAACAACCCAGTTAAATTTTACAACACTATGAAGGAAACCAAGCTTTGTGAAGTTAAAAATGGCACCAAACTTCATTATTTGAATCAATCCAAGTACATCCTTGCTAAAAATGAAAGTGGAGTTGCTAAAGAATAAGTTTTTTCCACAATAAGACTAAGAAATACATTCCCCCTATAGGAAAATTAGAATTGTTACTTATACAAATAGATGGGGAATCATCCTCTTTGAAAGGAGGCATATTTCCTCCGCAATCCCTCAAAAAGTGGATTTGGTTCCAACACTAGGAATCTTCATTAAATGACAGGAACACATTCCTATATTTTCTCAATCACCGGAACTCCAAAATTTGTGAAATAATTCCATTATATATTGTTCATTTATTATCCAATATTGGTCCTCCCGTAGCAGTGAGTGAAGTCCCCAGATTATCGCATCCTTCAAATCTTCATAATCCGCCCAATATTCTCAAAAAATTTCATAAAACAAATAATATTAGGCACAAATATGAAATTATCTCTAAAGCTTCCTAATGAACATATTAAAGCTAAAAATGTCATCTAAAGCAAAAAAAGAGGTTTAATGTGTTAAAGGATGGTCATATGTGCCTTAATTTATGTCTAATTTCGAGGCCCATCACCTACATTCTCGGGGTCTTCAATGCTTCGATGGCCACTTTCCTTTAGTGTTTGCACTCCTCTTCCAACCATGCTTAGAATTGGTCTTATGATTCAATTGCTCATAACATTGCTTCAAACTTTCAATGAATTCTTTCAACGACTAGGCTCATCATACTCAATCTGATCCCTAAATGCTAATGGAGGTCCTATTGATAAATCTCTAACTTTTATCTTCTCATCCTTAAGATAACACATACCCTCAAAAATCCAAGAACTTAGTCGTGTACTCTTCATTTTCCACAGATACCATCTTCAATCTCTATAGAACTCCTTGAATCTTTGTCATAGTACCTTTATGAAAAGTACTTCTTCGGAAGAGTCTCTTGAATTCATGCCAAACTCAACTCCTTCCGTCCTAATGTCTCCAAGAAAGATTCACATCTTCCCACCAAATGTATGCATTCCATTTGAGACTTAAAATAGCTATCCAAACCTTCATGTTCTATGTATAGTCATTTAGATCAAAGAACTTCTTCATTCCAAGCAACCAAGGCTTCCTGCATCTTCCGACTTCTTCAACTCTCCATTGATGTATGTGTCTTGGATTTCTTGAACTCATCCGAAATATATCCACTCTCACTTCCTTCTGGTAAGGATGATAGCAATGATGACCATGATACCTCTCTAAACTAGAACTAAAGTAGAACCCATGACTATTGTATCTCTTGTTAGGTGCATCCAAGAACCTACCATATTTGAATGTGTCATCCATGTTCACTCCGTGCCTCCATGAGACCTGCTACCATATCCCTCATTAGTCCTATCCTCCTATCCATAACCGATCCATGGATGTTGATGCCTCTGAAATATGAAAATATGAAAGATAACCGCATTGACTTTTGCTTGTTTTTCCCCGTGTCTTGGAAGGTGTTCCTTATGACTAAATGATTCTGTCAATATCCACCTCGTTAAATTTTGATCTCCTCGCTTAGACTTCTCAAGGTATCTTCTATGTCGGGAGAGTACTCATATTTATGTTCCTCATATGATCTATAAGGAGAGTCTCATGAATTGTAATCCACCATTCTTCTAGTCATATTTGATCTTATTCTTCCTACAACATATCATTCCGCATAACCAAATATAAACATAATTAACTTACCTTAGTGAAGTTCATGGGAGGCTATCTCATCTAGAAAATAGATATAGATTAGCACGATACATATATATACATAATCATATCAAGATATTGACATCATGCATGAAAACACTAACTACATACAATGACATCATGCATGACAACCATAACTATTAAAATGCATGCATAACAACCCCATATGCATTGACATGCATGCTGAAATCACTATTGGCTCCAAGGCATAGTGTTGCAACCTCACTATGATACCACGTTGTAACACCCCACCCCACATTTACCCAAATTTTACAAGCCCTTCGTGTAAATGTAAAGTGAAGTACCACTATGACATGACCCAACCTCCAAGTCAGTTATGGAAGTGGGTTTGACAACCGAGACTTACTGCCATAAACGAAATCCTACGTGGCTTACAGACACTGTGGCCAAAGACCCATCCAAATGACCAAACCCCAAGCTACATAACTTTTTTTTTAATGACCTAGACTACCAATCACATGCGTATATGCTGCATGAGTGTGGTTGTGACCTCCAACCACATGCACAATATTGCTCATGTGGTTGCAACCCAAATTTCTCCAAATAGAGGGTGTGGTCTCAAGAAATAAGCCAAAATTATAGGACAACCTCAAGAACACTAGCCAAAACTTCTAAAGACTTTCCAAAATGATAAATGAGTTGAATATAATGCTAATCATACAAAATTCTGAACAAGGACTTGACCTAACCATGCTTAACCATGACATTAATTTCATCAAAACATATGTTGAACATGTAATCTACAAGTCATGAAATGAATATATGAATGTAGTGGCTTAAAAATTATCCTCGAGAATCAACAAGAAGGTCTAATTCCCTCTCATAATATATGAAATAACGTTTTTTATCCCACGCATTCATTAACCATTAAATACTTATCAAATCTTGAATAATACAACTAGAGTACATTGTAAATCCATGCTTATAACCAACACATAACCATATTATTAAATCATGACATAACAACCATAAAATCACCATAATAAAAAGTATAAGTGCTCATAGATTACACTATTAAGATAACTTTATTAACTTAAGCACAAGCCAACCAAGTTAGGGACTTCCACATACCACTCGACCATAGATTGAGTTGAACCTAAATATTTATTTCATCCAATCACCCCCATGCCATATTCCAAGAGTGAATGTGGGATCTCATGACATAAAAAAACAAGGGCTTCCCCGAAGATTAAACCACCCTCCACTCGAATACCGCGATCTCACCAAAACCGATCAAGAGATCACAATTCCCAAAACAAGCTCGATGCAATTCGCATTTTATTCACCATTGCCTCGAGGAATTTTCTTTTCTCCACCCACCTACGAGGGCTTCCCATATATTAAAAAACCTTTACCTCCAACCCTTGGGAATTTTCCCCGAGACAACCTCACCTCGGTTCCAAAACCTCTGACAATCCAAAGCTCAACCACGAAAGAATCCCATCACACCATGGCTATCGAAAATGACAAGGCAAGGATGAAAACCAATATCACACTAGTAAAAAACTATGCCAATGACAAGAAAGAACCAAATACAAAAACTCATGTACAATGCATTCAAAAACTAGTTAGGAAATCACACATGGAACCTACCGCAAATCCTCATTCCGAGCCTCGCTTGATCTAACCTTCCTTTCTTGTCCGTTTCCTTCCTTATATTTCCTTGCCTTACTTTCTAATACAAAGTTCTCCAATAATTCTCTAAGTATGCAAGAGTATGAGATAATGGAGAAAATATAAGAGAGCTCCAAAGCTAACCCGAAAAAAGTTAAACCAACAAAAACTCGTGAACCGATCCTCAAAATCATTTTTACTACCGAGGCATTTATTTTCTTGAATTTACTATATTTTTCCTTCTACTTTCCTCTCATTCAAATTTGTGACCTTTCATCTCCCTTTTCTCCTATTTCTTATTTACAAATAAATACCAATTAATGCCTCGTTGCCTTTTCCATTTCCTTTAACAATTTCCTTAGCCATAATAAACCGAAAGTGACACCCACTAGGATTTTTTCCCAATATTAAGATTTGAATACATGTCCCGTGACCTTGCTCTTATTATTTTTCCTTTATTAACTTTTTATTACATGAAATTTTAACCTCGTGCCTTTACATTTTGCCTTCCGGAACCCCCGCTTGGTTAAGTTTTTATTTATCCCATGAGATTCAACATTCATGCTTGGAATATGGCATGGGGGTGATTGGATGAAAGAGAGATTTGGTTCAACCTAATCTATGGTCAAGTGGTACGTGTAAGTCCCTAACTTGGTTGGAATTTGCATATGTTAATATGAGTGATTTTATTATCGTGATCAATGAGAACATGTACTCGTTATTGTGTTGATTTTATGATCGATTTGTCATGGATTCATTTTGGTTATATGTTGGTTATAGGCATGGTTAAATGATGCGATTTGGTTATGGATCATATTCATGATTTGATAAGTTATTAATTGGTTATGTGAATGCATGGGCTAACAAGTGTTGATGCAACTAGTTTGAGAGGGCATTGAGCCTTTCGATGATTGTTGAGTCAATTTAGTAAGTAAACTAACACATGTGTTTTACTTATCAATCCGGCTTGTAGACTTGGAAGCATGTCCAAAATATATGGATTTCTGGTGAAGTCAATTTTAGAAGACAAAGTTTAAAAGTTGAAAGAAATGCATATTACAAATATATTCTAAATTCTAAGATTAATGGAAATGCATATTACAAATATAAGATCTAACTAAAAATTTTCTGATTCAAGATGGCATAGTGAAGATGCTCCTAACTTAGGAGATCCCGGTTGTCCTTCCCCACAATACTATCTTCAAGAAGAGAAACTCAATAGCATCAATTAGTCATGTGTAGAAAGAAAGAGAAGAGGATCCTAATTTAGGAGGTCATGGTTGTCCTTCTTCACAATTCTATTCCAACAATATTATCAAGTGTATTGTAAAACTGAAATTCAAGAAACAATTCAAGAAAGGAAACTAAAAAGTAATAGTTTATGATGTGTATAAATTAAGAGAAGAGGCTCCTAACTTAGGGGTCCTAGTTTTCCTTCTTTACAGCTTCTATTCCAACATTATTACCATTGCATCAAATTATAAACTTGAATTCAAGAAATGTAAATAGGATTAATTTTAGTTGTTGTCTATGATTTGATAGAAAGAGAATTTAACTTAAATTCTCAAGTTGTCCTTTAGTATGAAAATTAGATTTAAACCAATATTTATCCAAGCAATCATAAGAAATCATAACACATCTAAATGATCTAATCATAAATATGAAGCAATAACTATTGCATTAAAACTATGCTAATTTAACCAAAGTGTACTTTCAGCTTGGTATGGGGACCCCTCCACCCTTGCCTTGCACACTTGAACAACTCTTCAACTACAAAAAAATTAATAAATCATCCACAACATGAACAAAAATTAGAACAAAGAGGAAATAGTTCTTCAAATTATCTCAAAGTCTTCAAAAAGTCTCAATACAAAATTACATAAATTCTACATGCTTGAATGGTCCATAAACTTTGTTTAAATAGGAAAATCATAAAAACTTAGCTATAATGTCTCTAATTACCCCATAGATCATAATACCATCCATATATGCTCTAACTCATCCATTATGGTTCAAAAAATCAGAAAATCCCACAAAATAATAACTGCCTTTTTCCTAGGGATTCCTCGAATGACAGGTCAAGTTTGACCACGTTGACCGGCATGTTTTTGCTCGCTTGATCGAACTAATAGGAATTTCTCCATCCGTGGTTCCCAATATTTCCAAATATATGCTCATATCTCGCCTGTGTCCCGCACATATGACTCCAATGAAGTTATTATAGGAATTTTTAGTACCAAAAAATTACTCTAAAACCCAATTTTTTTTTTTACAAAAAAATCTAAAAAATGAAAAACTTAATTTAATTACCCGAATATGCATAATAAGGCTAATATGAGGCATATATGGACGAAATAAGATGGAATATGGTGGTGAATATATGGATTAGGATAGGAAAAAATGACCAAAATTGAGGGCCAACAATGATTCCTTAACGAATTTAAGGAGACATTGAACATTTATAAATTCAAGGACTCGTAGTTACTATTTTTACCATGTGTTCGATGAAATTTTCTCATATGTTTTGAAAATTTCCGAGCAAGATCTAGCTCACACTTATCATATATACTTTTCATCACCTTAAACTTGATTCGGGAAATTTCTAGGCAAAGTACCGTAGGTTAGTCCCTCGAAAAAGTCACACCGATTTCATAGCCGCAGCCTCTTAACTAATAAATTTCGCTGAAGTCACATGGAGGAAGTCCTATGCATGCAACTCGGAGCCTTATGGATGTATGGAAGGCTTGGACATGCATGTGGATGGGTTGTGAGATCGCTTAAAAAGAAGTTTCACCAAGGTCTGATCACCATTGGTTGTTATGTGACATCTAGTGGATCTATTGTCCCTGGAGGTTCCTATAAGTTTCTCAAGTTGGTAAACCCCACTTCCATAATCGGAACTTGGATGTTGGGTCACATCATAGTAACTCTCACCATGTTTACCTGGAGAGCTTGTAAAAGTGGGTAAATGTGGGGATGGGGTGGTTGCTGCATGGAATAAGCATAACTCTAAACACATAATTGTGTATTAACTCTAAGATTCCTTTTCTCTTGTAGCAAATAATGGAAATCTTACCTAATTGTATTCACCATATATTAATTTTCACATAATTCAAAATATAGTGTGCAATTAGACATAGCTTCAACCACATCTTTTCCATGTAATGTTGGGAGATCCTTCTATCCAATATGTCCTAGTGTTTGATGCCATAGTATTTTATTCTCTCTAGAGATAGTATTAGTTTTATTGTAATGAACCCATTCACGTCGCAAATCATGTAGATGGTATCGTTTAAGATACATTCATGTATATAATAAATGTTTTCTGTCACCCCGCACTTGTAGGTTATTGCAAATATTTCCTTATATACATATATATCAAAAATAATAAATATACTTATGCTTTGTATGGGCGCCTTATGATAGTGTAAGAGACAATGGAATGTTGAAAACAACATAGAAGGTGGACTAGGGTATGACATTATTTTAGAAACACTGTGGAAATCAACAAACACTCTTCTTTAAAGTTGTGCATGTTATGTAAGTGCCATAAATCAAATATTTTATCAGTCATTATGAATTTTCATGGATGAACACATGTTATAGCTCGAATATTTCTAGATACGTGGCTAAAGATATGAACAATAAAATGGTGTGTTTTAAATTTTGTTTACAAAGCTTTTGGATAGGTTCATGAAATTTGTATAAGACAATTCCTCTCATCGATAGGTGGACAAACGTAGTGAAGGATTTGTATAAGGCACAGACTTCGTTACATATCTTAATCACTCAAGCGATGGATTACACATATTACATTACATTACATGGATGATATTACATCCAAATTAAGGTGTTATCTTAGGACTATATTTCAAGTGACTATGCACAAAATTTTGAGAATAGAGAGCACACAAATATTTGCAATACGATATGTTCTTTGGGAACAACATGAAAATTATAGAACAAGCCTTGAAATTAGGGAAAAATGGCAACCTAAGGAGGGAAGGAGGGGCCAGCCAAATTTATGTATAAATCAATTGGCTAGAAACTAATTAGCAAAAAAAGGATGGCTAGAGGACAAGGGGACATCTCTCGGTTATTCCGCAGAGGTCGTGCCCTAACTAACCAGGAGGAGAATCTGATCACTAGAAAATAGAGGAGGGAAAAACATAAGAGAAAAGGGCAGAGCGTAACAAAGGAATGAAGAAGCAAAAGAGTACAAGGAGAACAGAGTGAAGAGAGAAGAAAGGAGAAGTGAACACAAGATAAATCTAGACAAAGGGAGGAGGAAACTAGAAGCAAGAGAGACACTAGAAGGATATTTTGAAGGGTAGTTGCCGCAAGGAGAGAAGCACACCTAGGAATATTGTGGACTGCATCATGAGGACAACATGTCAAATTCGCAACATCAAAGGTTAGTTCTTGAGACTCTACTCGAAGTATACCCTTAATGCTTGTTGCATAATAATTTCGTGGTTTCGAATCTAAATAGTGTCCGAATTATAGGGCATAGTTAAATGATGAAAATGGTTGCTCAGAAATTAAACCTAATTGTGACTCCCTTCTTGTCACCGCCTTTACTATGTCACATACATCTATGAAAATTTTTGGTCCTAAAAATTCCTCGTAATACACAAAAATGGTTAGGACAGCTATCACCCGGTTGGCTTTACTTTCCAAAGGAACAGAATATTACAACCATGTTTGTAGCTTGGCCACCCTCCAACAGTGTACCGTGAACACCTAGAATGACATTCATGCTTCATAACACTATGCAATAAAATTAATAAACAACCGCTCGGCTCTCTAGTTTTCTTGGGTTATCCGAGGATGGAGGAATTGTGACTATGGAATCCCTCACCGAACAACAATGGGTGGAAGCATCAAGCGTTCTTAGACTCACATTCAATTTTAGTAAACTATGGATTCCTCGCTCGTGGTGTAGTTTCTATCTCATGGTGGAGGAACATCTGTGAAATACCTAGGACAAGTGAGGGTGGAGATTTTGTCTCCGGGAATCCCTAGGACAAGTGAGGGTGGATATTTTGTGTCTGAAATCCCTCATGGCTATTAGGTGGAGGAATATTACTTCCTCGGAACCCATGAACAAGCTTGCAATTGAATATCCTTACATTTCTTATATTCTCTATATTTTCCTTGGAATTAAACTTTCTAGTTATACGTATTATGTAAACAAATTCTAGATTCTCTATTTCAATAATGGCGTATTGGCTATTACATGAAACCATATCTATGATTTTACATTGTATATACTATTAGTGCCTAAATCTACCTCAAAGTCGAAGCATGTGCAAATTCAGGTAACATCAACCACGCCGTCCGGGTAGCTAGCCCTACCGTGTGTTCAGAGAGGGTTTCTCTTCGGTGTCAATCTCAAATAAAAGGTAATCAATGGGGCTTGAGATGACTGAAATAAAAGCTAATTTTAGGCTAGGTATATAATTAAAGGAGTTTGATTTTGATTTTGGGGGGTTTTTTTGGATCAAAGGGAAAGGCAGTTTTGGGTGCGGGGATTAGGCCTAGTTTTTGCAGAGTTCTGATTGGGGCAAGGAAGGAAAGAGTTTTGATGCTTTAGATTGATTGCATGGATGGATTAGACTGGTGAGGAGCTGAAGAGGGCAAGAGGGTCTCAAGGGTCCTCCTCAAGCAGATGAAAACATGAAAAACTAAACAGAACTAAAGGCGGAGCAAAGCAAACTATGAATTCTACCTTTATAACTTGTTTGTTCAGTTTAAGAAGAAAGGAGAAATGAAAATGGTACACATAAAAATCAATGAAATTATAGATACATTGAGAAAAACACCATCAAAACATAGAGCCACAAGGATCCCAAAGAGGGCTGCAAACCCTGGTCTATTCCTTTGCCAAAATTGCAGAATGAATGTACAATGAAGTGCTATGCAATCCCAAATGTCCAACCCTGAAAATGTCTCAAAAAATACATAATATAGACCAGCCTAACCCATTCCCATGCCTCTAGGGGTCGATCTCATCCTTCTAGGAGCTGTTTCAACCAATTCTAAACTAGGAACTGAAATTTAGGCAATCAAACAACTTGCCTCTATATGGTAGGAAACTGATTCATTCATTTAATTTTCACTTTTTAGTGAATGAATCCTCTAGAACAAGTAAAAATGTGCCAAATTTACATCATGGTCATGAAATTACATCAAGGTAGATCAATAATTACATGAAAAAGTGAAACTAGTCAAAACTGGGCGAAATTCTGAGCTGAAGAGTGAAAAATAGGCCAAAATCCTCTATGCGCCGCGCCCAAAATCTCTATGCGTAGCACAAATTTGGAGCTGATTTTGAGGCACTTCATGAAGTTAAAATTGAGCTCATGATAGCTCGTTGGAAATCCCTGCCAGTATAATTTCCAACCCAAGTGGAATTTCTGGATTTGGATGTCATTTTCCCCTCCAAAACTTCAATCTCCCAAGACTGGTTCTTGTGTGTGTAAAAAGTGGCAGAAAGGCCATTTTCAAGGTGTTTTTGACCCTTTAGGCCACCCAAAACTTGATGAAATCCTTAGGCCATTCCTGAGCATGCATAATTTTTCATAACAAATCCATAAATATCAATTTTTCCTCCAGAAGATCTCCCAATCGTAAGCGCGCGCAAGGTGGCGCTACGCGTCGGGCAGGAAAACCTGTTTTGTGACCAAAAATTCAAAAATGACAAAATTTTATCCAAATTCCTTGAAATTTGGACTGAAGGTCCCTCATCAAATACCATGCTCAGCCAAAGAATCTTCGGCCAATATTTGAAGTCGATCATGCCTTTTGTGCCTCCTCAGTGCCCTTCTCAGCCTCGCTTTCAGGATCTTGATTTTTGCTTTGCAGACATGTGTGCGTGCCCAATAGTGGTTATTCATGTGTCGAAGCATGTTCTTCTCTTTGTTCGCCTTCTCCAATAGCTTCTCAAGATGCATGTTGACTCTCTCCAGCCACGCCTCTCTATCGGCCTCAATCTCCCGCTCGATAGGTGTCATCTCGGATGGGCTTCTTCGGGAAGCTTGCCGGTTCTCATAGATGTTTTGTAACTCCATGATCGTCTGCTGATCCTCCAACTGCTTATTCCACTGCTCCAGATATTTAATGATCCATTGAGCTCTCTGCAACTTGTCGGTCAATGTGCCGATCTCAGTTTTCTGCTCTTGAATGATCTCTCTCAGTTTTGCATTTGGAGAGCTCATGTCCACATCAATCAATGTAAAATCAGTATCCTAACCTCCTGAAGGGCCTTCCTCCTGCATAGGCCTCTTTCCTCTGTCCTGTACCTATACCTGTGCTGATGACGATGGCAACGAGACCCCTTCCACCCTGGGTGGAGATAGTACTCATCGGGTTGCTGCAAATAATACTCTCGTGCCTCTCTGATAAGTAACAAATACTGGCACACCGATGATAGGCTCTGTCTCGGGACCTTCAAACTGATGTGAAGGCTCACCCACATCATGAACAATCTCTGGAGGAGGCCGAGGGGTTGTAAAGAAGTCACAGGAAATGAACTCTTCCCATGCAATGCCCTGCAATCCAAGCTGATGTACCACAATCATCTTAATGAGCGCATAATGGTAAATGCTGTTGTGCTGCTGCTCTGGAGTCTTCTTCTGCACAAGAGTAGTCATCCTCTCTATGTTTCGGCACATGAAATATGGAATGTTCATCATCCTTACTCTCGTGAAATGCATCAAAAGTCTGATGTGGTATGCGTAAAGGCGTGAGAATCGGCCCTCACAACTGAAGTACCTGATAATGAGTCTCATCAATGGTGCATAAGATTCCTTCAGAAATCGGAATGGAAATACCCTGCTGAGCTGCCTCAGATAGCCAGGCCTGATGTATGGCTCGTAATGTACTCTATCCACCTGCTGTCTTTTGTTCCACTCCTCTCCTACATTAGGTATTTCTGTTGCCTGAGAAATGGTTTCTGGTGTCAAGGTGAAATTTACACCAGCGAGGGTAACCTGACCATCTCGCAAATGTAAAACAAACAACCGGGCTAACTCCCGATGATGTTGAACCTGAGCAACTCTCTCATAGTACTGATAACATGATTGCTCTCGGAAACAGGCCATAGCAAGTGGGCAGGCCTCCAACTGAGCCAATGAGGTGGGCTCCTCTCTCACATGTCTGCCTCCTTTACGAGGCCTTCTTGGTGCATGAAGTTCTGTGGTAGAATCACTGTCTTGCTCATAAGATGAATCTATGTCTGTCATAGTGTTTGCAAGTCTATACCAAATGTATGTTTGGTTTGTTAAAAATTAGGAAAGAGAACTTGGTGTTTTGGTCTTCAATTGCCAAAGTATGCCAAGTAGGAAGGGACTGTGAAAAAAAAAAAAGGGACAGTGGGTATAGTGGACTGTCAAGTGTAATTAGAATGCAATAACAGTCAACTGACTGTGTTTTAAGAATGTGGGGTTTGGGAATTATGAATTTTTCAAATGATATGGGAGATGGTAGGGTTTAGGGATAGGGATGATAGGATTTTAGGAACAAGTGATATGAGTGATTTTATAAGGGAATAGGGAAAAAGGGGAGGCACAGTATGATGATATGGCAGTGACGAAGAAAGGAACCAAAAATGGAGAATGGGATTTTCAATAATTGGCACAAAAATCAAACCTTTAAACCACCAATTTTAAAACCCTAAGGAGAAGATTTTGATATGAATATAGGGTTTATATTTCCAAAATCCAAACTTGCAAATTCTTCAAAACCAATCTCTCAACCATACCAAACACCAGCAAGAGCGATTGTATAAACTTACTTGAGCAAATGGGAGTGAAAAATTTGAAGTTTCGTTGGAGGCAGTGATAAAAATTGAATGTCAGCCCTGTGCGTCGCGCGCAAACCCAGTGCGCCGCGCCGGGTATATGCACCGCGCAGGTTAAAAAAATACACAGGAAGGGGTGGCTCTATGCGCCGCGACCTCTGAGTGCGCCGCGCCTTCTCCCAACGCGTCGCGCACTGATATCCAACACACAGTCTAGCTTTAACACATGATTTCGCTCTTCCACGATTTTTCTTTGGGTCTTGGACAATTTCTTGTTTGAAAATGACATTTGAATGGTGAAAATATCTCTTATAGTCATGGCTTTGATTTTTTTTTTGCAAAAACCCACT
Organism: Pinus albicaulis; assembly: GCA_034641835.2. Lineage (NCBI taxonomy): Eukaryota > Viridiplantae > Streptophyta > Pinopsida > Pinales > Pinaceae > Pinus > Pinus albicaulis. Next base: position 958,180,884 of record CM076572.1, read on the forward strand.
TTCTTATGTTTTAGCTTTGGCATTTTTTCACTTTTAATACAAACTCTATTTTGCTTGTTTCCACTTTGAATTTTTGGCTGAAATGATGAAACTCTTGCAAATTTTTCCAGGGATGACTGACAAGTTTTGGCAAAGGCGACCAGGGCTGTGCCTTGAGGAATCTGACAACTGAAATTTTTTGAAAATATACATAGCATTTATTTCAAAGGACAAAATGACGATTTTCTTCAAAACAGAGTTTTGAAGAAAATTCATGATCAATCATTATAATGATGAAATTTTGCGATGAAAACTTATTTTGAGCCTCCCTCTGGCCTGCTGGCATTATTGGACACTTTGAAGACAAAATTTGCGAAACCCTACACCTAAAAAGACCTAAAAACCCTACAATGACTCTTTGCTGACCAAGAGGCCAAAACAGGACTATGAATGACTTTAAAATTGATTTGATGAATAGACCTGAGCCAGTCAGATAAGGCATGAGGGGTATGAGTGAAAAGGTCCTTCCGTCAGATGATGGCATGCCCCTAATGGAATGCAACTGAATGGACTGAATGAGACACCTAAAATGAAATGCAACAAAGATTTTTTGATCTCTGACGAAGGTATGACTATACCGACTCTAACATTGGCTCCAATGGGGATGGTAGCTCCTTAGAGGTGCCAAGAACTATAGATTTCTGGAAGAGTAGGCAGTGCCTTCGTCCATTGGGCTATGGAGTCCATTATTTTGACAAAGCAACACAAGAATGTTGACTGATTTATTGACTGAAAATCTAACTCAAACTGACTCAACTCTAAAACTGAAATGACTGAACCAAAACCGACTTGACAAACTCAGACCAAAACTGAGATCCTTCTTCATAATTATAGCCTTCACTTCGGGCCCCAAACTAAAGAAAAGATCATAGTACACACTTGCAATGAAACTGAAAGAAATGGTATTTACAATGACAATGTGATCAGCGGAAAACATCTTAGAAATGGTACCGCTTGAGCAGCCGACCATTGACCGGCCCTCCTGGACAATCTTCCCCGTTCATCTCCTTCAGAAGAAAAGCGTTTTGACCTTGATATGCAGCAATCTTAAAGGGTCCTTTCCAGAGATTTTCAAACTTACCGTGCTTACCTTTATCCTCATTTCTGGCATCCCATTTCAGCACTACCTCTTCTAGTTGAAATTTGTCCTCCTTTGCTTTCCTGTCATAGATCTTCTTAATTCTCTCCTACAACTTGAATGTGTTTTGAAAAACTTCTTCCCTCGTCTGCTGCAAATGGATCATTTGATTTATTCTTCGCTGCATATGATCTTCTTCACTGCCAGCTTCCCGTAGAAGTTTTACCACTGGAACTGCGAGAGAGGTAAGAAACACTGTATCAACTCCATAAACCAACTCAAAGGGGGACATACCAATGGATTTCTTCTGACTCACCCGATTTGCCCATAGCGCATTGACCAACTTCTTATGCCAACTCTTCTTGTTTATTTCCAGCAACTTTTTAATGATGTTGACTAAAGATTTGTTGGAAGATTCTGCTAATCCATTGCCTTGTGGATGATAGGCGGTTGAATGCCCCAAAATTATTTTATACTTGTCAAAAAACTCAATCATCTTTCTTGATTTGAAAGCTGCTGCATTATCAATGATCAATTTATTCGAGCAACCAAAACAAGACAAAATTTTGTTCTCAAGGAAAGAAATGATTACCGAATCCGTAGCTTGGCTGGTGGGAACTACTTCAATCCATTTTGTGAAATAATATTTCGCTGTTAGAATCCATCTATTCTAAGCTGAAGAAGGAGGATGGATATCCCCAATGAAATCCAAACCCTACTGCTGAAAAGGGGCGCTTACCTCAATAGGCTTAAGCAGCAAAGGCTGCAATTTCTGCCTTCCTTTGAAAATCTGACATTCGTGATAGCCTTTGACAATCTTATACACATTAGCAAACAATGTCGACCAATAGTATCCCGCTCTCAAAATCTTATTAGCCATTTTTTTCCAAAAAAGGTGACCTCCACAGTCTCCTTTATGGAAATCCTCCATTACCTGCTTTGCTTCTTCTTCCACCAAACAATTCAACAAAATACCACTAGGATCTTTCCAATACAGTGCATAATTCAAAATGCAAAATTTTGTAGCCTTCAATTTCAGAGTTCTACCTTTATTTTTAGTCATGTCGGGCGGTGGTGACAAATTTTGAAGAACATACACAATATCTGAATACCACGGAGAAGAAACAAATATTTCTGATACCTGAAGTGGCAAATTCTCCTCATCCTCATCAGACATAGCAGCAATCAGATTTATGTCTAGTGCATGCAAATTCGATTCAGCCATAAGCTTTGCCAGCCCCTGTCCTTTGATAAGTTTAGTGGGCTTTATCTCCACATCATACTCCAGCAAAGCTGCAATCCACTTGCCTCGTCTTCCTTCCAGATCATTTTGTACTAAAACATCTTTCACGACAGCGTTAGGAACATAAGCCAAAATATGAGAATGCAGAATGTATACTCGGAAATCCTTTAATGCTTTTACTAGTGCCAGAGCTTGCTTCTCAATGATGTTATATTTCAAGGCTGCATCTCTTATAGTTCAACTGAAAAAAGCTATTGGCTTCTCATGCTCATCTCTTTTCTGCATTAACACAACTACCATGGTATGCTCCAAAGCAAATGAAAAAAAAATAAAATCTTGGGTGTAATCCGGGATGATTAAAACTGGAGCTGAAGATAGTGCCAACTTCACCAAATTAAAGGACTTTACAGCCTCTTCAGTCCACTTCACTTGGCTGTATTTTTTGAGCATGTTTGTAATCTCTCTTATATGTTAAGCAAGATTAGGCACAAAGCGGTGTAAAAAGTTCATCTTACTATTAAAAGACTGAATCTCCTTCTTGTTCCTGGGAGGGTCAATTTGCTGAATTGCTTCTACACGTGCTGGATCAATATGAATGCCATCTTTTGAAATAATGTGACCAAGTAGTTTGCCTTCATCCATGGCAAACAAGCTCTTCTTCGGATTAAGTGACACACCATATTTTCTGCACTTTTGAAAGACAACTTCCAAGTGATACATATGCTCTTCATCTGAATTGGAAAAGACCGTCAAATCATCAAGGTATATAACAAGAAAAAAATCCTTCTCATTCACAAAAGCCATGTCCATCGTCCACTGAAATGTCACACCAGCATTCTTTAAACCGAAAGGAATCTTGGCATAGTGGAAAGTTTCCCACGGAGTGGTGAGCGATGTTTTGTCTCTATCATCCTCATGGACCAAAATTTGGTTATACCCAGAATAACCATCGAGTAGTGACATACGAGATGCTCCAACTACTCGCTGAAGTATATGATCCATTTTGGGCAATGGATAATTGTCCTTCAATGACACCTTGTTCAGGTTTCGGAAATCAATGCACAACCGAATCTCACCTGTCTTTTTCCGCACTGGCACCAAATTGGAAATCCAATCAGAAAATCTGATGGGAACAATGATTCCTGCTTTGTACAGCCTATTTACCTCCTTCTCAATTGACGGCAGCAACTTCAGGTTGATTCTTCTTAGCTTCTGTCTGAAAGGCTTCTGACTAGGCTTGATTGGAATAGTGTGCTGAATTATATTCATATCATACGTCTTCAAGTCTGAATAGTCCCAAGCAAACACATCAGCAAAAGAGGACAACAAACTGATATAATTAGCCTTTACCTCCAGTGGCAATGCTTTTGACAATTTCACCATCTTTGGATTCTCAGCTGATCCAATGTTTACATCTTCAACTCCCTTTTCAGTTGGCCGCAAGGTTGGTTTTTTAGCTACATCATCCTGATTGAAGAGCTCTTCTAAAGGTATCAAACCTTTAGGAATAACATTATCTTTCAGCTGCAACACTTCCATTTGATTGACTTGCACATCAGCTTCACCATCATCATATTCTACATCAATTGAGGTATCTTTGAACTTACCTTTGTTTTGCAAAAATTCATTAATCTCATCATCATCTTGGAAAACTTGCCAACATCTTTGATTATCCGAGACGGTAGGACGGTGCTTCACATGGATTTCGAACTTATTACTTGAATTCATTGGGATCTTCAAATTACTTGCTGCCTTAGCAAGTGCATCTGCAATTCCATTTTGAATGCAAGGAATACAATTCAAGGTATAATATGAAAACTGCTTCAAAATATCAAGAACAACATTTCGGTAAGCCCGCATTCGGGGATGCTTCGTTTGGTATTCACCCTTCACTTGCTTAATCACTAATTCGGAGTCGCCATAAACTACAATTCTCTTAGCATTAAGCTTTCTAAGAATTTTTAGGCCAGCAATCAGAGCTTCATACTCAGCCTCATTGTTTGAACAATTGAATGCTAACTTGTAAGAACATACCCGTACATTGCTCGATACCTTGTTTGGAACGGAAAAAGGACTGCGTACCCAAATACCAATTCCAGCACCATCACTCCCAACTGCACCATCGAAATCCATGGTCCATAGACCCTCTTCATCATCTTCTAAGTGCTGAAATTGTGCTAGCTCTGTTTTTTCTGCTTGCTGTCCACTATCTTTAGCTGATTGCTCAACTGTGCTTTCCGGTTTTTGCCTTTCTTTCTTCAAAAATTCTCTGAAATTCTCGGTAATCTCTAGAATATCTTCTTCTTGAACTAACTGACTATCTACATCATTGAAACTATCGGCATACAAAACAAAAGACTCTAAATCTGTATGTACATAATTAATCGGATGATTAACCGGTTTCTCCTTGCTTGTAATCATGTACTTCATTTTTTGTTCCCGGTACAACTTTCTCATTTGGCCAAACACGGGAATCGTTGCATAGGAGAAATCTAATTGTAATGTCCCTTTCAATTTTTCTCCCCAAGATCTGGAAAGTAGCATACCAAATCTAGGAGGAATGTCTGCCACAACTACATCCATCAAAACATTCTTTGTTGGAATCTGATCCAAACTAACAACCAAGTCTTTAATGAGCCCAATACATCTCACTCTGCTAGAATCAAATGAATAAAGATCATGGTACTTCCTAGTGATGTCCAAACCCAACTTCTCCATGATTGCCTTCGGCATAAGATTATGGGAAGCACCGGAATCAAACATGGCATTATGCAATACAAACTCATGCAATCGAAGACTGATATAAAAAGGAGGCACTTCGCTATCTGGAGACTCACCATCTAAAGCTGGTCCAAATATCAGTTCAGGTTGATCATCTTCAATATTCACCATATCAGACATAGGATCGAAATTCAAAATTTTAGAAACTTGACTTCTATAACTGTTGTTCTTCATTATTTCAGTCAAGGGAATGGATACCTTTAATTTAGAAATCTCATTCTCCAAACTAAAGGCTGAAGTCTTTTCGATCTCTTTGGCTGGAACATATTTCTTTTCAGCCTTCTCCCTCGATGTAATTGGCTGATTTGATTTTTCTGCTGATGATGACTTGGTGGCAGTGGGATCAACTATCTCTTTTGCTTTCTTTTGTGCAACAGGTGAATCGTTTTTAGGTGCTGAAACTTCCTTTCTCTTTTGGATTGGGTTGACAGGCACATCTCTGTTTCTAAGAGAATATTGCTTCTGCTGGGCTGACAAGGCATTCATATAACCTCTCTGATACTCATCTGACTCTTCCTCAAGAGCTGCATCATTGGCCAAGATAAAATCCTCATCTCTTTGTACAGATGAACTTTCTACATACTCCTCATCTTCAGAGATATAAATGGGCAAATCATCAGGAGTAAAGAAGTGATTTTCCTCCCCTACTACATCATCTTCATCATCTGAATCCTGACCAACAAAATTCTGCTGAAGAGGTGTCTTTACTTGCTACTGGACTGCTGGTTCTTGTGCTCGCAGCTCTTGTTGTTTGATCATGTATTGAGGTTGCTGCTGTCCACGAAAGTTGGGATTTCTGATCTGTGGTTCGGGCTTATCAAGTGTCATTCTTTCAATCATCTTCTCCACTTTGTGAAGTAATTGATATGAAGTAGAAGCTTCTTCCTTTATCACAACTTTCTTCTCAGCTCTCAATCTAGCTCTCTTGTCATTCAAATTTGCCTCAACACTCACCGAAATCTTCTGCATATCCTCTAAGGTGGGTGGATCTCTTTCTCGTAATGAATAGGCCATGTCCGGATCAAAACCATCTGAGAATTTTAACAAAGCTAACTTCTTAGATGGCCTCAAATCATCAGGAATTGCATTATAAACCGCATTAAATCTGATAATATAGTCTTGACGGACTCACCAGGATTGCGCTTGATCTTGGTATATTCATAAGTGATTTGAAGAGGATATTTCTTTATTTCCCACCAATCTAAAATCTTTCTTTGAAGCTCGGCCAATGTAGCAATACTTCTAGGCTGCAAAGCTCTGAACCACTTACGTACCTCACCTCCAAAAGTTTGCACAAACAATCTCATGGTGACATTTTCTTCATCAATTTCATGGAGATCAAAGAAGTCTGTCATTCTATCAATATGCTGCTAAGCGGGAACACTCTGAGGAGTTCCATCAAACAATGGGATTTTACTCTGATAATCAGCGGGCATGGCATCCAAGTTCTGTGGCAAGACAAGAGGTGCAAATCTAGTGGCCATTGCTCTTGGTGGATTTATAATCTGTCTTGGAGAAATGGGTGGAGTAGGAGCAGTAGATGTATGAGGTGTATGTGGTGGAGATGGAGGAGGAACTACTGCAGATTGCTGATCAGATATAGATGGTTGCACGGGAATGGTAGGAACGAAGGGAGGCTCGGTGTGAACTTGTGAATCAGAAGTAACTGCTGATGTACCAAGAGTTTCAGAAGCAGATTCGATAAAATCAAGAATATTTGTTGCCACAATAGAGTTTTGAATGTTCAAGATGTAACTATCAATGGATCTATTAGCTTGTTCAATCTCAAGATACTTGATAAACTCGGGATTTATGACAGTAGAACCAATAGCACTTTTAGATTTAGTTTCAAATAATGACAACTCGAATTGATCATCAAACTCAATATCTTCAAGGAATTCAAATAGAGTAGGGCATGAATGAGATTTAAAAAAAGGGATCACGGGACTTTCTCGATGGAGGATTCTTGAAATCAGATTGGGATTCTCATATACTGGAGGTGGATCGGGATCCAGATTTTCTCTAGTATGTCTTCTGGAAGCCAGTGTGTTGGATTAATTTCAAAAATCAAAGGGACAAAACCAACTTGTTCAGCCTATCAAATTCTAGACTCAATCACCCAAAAGTCCAGAATGATCTGATATACTGGGGTAATTCATAAGTCAAGTGTCACGTTCACAAGCTAGACCGAAGATTGACTGAAGCAGCGTTTATCTACTTCCACTAATGCAAAGCAAAAGCGTTTCGAAGGCTACCTGGCATAACTTCAGGCTCCATCTGTAGATTATGAAACAAATAACACCAATAAGAAAACCATTTTCTTCCCCAGTATGGTCGCCACTATGTTAGTGCCTAAATCTACCTTACGCTGAAGAAGGCAGAATTCAGGGTAACATCAAACCACGCTCAGTCTGGTAGCTAGCCCTACTAGAAACAGGAGAGGGCTCTCTCCGGGTCAATCTCAGCGAAAAGTAATCAATAGGGCTTGAGATGACTAAAATAAAAACTAATTTTAGGCTGGGTATATAAATAAAGGAGTTTGATTTTGATTTTGGGGGGTTTTGTTGGATCAAAGGGAAAGGCAGTTTTGGGTGCGGGGATTAGGCCTAGTTTTTGCAGAGTTCTGATTGGGGCGAGGAAGGCAAGAGTTTGATGCTTTAGATTGATTGCATAGATGGATCATACTGGTGAGGAGATGAAGAGGGAAAGAGGGTCTCAAGGGTCCTCCTCAAGCAGATGAAAACATGAAAAACTAAACAGAACTGAAGGCAGAGCAAAGCAAACTATGAATTCTACCTTTATAACTTGTTTGTTCAGTTTAAGAAGAAAGGAGAAATGAAAATGGTACACATAAACATCAATTAAATTACAGATACATGGAGAAAAACACCAACAAAACACAGAGCCACAAGGATCCCAAAGAGGGCTGCAAACCCTGGTCTATTCCTTTGCCAAAATTGCAGAATGAATGTACAATGAAGTGCTATGCAATCCCAAATGTCCAACCCTGAAAATGTCTCAGAAAATACATAATATAGACCAGCCTAACCCATTACCATGCCTCTAGGGGTCGATATCATCCTTCTAGGAGTTGTTTCAACCAATTCTAAACTAGGAACTGAAATCTAGGCAATCAAACAACTTGCCTCTATATGGTAGGAAACTGATTCATTCATTTAATTTTCACTTTTTAGTGAATTAATCCTCTAGAACAAGTAAAAATGTGCCAAATTTACATCATGGTCATGAAATTAAATCAAGGTAGATCAATAATTACATGAAAAAGTGAAACTAGTCAAAACTGGGCGAAATTCTGAGCTGAAGAGTGAAAAATAGGCCAAAATCCTCTATGCGCCGCGCCCAAAATCTCTATCTTAGCACAAGTTTGGAGCTGATTCTGAGGCACTTAAAAAATTCAAAATTGAGCTCATGATAGCTCGTTGGAAAGACCTACCTATCTAATTTCCAACCCAAGTGGAATTTTTGGATTCGGATGTCATTTGCCCCTCCAAAAATTCAATCTCCCAAGACTGGTTCCTGTGTGTGTAAAAAGTGGCAGAAAGGCCATTTTCAAGGTGTTTTTGACCCTTTAGGCCACCCAGAACTTGATGAAATCCTTAGTCCATTCCTGAGCATGAATAAATTTTCATAAAAAATCCAGAAATATCAATTTTTCCTCCAGAAGATCTCCCAATCGTAAGCGCGCGCAAGGTGGCGCTACGCGTCGGGCAGAAAAACCTGTTTTGTGACCAAAAATTCAAAAATGAAAAAATTTTCTCCAAATTCCTTGAAATTTGGACTGAAGGTCCCTCACCAAATACCATGCTCATCCAAAGAAGCTTCAGCCAAGATTTTAAGTTGATCATGCCTTTTGCACCTCCTCAGTGCCCTTCTCAGCCTCGCTTTCAGGATCTTGATTTTCGCTTTGTAGACATGTGTGCGTGCCCAATAGTGGTTCTTCATGTGTCGAAGCATGTTCTTCTCTTTTTTCGCCTTCTCCAACAGCTTCTCAAAATGCATGTTGACTCTCTCCAGCCACGTCTCTCTATCGGCTTCAATCTCCCGCTCGATAGGTGTCATCTCGGATGGGCTTCTTCGGGCAACTTGCCGGTTCTCACGGATGTTTTGTAACTCCATGATCATCTGCTGATCCTCCAACTGCTTATTCTGCTGTTCCATATAGTTAGATCCATTGATCTCTCTGCAACTTGTCGGTCAATGTGCCGATCTCAGTTTTCTGCTCTTGAATGATCTCTCTCAGTTTTGCATTTGGAGAGCTCACGTCCACATCAATCAATGTAAAATTAGTATCCTGACCTCCTGAAGGGCCTTCCTCCTGCATAGGCATCTTTCCTATGTCCTGTACCTATACCTATGCTGATGACGATGGCAACGAGACCCCTTCCACCCCGGGTGGAGATAGTACTTGTCGGGCTGCTGCAAATAATACTCTCGTGCCTCTCTGATAAGTAACAAATACTGGCACACCGATGATAGGCTCTATCTCGGGACCTTCAAACTAATGTGAAGGCTCACCCGCATCATGAACAATCTCTGGAGGAGGTTGAGGGGCTGTAAAGAAGTCACGGGAAATGAACTCTTCCCATGCAATGCCCTGCAATCCAAGCTGATGTACCACAATCATCTTAATGAGCGCATAATGATAAATGTTGTTGCGCTGTTGCCCTGGAGTCTTCTTCTGCACAAGAGTAGTCATCCTCTCTATGTTTCGGCACATGAAATATGGATTGTTCATCATCCTTACTCTCGTGAAATGCATCAAAAGTTTGATGTGGTATGCATAAAGGCATGAGAATCGACCCTCACAACTGAAGTACCTGATAATGAGTCTCATCAATGGTGCATAAGATTCCTTCAGAAATCAGAATGGAAATACCCTGCTGAGCTGCCTCAGATAGCCAGGCCTGATGTATGTCTTGTAATGTACTCTATCCACATGTTGTCTTTTGTTCCACTCCTCTCCTACATTAGGTATTTCTGTTGCCTGAGAAATGGTTTTTGGTGTCAAGGTGAAATTTACACCAGCGAGGGTAACCTGACCATCTCGCAAATGTAAAACAAACAACCGGGCTAACTCCTAATGATGCTGAACCTGAGCAACTCTCTCACAGTACTGATAACATGACTGCTCTCGGAAACAGGCCATAGCAAGTGGGCAGGCCTCCAACTGAGCCAATGAGGTGGGCTCCTCTCTCACATGTCTGCCTCCTTTACGAGGCCTTCTTGGTGCATGAAGTTCTGTGGTAGAATCACTGTCTTGCTCATAAGATGAATCTATGCCTGTCATAGTGTTTGCAAGTCTATACCAAATGTATGTTTGGTTTGTTAAAAATGAGGAAAGAGAACTTGGTTTTTTTGTCTTCAATTGCCAAAGTATGTCAAGTAGGAAGGGACTGTGAAAAAAGAAAAGGGACAGTGGGTATAGTGGACTGTCAAGTGTAATTAGAATGCAATAACAGTCACCTGACTGTGTTTTAAGAATGTGGGGTTTGGGAATTATGAATTTTGAAAATGATATGGGAGATGGTAGGGTTTAGGGATAGGGATAATAGGATTTTAGGAATAAGTGATATGAGTGATTTTATAAGGGAATGGGGAAAAAGGGGAGGCACAGTATGATGATATGGCAGTGATGAAGAAAGGAACCAAAAATGGAGAATGGGATTTGTAATACTTGGCACAAAAATCAGACCTTTAAACCACCAATTTTAAAACCCTAAGGAGTAGATTTTGATATGAATATAGGGTTTATATTTCCAAACTCCAAACTTGCAAATTCTTCAAAACCAATCTCTCAACCATACCAAACACCGGCAAGAGCGATTGTATAAACTTACTTGAGCAAATGGGAGCGAAAAATTTGAAGTTTCGTTGGAGGTAGTGATAAAAATTGAATGTCAGCCCTGTGCGTCGCGCACAAACCCAGTGCGCCGCGCCGGATATATGCGCCGCGCAGGTTAAAAAAATGCACAGGAAGGGGCGGCTCTATGCGCTGCGACCTCTGAGTGCGCCGCGCCTTCTCCCAACGCGTCGCGCACTGATCTCCAACACACAGTCCAAATTTAACACATGATTTCGCTCTTCCACGATTTTGATTTGGGTCTTGGACAATTTCTTGTTTGTAAATGAAATTGGAATGGTGAAAATATCTCTTATAGTCATGGATTTGATTTTTGTTTTGCAAAAACCCACTTTCTTATGTTTTATCTTTGGCATTTTTTCACTTTTAATTCAAACTCTGTTTTGCTTGTTTCCACTTTGACTTTTTGGTTGAAATGATGAAACTCTTGGCAAATTTTTATAGGGATGACTGGCAGGTTTTGGAAAAGGCGACCAGGGCTGTGCCTTAAGGAATCTGACAACTGAATTTTTTTGAAAATATACATAGCATTTATTTCAAAGGACAAAATGACGATTTTCTTCAAAACAGAGTTTTTAAGAAAAGTCACGATCAATCATTATAACGATGAAATTTTGTGATGAAAACTTATTTTGAGCCTCCCTCTGGCCTGCTGGCATTATTGGACACTTTGAAGACAAAATTTGCGAAACCCTAGACCTAAAAACCCTACAATGACTCTTTGCTGACCAAGAGGCCAAAACAGGACTATGAATGACTTTAAAATTGATTTGATGAACAGACCCGAGCTAGTCGGATAAGGCATGAGGGGTATGAGTGACAAGGTCATTCCGTCAGATGATGGCATGCCCCTAACGGAATGCAACTGAATGGGCTGAATGAGACACCTAAAATGAAATGCAACAAAGAGTTTTTGATCTCTAACGGAGGTATGACTATACTGACTCTAACATATACTATTATCAACATTTTCCTTATTGTGTATACATATTATACAAATAAATTCTAAAATTTCTATGCATACCTTAGTTCTTCAGTAATGTTGATGATGGGTTGTCATGTATCTTAGTATGCTATGACTTGGTTGGAATCATTTTCCCTAGGGAAGAAAGACTACAACCATGATTGTTGGCAAACCTTTTCCGATGGGTGAAATGTATAAGTTATCAAGTAGGTCATATGTTCCACAACATAGTGAAGTAACTTTGAAGCCATTAACTAAGCATAGTTATTTTTGGTTCTCTAGGGTTTTTAATTAAATAGAGGGTGGAGGATCACACTATAAGTCCCTCATGGGTGGAGGCCAATTGGATGCCCTACACTAGTTCCTATTTTAGAATAATTAGATTATGTAACCTTGGACTCTCAACATAGGGTGGAGGTACTAAAGTTTCAGTTTCAGGGTAGTGTAAATCTATGGAATCCCTGAAGGGTGGAGAAAATATATGAAATTCTTGAATCAGGTGAGGGTGGATAAATTACGTCTTTAGAGCCCCTTATCAACAATTGGGTGGAGGAGGATTTCATTTGGAATCTTGATGCATGCATATATTTGTGTATAGGGTGGAGGTGGGATAAACCTCTGGAATCCCTAATTTGGTCCTAAGATAGTGGGTGGTAGATGCGTTTTTGGAAATATTCCTATAGCTGGGAGGAGAATTAGGAACCAAACAATAATTTAGTCCACACAAATTTAAGAACCATTATTACCTTGTTTTTCTTGTACTATTCACAAGTACGAAAATTTGTCCCTACTCTTCATAGTAGGAAGGTGATCTACAAATATGTGAACCATGAATGAATGTCCCAGTAAAAACTGCAAGTCAAAGGTATTCCTGTGTGCTAGATGACATGTAACATTGTTTCATCAAGTTTAGGTCACCAAGAAATGTAAGAGATCTCATGGTTTTAGGGAGGAAATTCCTTTTCCACATACATGCAATCCATGAATTTGATAGGAAAAATGTGTGGCGGGTGTGACACTATTGCCTATGTACAGACCTAGTAAATTGAATATGAATTACCATGACTTTGTTCCAAAATTTTTTCCATGTCTAAGCCCATTGACACATGTTATTATAGTGGGTTTAGTATAGCTCGCCCTCTAGTGATTTTCCTTATTTCATTCTAGAAAAATTGTATCTTCTGTAACCATTGTGCAATGATTGGAATAACGAAGTTTATATTGCATTAGCTAAAACAAACATATTTTGAATTTCTTACCTAGACAGTAAGAGTATATTGTGACAAGATACAATATTTATAGTTTCTAATGGTATTGTCACCTTTTAATTACATAGTCCTAATGTATAATTTATGTGTGAATGGTAAAACCATGTAACATCTTATTTGAGTAATTGGATATTACTGTGAACAACAACACATTGTGATATGTAAATTGTTGTTACCTAATGGTACCCATGCATAATCCTACTATTGAATACAATCTTCTGTTTAAAATGTTCTATCTTTAAATATTATCAACCCTAAAAATAAGAACACATTCACTATACTGGTATGTTGATTGCAAAAGAGAAACAATTGTTCACATCTATTATGCTTTCTTATAATGACTGGAATTATGATAATTTGTGTTGACTACTAGGCATGGCTCTCTTCATCTTGTATAGAAGGTTGAACACTTGAGCTTAACCATACACTATACAATTAAGATTTGTTTCCATTAATTAGATTGTTTCGTTGCCATGTTAACTCACAAATTTTTAACCAAGCCTTTAAATATTTCTAGTAACCTATGCTAATTATGCATGAGATAAAACTGTTAAATTGTAGCAAGAAAATGATTCATTTGACTTGCGCCTTAATAAAACGAGGAAATTCAAATTTCCAATTTAACAAGATGATTTTGCAGGAAATTAGTAAAAGTGACATGGACAAATCACTCAGTTGAGTTAGACAATTCGAGTTTATGGGCTAGAAGTAGAGTTGTGTGCAAGTTGTTGACTAAGATATATCCATATAGAGCTGTTATCTTTAGTGAAAGGAAATTATTTGAGCTCTAATTTATAATAGAGTCAATATGAGTTCAGTTGAGTAGTTTTAACTTTTGTAAACTTAACTAACTCTCAGTTAACTATTAAATTTACTAGAAATAGCCCTAGTCATGCATGCAATTAGAATTGCCTAGTGAAGTTGGAGAGAAAAGGAATAATGTAATCATTATTGTATACTAGTGAGAGAATCGTGTTTGCATGTAGTGGGTGAGCTAATTTCCTTAGGATTTTTGCAAGGAAATAGGAGCTTCCCTATTCTTTAGGAGCAGGAATTGCGTAAGGAAATAGGAGGAAGCAAGAGGCCTATTTTGGCTAAGTATTGGTCAGAGAAGACTTAGGAAGAGATCAATATTGCAGTGAATATTGAGCTTCAAGCATTGAAGCAGTCATTATAATATATCATTTTTCTCATTTGATATAATACAAACAAAGGAGGGGTTTTTCCCAGTTGGGTTCCCCAATAAAAAAAAATTGTGTTCATTGTGATTGAATGATTTCATGTGTTTTTATTGTCAGTTTTCCTTTTGCATAATTTAGTAGAATAAATTTGTGTCTAATTAATTTCAGATTGAATTCATTAGCAACTACAAATTTCGAGTTACTTCTACATGGTATTAGAGCTATTGAAAACTATACATAAACGAGGTTCACGATCAACTCTCTAAGAAATTAAAATAACAGATTTGTGGTGTAGTTATTTCTTTAGTGCGAGAGCAATGTCTTTCAATGGATTGAGGCTTGAGTTTTCATTAGAGGGAAATTCAAATTTATATGCTTGGAAATTCAAAATGGAAGTTGTGTTGGATGAAAATTTATTATGAGAATACACAAAAATAGATATTACAAAACTAAAAACATCATATGCACAACAACTGGTTCAGTGGAAGAGAGATACTGCAAAATCTAGGAGGATTATCCTTGAGGGAGTCGAAGACCATGTGGTTTTGAATTTGCATGGAAAGGAGACTGATTTTGCAATGTAGAAACTCTCATAGAACTCTTCGAAAGCAAGAATGATGCTAGGAAGCTAGAATTGAAAGATAAGCTCAGGAACATTCGAATGAATAAAAATGAAACTATTGTTCAATACCTATCCATATTAACTAAGGTGAGAGATGAACTTGGAGGAGTTGGAGAGACTGTGCCACCATATGAACTTGTAAGCTTAGCACTCATTAGTCTTCCAAAGCCTTGGCACAACTGTTAGGATTCGGTTAATGGAAGAGACAAGCTCCCACATTAGGAGAGACTTTGGTTTGACTTGGTGCAAGAGGAGATTAGGAGAAACACTAGAGATGGAGTCTCATCCAAAATTGATGAGGAAGAAAAATTTTCCTTAGCTAGCAAAGGAAAGAAGGCCCAAGGCAAGGTAGAATCCATCCAGAAAAATGGAAAGAAGAAATACCCTAGTAAAATTAAATGATTTCAGTGCTATGAGTATGGAAACTATGCAACCAAGTGTCCACACAAGAAATCCAGTAAGAAGTCCGCAACAGGAGTAGGAGTAGAATCTACTCTCACATCACAATTCATGTATGATTTAACCCTCATTTCTTGCATGACAAGTACTTTAGGAGGTAGTGTATGGTAGTTATACTCTGGTTCCTCATTTCACATGACAGGAAATAATGAGTTCTTCAACAACTTTTTTACACTAAATCTTATTACAATGACTGTTGATTCAGATCTCTCACCATCCGATGAGTGTCTCAAGTGAATCCCCTATAAATCTTGAAGTAAAAAAATAACAGGGACAAAAGGAATTTTGGGTTGCACTTCTTAATTTTTTTTTTGAGCATCTACACAATTTTCCTAACCATTACCCACACATGTGCAGTTTTTACCTTTGCGGTTTGCGCAATTCTGTGCACTCTCTTCTACTATAAACTGTGTAATCTTGTTTACGCAAGTAAACGTAAAAAATAAAGTTCTAGAAGCTTTGATGGAGGAATATTATCCAAATTAGAAACCTCGAACCACTACATACCCACGCCTCATATCTTGGTTCATGGAACTAATATCCTCCTCTTAAGCATCATATCCCTTGAGAAGAGGAACTAGAAACATCCTCCTCTTGCCTATAAATTGAGCACAAAACTAGAGGATGAGAAGAGACTTGGATTTGTAAACTTATGCTGATGATTTTGGGTCTGAAGAGCTTGTCATTAAGGGAAGGAACAAAGACAAATTGAAGAGGCTTGTGACATCAAGGCAACCAAGTTGTAAGCTTGTTCTCCTTTGAATTTAATACAAAGTAGTTGTTCTTTCCTAATTGCGTCTATTTTGATGTTATTTGCGAGATTCCTGGATCACTCACATGGTTTATAACTGATTATTTATTCAACTATATGTTGTATGTTAAGTTATGGATTTAATTTAACTTTGATTTTATATGTGAGATGCTTTGATCCCTTTGAATGTTTTTTTCTATGCAGATCTTTTTCAGAGAATCATGGAGAAGTTGTGGAAAGAATTTGGAAAGCCTCTAAGGCATTGAGGAAAATATGGTTGTGGAAAGGACTGAAATGAATTCTACAAGAACATCACTAATAGGTAAGTGATTCTTCACATACTACATGTTTCATGTTTCAGTTACAGGCTAAGGAAAGGTAGCAATTATTTTGATGTTTGTTACTAGGTTTTGTTGGAAATCTAGGGAGATCCTTCTTGTCTGCAAGAACTGATTTTTCCTCCTAACAAGTTGGATACCATAATGGGGAACGAGTGTTCTCCATTGTGTCTTGATGTGACCCTTGAAACCTTTAGACCCTTTTAAGAATCCAATTTTTTGGTTTGATACCTTTGTTTTTTATTTTTTCTTAAGTTTTTAGGTCTACACAATTTTCCTTTAGCAACAGAGCACATATCTGCGCACCTAGCCCTTACCAATAGTGCGTATGTGCATTGGATTACGTTGTTTTCTTGTGCACACACCTGAAATTTTTGAAAAAGGTTGCGTTTCTCTTATTTAAGTCCATATTTTTTGCTTTTACGATTTCTTAGGTTTGTTTACAATCTCATAAAGTCTCTGTCAATTTGATTGGGTGTTTTGAATTCTCCTTTTAAGAAATTCTTAATTTGATTTCCCTTGGTCATTACTCAAAGTTTTGTCTCAATTTCTTAACAATTTTTGCATGTTTTTCTTTCACTTTTGCAAAAAAATTTCCTATTTGTGTCTGAGTGTTAATCGCCTTTGAGTGTCCTTACTTTCGATCTTTAGAATTTTCACCCAATTTCCTTTACTTACACTTGGTTGGTTATTTAATTACATTGGTGAGGGAAAATAGTATTGATGTTATTTCACTGATTTGGAATAATCTTGTGTTTGTTTTGAATAATTATCTTGCATAGATTACATTTTCATAGATATAATTCTCGTTTTCATAATATGAACAAAAATTGTGCATATATTACATTTGCATACTTTTCAAGAAAATTGTGCATATATTACATTGCATGGTTTGGAATTTAGGGCTTTGAATTGCATTGGAAGAGTATGATTGAATATCTAGTGTAGAACATTCTTGTTTGTTGCATCGTTATTTGCTGCAAAATTTTTTGAATTTCATTCCTTTATATAGATCTTCATCGAAATGAAAATATCGCAATATCATGTTCAATTTCATTAAAGTTTTGAGTCAGGTCATACACCACCAGTTTCATATCAATTTACCCTTTGAGTAAACAACAACTTAAAAAACAATGCTAATAAAATAAATTAGACTATTTATATTTCTAGGGCTCATTACACCGACATTAGATTAGATTGTAGGGATTTGGAATAGGAAAGTGAGTTAACTTTCCAAAGCTGCAAACAAACAATAGAATCTTGTAGTAGGGAGTAAATCCATCTATTACAATTTGAATTAGAGGATTCTCCTCTAACAAGGGAAAAAAAGCACGATATCATATTGGACCTAGTGGAGTGATCGACCCCACTTCATTGGTTATGGTATAGTGATTCACACATATCAAAAATAGTGTATAAAGGTGCTTGGGAGTCACATGAAGCTAAAATTCAGATTTACCATGTTGAGGAACCTTCAATGGGATTAAGATTTGTTACTCTACCCTTGTGTGTACGTTCGATCTACGACTATCCGCCCAGGTTAAATGATTGTATGTGGTAACCTTAAAGACCATTATCTTAGGGATTTTACCCAAGGTAGTGACAGAGAGGAAGTCTCTGTTGTACCTGGAACAGATGTTGGCTAGACTCACTTGGACCGTTTTGGAGGGTATTATTCACTCTAGATGGCATAAGTGAAGTTACTTACACCAGATCGTGTTCATTAATCATGTTGTCAACATAACTAGTTCCACCCACTATAGCTTTATTCACTTTTCACATTGATCTCTGCGACATTGGATTTCATCACCAACTAGTGGTTTCACTGTGAAAAGGTTGTTTTCATGGTTTGACTCCTCAGATTTATTAGCATGTGTTATTTGCTTGTTTTACCTTTTACATACCTTAGGTGTGGATTGTGAATTTGGATTGTTAATATTGTTAATAAAATTCACTAAAGTTAAATCTAATGGAAATAGTTACAGAAGTTACCAACCAAGGAACCCCTCTTAACGAGAATCATATTCCTTTTCCTTGATTTGTAAATGTTGGTCCTCCTTATATGGCTATATTTCATTACCTGGATTTACCATAGGTTTACCGGTATGGTTGTTTTCAACTTCGTTAGCCTCAAATACTCAATTTATTTCACCTCATCCGAGTTCACCATCTCAACATCACCAAAATCATGTTGACCCTTTAGTGAGATAAGAAAGGAGTAAATCAACCAACCATGGTCGTGACAGTTGATAATGTTGAGGAAACCTCCAACATGCATCGCAAGCCCAAATATCCTTGCAAGATTTGCAAGGGTGACCACCTTATTATTGATTGTCTTGGTATTCCAAAGGTGTTATAAATTTGGTTGAAATATTCTCATCAATTGACCATTGATCCATCAACTAGTGATTTAAAGGTTCTAGGGGAAAATGGTGAAGTTAGGTTTCCTTATATATTATGCGAAGGGAGTCATCAAAATCAACTTTTCCATCACATGGATGAAGTCTAAAAATTGTTGGAAAAAATTACTGTTCCACAACAACAAATTCCAATTCATTACCATAAAATTTATCCCAACCTACTGCCAGTTGGCGAAGTGATTGATCTAATTCCAAGTACATTCAATCCCGCTCTTCCATTAGAGACTGAAACACATATCACTTAGATTTATTAACCATTGGTTGATCAAGTGATCGAATCGATTATATCCTCATTCGATCCCACTCTCCCTTTAGAGGGTGAAATTTATATCTCTCAGGTTCTTCTTATTACTTCAGATTCCACCACAGAAGGGGGAATTTTATCCATTTCAACTAAACCCCCTCCAAGTACTGAGATTATCTCCTTTTATTGGAGTAGACTGACTGAACCTCATGTTCCTTCTTCCACACCTTTGCAAATAATTGTGATGGATCATGATAAGAATGTGTGTCGCACAAATGTAGATGAAGGTGATTCTGTTAGTATTTTATGCTCAACCACTTGGAAAGCTTTGGCTTCGCCTCAACTTGTTCCTATTACACAAAATCTGTTAGATTTTAACAGAACATTAGTGGACCTTTAGCAATCCTTCCCAAGTTTCCTATTACCTTGGAAGGTAAAATTGTCTGTATTGATCTTATAGTAGTCCAAGGCCCTTGGATTTTAATTTTCTCCTTGGGTGAGACTTTGTCTATTCCATGAAAGGTGTTGTTTCCACACTCTTTCGAGTGATGTCTTTCCCTCACAATGGAAACATTGTGACTATTGAGAAACTTTCGTTTGTTGGTCTTGATTCGACTACCAACCATCCGACATCCCTCAATGTTCCTTATATGGAAGTGGTATCTACCCCACCATGGGTTAATTATGTGGAAACTAGTTACATGCATTCAGTTTCCAATGTAAGTGAGCCTATCTCTATTTACTAAACTTCTTTTGACCTAGATCCTTTTTTTGACATGGTTAAAACTTCAATGGAGACATTCGAACTCAATTTTATTATATCTATTGATCCCCTTGACATTTGTTCCTTCCAGAGAATTGTTCTTCCTTTTGATGAAGACCTTTTGGAAGCCATGATAAAGGTTCCTAAGAGGATAGTTCTTTTACTGTGTCAACCTTAATAAAAAATGAAACGGGTCTCCATGAGGATGGTTTGTTTACTGTGTCAACCTCATTAAAAAATGAAACAAGTAACTATGAGGATATTTCTTTTACTATGTCAACCTCGTTAAAAAATGAAACTGGTCCCTATGAGTAGAGTTCCTTTTCTTGTGTCAAGCTCGTTACAAAATGAAACAAGGTTCCATGAGCATAGTTCTCTTCCTGTGTCAAGCTCGTTAAAAAATGAAACAAATCCTCCCCTAATTGAGTATTGTCTTTTAATAGATATCATAAATGTAAAGTCAAGTATTTCATTTGATCTCGTAAATTAACTTTCATTCCATCCATATATTAGTAACCAATAGTCTACTTAGGTGAATGAAATGAAACTCGGGGGGCATGCGCCCTTGCAGGTTATGATTGGGGGAATTGAAACCTATCTCAACTCCATTTTGGCTATTATTTTTAAGAGTCATTAAATTCATGAAAATCCCGAGCTTATTTTTCTATATTTCATGCTCGTAAAACACATGAAAATGTCGAGTTCTTTCTATATTTTCCTGCTCGCAAATTAAATTGGAAGTTGGCCAAATGAGTACACTTTTATCACTTTTTCAGAATCTTTAAAACTCACGAAAAATAGAAACCCCAGAGTTCTCTTTTAAGCCCTTTTTAGACTCCCGAAACATGAAAAGATCGTCGAGTACTTGATTATTCAAACTCAAAAAAGTAAATGAACAACTGTCTATTTCGTATAAGTTTACCCCTTTTCCGTATTGAACTAGACTATTTACGAAAAAGGTATACATTGAATAATCATGGTCAATAGAGTTCTCTCCTGCATTATTTTACCCTTTTCTAAGCTTGAGAGACTAAATTCACAAAAAAGGACATTCCAGATTTTACTTATGTTTTTCTCCTAACTCCCTAAAAATGAAAAACATCGAGCTTTACTTTTTCCGGGCTCGTTAAAATTTCACATAGAAAGGAATACATGAGTTTTATTTTTATGTCTTTTTGAACTCTTTAAATATTAAAATGACATCGACCTACTCCTCTACCGGACTCGTAGAAAATAAGCATTGCAGGACTCGTCCATCATGACGACACCGAACCACTCCTTCCTAGCGTTTGTTAAAAATACTTCGAAGGACTCATCCTAAGGATGAGCTTAAAGGACAAGCATATGTTATACTCCTATAGCTTGCACAAAAATAAAGAGGTACTTGCCAGTAATGGTGGGGGAAATTGGGAAGAAATGTTTTTTTTCGTATTACAAAAGGAAGTATGTCTCTCTTGAACATGACACTCTGTCACCTTTGTGTCCAAGGTTGGGAAGTCCATTTTTCTCACAGCTAATCAAACCTTATTGAAAGTATTCAGTTGATTTTGGGTATTATTTTTGAGTTAAATTCTACCAAGTCAATATTTCGTGTCGCTAATATGTTCAAGAGAAGTCCAACCTTAGTTAAAATTACCTTGTAATTTGTAGCCTTCAATCACGTTGGTCATCCTTGAATCAGTATCGAATTACTCTATTTTGTTCCTCAAAATGTGATACCCGTTTCATGTCGTTGATGGGGGATACATCAAGGACCTCCTACGACGGGCCTCTTCCTCTCGATGCTAGTTCATTATCCAAGAAGTTTACTTAGAAACCCGCTTTTGGTACCTTCGAGCCTACATGCCTCAATGGAAAGTTTCTTGCTTTTGACGATAGGCTCTCATCATTGGCCTTCGATCAAATGTTTCTATGAGTGTTCAACTTCATATTTAAATATTGTATAAAAATTAAATCTATCTTGAGTCAATTTTGGTTATTATTTTCAAGACTCATTAAAATCATGAAAATCCCGAGCTTCTTTTGTTATCTTTCATGCTCATAAAACACATGAAAATGCTGAGTTCTTTCCGTCTTTTCCTACTCGTAAATTAAATTGAAATTTGACCATATGAGTACAATTGTATCACTTTTTTAGACTTGTTAAAACTTACGAAAAAGAAAAACCCCGGAGTCCTCTTTTAAGCCCTTTTTAGACTCCCTAAACATGGAAAGATCGCTGAGTACTTGACTATTTGAACTCAAAAAAGTAAAAGAACATTCGTCTATTCAATATAAGTTTACCCCTTTTCCGGACTGAACTAGACTATTTAGGAAAAAGGCATACATTGACTTGTCATGGTCAATAGTATCCTCTCCTACATTTTTTTACCCTTTTCGGGGCTTGAGTGACTAAATTCATGAAAAATAATATTCCAAAGTTTACTTATGTTTTTCTCCCGAATCCCTAAAAATGAAAAACGTCGATCTTTACTTTTTTCGGGCTCGTTAAAATTTCATGTAGAAATGAATACATGAGTTTTATTTTTATGTCTTTTCAAACTCTTTAAGTATGAAAATGACATCGATTTACTCCTCTACTGGACTCATTAAACATAAACAGTGCAAGACTCGTTCATCATGACGAGACCGAACCACTCCTTCCTAGGGTTTGTTAAAAATACTTCGAAATACTCATCCTAAGAATGAGCTTAAAGGACAAGCATATGTTATCCTCCTCAAGCTTGCACAAAAATAAAGAGGTACTTACGAGTAATGGTGGGGGGAAATTGGGAAGAAAAATTTGTTTTTGTATTACAAAAGGCAATATGTATCTCTTGAACATGACACTTTGTCACCTTTGTGTCCAGGGTTGGGAATTCCATTTGTCTCATAGCTAATCAAACCTTATTGAAAGTATTCAGTTGGTTTTGGGTATTATTTTTGAGTCAAATGTTGCCAAGTCAAAATTTCATGTCACCAATATGTTCAAGAGAATTCCAACCTCAGTTAATATTACCTTGCAATTTGTAGCCTTCAATTGTGTGGGTCATCCCTGAGTCAGTCTTGAATTACTCCAATTGTTTCCTCAAAACTTGATACCTATTTCATGTCTTTGATGGGGTATACATCAATGCCCTCCTGCGATGGGTCTCTTCCTGTCGACGTCAACTCATTATCCAGGAAGTTGACTTAGAAACCCCCTTTTGGTATCTTGGAGCCTACATGTCTAAATTCTAGGTTTCTCACTTTTGACAATAGAATCTCATCATTGGCCTTCATTCAAATGATTATATGAGTGTTCGGCTTCAAAATATTTAATCACACTTCATAGATTGTAATGGAGTACCTTGATATCCATTGTCATTATTGGTGGTTTCTCTCGCACCTGTTAACGATTTACATCATTGACTGGTAATCTACCATGTTTGACCTCAAAACATTTACTCGCATGGTCAGATTCGTACTATGGATCAAGAGATGGATATCAAGACCTCAAATATAGTTACATCCATACAGGTTGTGTGGAGTTATTAAATATTCTTAATTGAAAACATAGATCCATTGATTTTTGTACCCATAATGTGTCTTTTGTTGACATGGATCTTCATATGTATTTCCATGCTGATTCTTTGAGATAATTTTACTCTGAGTATGGGAATGCCTATCTCAGTGATGTTTATATGAAATCATGATATGGTAATCCTTGATTTTCTATTTCAGGTGATCAACCAATTGGTCTCTAATCTGAACCTTTGACATGATAAAGTGCTTTAGTCATCAAACATCTTTTATGGCTTTGCACTTTATGGGGAAATATGTTACACTAAATTTTGTTACCATGACCGTCGATTCAAATCTCTCACCATCCGATGAGCATCTCAAGTGAATCCACTATGAAGCTTGAAGTAAAACAATACCAGGTACAAAAGGAAGTTTGGGCTGCACTACTTAAAACCCATTTTTGAGCATCTGCACAATTTTCCCAACCATTACCTACACATGTGCAATTTTTACCATTGTGGCCCGCATAATTCTTCTCATTGTCTTCCACTATAAACTTCATAATCCTGTTCATGCAAGTAAAAATTAAAAGGAAAAATTTAGAATCATTGATGGAGGAATCTTATCCAAATTAGAACCTCGAACCACTACATACCTGTGCCTCATCCCTTGGTTCATGGAACTAATCTCCTCCTTTAAGCATCATATCCCTTAATAAGAGGAACTAGAAACCTCCTCCTCTTGCCTATAAATTGAGCACAAAACTAGAGGATGAGAAGAGACTTGGATTTGTAAACTTATGCTGTTGATTTTCGTTCTGAAGAGCTTGTCATCAAGGGAAGGAGTGAAGACCATTGGAAGAGGATCGTGAAATCAATGCAACTATGTTGTATGCTTATTCTCTATTTAATTTAATATAAAGTACTTGTTCTTTCCTAATTGTGTCTATTTTGACGTTATTTGCGAGATTCCTTGATCACTCGCATGGTTTATAACTGATTATTGATTCAACTATATGTTGACTGTTAAGTTAGGGATTTCATTTACCTTTGATTTTATATGCGAGATGCTTTGATCCCTTTGAATTTTTTTTTTTAATGCATATCTCTTTTGGAGCATCATGAAGAATTTGTGGAAAGCATTGGGAAAGAACTGAAAGGAATTCTAGAATCACATCGCTAATAGGTAAGTGATTCTTCACGTACTACATGTTTCATGTTTTAGTTATAGGCTAAGGAAAGGTAACAATTATTTTGATTTTTGTTACTAGGTTTTGGTTGAAATCTATGGATATCCTTCTTGTCCAAGAGAAGTGATTTGTCCACCTAACAAGCTTTTAGGAGAAGGACCTACAATTACACATATAGATTGGAGATGATGGAAGGTATAGTACCAAAGAGATTGGCACTGTCACCTTTAAGATGGATTCAGGCTCCTGTCTTCACCAAAAGAATGTAATGTATGTGCCTAGTCTGAAGAAAAATCTAGTTTTTGTAGGTGTAAACGAAGACAAAGGATATGATGTGGTGTTTAGTAAAGGGAAGGCTAATCTGATGGGTGTTTCTACTGGACAAGTAAAAAAAATTGATGTTAGGATTAAAAATATCTACAATTTTGAGGTTGATACATGCACTACAATGAGTAGAAAGGAAGAACACGTTCAGGGTCGAGATGTTGGAGAGATTTGGCATAGGTGCATGGGACAAATACACCATGGAGCTTTGAAAATAATGCAACATATCACCTCCAGACTTCTAAAATGCACCCTTGATAAACATTATGTTTGAAAGGGATGCACTCTTTGAAAATATGTTAAATATTCCTTCCAAGGCCGAGATAGAAAAGTTGGAGCCATCTTGGAGAAAGTTCACTCAAATGTGTGTTACCATTTTCTACAGTCTCAATTGCAAAGCACATATATTATGTGATATTCATAGATTATTTTTCCTGCAAATTTTGGATCTATTTCATGAAGAAGAAAGATGATGTTTATTGAAATTTTGTTGAATTTAAAGCCTTAGGTTAAAATGAGACTGGAAATAAAATTAAATCCCTAAGAAGTCATAATGGAGGAGAGTATGTTTTTAATGCCTTCAAAGAATTATGTGACAAAGAGAGTATTTTAAGGGAGTTGATTGCACCCCACAACCCACAACAAAATGGGGTTGCATAAAAGAAAAATAGAACTTTTGTACGAGCTGTTAGATCAATGTTTCATGACCAGGGATTGCCACTATACATGTGGCCAGAATATTCCAATACCGTTTTTTACTTGCATAACAAGATCCCTTACAAAATTCATGGAATGATTACACCTAGAGAGGATTTCATTGGGAGGAAGGAAGATGTCTCCCACTTTCACTTTTTTGGATCCATAGTCTATTGTCATGTCTCCAACTATAGCAAGAAAAAGTGGGAGACCATTACGGAGAGGGGAATCTTTGTGGGTTATTCTGAGACACCTCATATTTACCGATTGTACATGCCCTCACTAAAAGTGATTTTTATGAGGAGGGATGTGAGATTTGATGAGGAGAAATCCATGAGGAGTTCTCTAGAGAGAGAGATCTGAGCATACCATAAGAGGAGGAGCCTCAATCAGATCCACAAATTCAGATCTTTCTCAAAGGCAAGAGAACACTCCATGAGGATGATGTGGAGCAGCCAAATGTGGAGGAGAAGAGAGTAGACCAAGTGGAGGCACACACTCACACAAATCCTTCCAGAGACAGGAGGAAGAGGAAAAATATGGTTGATAGATTGGCATAGGAATCGCAGGATCATGCTATAGCTCCCAAATACTTGCGTAGAAAGAGGATATCACTAGAAAGATATACTAGATATATGACACTCGTGTCAGATTTGATTTATTCTGAGCCATTTTATTTTGAAGAGGTTGTTTCCCAATAGGTTTGGGTATATTCTATGGTGGAGGAGTATGCCTTCATCATGAAGAATGATTCTTGGGAGGTTGTGCCCAGACCCGAGGGAAAATTTGTTGTTGGCTCGAGGTGGGTGTATAAGGTGAAACATGTATCTGATGGTAGTGTTGAGAAGTACAAGGCCAGATTTGTGGCCAAAGGCTTCTCATAGGTGGATGGGATTGATTATGAGGATACATTTTCCCTTGTGACAAGATTCTCATCTATCAGGACTCGACCTACATTGGAAGCACAGTTGGTGTGGAGGATCCACCAAATGGATGTTAAGACTATCT
The DNA here is from genome assembly GCA_034641835.2 of Pinus albicaulis. NCBI lineage: Eukaryota > Viridiplantae > Streptophyta > Pinopsida > Pinales > Pinaceae > Pinus > Pinus albicaulis. The sequence goes on from CM076572.1 coordinate 958,207,616, forward strand.
TCCTCAATAGACTGGTTGAGGAAGAAATCTACATTGAGCAGCCTGAGGGGTTCAATACCTTTATCAGGGAGACACATGTGTGTAGGCTCAATAGATCCCTTTGTGGTCTTAAGAAGGCACCTCGTGCTTGGTACACTCACATAGATTCTTATCTCAGTGGGTTGGGATTCACTAAGAGTGAAGCATATGCCAATCTATACTACACTATGGTAGATGACAATCTCTACTACACTATGGTAGATGGGAATATGCTCATCTTATTTCTATATGTGGATGATTTGATACCGACAGGAGATGACATGTTAATCCAGCCTTGCAAGGAGTACATTTCAAGACAGTTCGAGATGAAGGATATGGGTTTGATGCAATACTTCCATGGCTTGGAGGTGTGGTAGGGATATGGAGAGATAATTGTTGGATAGGGGAAGTACACCTTTGAAATCCTTCAATGATTCCACATGCATGATTACAAACCCATAGATACTCCTTTAGGTAGTAACTGGAGGAAAGAGGATGCTTCTACAGGGGAGGCAACATATGGCACTGTCTACAGATAGTTGGTGAGGTACTTGATGCACTTGGTGAACACAAGGCCCAATATTTGTTTTGTAGTGAAACAACTTATTCAGTTCATGGTGGATCCTACCAAGATTCACTGGAAAGTAGAAAAACATTTTCTAAGTACCTCATAGGAACAAAATACTTTGGTTTATGGTACATGAAGACTGATGGAGTGAAGTTCCAAGGCTACAAAAATGCACATTGGGTAGGGAGTCCTTCAGATAGGAAGAGAACATTGGTAGCAGTCTTCAGTGTTGGGTCAGTAGCAGTTTCCTGGTACAATAGGAAAAAAATATATGTAGCACTCAATTCAGTGGAGGCCAAGTATATGGCTACTATTCAAACAAAATGCAAGGCTATTTGGATGAGGAAGATCTTGGTTGGTATCTTTAGTCAAGGGATAGAGCCTACATTGATCCACTGTGACAATCAAAGTTGTATAAAACTCTCTGAAAATCCATTGTTTCATGATAGGTCCAAGCATATAGACATTAGGTACCATCACCTCAGAGATTGTGTGTAGAGGAGGATTGTTATGTTGCAATACATTCCTACAAAGGAGTGAGATGCAAACATTTTGACAAAGGATTTGTTAAGTGGAAAGTTAGATTTCCATAGGAGCATGACTGGGGTTTTTCAAAACCCTTTTCTTGCTAAGAGGGAGTGTTAAATTGTAGCAAGAAAAGGATTCATTTGAATTGTGCCTTAACTGACACTTATTTCGTCACTTAGTTAAGTCAGTCAATTGAGTTCGTGGGATAGAAGTAGAGTTGTGTGCAATTTGGTGGCTAATATATAGCTATCTAGAGGTTTTATCTTTAGTGAAAGTCATTTATTTGAGCTCTAGTCTAGAATAGAGTCAATATGATTTCATTTGAGTCGTTGTAATTGTTGTAAACTCAACTAACTCTTAGTTAACTAGTCAATTTACTAAAAATAGCCCTAGTCATGCATGCAATTCGAATTTCCTGGTGTAGTTGGAGAGAAAACACATAATGTAATCATAATTGTATACTAGTGAGTGTACAACGTTTGCAGGTAGTAGGTGAGAAAATTTCCTCTGGAATTGCGTAAGAAAATAAGAGGAACGAGGAGGCCTGTTTTGTCTAAGTATTGGCCATAGCAAACTCAGTAGGAGATAAATATTGCAGCTGCATATTGAGCTTCAAGCATTGAAGCATTCATTGTAATAGATCGTTGTTGTCATATGATATAATACAAATAGAGGAGGGGTTTTTACAAGTTGGGTTCCCCAATAAAAAAAACTTTTTCATTGTGATTAAATAATTTCATGTGTTTCTATTATCAATTTTCCTTTCGAAAAATTTAGTAGAAGAAATTTGTGTCTATTGATTTCAGTTTGAATTCATTAGCAGATGAAAATTGCGAGTTATTTCTACAAAAACTGGTTCACATAGATTTAATACTTGAAGAATAAATTTATTTCTTCAAGGATATAATTAAATAGTTGGCATATTGTTGTGAGTGATATTGCCCTAAAATATTAATTGATAATATTGCGTTGAACTAGAGTAAGTATATTGTCTCCAACACAGAGTAAATGTGTCCATAATCTAAGCCCTCTAGTGTTATATTTTGTCATGCCATTAATTAATAACCTATAATATTTTTTATATGACTACATAAATTGACACCTACTTATAATCTAGCAAGGTGTTGTCTAGTATGCTATGGAACACACCCATACACAATGCGGCTTCAAGCACAATATGTCATATTAATACAACATGATTTTAATGGTACTTGTAAGCCCATTACAAGTGTCACATTTGGATATGATAATGTGTACCTGAACCATACACTAAAAGAATGATATGGAAGCTATACAATTCCTAGGAAGGTGTTGCTAATCCTAAAATTATACCTTACATCGATGAAAGAAGTTAAGATAGTGCTATACAATCAAATGACCTCATTTACTAGGAAATATACATTATAAACATGTTGTGTAAAGATATGACTAAGAGGTCCACGTATTGAATATGGACCTCACCATTGACATTTGGTGTCACTAAATATGAGAGAAGAAGTCACCCCTGGTGAATCATGTGGCTCTTTACCTCATTCACCACAACCTTAAAGTATGTTCCTTCAGTTTTGTGTTATTATGGGAGAAAAGTAATCTCAAGGGCTAGTTACTCACACCTTATTTGTAATGGGAGAAGGGTAATATAAACCATTATTCCTAGCGTAGCTAAAGGTAACTCATTTTCTTCAGAAATGCAATGTAAACTCAATCGTATTTTAGGTGATCTTTTGGATTTTAAAGCTATTCCTTTAAAAAAAGGAGAAAGAAAAATATAATTCAAGGGGGTTGTTATGTTTATCTTCTTCGTTTTTACCCTCAAGGGAAACAAAGTTGTAACACCCATCAATGATAGTGCTTCCTAAAAACTTGTATAGAGTTCCATTCTAAACTTCCCATAGTAACAACATTGCTCCTTGAGTCATTTTGTAGGTTTCCCTTTCAAACACAATATACACACCTATATCACTCATCTTACTTATTATTTAATTTCTATCCAGATTTGTAATGTGAAAAAGCCTAGGAATTGTTCTAATTGTTCCATCCTTGAGAAGCAAATTTAATTTTCACATCCTAGGATTTTGGTTTTCAAGTCATCTTTTAGGAGAATATCCCCTCCAAATGTTTTTCATATTCACAAAACCATTCCTTGTGAAAATTCATATGAAAAGAAGCACCTAATTTGATCAATCATACATCATGATTTACATTTGTGCTTAAATTAGCCAAGTGCAATCCCCTCTTCTTATGAGGAGGTCTTCCCTTCTATAGAGGGAATAAACATATCCCTTTTTTTCATCATCACTTTTATATGTATGATACTTCTTATAATGCCTAGTTTTACCACATTTTTACCATTTCATTAAGTATTTTCTTGTAGATTTGGATCTCTCTCTGAAGATATTATTTTTATTTCTATCCTACGAACAACCTCTTACAAATAAGGTATATTTTCTCTGAATATCCATGGTTTTCTACCTCATTTATTATAATAACAAGGATGATACCACATCATCAAAATTTCAACTGGTTACAATACTCCCAATAGCCACAACCAGAATATCTCGTGAATGTAGCAAATAACACAATAAAATGATGCACTTATCTTCATGAAAAAATTTAATTTGATAGGAAAAAACCAACTTACCACAATATTAAAAGAATTTAGATGCTCTATCATAAAGTCTCCATTATTCATCCTTGGTATTCACAACTTCTTTCAAATGAAAGGTTTTTTAACTAGGGACTTAGACCAAGACAATGTCCCTAACTGATCCCATAATGCCTTTCTTGTAGCTTCTTCAAAAACATTTAGTAAATTTAATATGAAAGACACAATTTGATCACACTATTTTCCTTCCTCTCCATCTTCTTCCAAGTCTTCATAAAAATACTTGTAAATGTAGTATTAGGATCCGCAATGACCCACTATTCTTTGGTTATAAGAGATCCCTCCATCTTTAGCTTCTAGAGCTTAAAGCTTTGTTCATTTAATTATCAAACTCAAATTTAGAACTACATGTCATTCTCTTCTGGCATAAAAATAACCACTGAAAAGTTCATATTGAACTTGGGTTGATCACATACCCAAGATAAAATTGCTCTATCAAAATGACCCAAAACCCTTAACCACAAAGATATCCCACTAAAGACAATAAATTCCTTCTTATACCAAATCCAAGTTTTAAACCTTAACAGAAAAATAACGCATACATAAATTATTTATAAAATAGAAAAGTAAACAATAACATTCACACAAAGTACTTAGAGATTTACTTTGGAAACCCTTAAATGGGATAACCAGTATATGCTTAGAGTTGCACACGTTCTAACTCATTATATTAACTTGACCATTTACAATACAATATATAATATTCTATGCCATCCAACATTGTAATCCATGTTATCATTTTATATTAAAACCCTAATTTCTTAACTATAATTAGATTGCAATGGGAGAAAATACAATTGACTGAAACACCTACAGAAGCAAGGGTGGAAACATAAGTTCCAAAGCCAATTTTTTCGTATCCTACAATGGTTGCAGAGCCAGATGTTCCAGGT